>CM069140.1:49858359-50541409 GCA_035221665.1 Okamejei kenojei | reverse complement strand
TAACCGCCCCTTTATCACAACAAATCATTTTAATTATCAGCTGTATCCAGTCAGATGTCAAGTTTTTTTTTTGGAATTCCACAATGATAAAATGGCTTTGTAAAAAGTACCTAAGGGATGGGGGTGGGAGAGAGATAGCCCTGGGCAAATAACAGTAAGGACGAGAATAGGGGTCCCTCAGGAATCAAAGTGGTCAATTCTGTGTGGAGCAACAGGAGATGGGCAAGGCCTCAATTAAATACTTCTCCTCTGTTTTTACTGTGGGGGAAAAGACATAGAACCAGAGTATTCGGTCAGAGTATTGAGTGTAGGGATCTGGAGGTCAATTTTACAGTGCCACAGGGGACATTGGTGACGCCACATTTTGGTATTGTGTTCGTTTTGGTTAACCCTATAAACTGGAAAGGAGTTTTGCAGAGAAGATTTACAAGAAATATTGCCAGGATTCGTATGCCTGAGCTAAAGGGAGTGATTGAGCAGTTAGGAATTTATTCCTTGAAGTGCAGGGGAATAAGGGGTTAATCTTAGGTATTAAGATCATGATGAGGATTAGATAGTGGGTAAATGACCACAGAACCTTTTACTCAAGAGTAGGGGAATCAGGGACATAGATTTACGGTGTGGTGGGATTGATTTGATAGGAACAGAGGGGCAACTGTTTTAACAGCAGGAGATGGAAGGTTCTGGTTTCTCTTTAGATATTGTTCTTTAGTAGGAAGAATGAAGTGACATGGCTTGCCTGAGAGTGACTGGATCGGGATGGAAACAGAAATATTATTTCGATTAAATGTGAGAAATCTAAAATTGGCAAGTATAGGAAAATAGAGTAGCAAATTTTGGAGTGACATAAAGGGGAAATCTCTTTACAATGATCTCGTCAAAGCCCTTACACTGACAAATTTCACTTGTGCAGGCTTTGTAGATGTCCCAGTGAGTATTATTCAGGCTAAGATAATAACCCTTTGGACACACTGGGAACATCCAGAAGTGAGGTAATTGAGGCAGATACCTACTTCTACGTTTAAGGAAATTATTGGAACCAGTACATGGGAATGGAAATGTTTTGATAGGGATTATGGGCCCCAAAAACACTGGGAAGATGGGGGCGGGGTTTTAAACGGTATCAATGTGGTAAGTGTGGGCAAATTGAGACATAATTGTTTCCAATCTGCAGGACTCTATGACTTCTTCCAAGTTGGAAAAGTCATAGACATTTAAATGTGATATCAACTTGTTTCAGTGAGTACAATTCTAGGTAGTTAAAAATTGAAAGGAGCTGTCTTTATTTGAAATTTTCCTACAAAATCGGACTCTTGGTTTTTCTCTGCTGAACAGCTTGGATTCTGTAGCAATCACGTGGATGTTTGGTGTTTAAACTTCTAATATACCTGTAAAATATAACATTGTACTTTTTGCAGGATACTGCACGCCAAATCATTGTGACAAACTGTATGTAAAAACTCATAAAACTTGGGCAATTAATGGGGACTAAATGAGCATAGGCTAGATTTTAGATATACATTAATATGTTGGACCAGGAACAATAAATAATTTCAATGGGTGTTATGTAATTGCTGATTGACACCATAAACATATGCAATTAGGTTTCTGTTGGACTTGTATTTAATTCATGTTATATTCTTATGGAAATTTTATGTTTTTAAGAATTTCTTCAGTGGAGATAGCTGGAGTGGAATCTATTAATAGGTGCCTGTCAGAGCAAATTGCATATGGTAATTGAAATTAGTTATTAACACAAGTATCCATAGATAGTGCTTTATCATTCATTTGGAAAAACACAAGGAATATTCATTACTTATACGTTCAAATGCTATTAACTATTCTGAAAATAAATTATGCTGCTCGTACAGTTTACTCAACCTTGTGACTTTGAATAATTTATTTAGTTTGTGTTTTTTAGTCACTTTCTCGTATTTCCATGTTTAAATGCTTTATTTCCATTGTGTTTAACATACATATTTTAAAAAGTTTCCGAAATCCATGATAGATTTGTGCACCAAAAGTATTAAAAACACATATTTTGCAAAAGAACCATTCCCCGTGGACAATAAATTATGTGTTAGATTTATCGGATCTCAGGAATTTTGTTACGATCGTATCTCAACAGGGACATCAGCTCCATTAATTCAACTGCTAAGCATTGTATCTATTTAGGTGGGTGGTTAGCAAATGGAATACACTTTAACCTATCTAATAAATTACAAGCTCTTAGGGTTTGGGGAGAAATATATCAGCATGGCTGGAGAATTCGTTAAAAGGATAGAAAGCTGAGACCAAGAATAAATGATGTTTATGGTAGCATACTATGGGTATCAGTGTTGATGCTGCAGCTTATGCACAATACATATCATAATCTGCATGAAAAGAGTGAGTGTAACATCTTTACAAAGAACAGCAGTGATACAAAGCCTGGGGGAAAACTGAACTGAAAGTCTGCATAGAGACATTGGAGGATGAAACAAGTGAGCAAGAAAGTGGTATCTGGGGTAAACTGAGGGAAAACTTGAAATTATGATCTTTAGTAGGAAGAATAGGAAAGTGAAATGCTTTCCTGAGAGTGACTGACGGGATGGAAACAAGATATTATTTCCATTAAATGGAGAATCTAAAATTGGCCAAGTATAGGAAAATAGAGTAGCAATTTTGGAGTGACATAAGGGAAATCTCTTTTACAATGAATTGTAAACTCGTCAAAGCCTTACACTGACAAAATTCCTTTTGCAGGCTGTAGATGTCCAGTGTGTATATTCAGGCTAAAATCAATAGACCTTTGGGCCACAAAGGAACATCAGAGGATTTGAAAGACCAATGATATCACCATGGTTTGATAGTGGACACTAGGGACCAAATGCCCACCTCTAGCTTGCATTTCTTATACTATAATCAACTACTTTATTTTGCATCATTTCAAGTATTCTGAAGTTTGGGCGTTGGAATTGTGGTGGACAAGGGTGAGGGTGAGTTCATAAGCCCACTGAGGTTTGGTAATCCTGGGGAGCATCAAAGAAGTTGGTAGCGAGTGGGGAGCAGCACTGAATCCAAACCATTTCCCGCAGTTGTTCATTGAAAAATTATAGCCTTCAGGGAAACCCTCATGAAGATGTGAAGGCAGAAACCAGAACTAGCCAAACATTTTCTGCTAAAGCTATGTTCACTGCCGCTGTAAACTCTTTTCAGTCCAGCTCTTTAAAATCTTTAAAATCTGTTAACGGGAAACAGCAACAACATAGTCTGCTGTCTACACGTGCCTGGGGGAGATGTCTAATGTCTTACTGGGAGGTCTCATAGATCTCACTGACGTTTATCCACCATCTTTTTATAGAGCTTGTGATTTGTGAAGGCAATTGGGTGAAGCAAGGGAATCTACAGAGCTCTTGGGTAGAATTGAAATTGAAGGAATCCGGCAGACTCTGCCAGCCACGCAAAACCTAATCTGGTATATCCCATGCACGTGGGATGTGGAGAAAGAAAAAATACTTTATTTAACAAGTTAGGTATTAGAAAATCAGAGAAATTCAGGCATGGATTGTAAGCAGATCTGCTCTTTCTCTTCCTCCTTGGCAGATAGGGAAGGGCTGAAGAATGCAGTGAACATGACCACAATTGTCAATGCTGTGCTAGCTGCAGGTAGTGGATGTCACACAACTCACCTATTCCCTTGGAGAGCTGCATGCATTGTTCCCTTGAGCAGAGTAAACAATGCATTCATGTGCCTGTCTATTCCACTTGGAGATAGGACACAACATGCTGGAGTAACTCAGCAGGTCAGGCAGCACCTCTGGAGAAATGGAATAGGTGATGTTTGGTTGACAATAGACAATAGACAATAGGTGCAGGAGTAGGCTATTTGGCCCTTCGAGCCAGCACCGCCATTCAATGTGATCATGGCTGATCATCCCCAATCAGTACCCCGTTCCTGCCTTCTCCCCATATCCCCTGACTCCGCTATTTTGAAGAGCCCTATTTAACTCTCTCTTGAAAGCATCCAGAGAACCTGCCTCCACTATCTGCTGAGGCAGAGAAGGTTGAAAATCCTTCTTCAGCCTGAGAGTCAGAGGGGAGGGAAAACTAGAGGTATTTAAAAAGGTTCAGAATAATCAGAGCAGGTTGCTGAGGATGGGGGCAGGGTGGCAGGGGCAGAAAGAGAGGGAATGCTGGGGTTACTTGAAAGTAGTTAAATCACCATTCAAACCACTGGGTTGTAAGCTGTCCAAGCAAAATATGTGGTGCTGTTCCGTCAATTTGCTTGTGGCTTCACTCTGACGGTGGAGGAGGCCCAGGGCTGGAGCGGAAAGGTCAGTAAAGGAAGGAGAGTTAAAAAAATGTTGGAATCTCCAGAGATGCTGCACTGACCCACGGAGTTACTCCAGCATTTTGTGTCTACCTGTATCTTCGGTGTAAAACCTGCATCTGCATTTCCTTCTACGTAGTCCACTTGGAGACCATATATTCTCCTTCTACTTGCTTGCTCTCTACCCGTTTGCTTCTCCCTCATTTTCTTGGACTTCATCCTATTCTTTCTGGAAAAAAAAAAAAACCCGCAAAGATGAGCAACAGACAGCCAGTTTGGGAAGTTTTTCAAATAGTTCAGAAGCTCCAACATCAAACACAAATTGATACAGTGAATTAAAAAAAAACATACAAACAATGCTTTATAGAATAAATAATAAATATATAACATTTTAACAAAATAACATGTGGAAACTATTGGCAAGGCCAGAATTTTATTGCTTGTAATGAATGTTTTTTAAGGCAATGATGGACTGCTTTCATGAACCACGGAGACCATTCGTTGAAGCTACTCCCACAGTGTTGCTTGGTCGGACTTCCTGGATTAACACCCAAGTTGCAGATTGACAGCATATTTCTAAATCAGGATGCTGTGGATGACATGTTTGGGAACCTAAAGTGTTGGTGTTCCAATTCAATTTGTTGCCTCTTCCCTTCCTGGCATTGGAAGTTGTGGGGAAATATGATCAGGGTACATTAGGCATGTTAGTATAATCAATTTTGTAGATGGTACACGATGCTGCAAAAAATGATGCGAATTAAGGGAGTGAAGATGGTTAGCCTATGAAGAAGATGCTTTGTTCCCAAATGGTTATCATTGTATTGTTTGCATTAGAGCTATCAGATAGAAAGTATTCCATCACACTTGACTAAGTTAGGTGAATTACTGTATTTCCTGGCAATGAAGATGCTACTTTTTACCCAAAAATTAAGGCACCAAAATTTACCTGCATCTTGGAGGCCGAAGGTTAGATTGTTAGCCAAGAAAAACATAGACTTAGCTATCCCTCAGTTTTACAGCAACATTTAGAACGATGTTGCTATACTGAGGGGATAGCCAAGCCTATCCCTCATTGCTGGCAGCAGATGGGAAGTGGCTCTAAAAAGGACAGTGCAGCTGGGGGGGGGGGGGGGGGGGGGGGGGGGGGGAGGAGGAGAAGAGTTCCTTTCACAGCATGTGGGGAATCTGGCCCAGGTCAGCATGGTCTGGGCTTTACAAAGTAGTAAACCTGGCTGGGCCGCCAGGGGTAAAGTTGTGGGGGAGGGCAGGAGCGTTGAGAAGGAGGGGGCCAGGGATCATGCCAGCAAACTCTCTCAGTAGATTGGGTGGCTGCTCCGTCCCGGGCTCTCTCCTCTCTCACCCCCCTCCCCCCACCCGTTATGTGATCCCCCTGAGCCAGGAAGTCCCCGTCCCTCAGATTTGAAACCGCACAGCGCATTGTGGGACAGGCAAAGATGGAGGCTCCCCGGGTCCTCATAGCCTCCTTGAAGGAGTTTCACATTTTCCTTTCTACTGACTAAACCAAACCCTTGCTCCTGTCTCGCCAGCCTTTTAAAAAATTTAGCAAACTCAAATTGGGGGTGCGTCTTCATTGCCTGGAAATACGTTACTTGTCACAGGTTACCTGCTCTTGTAGCAACTCTGGTTGGTGAAAACAAACCCTATTCAGTTTTTAGTCATGATCCCAGATATTGATGCTGGAAATTAAGCCATGTCAACACTATTAAAAGCCAAATTTAGATGGTTAACCTTTCCCTTTTGGAGATGGTCATTTCTAGGCACTAGTTTGGCATTAATGTTATTTTTCATTTTGTCTCAGCGTTGCTGTTTATAGGCACAAAAAATGCTTCATATGTTAGCAGCTGAAATTGAAAATTGTACATCAGTCTAATCAAGACAAGCCCCGTCAAGCCGAGTTGAGTTTATTGTCATATGCACAAGAATGGTGAGGTACAGGTATAATGAAAAAAAGTGAAGATCAACAAATATAATGGAAGGTAGGCCATTGTTCAATCAGCTGAAGGTGGTTGCATCTGGGACAATTATCCAAATAACTCCTGCCGTCATATTCTGGATCTGAAAACAATAACTACCATCTTCCTTCATGTAAGGTAGGGCCAGTCAGAAGATAACTTTCTCTGTGATATCTATTGGCCTTTAGCAGGATGTTTTAAGACCAAACCTAGGTAGGTACGCAGACTAACCATGCATTCTGTGACTCTGGAATTCAGCTCTTTTATCCATCTTGGGACTAATACAGTAAGAAAGTTTTGAGCCAACCCCAGTATCCAAATTCAGCATTGCTGAGAAAGGGAGCCACTTGATAACTCGTGTTTTATTTGTTAATGCTCCTAGATTTCTAATACGGTTGCTTAACCACCAAGTCACTTTCCATCATTTGCTTGCAGAGAATATCTTAATCAGTTCTTCCAGGTGAGGATGATGATAAAATTACAGTTTTTCCTGTGCACGGTGAAATAGTAAGAGAGGGTGTGTTAGGACTGATTTCCATAGTGTACCAAATTACAGGTCAATATTGACAACTATCTCCAAACAGCCAAAACTTATTTTGGCAGAAAGAGACAATAAGTTGTAAAAATTCAGCTGTAAAATGATTTGACAAACCAAGGGATAAATATGCAGACTCTTTATATTAGCAAGAAATATAATAACATGTCATACAGTCATACATTGTGGAAACAGGACCTTCGGCCCAACTTGGCCATGCCCAACAATGTCCCAGCTACACTAGTCCCACTTGCCTACGCTTGGTCCATATCCCTCCAAACCTGTCCTATCCATGTACCTGTCTAACTGTTTCTTAAACAATGGGATAGTCCTAGCAACTATCTCCTCTGGCTGCTTGTTCCACACACCCACCACCCTTTGTGTGAAAATGTTACCCCTCGGATGTCAAAAAAAGCTTCCTGATCGGAAAAAAATAAAAATATTTAACTTATTTAAAATGAGAAACAGAACTTACTATTAACATTTCTGAAGGCTTTTATGAATTTATATAACTACTGTTTAACAATGCATTGGAAAACCTTTTTAGTATCAATGAGCCTGTATACCATGAGCACAATATTTAAATGGAATTTCTGACATAAACTATGAATAATTGAGAGCAATTACATTTTGGATATTATACATGCTGAAATATTTCTGCAATTATTAAATCATACAACACAGGAAATTGGCCCATAAAGCCTGAGTTGGTGCTTTGATTGCCCAAACTCCCAGCTCTGATCTATCTCTGAGCAAATTTCTCTTTTCCAGTTATTTATCCCGCTTTGCACAAACAATATCTGTGAAAATGTTTACGTATTAATAATTTATCTAATTTTTTTGCATGAAAATTGTTATTGTACCTACTTCTATCTCCATTACAGTCCAACAAAATCATTTATGTGGAGACACAAGAGGCTACAGATGCTGGAATCTGCATCTGAATTTACTTTGAAAAAATAAATTAATGGAGGAACTTGATGGATCAGGCAGTATTTATGGATGCAAAGGGATGGCTAATATTTCAGGTCGAGATCCAGCCTCAGAATCAGCTATTTTGTATATTTCTCCAAAATAATTTATTCAGATTTGCATATTTTGTTATATTTCATCATAAACCAAGATTGCAATTAAAACAATTTCAAAGGTGATCAAAGCATTATGAAGTGAATTAAAATCGACCAAACAAGCAATCAAATCCAAAAATGATTTAGATTCTTTTGATGTTAAACGGAAAAAATAGATGTGTTTTTTTAAAAATAAAGTAGGATATGGGTATTGTGGAAATTCTGTTAAAGTCAGCTTGTTCCCCACAGACATCAGGATATTAAACACGACATCAAATAAGCTCTGAACAATAAGTCTATTATTATTATTGCATTATATCTGTTTATTTATTGTGTATATATGGTCTATAGACACACTAAACTTTTATCTTCCGTTTTGTATTATGTTTACATATTCTGTTGTCCTGCAGCAAGTAAGAATTTCATTGTCCTATCTGGGACACATGACAATAAAACTCTCTTGACTTGACTCTTGGTAAAAAGTATTGATAAAGAAAGTACTGGGCATGTGACAACCTCAAGCAAAGAGCAGGAAATATTCAGCTGACCTGAAATATCAAGTTATGGAGATGCTGACCTCTAATTGTGTAACATTTTCTGGTGTAGGAGGAACTAGAGATGCTGGTTTATACCAAAGATAGACACAAAGTGCTGGAGTAACTCAGCAGGTCATGCAGCATCACAAAGTGCTGGCATAACTCAGAGAGTCAGGCAGCATTTTCTGGTTCTAGTTTTCCGATTTCTAGCATCTGCAATATTTGATGTCATTTCTGCGACCAAGATTTGAAACTAGCCAATAGTGATTAAATAGGTGGGAAATATTGATATTGTTTGTTTATAATCAATTGCCAAGATACAGTAAACAACTATGATTTTCATGCTATCCAGACAAATCCTCCATACAGGACTACATTCAAACCGTACGTAAGTACAACAGGTAGTGCAAAAAGAGAAAGCAGGTGGCAGAACATAGTGTTATATTGGCACAGTACAGATAAACATAGTTCAAGGGTTATAAAGAGGTAGATTGGGAGATCGGGAGTGCATCATTCGTTCGTAAGTGGTCTGTTTAAGAGTCTGATAAGAGTGGGAAAGCTGTCAATTCTGGTGGTACATATTTTCAAGCGTTTATCTTCTGCCCATCAGGAGAGAGGAGAAGAGGGAATGGCTGGGATGCGAATGATCCTTCATTATGTCAACTCGATTATGTTGGCTGCTATCACGAGGCGATGGGGGATGGGGGGTTTAGGTGATGTTTAGGCTGTATCCAGAGCACTGCAATTGATTGTGATATTAGGTAAAGCAGTTGTCAAACCAAACAGTGATGCTTTCCAATAAGATGCTTTCAGTGTTGCATTAATAGGCATTGGTGCAGCAAGAGAAATTTACAAGAGTTAATTTGCACAAATGTGCAAGATTATTTCGGTGCATGTGGAGTAATTCTCGATCTTTTTAAGATCATGGGTTATGTACAGTAACTTGAATAATGTTCAGTAGTTGCTATTGAAACATACATCATGGTATATTAACTAATTGATGTTGCTATTAATGTAAAGTAACTGAATAAACTGATTATGGATCATAGAAATATTAATGTATCTGTCCATAATTATTTTTAAAATATTAATGTTATAATATAGATTGTAGGTTATGGGTTATTTCAGTTTTATTGCTTCTTTGCGTGCTGCTTTGGCCAGGTATTAAGTTCCATCTATCAAAGATATTTCAAATTAAAGCCAATGGTATTGACAGAGATGACTGCTTGTTAAGTATGGCAAATTCATTTCCTTGCCAATGGGCTGTTTTTTTCAGCACATCTTTGAAAATTACAGGTTACTCCATCCCTGAATATGAATATCTCCAAATATGACTATCTCAACTCAGATTAGAATTCTGTCCAGTGGGGAAATTCAATAACAAATGGGCAATATTGTTTGATCCTACCAAAATATATGAAGGCTTAAAGAAAGATATTCATGTTAAGCTCGGGACTGTTTTAAGATGATTACTAATATAGTAGTTTAAAACATTTACTAGAACAAATATAATTCTCAGCTGATTGCTGTTCATAAACTTGCTGTGCTTCAAAATTATCAGTTGATTTCTACTCTAAGCCTTGCTTATGCTCACCCATTAAACAGATGGCAAAGGTTTGGACATTGCAGTGAACTGGGTTACACTAATAGGAATTCTTTGATGATTCCTGGGCTTAGCTATCATTTATCCAGACACTTGGCAGGATAATATGAATCAAATAATTTATTTGCACTTCCAAAGCACTGTCACTGACAATTACCTGGAGTTTAATATCCATCCTGATGGCCAAAATGTAACATGGATAGGATAATTCCAATAGACAGCATTATTGTGATAATTTGTTTACCAACAAATCAGTATTGCCCCCATATTCAACATTCTACTTGCCATCTAGTCTGATGAACTGAAACGCAAGCCTATCTTTTGATTTTATTCACTAAGTGATATTTGTCCAAAAATTCAGATGCATTGTCCTGCAAATACAACCATTTTCAGGCTTAATGATCCTACTCTGGACTGTTGCAACTTGGGCATTAGTTATGTGTAGGATGTCGTCATTCCAGGAACTTGTATATTGTGATACAGCAAACTGCTGGTCCAAAGTTTGTTCTTCTCTGGGAACCTAAGCCTGCACCACTGCCAATAATAATGGTGTCTCCTCAGATTTAACACAAGTCTTGCTGAGATATTCCAGGGACTTAATGAGAATATATTTGGTGCACTGTGTGCTGTTTTGATCTCTATATTTAAAGAAGTTAACACAACATACATTTAAAGGGTTGATATCTGCAACGTTGATCCTTCAAAGGATATGATTGAAAGGAACTTAGCAATAACTCAGTTTCAGACACAAAATGCTGGAGTAACTCAGCGGGACAGGCAGCATCTTTGGAGAGAAGGAATGAGTTGAGATCCTTCTTCAGACCAGAAATGTCATCCATTCCCTCTCTCCAAAGATGCTGCCTGTTCCGCTGGGTTATGTGTCTATTATGTGTCTATCTTATGTTTAAACCAGCATCTGCAGTTCCTTCCTCCACAATAACTCAGTTTTGTTAATTGTGACTGTGTGGTCACTCAATGTGTCAATTGGGATCACAATTGTGATCCAACAGGAAAGTGGAGAGGTACAAGTTATGAACTTAAATAGTAGAGTTTCCTCACTGGGCCAAATGGATTCATTTTACTTTCAGTTATGTTCTTGGTTGCATTCATTATTTACATTATTCATCATTTTACCATGTTCCCAGATTCTTTGTTTGGCCTTTTAAGGCAGATTCAGTATGGTTTATGAATGATAGTTCAAATGCATTCATCTAACAGATTGTTGTGAAATCGAAACTAAGAGAGCAGGTAAGGAGGAACCAGTAGGTGCAATTTTAGTTTGGTTTAGAGAAAAAAAGAGTGGAAACAGACCTTCGCCCCACTTGAGTCTGCGCCGACCAGTAATCCCCACACACACACTAGGGGCAATTTAGAATTTTACAAAAAGCCAATTAACCCGTACATCTTTGGAGTGCGGGAGGAAGCCCATGCAGGTCATGGGGAGAATGTACAAAATCCAGACAGACTGCACCCATAGTCAGGATCAAAATTAGATCTCTGGCACTGTCAGGCAGCAACTCTACCGCTGCGCCTCCATGCCGCCCTAAATTTAACTGAAGAGTTTTGAAAATCTGGATGATATGCATCATCAAAGATTGTTAAGTTGAGGACTGGTTAAAAGGACGTAGGACAGGAGGAAAAGTCATTTTAGATTGGTGATCCATTGTTGGTGAATGTTACCTTGGCCTTAGCTACTTACAATCTATATTAATGGGTCAGGTAAAAGTACAGGCTGCAAGGACTTTGGCGAGGGCAAGTATGGAGTATTGCATGGAGTTCCAGTTGCCTCATTGCAGGAAGGAAGTGGAGGTGTTCAAGGGAGTGCAGAAGAGGTTTACCGGAATTCTCCCAGGATTACAGTGCTTTAGCTATAAGAGGAGTTTGGATGGACTTGGGTTGTTTTCCCTAATGCACCGATTGTTTTTGTTTTATAAAGCCATTTAAAACGGCGAACTAAAAGAATGATGCAGTCAGCAAAGGGATTGACACAAAGTAGCAAATGAAGCATCATTTGGAAAAGATACTTTGTTCCTTTTGGGGGGGTGAATGATAAAATAATATTTAAAAATGTTGGTAAATTTGTAAATGTTGCCCAGAGCTGCCAACATAGGGTGAGAGTTGAGAGTAAGAAATCTGGACCCACCCCACGCCAATGTCTACGACAAGCTACCATCTAGTCAATGTCAAGCTACGACAAGCCATGTCGACCGGCGTCACAATTTCTCGCAAATTGGGACATCCACCTACGACCACATAATGAAGTACGCAGATGACACAACAGTGGTGGGCCTTATCCGGGATGACAATGAACTGGTTTACAGGGAGGAGGTGAAACAACTGGTGGACTGGTGCAACAAGAACAATCTGATCTTGAATGTTGTCAAAACAAAGGAGGTCATCGTTGACTTCAGGAGAAACTGGCACAGTCACACACGACCACACATTAATGTAATCGATGTGGAGTTGGTCAGTAACACTAAGTTCCTGGGGGTGCAGATCACAAACAGTCTGACCTGGTCACAAAACTTCGCATCACTAGTTAAGAGAGCGCAGCAGCATTTGCACTTTCTGCGCCGGATGAGAAGAGCTCACCTCCCCCATCCCGTCCTCACCACTTGCTACAGGGGCACCATAGAGAGCATTTTGACCAGCTGCACCTCTGTATGTTTTGGGGACGGCAAAGCTTCCGACTGGAAGTCCGTGCAGAGAGTGGTGAGGATGGCTGAAAAAATCATCGGGACTTCTCTTCCTTCAATCCGGGACATTGCGTGCAAACGTTGCTTGTCCAAGGCCAACAGCATTATAAAAGATGCCACACATCTCCATCATGGACTGTTCACTCTGCTGCCCTCGGGCAAAAGGTATCGCAGTATAAGGAGCAGAACGGCCAGGTTTTGCAACAGCTTCTTCCCCCGAGCCATCAGACCCTTGAATTCCATATAATGTGCCGCCACTATTATCTATTTTATCTTTTTATCTATTTTATCCTTTTGTTATTTTATGCTGCACGGTGAGCCAGTTGCAACAGAATTTCGTTCAGACTTGCATTTAACGATATAACCATATAACCATTATACCAATTACAGCACGGAAACAGGCCCTCTCGGCCCTTCCAGTCCGTGCCGACCATTTGTTTTCCCTAGTCCATCTACCTGCACTCAGACCATACCCTCATTCCCTTCACGTCCCATATACCTATCCACTTTACTTTTAAATGTTAAAATTGATCCTGCCTCCTCCACTTCTGCTGTAAGCTCATTCCACACAGCCACCACCCTCTGAGGTAAAGAGTTCCCCCTCATGTTACCCCTAAACTTCTGTCCCTTAATTCTCATGTCATGCCCTCTTGTTTGAATCTTCCCTACCCTCAATGGGAAAAGCTTATCAATGTCAACTCTGTCTATCCCTTTCATCATTTAAAGACCTCAATCAAGTCCCCCCTTAACCTACTGCGCCTCAAAGAATAAAGACCTAACTTGTTCAACCTTTCTCTGTAACATAGTTGCTGGAACCCTGGCAACATTCTAGTAAATCTCCTCTGTACTCTCTCTATTTTGTTGACATCCTTCCTATAATTAGGCGACCAAAATTGTACACCATACTCCAGAATTGGTCTTACCAATGCCTTGTACAATTTTAACATTATTCCCTACTCCTATATTCAATGCTCTGATTTATAAAGGCCAGCACACCAAAGGCTTTCTTTACCACCCTATCTACATGTGATTCCACCTTCAGGGAACTATGCCACAGTTTTCCTAGATCCTCTGTTCCACAGCATTCCTCAATTCCCTACCATTTACCATGTACGTCCTATTTTGATTTGTCCTGCCAAGATGTAGCACTTCACACTTATCAGCATTAAACTCCATCTGCCATCTTTCAGCCCACTTTTCCAAATGGCCCAAATCTCTCTGTAGACTTTGAAAATCTACTTCATTATCCACAACACCACCTATCTTAGTATCATCTGCATACTTACTTATCCAATTTTCCACCCCATCATCCAGATCATTGATGTACATGACAAACAACAGTGGACCCAACACAGATCCCAATGGCACCCCATGGTCACCGGCTTTCCAACCTGACAACAGCCATCCACCATTATTCTCTGACATCTCCCATTCAGCCACTGTTGAATCCATCTTGCTACTCCGCCATTAACACCCAAAGATTGAACCTTCTTAACCAACCTTCCATGGCGAAGGATTTGTTGGTGTATTTTTGAATGACAATAAAGTTTTTGATTGATTGATTGATTGACAACAGAAGTCAACTTACGTCCACCTGCAACAAGATACGACAAGCTGAAGATGTCAAATTCTGTGATCAGCATGAGAATTGCGTGAAATGTGTGAGTCTCACGCTCAATGTGCGAGTTGGCAGCGCTGTGTTACCACACATAGGAAACTGGCTGAGCTGTTGCATGAAAGGTAGATAGTTAAGAAGCTGAATTTCCTTAGAGTGACCACTTTTGTACCTGCACTTACCTTGTGCAGATGTCCCACCTGGTTGTTAGTACCTTGCAGTTCTGGCTGTAAATGGCATTGTGTGGTGGGATCTGAAGCCTCGCTCTCGGTGGCATTGTGCGGTGGGACTTGAAGCTTGGCCAGATGGTATTGTGCTGTGGGATTTGAAGCCTGGCCCTAGATTGCATTGTGTGGTGGGTTCTGAAGCCTGGTTGTAGATGGCATTGTGTGGTGGGATCTGAAGCCTGGTTGTAGATGGCATTGTGTGGTGGGATCTGAAGCCTGATCATAAATGGCATTGTGTGGTGGGATCTGAAGCCTGATCATATATGACATTGTGTGGTGGGATCTGAAGCCTGATCACATATGACATTGTGTGGTGGGATCTGAAGCCTGATCATATATGACATTGTGTGGTGGGATCTGAAGCCTGATCACATATAACATTGTGTGGTGGGATCTAAAGCCTGATCATATATGACATTGTGTGGTGGGATCTGAAGCCAGGCCATAGATGTGCTTCGGCAACAAGTAGAGCAACATCTGCATCCTCGACCAAGAGTTAAAGCTGTCAAACCATCAATTAAAATTTTTCTAAAGAATTCTGACTTACAAAAAATATTAAAAAATGATCTAAAAAAACTTAAAAAAGGAATTAAAACAATAAACAATAGAAAACACAAAAAAGGAAATATTAAGCAAACTCCATTTAATTCGAATAAATGTATTACACTGCAAATTGCTTGTTTTGCTCTCAACCCTTGAAATTTCGACGGCAGCCATTAAATTTGTTGCATCACAGGTTAGAAAATATAGAAAAATAGGTGCAGGAGTAGGCCCTTCGGCCCTACGAGCCAGCACCGCCATTCAATATCATGGCTGATCATCTAAAATCAGTACCCCATTCCTGCTTTTTCCCCATATCCCTTAATTCCTTTAGCCCCAAGAGCTAAACCTAACTCTCTTGAAAACATCCAGTGAATTGGCCTCCACTGCCTACTGTGGCAGATAATTCCACTGATTCACAGCTCTCTGGGTGAAGAGGTTTTTCCTAATCTCAGTCGTAAAATGACATACTTTAGCGAGTCGAGACGACAGTCGTTTTCGCAAATGAGCTTTATTATCAAAGCAGTGAAAACAACAAGGATCAAACGACAGCCAATACAAAATGATGTTACCACAACGGTGGTCGAAGTAATGAAGTAGCGCAGGAAATGCGCAAAAACAAAACCCCTCCCACAGTCACGTGACCAAGGTAACCGACCGCAGGGTTCGACTACCTGCTGGCACCAGCAGGTGCCGCTACAATACCCCTTAATTTTGAACTATGACCCCTGGATTTGGACTCCCCCAACATCGGGAACATGTTTTCTGCATTTAACCTGTCCAATCCTTTAAGAATTGTACATGTTTCCATAAGATCCCTTCTCATCCTTCTAAATTCCACTGAATACAAGCCCAGTCGACCGATTCTTTCATCATATTGTCCCACCATCCCGGGAATTAACTTGGTGAACTTATGCTGCACTCCCTCAATAGCAAAATGTCCTTCCTCAAATGGGGAGAATTAGGTGAACTAGGTTTAATCTGACTTCTGCACTGTGTGGAGATTGCATATTCACCATGTGACTAAGGGTTTTGGCTGGTTTCCTTACACATACTAAAGGCATGAAAGTTGGTAAGTTACGTGGCCACTGCAATTTGACCCGAACGTGTAGATTAATGTTTCAATGATACAATGATACTTTATTGTCCATGTACCTAGACACAGGACAATTCTTTGTTTTTGCATACAATCGGGCAATTTATCATACAGCAGACATCACTTAAGCAGTACGCAGAGGTGCCACATTTCTGGCACCGACAATGTTTCAACAGCCTGTCTTTTTGCTGCAGCGAACCAGGCCAGTTGCCACACGTGGCCCGGCCGGGGGTTCCGCTTTGTTCTTGGCAGCAATGGTGAAATCTAAATGGGGGATTAGTGTGTAAATGGGTGCTTCACAGTCAGCATGGACTTGGTGGACAGACGCTCCGTTTCTGTGCTGTATCATTCGATGATATTTACATTTTCCATTGGATCTCAGCACTATTCACCATGACCAGCTCAAATCATGATGCATTTGTATGGGAAATCACAGCTGAACACCCACAATGACTTGTTTTCATGTAATGTCATGTTATGGAGGTAAATATTAGCTTTTCTCATTAATATATAGGCAGATGCAGTATTGGAGTAAAAAGTAATTGTTGAGCAGGAGTTGTGCATTGATGAGATCATAGATGGAGTATTGTCTGCAGCTTTGCTATCTTAATCTATAAGGAAAGATTTCCAATATAGAATAGATTCATTTCTGGAACAAATAAATTATCCTATGACAAATTGTCCTACAAAGAGATATTATATTTTCACAAGAGTCCAGAAGAATGAGGTGATCTCTTTCAAATACAAGATCTGAGGGGATAATGCTTGGAGCTAGTTTTCTTTTGATTAAAAATAAAGAACTAGAGAATATTTTGTGGATATTAAAACATACATTTAGGAGGTGATATGCTCTAATTCACAAGTTTCTAAATTTTGGGAATTATTCATCATACAATTATGATATTTTGTTGTTGATTATATTCCAGGCAGAGATTCATAGATTTGTGTACAATCAAGGACTCAAGGATATGACAATTAATTGTACAATCAAGTTGGAGTGAGAAGGCATAATCCTATTGAATGGGAGAGCCAGGCTGGAGTGCTACTTGTTTAGAATATATTATTAAATACTTGTTTAGAATATAGTTTTAAATATAGTAAGTGACAGCGGTGCAGCTGGTAGATTGCAACCTTCATGTGGTCCATCCTGTTTTGACGAATGTAATCAACCTGGCGTGCACAAACAGAAGATCAAACAGAACAAGTTGTCTTACAACTTTAGGCTGTGCATGCCACACACAAGAAGAAGCCTCGCGGCACAGAGACCCAGCTTACATCCTGTGAAGTTTGCATATTCTCCCTGTGACCATATGGGTTTTCTCCAAGTGCTCTGGCTTCCGCCCACATCCCAAAAATATGCAGGTTTGCAGATTAATTGGCCTCTGTAAATTGCCCCAAGTGGGTAGTGTGGATGAATAAATGGGATAACATAGAACTAGTGAAAGGGTGCATAATGGTCGGTATGGACTCGGTGGGCCAAAAGGTCTTTCATTCCTATATCGCTAAATTAAACTAGAAGATTGGTTCTTCCTTGATTGCCCATAGTTTTTGCCCATAGCAATTGAAAAGGAAAGTACTGATAAATTTAGTGTAATCAATTTCTTTACAAATTGTCACATTTTATACTAATCTCTATACAAAAGGATTATATTACCCCAGAATATTAAGCTTCAGTTTTTATTTAAATAGTTCACAGCACTTTAGAATAATTTGCTGTTGGAACAAATTGTATTTGCATCTCCCATTGAGTCAAGGACAGATATATTGGATGTAACAAAAATGATAGTTGCATTCAAGGTGAGTGCAGTATTTATATTTATTTATTTTGCATTCCATTTTAAAAAGTGTCATTATCTTCCATTTTATTTAGCTGGATGACATCCTCTCTTTCTTTTGTTTAATTCCATAATTGAAGAACTAATTTCCCATTTCAACCTGATCTACCTTATCCGATAGTGCCACATGGTACATGGATAGGACAAGTTTGGAGGGATATGAACCAAATGCAGAAAGGTAGGACTAGGTAGCTGGGGCATGTTGGCCGGTGTGGGCAAATTGGTCCGAAGGGCCTGTTTCCACACTGTTTCACTCTGACTCTATCTAAAACGATACCAAGCAGAACTTGAACAAAACCCAAGCCCCACTTTCATTTTGAATATGTGGTTAAAATTGGGGTTTTACTTTTTTAATTTAATGCAACAGCTGAAGATTCCAGTTTCAAATGAACATAATGGTTGTGAAAGACAACTGCGCTAATTGATCATCGAATCTTTCTAAATTATATCCCAATTGACTTCTGTATATTTTATTCTATCTGCTATGAAAATGATAGTGTCTCTTGCGATCTTGGATGGTCTATTTATGGGATATTAACTGTTGGTAGGTGACAAGTGACTGAGGCAGATGTACCATCAGGTCCAATAAAACATGCTTGCATTTGAGAGTGTTTGAGTAGATAGTTGTCTTGCACAAGCAGACACTTTTTCACCTAAACATGTTCGGAACAGGCAGCTTAAAAACGAAAGTAAGTTTTTGTAGTGCAAGGGATTTCCTGTGGCTTTACAATGTGATGTTTCCTGAGGGAATTGAAGAATTCAGACATTCCTCATTGAACCCAGACCTGAATTTAAACAGACACACCAAGTCTGGGATTTATTGAGAAACCCAGTGTAAGACTAGAAACCCTAGTCAGTTGAAGTGGGAATACTATGAAACACAGAAATTTGGCTATCTTATTTTCATTGTTTATTTTAATTTTATACTCAAGTAACACAAGTAGGAGTAGGACTGCACTTTCCCTTGAACTAGCTCTTCCATTCTGTTCCACTTTTCTGCTGATGCCCATAATTGTCAACTCATTGATTTGTTACAAAAAGGAATGTCAACCTTGAATAAATGTAATGATTCAACTTTCACAACTCCCCACAGCTGAATATACCAAAGATTCAACATTTTTTTCAGAGCAAAAAGTCTTCCACCTTATTATGCAACCCTTTATTTTGAAATTGTATCCCTGGTACTGGGATTCACATCATCTTTCTAATTAGTCCTTTTCAGAATCTTTCACGTTTCAATAAATTTCATCCCAAGTAATGTAGACCCACTCTGCATGGTAAAATAGTACTCTGATTGCCATGAACTTTTGCGTATTAACCATATAACCATATAACAATTACAGCACGGAAACAGACCCTCTCGGCCCTTCCAGTCCGTTGCCGACCATTTGTTTTCCCCCTAGTCCCATCTACCTGCACTCAGACCATACCCCTCCATTCCCTTCACGTCCATATACCTATCCACTTTACTCTTAAATGTTAAAATCGTTCCTGCCTCCACCACTTCTGCTGGAAGCTCATTCCACACAGCCACCACCCTCTGAGTAAAGAAGTTCCCCTCACGTTACCCCTAAACTTCTGTCCTTAATTCTCATGTCATGCCCTCTTGTTTTGAATCTTCCCTACCTTCAATGCGAAAAACGTATCCACGTCAACTCTGTCTATCCCTTTCATCATTTTAAAGACCTCAATCAAGTCCCCCCTTAAACCTTCTGCGCTCCAAAGAAAAAGACCTAACTTGTTCAACCTTTCTCTGTAACATAGTTGCTGGAACCCTGGCAACATTCTAGTAAATCTCCTCTGTGCTCTCTCTATTTTGTTGACATCCTTCCTATAACCAGGCGACCAAAATTGTACACCTTACTCCAGAATTGGTCTTACCAATGCCTTGTACAATTTTAACATTACTTCCCTACTCCTATATTCCATGCTCTGATTTATAAAGGCAGCACACCAAAGGCTTTCTTTACCACCCTATCTACATGCGATTCCACCTTCAGGGAAACTATGCATAGTTATTCCTAGATCCCTCTGTTCCACAGCATTCTTCAATTCCCTACCATTTACCATGTACTCCTATTTTTGATTTGTCCTGCCAAGATGTAGCACTTCACACTTAACAGCATTAAACTCCATCTGCCATCTTTCAGCCCACTTTTCCAAATGGCCCAAATCTCTCTGTAGACTTTGAAAATCTACTTCATTATCCACAACACCACCTATCTTAGTATCATCTGCATACTTACTTATCCAATTTTCCACCCCATCATCCAGATCATTGATGTACATGACAAACAACAGTGGACCCAACACAGATCCCTGAGGCACCCCACTGGTCACCGGCTTCCAACCTGACATTATTGCTCATTATCATAAGCCTTATGGAAATCTACATATTTGTTCTGGATTTTTCCACTGATCATTATATCCTGAAAACAATCTAATAAATCTGTCAAATGTGATTTACTTTTTTGAGTCTGTGTGATTTTCTGACGCCCTGCTATTACTACCTTAATAATTGAATTTAGTATTTTCTCAATGACCCGTACCATGCTACCTGGCTTAGTTTCCTGCATTTCAACTTCCTCCTTTATTTAATTGGGAAATTACATTTGTGTTTTTTCAATTCACTGGGACATTTCCATCATCCACCGATCACAAACTGTCTGAAGAAGGGTCTCGACCCAAAACGTCGCCTATCTCCTTCACTCCTTAGATGCTGCTGCACCCGCTGAGTTTCTCCAGCCTTTTGTGTACTCTCGCAAACTAATGAATGTGATTTCTAAGATACTGGCCATTGTTTACCCTTTAATCCCATAATTTTCCTGCTTTTTCCTCTGTGGTGATGATCGCTTTCAATTCCTTCCTCCTTTCTGCCTGTGGGCATACTACTATTATTAGGATGCTTTTGGTATGTTCTCTCTGGAAGTAAGTTAAATTTCCGTATTTCCGTTTGTAATTTCCCAATCTCACACTCCAATGGACTCACATTTTATGTACTTCTGGAAGCTTTGACCCTTTTTATATTACTTACTAGTTAATCCCCTCATGTATTTTTCTCTTTAAAAAAAACATAATTCGAAATAATATTTTAGAATTCAGCAAACTGCCATGCTGCCACTCATCTTCAAAATCAATGTATGTTTTTTCTGTCAATTTGATATTATCCTGTGCTACTTTATTGGCCATGCATGGATCATTCTTCTCATACGGTCTTTAGAATTATGAAATCTCAAATCTTTGCCACTGTTTATCTACCAATTTATTTTAAAATATATTCTTCTCGTTTAGTTGATCTAACTCAGCCTGTGTACCTTTGTAACTGCCATGACTTAAGTTTTTAAGGCATTAGCTTTGGATCCATGTTTCTTTAAGGGAATTAAATTCATCATGTTATGATCACTTTTCCCCAGGCGATCCTTTACAATGACATTATTAATTAATCCTGTCTTTTTGTACATGAGTAGATTTAAAATACCACACTCATTTGATTCGTTCCAATTGTTATTGTTTCTGAGAAATTATTCTATGAATTCAACCTCAAGGCTATGTTTGCCAAGTTGATTCCTCTAAAGTCATCCATGATTCTTCTGGTACCTTTCTTGCAGGGCTCCCATTATTTCTTGTCTAGAGTGTAGTTAGTTAGAGGAGGGAAGGAACACAGATTACTACTACGAGCAATTTCATTCCCTTATCTTTTCTTATGTGCTAATCAGTTTGGGAGCTGGCAAGAAGATAGAAAACCAAAATAAGAGCAAGCCATTCACGCTTCAACTAATTATGCTAATCTTTTATCTCCATGCAATTTCCTTGAAATTATCTCATACCTGTCAGTTCTATTAATATCTACAAAATAAACAATTGATCTCAGTTTTAAATGGATTCAGCCAACTCCACAGCCCCTGCGAATGGAGTTTAAAAATTCATGACCCTGTGGATAAAGTGATTTCTTGATTTGTCTTGAATTACCGACCTCTGATTTTGAGCTTGTGATCCCTGGTTCAAACACTCCAGCCAAAGGAAACATCAACTCCACATTTATCAACAAAATTCAGAATGTTGTGCTTTGCAATGAGATTATATCTCATTATTCTGAACTGAAGATAGCATAGCCTCCAATCAAATGTCAAACCTACCTTTGCAGTAATCAATCTGGTGAACCTTCACTGTACTTCCTCTATCAGAGCTATATCCTTTTAGGTTGGGAGAATAGACCCCCAAAGCAGTCTCAGCAGGGCTCTATATACAGTGGCTTGCAAAAGTATTCATACCCCTTGAACTTTTCCACATTTTGTCACGTTACAACCACAAATGTAAATGTATTTTTATTGGGATGTTATGTGATAGACCAACACAAAGTGGTGCATAATTGTGAAGTGGAAGGAAAATGATACATGGTTTCCAAATTTTATTACAAATAAAACCTGAAAAGTGTGGCGTGCAAAAAGTATTCAGCCCCCCTGAGTCAATACTTTTGTAGAACCATCTTTCGCTTGCAATTACAGCTGCAGTCTTTTGGGGTATGTCTCTACCAGCTTTGCACATCTAAGAGACTGAAATTTTTGCCCATTCTTCTTTGCAAAATAGCTCAAGCTCAGTCAGATTGGATGGAGAGCATCTGTGAACAGCAATTTTCAAGTCTTGCCAGAGATTCTCAATTGGATTTAGGTCTGGACATTGACTGCGCCATTCTAACACATGAATATGCTTTCATCTAAACCATTCCATTGTAGCTCTGACTGTATGTTTAGGGTCGTTGGCCTGCTGGAAGGAGAACCTCCGCCCCAATCTCAAGTCTTTTGCAGACTCCAAAAGGTTTTCTTCCAAGATCGCCCTGTATTTGGCTCCATCCATCTTCCCATCAACTCTGACCTGCTTCCCTGTCCCTGCTGAAGAAAAGCATCCCCAGAGTATGATGTTGCCACCACCATGTTTCACAATGGGGGGGGATGGTGTGTTCAGGGTGATGTGCAGTGTTAGTTTTCCGCCACACATAGGCGTTTTGCATTTAGGCCAAAAACTTCAATTTTGGTCTCATCAGACCAGAGCACCTTCCTCCACATGTTTGCTGTGTCGCCCCACATGGCTTGTGGCAAACTGCAAATGGGACTTCTTATGGCTTTGTTTCAACAATGGCTTTTTTCTTGCCACTCTTCCATAAAGGCCCGATTTGTGGAGTGCACAACTGATTAGTTGTCCTGTGGACTGATTCTCCCACCTGAGCTGTAGATCTCTGCAGCTCTCCAGAGTTACCATGGGCCTCTTGGCTGCTTCTCTGATCAATGCTCTCCTTGCCCAGCCTGTCAGTTTAGGTGGACGGCCATGTCTTGGTAGGTTGTGCCATACTCTTTCCATTTTCGGATGATGGATTGAACAGTGCTCCGTGAGATGTTCAAAGCTTGGGATTTTTTTTATAACGTAACCCTGCTTTAAACTTCTCCCACAGCTTATCCCTGACCTGTCTGGTGTGTTCTTTGGGCTTCATGATGCTGTTTGTTCGCTAATGTTCTCTAACATAAACCTCTGAGGCCTTCACGAACAGCTGTATTTATACTGAGCTTAGATTAACACACAAGTGGACTCTATTTACTAATTAGGTGACTTCTGAAGGCAATTGGTTTGGCACCGGTTGTTATTTAAGGGTATCAGAGTAAAGGGGGCTGAATAGTTCTGCACGCCACACTTTTCAGTTTTTTATTTGTAAAATAATATTTTGAAACCATGTATCATTTTCCTCCACTTCACAATTATGCACAACTTTGTGTTGGTCTATCACATAAATCCAATAAAATACATTTAGTTTGTGGTTGTAACGTGACAAAATATGGAAAATTTCAAGGGGTATGAATACTTTTGCAAGCTACTGTAATTTGTACTGAACTAATTTCAACTTTTGTATTGATACTTCTTATACCAATATTTTCTTAAAATAAAGGCCAGCATAACATTTGCCTTCATAATTACTTGCTTCATCACACATTTACCTTCAATGATTTGTCGAAAAGGACACCCAGGACTCTGCATACTAACACCACACATCTCTGAGTATTTAAAAATATACTGCCTTTCTATTTCTTTTACCAAAGTGGATGGCATCCTGCTGCGGGATAATTTCTCACTATTGTCTTATTCTCATCCTTTATTAAGAGTTTAGCTTCCACCCAAACTCTTCTTTCATTTCTCAACAATGTGTCAAGTAACCTGGAGTTGCTGGTTCCCAGCGTCAGTCACCTTGTAAACTTGGCTCCATAGAGGTCATGCAATTATTTCTACTTGTGCAATTTATTTATTTACTTAAGACTTTACTTGACTTTTATCTTACACTAAACGTTATTACCCTTTATCCATTATCTGTACACTGGCTTAATTGGCTAGCATGCAACATAAATCTATTCACTGACAATAAACTAAACTAAAACTAGTTCTGAAAGCTGTAGAATTATAGTCCTTAATTTTGACTTTAAGCCATGCTTCCATTCTGTGTCTTCATTTGCAGAAAATGATGTCCTTTCTGCTCATTTAACTATCCTGTATTATCAACTTGATCCTTCTGCTTAACTTTCTCAATTTGTCCTCACCCGAGGCTATTACTCACTCTGTCACCAGAACCCCATCCTTCCCCACCAATCATTGAGCCTAAATTTCAAACAACAAACCCTATTTATTCAATTTAGCAGGATATTGATCACATTAGAACAGCTTCCCCTTTCACCAATACTAGACCTAATGCTCACAAAAGCCGAGGATATCTACAAGATGATGTCCTTAATCCCAGTACTAAGTAGACAACATGTCTTTCTGGACTCTCATCACCTTCACGTTGGGTCCATCCTGTTTCGACGAATTGCAATCAACCTGGAGTGCATTAAAACAAGATCAAACAGAACAAGTTGTCTTACAACTTGAGGCTGTGCACGCCATACGCAAGAAGAAGACTCACCACTGCAGAGTATTGTATATAACCTAAAACAATACTGTTCTCTACCACAATTGCACCCTGAATTTGAATGGCTTCCCTCCATTGCAGCATTGTAGTCCAGTTATTCTCTCTCTCTCTCTATAGTCAACATGCAAACGAGGAATGACGCTGTACCTGTTGGACTACTGAAAGGTTGAGATTCCTAAAAGCACCTCTCGGATCCAGGTAGCGCCACAGTTGTGTTAGCAACCTTCTCTCGCTGTCCATTGACTAAATCTACAGTACTTAACCCAAGGAGTGAGACAGCCTCTCAGATGTGTGTTCAGGTAACCTTCTCCCTTATATGGCAGCTGAAACTCAACAATTCTTCAGCGGGGAATTTGAGTTGCAAATGCAGACCTGGTTGCTCAATGGTTTCTTCTTCTTCTTTCATGTGGCGGGCACAGCCTAAAGTTGTTGGACAACTTGTTCTATTTGATCTTCCGTTTGTGCACGTCGAGTTGATTGCATTAGTCGAAACAAGGCAGACCACGTGAAGGTTGCAATCTTCCACCTCTGAAAATTACACATTAACTACAATTTTCAGCTGACTATATATAGTAGTAAGATTAAACGAGAACTTACCAGTTTGAGTTTGATCTTTATTTTATGAGGCATTCCGGTGAGCAATTACTTGAAGAAGGCCGCCAGTACACATGTGCGTCAATCTTCAAAGCAGTGGCGTGAAATCACAGTAACCAGTCGAAGTAATATAGTAAGACTCGGAAGACTAGAACTACCCAGATGATCTTTGTGATTTATGAGGGCCGGGAGCAGAGGGCATGTAAGCGTTCACCGTAACTCCTCATACAATAAAGATCAAACTTTCAAACAGGTAAGCTAGTTTAATCTTACTATTTTACTTCGGAATCACGTGAGTAATCCGTGAAAAGATTTCAAAGCTCTGTGATTTCTTGCCGTAGATCCAGGTCCATACGACACACTGCTTCGGGTGACACAGGATAAACAAATAATGTATTGAACATTGTTTGAATTATACAAATTAATGTCTTAATAACAAAAGAAGCAATAACAACCCCTCTCTCCCTGGGGAATTTACAAACAGAACCCAAAATAGCATGCCAAAGCCTTCGGTCGTGAGGATAGGTTTGTTATAAAACCGTTGAAAAGTCCCTTCACTGGACCATCCTGCAAGCCCCGAGGATTTGGTCTAAAGGGGTGTCCAGTGCCCCTCGCTGCAGATGTCAATACCGCCCAGGTGGAGTGAGATTTAAACCATCAGTGTCTGTACTCCAGCACAATCCAAAACCTGTTCAGCCACCTTAGAAATGGTCTGCAACGACACCTTTCTATGAGGTTTTCTGTGACT
This sequence comes from Okamejei kenojei, assembly GCA_035221665.1. NCBI lineage: Eukaryota > Metazoa > Chordata > Chondrichthyes > Rajiformes > Rajidae > Okamejei > Okamejei kenojei. The sequence goes on along the minus strand of CM069140.1, from coordinate 50,515,086 downwards.
GTATGAGCATTGTTGTTTTGGAGCCTCTAAGACTCTTGGTGACTTCATATTATTGACGTAGATGCGAAACTACACATAGTCACCAGTCAATGGGGCTGCATGCTCTAAGCTCATTTTGGTCCCGGACTTCCCTAGCCTGCTTTGTGTGATTAGATCATATACATAAAACGGAATATTATTTACAGAAAATGCATGTTGTCTAGTTGTATCTTTTGCAATGTCTGGACCCGTTGTGCTGAAACGAGCGCCATGAGCATGACCACTTAAGTGTTAGTTTTTGGAAGACAGAGATGTAATCGGTAGATCATTGACGAAGCAGTGTGAGAACTATGTCACATCCAGATTCCCGATCTAGGAGGGTTCTTGTTTAAAATATCTTTCATGATTCAGGACCCGGTGGATGAGATCCGACAGAATGTTGTCCCGACCCTGCCATAAATAGGAGGACAATGCACTCTTAGCACTATTAATGGCATTATAACTCAATTGCTCATCAAAGTGTAATGTAACAACGAACTCCAATACATCAGGTATGCCTGCAGCGTGATAAGATATATTTGACTGTAAGCAGAGCATCTCCCATTTTTTATATGAGATACGTGTTGTTTTTTAGTACTTTCCCTCCAGGCCGTAGTTATCACATCCACGGTCCGCCTCAATAGTCCGAGCCCCTGGAATGGTCTTGTCAGAATCTGCAAATCAACAGATTAATACGATCATGGAAAGGGTGACTCTTTTCTGTCACAGGTGAACCAACAAGTTGGCTGCATTTGGGGATAAACATGAATGGCTGTGTCATCAGTCTCAGAACCAATGGTAACCATGGTTGTGTGGCCCAGTCGGGGACTACCAAATGCCTGAGGCGGAGCTCTGCTTAATTTTGGTGAGACATTGACTGATAAGGCAGAATGGGGGAAAGCTTAAAAGAGCATGCCTCCCCAATGTAGCTGGAATGCATCCACCGCTACTGCCCCTGGATCCGGTTCCTATGGGACGTATTTAGGTAACCGGTGATTTAACCTGGATGCAACAGATCTATGTCTGGCAATCCATACTGGGTGAGAATCTTTTTAAAAAACTTTTGGATTCAACATCCATTCTGTGTTGCCTTTATATTTACATGGCCTGGTGTCTGCCACCACGTTATCTCCACCTAGTAGGTTAGATTGCTGAGACCCAGATGTTCCTAGTAATACACCAGTGCCAGATGAGGTTTAGCCAGATTATCACATGATAATGACTTAATTCCAACCCGTGTGATTAATATATTGTAATTGCTGTGGTTATTGTCAATCTGGAGCTGAACTTGTAAATCATGCATTTGTGGAACAGTACACTTTTTGGGGCCATAGAATGCCCCAACGATTCCAAATAGTTTTATCCCATGCATCTGTAGAATTAATGCCTCTTGCATTCTCCATCTGCCGCCGCAGCTGGAATTGTTATCAGTGGCTCCCCATTCCAGAAAACACTCACATCAGTTTGTAAAGCAGCTGAAGGTTGTTTACTCAGAATGTTACTAGAACAACACGAGACATTTTGTTAATCCACCTTTGCAACTCGGTGATAGCTTGGACTGTCAACTGCTCGGTCTATCGCAATGACTTGCATGTTTTTTGAGTGCACATTCGTTGCACATTCTGATAGTGTTAGAAGCCCAAATTGCACTCTAGGGAAGGCTGCTATTAATTTTGCCAATAACATTAGCCACTCGTTGGATGGAGGGTTGCCGTTTTTCTACCAGAGTGCTGCAGGTCTCATTTCTAACTTTTGGCCGTAGGCAGAGTCACTGACATGTTGGTTGAATCAATGGTGAACCGCAATAGTCAATGATTCTTAGATGGCATCAATTTGGATTTAGTTGGATGAAATTAGGAATCCGACCTCTTGAACATATGCTTGGTAACTGAAACAGAAATTCAGCTGCCTCCTGAGTGTTACCTACAAATCAGAACATCATCCAAGTATGCCATCACAAGTGATTCTGAGCCCGGAGCAGTCCCAATATGATTTCAACAATTTTGTAAACAAGCTAGTGCCAAGGTTTTACCGATTTGGCAAAGTTTTAATGCCACAGCCGCCTCTTCCAACTAATTTTCAATATCTACGGTAATGAATTGGTACTGAATAATATGCATCTTTCAGATCTATACTTCCCATATAACATCCTTTGGAAACCAGTTCTTAACAGTACTGAGAGTTTCCATTTTAAAGTGTTTATACTGGACATAGGAGTTTTTTTTTTTCAGTCGGACTAGGTCTAGAATGACTCGACATCCAACATCTTTCTTTTGCTTGGGAATATATTAGTGCTGAGGCTGATGAGCCGTCCTTTCAATTAACCCTTTTTTGAATAATGTTTCAATTTCATTTACCTGTAAAGTATCTGGTTTTGAAAATACCAATTCTTGACGGTGTATGTTGCGAGTGGATGTAAATCAAAATTCACTCAATTCGAAACCCCACTGAATACTGTCCAGCATAAACGCTTGATGTTATGCAGTACCATTTATTGTAGAACAATTGCAATCTACCAGTAGGGGGACTGGTCTCTAGCGGATATGTCCTGGACAAGTCCAGCTGCTCGTACCGCCATGGTTGCTGGATTATTTTCTCCTAATTTTTGCTGGGGATTGTGCACTGGTGCATGCCAATGGCATAGTAATGGGGAGCTTGCCCCGCTCCAGCATCTGTGACCCATCTGAAGGGGCATGGTTGACGAGGCTGCATCCTGCTTGTCGAATGTGTTTTGATATGGCCGACAGTCTTTGCCTCGTCATCTAAGTCCTTGACTTGCTTTGTCGATCTTCACCAAACCAACAAGTTTTGGTGGCTGTACATTGGATGAATCTGCACAGTGCTGCATATTTCGGATTCAAAGTTGGCGTGATGCCGTTTTTCGTCAGGCAGTTGATCTTCAAAGTGGGCATTACACAGCAAGGCTAACATGTCCGCTGTGTGTCTGATAGTGGTGCCACTTTGACTGACCACCCAAATGCCGTTTGCCTGATCCGATTAGTTTCAAGGCTTTCTGTAGCCTTCGTTCATGCAATCGCATGGTATCGCCATTTGCCCCCGGATGGACTGGTTTCACAGTGGGCACTCTTGAGTGATGCACAATTTACAGGTGTTCAATATCGTTTGGTTGTTTCATCCCATTGTTAATACTTGGAACTGGTGAGAGGTCATGTAATTTAATGTTTCTGGCCAGATTTTTGCCTCACCAGTTCCTGCCGGTATGGTAAATTTGCATGCCATGTCCGGCACACCTGGAGCTAAGCTCTTGTGCTTTGGGGTATGCTCCTCTGCTATACCACCAACTTCAGGGTCTGGGGTCAGTATCATACTGCCCTGGCTCTCCCTGCCCATGCATAAGGGAGGTATCATGCAGCCTTTGACATGGCGCTGTTGGTATGGGCCCCCACGCAGACCCGCATGTGACGTATGCTTACTCTTGTTGGTACAAAGTCCATCTTCCTGTATAGACCTGTGCGGAGGCTGTTGCTGCGGGGGTAACCCAGGAGTATGGAACACCTCATGATGGAGTATCTTTCCCATGAGGTGCTTCATTTGGTTTAGACATCCTCCATGGTGGGAGGTGAGTTCTCTTAGGCCTGATCATCAGAGTCCACAGGCCTTAGTGATTTTCCTTTTGGGCCTTTCTCCTGACTGGAGTGGCAATGGTGCTCTATGGCACCAGAAGTCGCTCGTCGCTAATTGAACTGTCGACAGTTCTGGAGCCGGCGTATGTGCCCGCTCGCTGACTGCAGTCCGCGCGGTCAATTTTCTTGACTTACCTAAATGAACGGCACGACTCGACCTCTCCTTTGCGGATTTGTCCATGTTCCTGCGGGGCTACTCAAACCAGCCTTACAGGACCTTGGGAACGTTCGCAGCGTAGTTAAAAACTTACCTGCGAGTTTTCACTTACCGCTGGTGGAGCTGCGCTCTCCAGCCTCAGTCGCTGCGCCATGCGTCTGACGTAATGACACGCATGCGCACTGGTGGGCTTCTTCGCGGAATCACTCACGTGATCCGAAGTTAAATTATAATTTAATCTAGTTTTCAGGTATCATATCTAGTCAAATTTTTACCAATGGATTAAAAATTGAATTAGCAGAACATTACAACAAAGGATCAGGCCTTAGGCCCATCATGCCAGTGCTGACCATGATGACAATTTAAAATTAATCACATCTGTTCTGCACCTCATCCTTTTCCTTCATTCACGGAAGGGTTGGAGTAACTCAGTAGCTAGTGAGGCAGCATCTCTGGAGAAAATCTCTTTTTCACAAGTGATGCTGCCTGATCCACTGAGTTATTCCAGCACTTTGCGTCTATCTTCGGTATATATCTGCACCTGCTGTTCCTTTCTACACATTTAGTCTCCTCTATGCATGTTCATGTATCTGTCTATATGCCTCTTAAAAGTTATTGTTATATCCACTTCCACTGCTCTCCCTTGCAGTGCATTACAGGCACTACCACTGTTTTAAAAATATTGCCTCATAGTCTCCTTGGTTTAAAGTGCTTGTGATATTATCTTTTCTACTCAAATTCTTGATTTGGATAGCTGATATCTTATTAATTCAATTTTGAATATTCCTTAAAATACAACCATGGCCCTTTATCGAAAAAGTGAAGCCACTACAGGTTGCTAGATATTTGAAATGTTTTAAAAATGCTTTAAAATGTTTGATGGACTAGACAGCAGCTGTGAGGCTTTTTAAGATTTGGACTAAATGGGCGTTGAGGATTGTCACAGAGACACTGGGTTGAAGCTGTGTGGCATCTCTCTATGATTTGGATTCAGACTAGCTTATCATAATACACTAAAGTGCAATTGAAATTCCTTTTTTTCAACATGAATCTCAGAGTGAACAGTTACACATACTGTAATAAATACAAAAAAGATGAAAATTAGCAGGATTGTAATGAAATCTGAAGTAGTGCAGAAAAATACGGATGTGTAATAATGCTACTTTATTCAGTTATGTCGTCAAGACTAAGAATATGTGGCAGCACCTCTAGGGAATGGGATGTTACGTGAGATGATTGGCTCAGGAGTCTGATTGCAGTGGGAAATAAGCCATTTTTGTGCTGGGGCAGACACAAAATAACAGGATTAACTCAGCAGGACAGGCAGCATCTTGGGAGGAAAAGGAATGGGTGACATTGTGTCGAGACCCTTCTTCTGGGGCATCTGGGTTTTAAAAGCTACTGTATTTTCTTCAGAAGCTAGAAGAGAGAAAGGGCAATAGGCATGTTGACAGGCATCCTTGACGATACTTACAGCTGTCCCCATACAAAAACACTGGATAGAGGAAACAGTACCATTGATGGCCTGGGCTGTCTTCACCCATTCTCTGAATGTCCAGGCCATGAAGAAAAGCAGTTGCCAGACTAGATTGAGATACATTTCACTAAATTACATTCTCTCAGTTCGAGAGAAATCCTCATAAACATAGAACAGGGAAACGCAATCATTGGTCCAGCTCGTCCATGCCGACCAACATGCTAGTGAATGCTAATGATTATTAGCCGGCATTTGACTCGTATCACTCTATCCTATCCATGTACCGTTCAAATATTTTTAATGTTATTGGATCTGTCTCAACCTCATCCTCATTCTGTATACTCACTATTGTGTGAAAATATTGCCTCAGGTTCCTATTAAATCTTTTCTCTCTCACCTTAAACCCATGTTCTTGATTCCCCTATTGTATTGTATATCTTTATTATCATTTTCCGAGTATTTGCATACCCAGAGGAAAACGAAAAAGTGTTTCTCAACCAGTGTCCATTCAGTAATAGAAATAGAGAATAAAAGTACATATATCACGAGTTCCGATCGGCAGTGCACGACAATGGCTCTCTGCTTCGGTGTGTCCGGTTGGTGTTTGGGTGCACGATACTTTGGCAGGGGGCAAAGTCCGTTTATCAGTCTAATTGCCTGCGGGAAGAAGCTGAGGAGCATCCTGACTGGTTTTGCACTGGTTTTGCAGTGTTTTATTGTGAGATATGGACTGTGCAGTCACCCTGTCTATTTCTCCTCCCAATTTTTATACACCTCTTATAAGATCAAACCCTTTGTCTCCTGCACTTTTAAGGAATATAGTGCTAGCCTACCCAACTCTCCATATAATTCAGTCCCCCAGGACCTGGCAACATCCGCCGTAAATCTTGTCTGCACTATTTCAGCCTTATTGGCATTTTCTTCCAGAGCAGGATGGCCACAATACTCCAAGTACTGCCTCAGCAATGCCTTTTACAACTGCAACATAATATCCCAACTTCCATAGTCAATGCCCTGGATGATGAAGGCCAATGTGCCCAAATGCCACTTTCCCCAACCTGCCCTACTTGTGACATCTCTTCAGGGAACTATATTATTATACTCACAGATATGTGTGTTCTACAATACTCCCCAAGGCACTACTGCTCATATGTGAAAGTCTTACCTGGGTTTGACTTCAACAAAATACAATTCGTTACACTCACTTGAATTAAAATTCTATTTGCCATTCCACGGCCCCCACTTGGTTCAAGCTGTTTCAAGATCCAGCTGGAATACTTTAATAATATTCTTCACTGTCTACAACACCTGCTTTATTAGTGTCTTTCTGCAGACTTGCTAACCATGCCTTGTACACCACCATTCACTATAGTTGCCTACAGATGACAAACAAACAATGGACCAAGCATCAATCTCCAAGGCACACTAATAGTCTTGGGCCTGCACTCTGGAAATAACAGCCTTCCACCATCACTTTCGGCCTCACTCCATTAAGCCAATTATGTATCCAATTTAGTTAGCTCTTCCTAGCTCCCATGTGATATAACCTTCCAAAACCACCTACAATCCAGGACTGTTTGAAACACCTTGCTCTAGTCCATATAGACTATGTCTAATGACCCTGCCCTCATTGACCATCCTGGTTTGCATCTTTTAAAAAAAAACCTCAAATTTCTATCGTTATGTTGTCTCATGTATAAAGTGGTTGACTATTGCTAATCAATCACCATCTTTCCAAATACATGTATATCGAGTTCCTCTGGTAACCTGCCATCACCACCCGTTAGGCTTACTGGGTCATAGTATCCATGTATTTCTTTGCAGCCTTTCTTAAATTAAAGCACCCAATTATGCACTTTCCAGTCATTTGGCATTTCACTCCTAGCTAACAATGAGGCATATATTTCATCCAGAGCTCCTGTGATTTCTTCATCAGCTTCCCAGTTGTCTTGGATATACCTGTCCAGCTCACCTCTTAACTTCAAGATGTTCCCATTAATCTTTCCTGAGATCCCTGTCTTCATTCCTGTCCCCACAGTAAAAACACGAGGCAAAATATTTATTGAGGACCACACCCATCTTCTGTGGCGCCATACAGATATCCACTTTGGTCTTGGAGGGACCATTTTCTTTCCCTAGTTATTCTTTCTCATTTATAAAATCTTTGTATTTTGCAATAATCTTCCCTGCCGAAATATTTCATGCCCTTTTGCACTCCTGGTGTGCTTCTTGAGTAAACTCCAACATTCCTTAAACTTACTCAGATATTCACTTGATCGTAGCAGCCAGTACCTGACCATGCCTCCTTCCTTCTTCTGAGCAGTGCCTCCACATGTCTTATCATCTAGAGTTCGCCACCCCAAGTGCCTTGTCGTTCAAACTAAGAACATGAAGGGATTAAACTCTTGCAGTGTCACTTTTAAAAGTCTCCCACTTCCCAGATGTTCCTGTGCCTGCAAACAATCTGCTCAAATCAAGTTTTCAATGAAGCTCCCATCTAATACCGTGAAAATTCACCTTACCCCAGTTTAGAGCATTAAATCATGGAACAGTTCTGTCCTTTTGTAAAAGTATTTTAAAGCTAATGGAAACTATGGCTGCTGGTCCCAATATGCTCCTCCACCTCAGTAACTTGCCCTACGTCATTTCGCAACAGTAGGCCAAGCTTTGTCCTCTCCCTAGGGGAATTTTATTTTCCTCTGTCAATCCTATTATTCTTGCAACTTTCTGCAGTGTCCCTGTATACTTGTTCCACCAATTCCCATTGACAATTCACCAAGGTGATCACCCCCTTCTTATTTCTCAGCTCCACACTGAAGGCTTCACTGGTATCATCTTATCTCAGACTGGTGGTTTTCTTAATCATCTGCCATGTCATGGTGGTTTCCTTAATCAAAAAATGCAACTCCCCTCCTCTTCCCATCACCTTTATTTTGCCTGTAGCACCTGTACCCTGGAACATTAAGCTGCCAGTTCTGTCCCTCCCTTACCCATGTTTTAGTAATGGGCATAATAACCCAAATCGCATGAACCTATTCATGCCCGTATTTATCCACTCTCCCCCTCAGGTCTCTTGCACAAAGTCAATGCAATTTAATCCAACAATCTTCCATTGCTCCCTGCCATGCTCCTGCCCACCATGTCTACTGAAGTTGCTGTTGTTGACTTCTGTATGAACTTCCATCCTCTCATCTGCCTCACTTTTGCTTTGGATCCCATTTCCCTGTCAATCTAGTTTAAACCCTCTCTACTAAACTGCCTGCCAGAATATTGGATCCCCCTCCCACTCAGGTGCAATCTGTCCCTCTGTAAAGGTTGCCTCTGGCCCTGAGGAGATTCCAATGGTTTAAAAATCCAAATCCATAGCACCCTTCAACTCTTCAGCCACATTGACCTGTCCTATCTTCCTATTCATACCTTCGATGGCACGTGACACTGGGAGATTACTACCTGCGAGGTCCTGCTTTTTAACATTTTGGCTAATTCCCAATATTCATTCTGCAGAACCTCTTCACTTTTGCTACCCATGAGACTTGTGTCAGTTTGCACAACATTTGGCTGCTCGTCATCCCCCCCTCCAGAATATTCTATAGCCACTACGAGACATCACAGACCCTGGGACTATGAAGGCAACACATCAACCTGGAATTTCATTAGCGGCCACAGAATCTCCTGTCTGCTGGTTGTCACGCAACTACTTTCTCATGCACCTTATGTGCGACCACCTCACTACAGCTCCTGTGTATGATGCGTTCAGCATCCCCGGTGAGCCTGATTGTATCCAACTCAAGTTCCTTCAGGATCAGTCAGGAGCTGCAGCTGGACACTCTTCCCTCAAGTGTATCACCAGGGACACTGGAAGACTGTCTGACCTCTCATATCCTGTAGGCAGAGCACACACTGCCTTAACTGCCATCCCAACTGCACTAAGATGAAAGAGGAAAATTGAAACAAAGACCTTACCTTCACTCTCAGCTGAATGTTTATGACTTTTATCGAAACACCTCCAGGATTGTCATTCACATGAAACATGAACAATGCTTCTCCTAAAGACGCTGCCTGACCAGCTGAGTGTTTGCAGCATTTGTTTTACGGTGCCCCTTTCCTGTAGCTACCAAAATAAACCTACGTCTTCCTCAAAAAGTACTTGAAACAGTACTTTCTACTGCATGAAGTGAGTGTTAGCCAAAGATTGTTTTGAATGTCAGAATATCAAAAAATATGTAACAATTAAAAGTACTCTCAGTTTTGACATGTGATTGAGCAATTCCCCAACTTTGCTTTTGTGAAAAAAGATGGTGCCAGAGTAAGGCAAATCTTTGCGCGCTGGTCCCGGAGAGGGTTTACTATCATCAAATACAATTGGCACACTCAAATCTATTTTCTACTTGTAAATCTACAACACTGAAGTTATATTCTGCAATCCGTTTTATTTTCTTCCCTCCCTACCTGTAGTATTCGTGTTTGGCTTGATTGTATTTGTGTATAGTATTATCCGATTTGTTTGGATAGCAGGCAGTCAAAAGCTTTTCACTGTACATGCGACAGTAATAAACCTAAACCTGTCAAAGCCTTTCAGAACATTATGCCTGTTACCAGAGGTTTTATTGTGGCGAATCAGTGGCATCAATCCTCATATCCAGTGAGTGTGGTCATGTGGTGGACATGGGGTGGACAAGATGGAAGATAATCTGGCACATCAATCAGTACTATCAATTAACGTGTTTCAATGCTTTAATCATGCAGGTCAACATAGTTCAATTCAGAATGATTACCCTCATCCACTGCCTGTAACACACATGTTAATAGAAGGCATATAGAAACATAGAAAAATAGGTGCAGGAGTAGGCCATTCGGCCCTTCGAGCCTGCACCGCCATCCAATATGATCATGGCTGATCATCCAACTCAGTATCCCGTACCTGCCTTCTCTCCATACCCCCTGATCCCTCTAGCGACAAGGGCCACATCTAACTCCCTCTTAAATATAGCCAATGAACTGGCCTCATCAGAGAATACCAGAGACTCACCACTCTCTGTGTGAAAAATGTTTTTCTCATCTCGGTCCTAAAAGATTTCCTCCTTATCCTTAAACTGTGATCCCCAACATCGGGAACAATCTTCCTGCATCTAGCCTATCCAACCCCTTAAGAATTTTGTAAGTTTCTATAAGATCCCCCCTCAATCTTCTAAATTCTAGCGAGTACAAGCCGAGTCTATCCAGTTTTTCTTCATATGAAAGTCCTGACATCCCAGGAATCAGTCTGGCGAACCTTCTCTGTACTCCCTCTATGGCAAGAATGTTTTTCCTCAGATTTGATCATGACTGATCATCTAAAATCAGTACCCTGTTCCTGCTTTTTCCCCCATATCCATTGATTCCTTTAGCCCCAAGAGCCAAATCTAAATCTCCTGGAAACATAATTTCTTCAGAATTTGATCCTCCAAGAGTTGCCTTCTGTTCTCACTCTTATTGCCATTCCATCTGCCACACATCAGGCACATCGCAGAAGGGGAAGAGGAAGGAAGGCAAAGAGAGAGCAAGTCCCTGAACCACGAATCATAAAGCAAATGACCCCAGGTGCTGGAAATCTGAAACAGAAATGTAAGAAATACTCAGCAGGTCAGGCAGTGATGGTGAAGTGAAAAACAGGGGTCATGTTCGAAGTCAATGTCACTAATCAGAAGAAAGGAACTGACCCAAAACATGACTTTTTCTCACTCCACATGCTGAGTATTTCCATATTTTCTATTCTTTTCTATTCTATTCTGCGCTCGAATCACAACCCCATACACACATTTTCCTTTTAACATGCTAAGATATTATAGAAACATCAAGAAATTACTTTCCAATTACCAATTGGGCAATAGAAAAAATTGAGTTGGCTTGTACTCAAAACAAGGCTAGAACTGGACCTTAGCTGGGTTCTTATTCTCATCAGTGTCGAATGAAACTACGGTAAAGGTATTTTGTAAAAAGCTACCTGATCTTCAAAGATGGGACAAAGAAAATCAGAAATGTGCAAGAGACTGGATTTGAAAGAGAGATCAAGATTTATAAGACAAGAGGGAATTAAAGAGTTAGAGGTAACCCCAAGGTATATAAACATTGACTTTAGAGATACTGCGCCGAAACAGGCCCTTCAGCCCACACTGACCAGCAATCACCCCTCACACTAACACCATCCTACACACTAGGGCCAATTTTACTACTTACTGAAGCCAATTGACCTACAAACCTGTACGTCTTTGGAGTATGGGAGGAAATCAAAGAAGCCCTATGCGGTCACAGGGAGAACGTACAAACTCTGTACGGGCATCACCTGTAGTCAGGATCAAACCCAGGAATCTGGTGCTGTAAGGCAATAACTCTACTGCCGTGCCACTTTGCCGCTCCTTGACTCTTGATTTTGTTTTTCAATTTTATTTAAAAATAATTAAACTGCGATGAATCGTCGTTAAATTTTCTTAAAGTAAAATAAATCACATTTTCATATTAGCACAACACTTGAGCATGTACGATTTGATATGAGTCAAGGTTTATTGATCCAGTGTGCACAAAAACATTTCGCTTATCATATATTAGCACTATTATAGTTTGTAATTGCCCACCAGATTATTAAATCTGAGTATATGCCGTCCTCGTCATACTTCCTGAAGACCACAGGCTAGGTCCGAAGAAAATCATTTAGGCAGTCACTTTTGAATAGAACTGGCTAAAGGGACTCTCCCCAAAATGTCACCCATTCCTTCTCTCCAGAGATGCGGCATCATAAGATCATGACTTACTCCTCTCTTCGGTTTAAACGAGCATCTGCAGTTCCTTCCTACACTGGCTATATAAAACAGATATTTATAAATCTGTATTTTTGTCAATTTTTCCATCTTCAACATATAGAATATTTCATTTCAAAATCACTCCTGGTGCTCATCAGGCACCCTCAGGACAAATAAAGCATTAGCGGAAATGGAGAAAAATCCTACTCGAGTTTTAAACATGATAGAGGTGAAATCTTGACAAGTTTAACACTTCGTTGAAAATATTTCCAGCCACTCAAAAAAAGTTTAATTATTTTTAGTTCAGAACAATTTCACTTCTAAACACTCTGGTCTCATTAGCCTATGGCATGGGTCACATACATTTTAAGTGCTTCTATTACAGGAGAATCTCCATTGCCTGAAACAAAAAAGGTCAATCTAGATTTAACCAACCTCCTGAAAAATTATCTGCCAAGTACTAGTGTGTACTCAGCTGCTAAAGAGCTGTGGGTCATGCCCCAAGTCAGACTCATTAAATCAAGTGAGGGTATTGTGAATCATCTGCATCTTGCCTTCTGCTGAACTATACAGGTGCAACAAGAAAAGCAGAGAGTTTTAAACTTACAGCTTACAAATATGAATCTACTTACTTATTTTCTGAGACCTTTGTATCTGGACAACATTTTCCCAAAAGGGAACACATTTAAATGGAAACTGGTGTCTTTCTCCATGTTTTTGAATTTGCATGCTTCAAGCTAGCTGATAAGGTGATGTGGGTTAACTTAATTGGAATAGCCTAGTAATGTAATCAGTAAAGCATTATCCGAATTATAATTGTGTGGAAATTGCAGTGCTGCACCATCCACTTCCTTAGATCAGGGGCCTCTAAACATTTCAGCATGAGGGCCACATTATATATTTTGGAAGGGAGGGAGGGAGGGAGGGAGGGGGGGAGGGAGGGAGGGAGGGGGGAAGGGAGGGAGGGGGGGAGGGGGGGAGGGAGGGAGGGAGGGAGGGAGGGAGGGAGGGAGGGAGGGAGGGGGGAGGGGAGGGAGGGAGGAGGGGGGGAGGGAGGGAGGGTGGGAGGGGGGAGGGAGGGGGAGGGAGGGGGGGAGGGAGGGAGGGGGGGGGAGGGAGGGGGGAAGAGGGAGGGAGGGAGGGAGGGGGGAGGGAGGGAGGGGGGGAGGGGAGGGAGGGGGGGGGAGGGGGGAGAGGGAGGGAGGGGGGGGGAGGGAGGGAGGGAGGGAGGGAGGGGGGAGGGAGGGAGGGAGGGGGGGGAGGGGGGGGAGGGAGGGAGGGAGGGAGGGAGGGGGGAGGGGGGAGGGGGGAAGGGAGGGAGGGGAAGGGGGGGGAAGGGAGGGAGGGAGGGGGGGAGGGAGGAGGGAGGGAGGGGGGGAGGGAGGGAGGGGGGAGGGAGGGAGGGGGGGGGGGAAGAGGGAGGGAGAGGGAGGGGGGGAGGGGAGGGAGGGGGGGAGGGGAGAGGGGGAAGAGGGAGGGAGGGGGAAGAGGGAGGGAGGGAGGAGGGAGGGAGGGGGGGGAGGGAGAGGGGGGGAAGAGGGAGGGAGGGGGAGGGAGGGAGGGAGGGAGGGAGGGGGGGGAGAGAGGGGGGGAGGGAGGGAGGGAGGGGGGGGGAAGAGGGAGGGAGGGAGGGAGGGAGGGAGGGAGGGAAGGGGAAGAGGGAGGGAGGGAGGGAGGGGGGGGGAGGGAGGGAGGGGGGAAGAGGGGAGGGAGGGGGGAAGAGAGGGAGGGAGGGAGGGGGAGGGAGGGAGGGAGGGGGGAGAGGGGAGGGAGGGAGGGGGAAAAAGAGGGAGGGAGGAGGGGGAGGGAGGGAGGGGGGGAGGGGGGGGGGAAAGGGAGGGAGAGGGAGGGAGGGAGGAGGGGGGGGAGGGGGAGGGGGGGGGAAGAGGGAGGGAGGGGGGGAAAGAGGGAGGGAGGGGGGGGGGAAGAGGGAGGGAGGGGGGAGGGGGGGAGGGAGGGAGGGGGGGAGGGAGGGAGGGAGGGGGGAAGAGGGAGGGGGAGGGAGGGAGGGGAGGGAAGAGGGAGGGAGGGAGAGGGAGGGGGGGAGGGAGAGGGAGGGAGGGGGGGGGGGAGGGGGAAGAGGGAGGGAGGGAGGGGGGGGGGAAGGGAGGGAGGGAGGGAGGGGGGGAAGAGGGAGGGAGGGAGGGAGGGGGGGAAGGGAGGGAGGGGAGGAGGGAGGAGGGAGGGGGGAGGGGGGGGAGGAGGGAGGGAGGGAGGGGAGGGAGGGGGGGGAGAGGGAGGGAGGGAGGAGGGGGGGAAGAGGGAGGGAGGGGGGGAGGGAGGGAGGGGGGGGGGAGGGAGGGGGGGGAAGAGGGAGGGAGGGGGGGAGGGAGGGAGGGAGGAAGAGGGAGGGGGGGGGGTGAGAGGGGGGGAGGGAGGGAGGGGGGGGGGGAAGAGGGAGGGGGGGGGGGCGCCGAGAGGGGGGAGGGGAGAGCAAAAAAGGCTGGGGGGGAGGGGGAGAGGGAGAGGGGGGAGCAGAGAGGGAGAGGGGGAGCAGAGAGGGAGAGGGGGAGCAGAGAGGGGAGAGGGGGAGCAGAGAGGGAGAGGGGAGCAGAGAGGGAGAGGGGGAGCAGAGAGGGAGAGGGGGAGCAGAGAGGGAGCGGGGGAGCAGAGAGGGAGAGGGGGAGCAGGGGGGAGGGGGAGCGGGGGGAGCAGGGAGGGGAGGGGGGGGGAGCAGGGAGGGAGAGGGGGAGCAGGGAGGGAGAGGGGGAGCAGGGAGAGAGGGGGAGGCAGAGAGGGGGACAGAGAGGGAGGCAGAGAGGGAGAGGGGGGCAGAGAGGCAGGGCCTCTCCCCCTCTCTCCTTCCCTCCCCTCCACTGCACCCCCCCCCCCCCCCCCCCCCCCCCCCATTCCCCCCTCCAACCTCTCTCACTTTCTCTGCCCCGGGGAGGGGGTAGAGAGGGCGGGAGGGTAGAGGCCCGGAGCGATCTGAGGACAGTGAAAAGCAGCGGATGGTTGGCCGATCATGACTTCCGCGAGGGGAAGCTCACCCACCAGCGTGACAGACGATCGGGCGGGGAGATGGAGAGGAGGTCGTCCCCTGTGATGGCCAACTTTCCACTGCCATTGTCCGCGTCTGCGCTGTGACAATGACTGCCGCCGCCATGTTGTAGAACTTCAAGACCAGCGGAGCGCGCTGCACGACTTGAGCACGTGTTTAGCATCTTCAATCCAGAGTTCTGGTTGGGGGGGCGGCGGAGGGAGAGAGAGGGCGGCTGGGCCACGTAACTTGCAGCTCGTGGAAAACAGTGGGGCTGCTCATTGAAAATTCTGCTCAGCTTGCCGCAAGAGACATTGTGACGTCATCAAGCCCACTTCAGCACGTTAGATTTTAAAAAGATCTCAGACTGGTTGATCAATTTTAGTAAAAAACTCGGGAAATAATGAATCACATTTTCAGATGAGACTATTTTTGAGATCATGAGGTAAATCTCTACCGGAATTTGTAAGAATTTCACCGTTAGCGCGTTGGGTTTCGAGGAGATGTGAATCCCATATGAAAACACACACACACAAATAAATTCATCCACATCCAAGATCAGAGTTTTATATTATAATAGATGTAAAGGAGGAATTGGACGACTTAGAAGATTCTATCCAGAGAAAGAGCCTTTAGGGTCATGTCACAGCCATTTCTAATCGCCGAGAAAGATGATACTGGAAAGAAAGCAGAAAATGCTAGGATCTCTCAGCAGATAAAGTGTCTTTGACCATAAACATTAAATATGTTCTTCCTCCTCTACTCCCCACAGATGCTGCCTGACCGAAATGTTTCCAATGTTTTGTGTTTTTATTTCAGAATTGAAATGTTCTTTTTATTCTCAGCGAAATCTGCGCATTGTTTGTGTATTTTTCCCCTTCTCTGGTTTAAAATTGCTGCTTTACAGTGCCAGAGATCCAGGTTCGATCCTGATAATGGGTGCTGTCTGTACAGAGTTGTACATTCTCCCTGCGACCGTGTGAGGTTTCTCCGGTTTCCTCCCACACTTCAAAGACGTTCAAGCTTTTTAGGTTAATTTGGCTTCAGTGCACAGGGATCGCAGGTCAGTGCAAACTCAATGGGTTGAAGGGCCTGTTTCCGTGCTGTTACCTAGTGTTGGAGAATCTCCTCAAGTCTGTTAATGACTGGCTGAATGGAACATCTGGCCTTTTTCTAGACCTGAGATTTACCTATGATTACACTGCCACAGAAGCAAAAAAAAACTGACATTCAATTACTTAAACAAGTTGCTTAATGTACCTTTGGCTACAGATTAACAAGCTGCATTTTAGTAAGCAGAAAGAGCTTGGACAAAGGAGACATATGGTAACATTCTCAAATTCTCATCAAACAGAAAGGACTGAAATTTAATCGTTATGTTACTTAATGTTAAGCCACAGGTCTACATTGTAGACTGTTCTAAAGTCAACCCAGATCTCTTAATTATCTCCCAATTTAAACCACTGGGGTCGAGCATTTCACAAGGAACATAGAAATTAGGTGCAGGAGCAGGCCATTCGGCCCTTCGAGCCTGCACCGCCATTCAATATGATCATGGCTGATCATCCAACTCAGTATCCTGTACCTGCCTTCTCTCCATACCCCTGATCCCTTCAGCCACAAGGGCCATATCCAACTCCCTCTTAAATATGGCCAACGAACTGGCCTCAACTACCTTCTGTGGCAGAGAATTCCACAGATTCACCACTTCCTGTGTGAAAAACGATTTTCTCATCTCGGTCCTAAAAGACTTCCCCCTTATCCTTAAACTGTGACCCCTTGTCCTGGACTTCCCCAACATCGGGAACAATCTTCCTGCATCTAGCCTGTCCAACCCCTTAAGAATTTTGTAAGTCTCCATGAGATCACCCCTCAATCCAGCGAGTACAAGCCGACTCTATCCAGTCTTTCTTCATATGGAAGTCGTGCCATCCCAGGAATCAGTCGGGTGAACCTTCTCTGCACTCCCTCTATGGCAAGAATGTCTTTCCTCAGATTAGGAGACCAAAACTGTACGCAATACTCCAGGTGTGGCCTCACCAAGACCCTGTACAACTGCAGTAGAACCTCCCTGCTCTTGTACTCAAATCCTGTTGCTATGAATCCCAACATACCATTCGCTTTCTTCACAGTCTGCTGTACCTGCATGCCTACTTTCAATGACTGGTGTACCATGACACCCAGGTCTCGCTGCATCTCTCCTTTTCCGAATCGGTCACCATTCAAATAATAGTCTACCTTCCTGTTTTTGCCACCAAAGTGGATAACCTCACATTTATCCACATTATACTGCATCTGCCATGCATTTGCCCACTCACCCAGTCTATCAAAGTCATCCTGCAGCCTCCTAGCATCCTCCTCACAGCTAACACTGCCCCCCAGCTTCGTGTCATCCGCAAACTTTGAGATGTTGCATTTAATTCCCTCGTCCAAATCATTAATGTATATTGTAAATAGCTGGGGTCCCAGCACTGAGCCTTGTGGCACCCCACTAGTCACTGTCTGCCATCCTGAAAAGGACCCGTTCACTCCAACTCTTTGCTTCCTGTCTGCCAGCCAGTTCTCTATCCACATCAATACTGAACCACCAATACTGTGTGCTTTAAGTTTGTATACCAATCTCTTGTGTGGGACCTTGTCGAAAGCCTTCTGAAAGTCCAGATATAACACATCCACTGCTTCTCCCTTATCCACTCTACTAGTAACATTTATGTAGATGTTACAAGAAAGTGCATTTCGAGTTTCACATTTATGACCCTTTGACAAGTTGGCATTTTTAGTCCATGTTTAGTCCAGAAAATTCATGAAGGCAATTTTTTAATTAGTCAAGGATATTATAACCTCTCAAAAACATGAATGTCTTCCAACCTCATGCCAAATATTCGATTCCAGAACTTGAAGTAGAAAATGACAGAATGGCTGCAAGAAAATGTGACAATTCCACCCATCAAGTCTGTACAGGATCAGTGCAATAACAATTTGGCCAGTTCACTGACATCAACTATCCCTATAAAATATCAGATTCATTCCCCTCACATTTATCCAGCTCCCTTTGGAAGGCTACAACTGAATCCACCTCCATTTCAGCTGTACATTCCAGACCCAAACAACTCCCTGCATATATAAAAACATTTTACCTAGCTCTTTTGTTCAACATTCAGAATTACAAGCCAACTCAATTTTTTCTATTGATCTATATCTCCCCCTACCCATTGGTAATTGGAAAGTAATTTCTTGATGTTTCTAAAATTTCTTAGCATGTTAAAAGGAAAATGCTGCCAATAATAGATAAATGCAAGATACACATCTAAAAAACGTTAAAAATGTATTGTTAAAAATTGAAAGATATTTGAAGGAAGTGTTGAAATTTAATTACAAGTGAGAGGTGATACATTTTGGGAAGTCAAATGGGGTAGGGCACATGCAGTAAATAGTAGGACACGAAGGGATGTTTATGAACAGAGGAATCTTGGGGATCAAGTTTATACTTTACTGATAAGGTGTGGAAAAAGGCCCTTCGGCCCATGGTGACCAACGAACACCTGTACAGTAGCTGTATCCTATACATTTGAGATAATTTATAGAAGCCAATTAACTTTCAAACCTGCATGTCTTTGGAATGTGGACGGAAACCAGAGCACCCAAAGAAAATTCACATGTTCACAGGGAGAACAAACTCCGCAGAGACAGCACTCAAGGTCAGGATTGAGCCTGGTTGCTGGAGCTGCATGGCAGCAACTCCACCACTGTGCTGGTCACTGTTCACTGAAAGTGGCAACACAGATAGGATGGTGAAGCAGACATATAGAATGTTTGCCTTCATAGGTTGAGTGTAGAATATAAAAGTTAAGACATTACATTGCAACCTTGCACAACACTGGCCAGACTGCACTTGGAGTATTGTGTGCAGTTCAATATAGTCATTGCATATACAGGAACATGGTTGTACTGGACATCCACCAGAATATTAACTATTGGAGCACCGAGTTATGGGGAGAGATTGGATAGGCTGGGTAGGTTTTTCCTGTGGGATTATGAGATCATAGGGAAGATTAAAAAAAAGTGGTCTTTCTGCAGTAGTGGTATATCTGGTGCTGTCAGTATGGAGTTTGGATGCTTCCCCTGTGACTATGTACAGTGCATTCAGAAAGTATTCAGACCCCTTCACTTTCCACATTGTTACATTACAGCCATATTTTAAAATGGATTAAATTCATTTTTATCATCAATCGACACACAATATTCCAGAATCAACAAGCAAAAACTGTTTAGTGTTTAGAAATTTTTGCAAAGTAATTAAAAGGAAATAACCAAAATATCACATTTACATAAGTGTTCAGTCCCTTTGCTATGACACTCAAAATTGAGCTTGGGTTCATTCCGTTTCCACTGATTATCCTTGAGATGTTTCTACAACTTGGAGTCCACCAGTGGTAAATTATATTGATTTGACAAGATTTGGAAAGGCACACACCTGTTTAGGGAAAGATGAACGGAGCAAAGTACAGTGAGATCCTTGATGAAAACCTGCTTCACAGCATTCTGAACCTCAGACTGGGGCAGAGGTTCACCTTCCAACAGGACAATGATCCTAAGCACACAGCCAAAACAACGCAAGAGTGGCTTTGTAACAAGTCTGTGAATGACCTTGAGTGGCGCAGCTAGAGCCTGGACTTGAACCCGATCAAACATCTCTGGAGGGACCTGAAAATAGCTGTGCATCGACATTCCCCATCCAACCTGACAGACCATGAGAGGATCTACAGAAAATGGGAGAAATTGCCCAAATACAGGAGTGCCAAGCTTGTAGCGTCATACCCAAGAAGACTTGAGTCTGTAATCGCTGCAAAAGGTGCCTCAAAGTACTTAGCAAAGGGTCTGAATACT
The DNA here is from genome assembly GCA_035221665.1 of Okamejei kenojei. Lineage (NCBI taxonomy): Eukaryota > Metazoa > Chordata > Chondrichthyes > Rajiformes > Rajidae > Okamejei > Okamejei kenojei. Next base: position 50,495,147 of record CM069140.1, on the reverse strand, counting down.
TATGTAAATGTGATATTTACTTTTTAATTACTTTGCAAAAATTTCTAAACGCCTGTTTTCACTTTATTATGGGGTATTGTGTGTAGATCGAGGATTAAAAAAAAAAGAATTTAATCCATTTTAGAATAAGGCTATAACGTTACAAAATGTGGAAAAAGTTAAGAGGTCTGAATACTTTCTGAATGCACTGTAGGTTTCTTCCCACATCCCAATTTTGTAGGACCATTGGCCGCTGTAAAATTGCTTGTAATGTGTCGGGAGCAGTGAGAAACTGGATCAATAGAACTAGTGTGAATGGTGATCGATGGTGGACGTGGACTCGATGGACTGAAGGGCTGGTTTCCATGCTGCAGCTCAAAAAGAATACATTGATGCATGATAGTTTAGCAGTTACTGTGATTATTTGCATTTACCAATGAAAATAGTCTCTTCCTCTCCGTGTTATTATAAAAAAAAAACAAGGGGCTTGCATTAGTACATTATCCCAAACTGATTTTATAGCCAGCTTTTTTAAATCAACATCCAATGTAGGCCAGGTATTATTGGTGACAATGCACTAGCAATGGAAATCTTTTTTTCTTGAATGAGAAAATACCATCATTGGGCCCTTGCCCTTCTTGTATGTGACATTACGAAACATGTGGAAATCAAGTATTTAAGTACATTACAAATGTGATATCATTGACACTGGAGAAATCAAGATTGTGAACTTTGCAAGTCACATATTTTGTAAACAATAATGCTGCACGGCATCACATTTTGCAGAGGCATTGTGCTGTCCACTATCTTGAGGCCCAGATTTATCCATTATCGAAGCAGTGAAGAAAATTGATGAAAATATTTTGCAGGAATGCTAATCCTTCTCAGTTACAAATTCATTTTCTTTTGCTGGACGTTTCCTCAAAAGAAATTTTACTTGAGATTCCTCCAAATATTTTCCAAAGCCATATGAACAGTTGAAGAAACAAGATTTAAATTTAACATGTTTTACTTTCATTACAGAGAACTTCTCCAATTTGCAATGAGGATTAACAATTTGTGCATTTCCACGTCAAAATGGACATTAACTGTCTGCATAGATTTTCTCTTACCCCAGTGTCTAAGTGGTTCTGTGGAGTGTCCTTAGGATGTTATAGAATCCTATCAATTTATAAGTATCTCATGAAATTTGTTTGGTGAAACTTTTATAGGAATTGTATTATTTCTTTCAATATACAGCAGGGCATTATAATCAACTGTGCAAAAGGAGAATTTTGTAGGTGAAATAGGTTTTATTTTTGTTAAAAAGTTAAACCCTTCACACTGATTCTCAACAAAATACATTTTTATTCTGCAAGATAGATGAATAATATGAAGTTATGGCAACTTGACAAAAGAGAAAATATCACCAGTTGTGAAGACAGTAGCAGTTACTGTGTGGAGAGTGAAACAGAGTCAATGCGTATAATGCAGAAAATCCCATACATGCTGCGACCTGTTATTGGTGTCACAAAAGACTCAGCTGCAGACGAGGAACAGATTTGCACAATTGATACAACCTAGTGCAGTATACAGTTATCTGTAAAATATAACATACCAGGAATGGGAGCAAATGCTACTCTATTAGTTGTAATGTACGATGTGACCTTTTCTTGTAAGCTACATAAGTTCATATTAAACTACACCATTTACAGACAGAACAAAGTTGAATTACACAGATACAACAGTCAACATACTTAAGTTACATGCTGGGTTTGTCTTTGAAAAGTGCATGAAATTTGTGAGTGTGCAAGAGAGCGAAAACAGAATAAACAAAATAAAAAGAGGGGGAGAAAGAAACAGAAAAAGTAGGAAAGAGAAAGAAAACAAAGAATGAGAAACAGAAAAAAGTACAAGAGCGAGAGAGAGCGAGAGAAATAACAGAATGAAAATGAGCGCGCAAAAATGAAAATAACAAAAATGTCCGTTTTTGACTCCACTGCCTAGAACATACCATGTAAGCCTTCTGTCCTGCAGAGAACCAAAACAATCCAATTTATAACAATTAAAATGATCAAAGAACATAATCATTCAAATGAAGCAAGTATTATCAGGTAGAACTAGAGTGTTCACAAAAAAACTTGAAAGTATATTTTGCTGAACCTAGTTTTTCTTGAAATAAAAATGTGCAAATACAATACTGACTAAAAAGGCATAAAAAGTTATCATGGAACACTAACTTAGCAACTGGTGACTATGCCATTGGAACCACAGCATTGCTCCACCATTAGGAGTTTCTACCAGGTCTGGGAAATCTGTGTTGTCAACTGATTATAAATAATGTGCTTTCTTCACAAGTGTAGGAAACACATTGCTACAAAAGACTAGGTACCAGGAGATGGTAATGCTGGAAAGTATGCAAGTTTACTTACTCTCCCTTCCCAAATAAATCTGTAATTAGGGTTAAGAGCTCAAAGTGCAAATTAATTAAAATTTGGATACGTCCAATCCAATGGACATCAATACTGAGCTCAATATTAGTTTTAAATTCAGTGGTAAATTGGCAACTTGAAAAAACTGCCGTGAATTGTTTTTAAGTCCTGAAGCTGGGAATTCAGAATACCATCTATGGAACGGGACCATAGGGTCTTTTGTTTTACTAACATTTTGCGATGGTTTGATGCAGTTATTGTACCAAAGGTGAAGACATTGTTCCCAATTAAACAGAAGTTTTAGCTGTTTTTATATTATTTTGTGTACAGTACTAATACTCTACTCAATTCCTAGTTAAGGTTTATCTGCTGTACTTGCAGGGCTTCATTTTGGTAGGTTATGCACATATTTAGATTCGATTCACAAATGCCTGATTTGTATGCTACACCCAAGCAAACCTGGGGGGAGGAGGAGGGAATAATAGTTGCATATAACATTGTGAAGGTTTCTTGCACATTTTTTTGTTATAAAATAACCTATTGCGACAAGAATGAAGGCCACTTTCCTTTGTTATCAGAATCAAGTCAAGTCAAGCACAAACTACCAGATTATATAGTAAAACTTCATTATGCTCTCATCAGCATCTCCTTACTAACAACCTTCTCTATTACCAGTCTGAAATGTTACTTTATTTCCAATACCATCACCACCTTTGTGGCCCAGGTAGTTATTGTTTAGTCTGGTACAAATTAATGAGAAATTTCAGACATCTGTCTATTAGGAACTAAACTACAGCCGCTAAAATTATTTGATGTTGGGCCTTAGCACAGAGCAAAGGGGCAGTGTTCATTTGACCAGTCAAGTTCGTAGAATTGAAAGGGTGAAATATTCCTATGTAACCTAGTGCTCCTAATTGTATTATTCCCTCTTTTTGAATTGAAGATTTAGTCCATGCTCAAAAGTGGTGACCCTATGAAATTCAATTTAAAAATAAACAAAGAGAAGCTAAATTAGTGGATAAATGTAAATGTTTTTTAAGTGCCTGCAACTCAAAATACAAAGCAATACAATAGCACAAGTTGATCATATTTCCCCCCTTTCAATTCTGGAAAAACAAGAGGCTATTTCACATAGCATATAAGTTATTTGTTAAAAATAAAAATTTTGCTGTAAAATTGAAAACACTTTATAAACCATGTTTTCTGCAGCAATAAACTTCCTTTACTCGTTGATATTGGTCACTTTAAGTAAAATGTCGATTTGATAAAGGTGGCTTTTATAATTGTATGGCTCCACTTCCTTGTACCAACCACATTCCCCCCTACCTCCACAAAACATTCAGCGACGACTAGAAAGGTGAAATTTCATCAAGTTAGAACTGCAATCCTAGACACAATTCTAAGTATTCCAGTTTAAATAGTTTCATTATATGCCTTGATTATTAATTTCAAGAATCCTTGAAAATATTTTAGTTTGTTCAAAGGGAGCACCAGAATGCAACCTGCAATTAGATGCCAGGGTAAAAACATCCTAACTCGCATTTCTTCCCTCTCACCCCCTTCTTCACAAGCAATAAAGTCCAAAAGAGGTTGGTCTGTCCTTCCTTCAAAAACAGGCACAGAAAGATTGGTCTGTGCAGATGGAAAGGACAGATGAGAAAGGGGTAAGTGGCAATGAGAAATTACAATCCTTTAAAAACATAGATCAAGAAATATTACATATTTTAGCCCTTATACCATGATTGTTTCAAATTTAGTTTTAATTGCTGGTTGCTACACAAGTACATGAAAATTTATTTCAGTGATAAATTGAAACATTCATCTGAAAAATCAGATATTGTAATTTGAATCTTCATTCAGCACTTCAGAATTTATCTTAATTGAACTGAACACATTGGATCTGTGCTCAGATCAGTTTACATGTTATTTTGTTGGCATGATGATTTGTAAAATATCATTGTAAAATGTACAAGACATTTCTCCTCATTTCCATCACTAACAAAACACCCGACTCACATTAACACCTGCATTTTAGAAAATTTCCTGCTTTCTTCATGCAGTTGTCATTTTCAATCATTGTCTTTGTTCTCTGAACGAGCTGGACAGCCTGGAGAATAATGGCAGCATCAACAAACACCAAACATAGTTGATGAGATGCAAGATTGTTCTCCATTTTATTGTCATTTCCTTCTCACAGGCATCCAGTGGGAATGCTATTCTACTGTGGAGGTGTTCCAGAGTGAGGATTTAGCTCTGCAGCCATGAAATGCCAACTGCGGCAAATCCACAACCTCAAAGCATAACATTTCACTGGCAGAGCAAGTGTGGGTTGTATATTATTCCTATTAATGCTTGTAGCCACAAAGAAAAAAACTATTGTTATGTACTTCCAAGACACAGAGTGTGCCAAGGAATAAACAAAATTGTACAATGGCATCCATAACAACACGATGAATTAACATTCCTGCAACTTCCCAAAAGGATTTTTTGATCTTCAACACTTAATAATTTGACCAAATTACCCAGATTTAGTGTTAAAACAGATTTTCTCAGAAAAGTGTAAAATACAGGCTTCCCACTGTAAAAAAATCTGAATATTGGCAGATACACTTTAGTTTCCAAGTGCATCTCATCTGCCATTTAAACCTCTTTCAGAAGTACTTATCAACAATCATCCACTACTGCTAATGCCATTCCCACCCCCTTCCATGAATCCAAGTAATATGTTCAACTCTATTCCAAGGTCCAACTTGCACTACCAGTACAAAAAAAATTCAACAGAAATATGATTGCTCAAGTACCAAAAACGATTTTTAGTAAGTGGGCAAGTTAAAGTTACAGACACACCTTTGATAAATGCTGGTTAAGCACCAGCTTGTGCACAGTGAAGAGTTAAAATGCTCCATTTCTGCTAATACCTGCAGTTAAACAAGGACTCTTGCAAAATAAAATGGCAATGTTTCATTTAGTGCCATTTGCCCTCAAGACCTATGGATGCACATTCTATTCAGCTTCACTGTTAATATAAATTGATATATAGTGCATCAGGTGTCTGCAATGACAAGAAAAAACACTACAAATGCAAATCAATTGCATCTGGATGGCTAGAAAAAAAAGCAAGCCTAACCATTTAATACGTTTTGCATATCGTTAATTATCTGGGAAAAGAATCAGAAATGCAGAGAAAGTACCATGGCTCTCTCAAAATGCTGGGGCAAATTTCAACAATTACATTTTTCATTGAGAGCCCATTGCTTTTCAGACATAACAAAAAGGAACCAAACTATTTCAGCATTGGTGCATAATGTAGCAATGGCTCAGGGGATTACAACAGGGAGAAGAAAAAAGTGGAGAGAGTATTTAGTGCTGTAAAGAAAAACCAACTGGTGCTGGTTCTCAAAGTTTTGGCAGGAGATAGGAAAAGGCTAAAAATTACTTGTAAATATACGAAACTGCTGATCCAGTTCCTAAAAAAGTATTTAAAGCAAATATTAGTTTCAAGAAAGACAATTATTGCAGAAAATTAGCTGCCATCTTTTTATTCTTTTGGAAAAAGATTTGTAAAATGCTTTTTATTTGAATTGCACATATCTAAACAAAATGCCCGGTGCATCATGGGGCCCCGTTTCCTGGACTAGCCATATCTTTTTCAAAATGGCATCTCAGGGAACATGCTCAGCGAACAAGTAGTCTTCTGCTTCATTTAAAATTAAACTGTTCACAATCTACAAAGACCAATTCCTCAAAAATTACTGGTGTATATTTCCAGCCACAATGCACAAATCTGATTCCATAAATATGAAAAGCATCTAATTCAGCTTGTGTTTTTTTTTTAAATTGGAATAGTAACTATCCACCAATCTTGTACTCGCACAACCACTCCTTTAAAAAAAAACCCTTTAAACAACAGGATCTTTCTTTGCCATCCAGAAGCATTGCAAATTGCACTTTCTATTCTTGAGCTATGAAACAAAAGTATTGTTTCAAGCCTTGCCCATTTCTCTCTTTAGTGTTTCTATTCACCTTTAAAGTACTTGCCTCCTTGCAGCTACGACTTGAAGCTTACTTTCTGGGTTATGCATGACTAGTCAAAGAAAAAACTGCAAAGTTTTAAGGTTATGTTAATAACATTATGCATTAGTGTTTTTTATTCTTTAAAAACACTAACATTTTGGTGCAAATATGTGCGGCTGCAGACATCTGACTGAATATTAAGTGCTAAAACCAACATCAAAAGATGCACTGGTCTTTTCATTTTGGTTATATATTTTTTGTGAAGAGCTCTAGAGTCACAGAAGCCATAAAATGTTCTTTATTTGTATTTCTTTTTTACTTGTACTCCAGTACATTGAAAAGCGACCCTTTGTGCAACTTTTAATTCAAATTTCACGAGATTTAACTTTCGTCAGAAGCTCTCCTGAATGCCTTTGGTCTTCTTTCACACCGAGTTCAGCGTCATCCAACGAGTGAAAGAAATCAGTTAATCTGGTCGAGTCTAGTTCAAGAAGAATATGTTGACTAAACTAAAAATGTATAGAAGTCTTCTTCATACACTGGGTCTCTTGTAAGAGTTGCACTAGATGTTGCAGAGATTTGAAGTTAAGACTAACAGAGTTCTTCTTAGCTGTTCCATGAAAAAGAGAACATCTGAAAGTTGGAGAATTTTAAACTCTCAAGATGAATAGCCCAGAGCCATCAGCACCAGATTGTTTGGACTAAGGTTTCAGCCCCACACGTATGACACCAAAACAAAAACCAAAAAGAAAGTTAGATACATTTCCAGTTTTTTTTGTGTTTCTCTCTGATTGAAATAAAAGCAGAAAACAGAATGTCACAGTTGGAGTTTAGGTAGCACCAGGTCACCTGAACTCTTGAGTACACCACTGTCCTGATTCACATTCTGTACTCACTGTGCAAAAGCAGCCAAGTACAATGCCCTCAGTATTCTGTAATTTTTCACGGCCAACTCTTGAACATTCATCTGCGCAGAGAGGGCATCTGACTATAAACAGGGTAAGCCAGTCTCACATTCAGAGAGTCATTGTGCTGGACCAGTGAAGTTTGTTGATAATGCAACACCAGGTCTTTAAGAGTGCTGTACAAGTTGTATGGTTCGGCAAATCCATAACCCCTCGGCGTGCTATAAATCACACAGTGTTTCACTTCTCCATCGGCACTAAGGGGAAGATGCAACAAGGTAAGAGAAAGCATTCACAATACATTTTAGTCAAGTAACTTATTCCATTCATATAATTACCAGAAAATGTCTGAAATATTTAATATATTTTGGCAATTTTTATCTCTTTCAGATTATCATACTCCTCCCTCTACACCACTCAAGGCTTATGAGCAATTTATTGAGAATTCCAATTTTAATTTGTCGACAGAAGACATTCACTACATGGCAAGAATTAAAACTAGCAATCTCTTTGGTTCAAACACTATGTTTTCCTAATTCATTTCCCAATCAAAAGGTCAATATGACAGTTGCTCACAGCAAAATCTCAGTGACCTGAAAAGTCTAATTTAATGCAGAACTTCAATAGTCAGAATCAATTTGAAGATTCACCTTCCAAATCGTTCAATGAAAATCATATATTTGTTAACTTCATATACAAAATAATAGATTCTGCTTTAATATGTCTTTGTAGACCTAGCAATAAATAGTTTGGAATTATTCTTGTATGTATCTATACCACAAATTGACTACAGCTACTGTTACCACAAAGTATAAATGAAAGATTTCACTTGCATTTCAAAAAGTCACTATCATTTCCTTTAACATACTAGAGCTTTGTTCCCATGTCATGGCAAAATCAATGGTATTTTTTTTTAATACCATTGTTTCTTATACATATGGCTTAAATAAAAATGGGCTTTTGAGATTCCAATTTGGATATAACATTTCTTAGGAATCTGTTACTTTAATCATTTGTCTATATTTTGCAATTACCAAACAGTTTTGCTGAAAATTCAAAGGTTTAGGATACAATTTAAATTAATTATTTTGCACAATTATATCTCTTTCATACGGCTGCTTTTTTCGGCAGCTACTGAAGTAATAAAAAATAATCTCTCATATAAAGTTATGCCCATGTGTTATATTGGCAACTATAAATAGAAGGTTACCATGCAGCTGGTCAAAGTGCCACCAAGGTCTTCCAACCAGAAGAAAGACTGCTTTAATTGTTTGTGGCAATAGGATTTTGGATTTTTACTGTGGTTTATTGTGAATGCAGCAGAAAGGCATTCTTTTTCAGCACAATCACCCTTCTGAAGCATATCGAACTGCTCAGTCGGTCACACAGAGTACTGGTCATGTGCCAGACCTTGCAGACAAAGCCTTCAATATATCCCTCGATACTTGTTCTGAAGTGCTGGTTTCCCATAGGATGAGCCCTGCCCTAGGTCTGGCCCCAAACTGTGGAAATTGGACGAGTGAAAATAAAATTCCAAAAACGTCTGGCAGAAGGCAAAGAGATTTCTAGGAACATCATGGAAAAGGAAGCTGTACTGACACATCCTTAACATTAAGACACCTGTCTTGCATACGACTCATCTATAGCACACCTCACATAAAAAATTGCTAATGCTCTGATACCTCTCCTATGCATTCCCTTGTATCCTTCGACTGATTTTCACATCCCATCATGTCGAATGACACCTCACATCCAATTTGCATTATCTTTTCCACATGAAAACTAACAAGCTTATGCATATATCATTGTTCAGTGACTAGAATCTTGCTTTCAATGTCCCTCTTTCTCCACTGACAGTTTCAATCAGAAGCAATGTTGCTCTGCTTTTGTTCTTCCTTTAATACCACCCGATCAGCTGTTTTAACAAACCAAGAGTGACAATGATTCAAGGAAACATATGAAGATCATTGGCATGGGATGAAGGGTAGAACAGGACCTCAATAAAGACTGCCAATGTATGAAAAATTGGCAACACACTTGTAAAAATATCAAAAATGAATTTAGATGACAAATTGTAAATTTATAATAACATTCTGCACATTTCCTCCAAGTGGCAGGACAACCACATATGTAATTTTAATTAAAGAAAAAATCCGATCTAACATTAGTAATTTTTTGGATATGCCAAAATAAATCCTTAATAAAAAAGTCTAAGTTACTTACACCACAGAACAAGCGTAACAGCCTTTTTTACTGCTTTCTCTTATTAGGAAGGCACCATCTGATTTTCCTCGAAGTAAATCTTCAGCTTGTGTTCGATTAATAGCTCCTACAAACCAGGTCTTTTCATCATAGTGAGAAAGATTTTCATCTTCTTCAGTCATGAAATATGTGCTGAGGTGAAATTGTATATAACAAGTTACTTACTGAAACCTGCAGAGTGCATGTCAGTGATGTTATCAATATTTTATTTTGTACCTAAATTTCAATGACTACAAACCAAACCTAAATAGGAACCCTATCCTAATAATATTGCAGCGTTCACACTATTAAACTGGTATAATGAATGGAACAGATTTTTCCAAACAATCGAGTCAAAAAGCCCATTTAAATAGGGATCAACATGACTGAGACACATAGAATTGGCTCAATTACATAAAAAGTGAAGAGATGAAACTATCTTTCTACTGGACCTCTGAGGTATTCATGACAACACAACCACTTATTTAAATCATTAACTTGACATTCACCATTACAAAACCAATGTATATAATCTGGATACATTATTAATTGCACAATTAATGATTTACAGATAGAAAAGCATGTTTTGAATTGTGCTTTGAAAACGTAATGAGGAGCAGCACCAAATTTGGACTCCTGGAAAATAGATATTGATTCCAAGAATAGTGAAATTCCCTACAGAATCAACAGTTTTAAAGCATATTTATCCTTCTCTCAACTAAAGGTGCCACAGATCCTGACTTAAGTGCTGCCTGTGTGGAGTTTGCATGTTCTCCGTGACTATGCGAATTTCCTCCTGGTGATCCGGTTTACTTCCACATCCAAAAGACATGTGGATTTGTAGGTTAATTGGCCTCTATAAATTGTCCCTAGTGTGAAGATGTGAAATTGGAACAAGACAGAACAAGTCTGAATGTGTGATCGATAGCTGGCCTGGACTTGGTCGGCTGAAGAGCCTATTTCCATGCTGTGTATTTCAATCCAGAGAGTTGTGGATCTGTGGAATTCTCTGCCACAGAAGACAGTGGAGACCAATTTACTGGATGTTTTCAAGGAGGAGTTCAATTTAGCTCTTAGGTCTAAAGGAATCAAGGGATATGGGGAAATGCTGGAACAGGGTACTGATTTTAGATGAGCAGCCATGATCATATCGAATGGCAGTGCTGGCTCGAAGGGCCGAATAGCCTACTCCTGCAACTATTTTTCTGTGTTTCTAATCAATTCAATTAAAAAAACCGACAAAACTAGAATACAGCAAATCTGAAATTATAAGTGTTGGAAATACAGCACTGCTCTTAACTCTTTTCTGATACAACATCAACCTTTTCCTAGTTGCTAGGTAAATTAATGTATCACTGATTTCTATCCCCTATCGCACTTAAAAGCTTGATCAAAGTAGAATTTTTTGCTCATAAAATGTTGAAGTCATGTTTTATTGTAAATAACTATCTCCTTCAACATTTTTGTAATGCAATTTTGCCTACATTACCACAACAAGGAATAATCCTGGAAGCTGAATCTTAGTCACTAACACTCAGGAGGTTTATTTGAAAGCTGATTAATCAGTTGCTCAACACCAAGTTAAAGTGGAAAAAAAAAAAAATGTACTTCCGAGCCAATACCTTTCCAAGTGCTGTACGGATACATATTGAAAGATATCGGCATTTATAAATTATAGGGCGCTAAAAGAAAACAGTGGTACAGTGGTGTTGCAGTAGATCTGCTTTCCAGCGCCAGAGACCAGAGTTCGATCCTAATTATGGGTACTATTTGTACATTCTCCCTGTGAACATGTGGGTTTTTCCGGGTGCTCTGATTTCCTCCCACACTCCCAAGACATAGTTTGTAGGTTAATTGGCTTTGTTAAAATTGTAAATTGTCCCTTGTGTGTAGGATAGTGCTAGTGTACGGGGTGACTTGGTGGTCCAAAGGGGCCTGTTTCCACACTGCATCTCTAAAATCTAACCTTAACAGTTGCAAGGATAATAGTAACTGTATTACTATTTCAGCTTAAAGTTTAACAAGTATTTACAAGAAAAATTACACTCACTCGTCTGTATTTTCATTTTTGATTCCTAGCCAGTCATTTATTCGTTTTTGACGTACTCCTTTGTGATTGAGCCATCTGCAAATGAACACAGTTAAAGACATAAATTGTTAATTGTTACACTCAGCCAAGTATGGCCCGTCAATAAAGTAAATTCAATGCCATTTATTTTGTGTCGCTACTTACACAAGGTACTGATCCCTGATCTTTCGCAGCTGAATAAGGTCTGGCTTGATGCTGTTCATTTTCTTGTCAATCTCTCTGTTATCAGACGCTTGTTTCTTCAGATCCTGTTCCAGGCGCATCTTGCTGTCATGGATCTCCCCAAGACGAGATTTGAGCTTTTCATAATTCATCATTATCCTGGCATACAAGGGAAGGTTTGTTTCAGTTTGCACATGGGGATACATGAATGGTGCTAACGGTTTATATTTATTGAGTCAAACTTAATGTTATATTTAGTACCTTTCTCCTTTACAAATTCACCCTTCCTGTATCTTATAACCTGACATAGGAAATGTGTGTATATTGCTCACTTGAGGTAGGTTTACATAGGATGTGCTTTATGAATACAAAATTATCCTAAACACCGCATGCCTTCAATATATGGCATTTTATGGTAATGTTGAAGATATTAAAGTAGAACAACATGAGGCAGCAAGACACTATTTCCACTCATTGGAATGTTAGGGTTTAGGAAGAATAGTCTGAGGTTAATGAAATTCAGATTAGCCATGATCTCATTGAAGAGCACAACCAACAAGAGGGGCTAAAAGACTTACTCCCATTCCAGTGATTTAAGTACATTATGAAGGAGATTCTTATTGTGAAGTGAACTGATCAGCTGGATTCAGTTTCAGAATGTATCAGTTAGCTAATGTCATCAAACCAGGGGATAGTTAACAGTGAAAAAACTAGGATTAAATGCGACAAATGCATATTGTGGAATTTATTAAGAACAGGCAGATCTAAAATTGAATAAAAGCCAAGAAATGCATGTTCTAATGAAAAGTAATTGACTGGAGACATTAACTGTGCTCTCTTTTTAGAAATGCTTGGGTTGGAGAGGATTTCTCATAACTTTGGCTCTTATTTAGGATTTACAACAATTGCAGTTTTTGTCTGAGATCCAAGCGATAGCAAGGAAGTCAGTCAGTCAGTTTATGCTTCCAAGCTGAAGGGTATATGAGAAGGATGCAGGTGGGAGCATAATCAAAGGTACAGGTCATGTTAGTTGAATGACCTCCCTGTGTTGAACTTTTAAATGATGGTTATTAGTAGTAGTATTCTGTGAGAGATTCACAGGGTTATTCATTAAGTTATTATTCGAGTAAAAGCAAAACATACCGTTCAATTTCCTTCTCATTGCCTTCCTTGCGAAATCTTTCAATATATTCTTTACTGTAGCGCTCTTGAGTGTGACACTGTTCTTCAAATATTTGTATTGTTTCATTAAAGGCTTCAATTGCAGTTCTCTTCATTTGTATTTCCTGTTAAGATTCAGATCAGTTTTATGGTTAAGTGACCAATTTATCAGTTGTAAGCAATGTAATAGTTTGTCAATTAACCACTGCTATTAATTAGCTTTGGTCAACTATTCTCAAAGGGTAATCTCAATTTTTCATGATGGGATAGAGTTCTCAATGCCCTGAAACCAAACAGCTCATATCACCAATACAATGCAATTTTTTTGGTGAAGGATCTAAATTTCCAGCTCATTTTGCAAACCATAGCTTAAATGAAATGTTTAACAAGGAGAAACAAAATTTGAGAAGTTCTGTCAATGTGAAATTATCCCACAATACAATATCACAGTACTTTATCAACAGCTGTGCAAGGGTTTCAATTAATAAAAGACAGAGGGTGAAGTAAATTGCTATCACACGGTTTCTAGATTTATACTAATGCATCAGTATTCTATCACTAACCAAAGAAAGCTGGGGTTTGAGGACAAACTCAGTACTGTAAGAGATCAACAGGCCACTTTGAGTACAAGAATGCTCGTACAAACATAAGACAAAGCTTATCCAAGCACACTCACAATTTAACTAAAGTAGGTGCCAAAACATTCCTAATAAAAGGAAAAGGGGATTTTGGGACAAGAATATTATAATCCAATCTTTGAAGGATTTAGTAACAATTTTTATTAAGCCAAGTTAGTGAATTTCATTGAAAAAAAGTGTTTTTATAATAACAAGGCTGCAAAGAGTGCATTTTGAAGGACTTGGCCTCAGCACACAGCTTGAAGCAGACCACAAAGGTAGCTTGTCACCTCTTAGAAAATCCAACCAAACACATGACTAAATACATTTTAAGGTAGCAATGTTTGAAAGATGGCTCTTGAATACTCATTGGTTCTTTCAAAAAGTCAAAGTGATGATTAGCAGATCATACAGTCCTACATATTAATTGAAAGTTGATGGCAGTATCCAAGTACAGTGCCCTGCATAATGTTTGGGACAAAGACCCATCATTTATGAATTTGCCCCTGTACTCCACAATTTGAGATATGTAATAGAAAAAAAAAAAAATCACTTGTGGTTAAAGTGCACATGGTCAGATGTTATTAAAGGGTATTTTTATGCATCTTGGTTTCACCATGTAGAAATTACAGCTGTGTTTATATATATAGCCCATCCCATTTCAGGGCACCATAATGTTTAGGACACATGGATTCACAGGTGTTTGTAATTGCACAGGTGTATTCAATCGACTCCTTCATGCAGGTATAAGAGAGCTTTGAGCACCTAGTCTTACCATCACCTTGGGAAACTTCTATTGCAGCTTATCAACATGAAGACCAAAATTGTGCCAATTAAAGTCAAAGAAGCCATTATGAGACTGAGAAATAAGAATAAAACTGTTAGACATCAGCCGAACATTAGACTCACCAAAATCAACTGTTTGGGACATCAATTAAGAAGAAAGAGAGCACTGGTGAGCTTGCTAATTGCAAAGGGAAATGGCAGGCCAAGGAAGGCCTCCACAGCTGATGACAGAAGAATTTTCGCTATAATAAAGAACAATCCCCAAACACCTGTCTGACAGATCAGAAACACTCTTCAGGAGTCAGTTGTAGATTTGTCAATGACCACTGAAGACTTCATGAACAGAAATACAGAGGCTACACTGCAAGATGCAAACCACTGGTTAGCTGCAAAAATAGGATGGCCAGGTTACAGTTTGCCAAGAAGTACTTAAAAGAGCAACCACCGTTCTGGAAAATCGTCTTGTGGACAGATGAGACGAAGATCAACTTATATCAGAGTGATGGCAAGAGCAAAGTAAGCAGGAGAGAAGGAACTGCCCAAGATCCAAAGCATACCACCTCATCTGTGAAACAGTGGTGGGGGTGTTATGGCCTGGGCATGTATGGCTGCTGAAAGTACTGGCTCACCTCCCTTCATTGAAGATACAACTGAAGGCATAAACAATTCTGGAGTGCATAGACACATCCTATCAGCTCAAGTTCAAACAAATGTCTCAAAATTCTTTGGCCGACGGTTCATTCTAAACGTGCTGCTAAAGCAACAAAGGAGTTTTTCAAAGCTAAAACATGGTCAATTCTTCAGTGGCCAAGTCAATCGTCCGATCTGAACTCAATTGAGCATGCCTTTTATATACTGAAGAGAAAACTGAAGGGGACTAATTCCCAAAACAAGCACAAAAAGATGGCAGCAACACAGGCCTGGCAGAGCATCACCAGAGAAGACACCCAGCAACTGGTGATGCCCATGAATTGCAGACTTCAAGCAGTCATTGCATGCAAAGGATATGCAACAAAATACTAAACATGACTGCTTTCATTTACATGACATTGCTGTGTCTCAAATATTATGGTGCCCTGAAATTGGGGGGGGGGGGGGGGAGAAGCTAAGTACAAACACCGCTGTACTTTCTACATGGTGAAACCAAAATGTATAAAAACGGCCTTTATTAAAATCTGACAATGTGCACTTTAACCACGTGATTTTTTTTCTATTACAAATCTCAAATTGTGGAGTACAGAGGCAAATAAATAAATGATGGGTCTTTGTCTCAAACATTATGGAGTGCATTGTAAACCAGCATGTATTCCGCACACGATAAGTGCAAAATCTGTCATTACCAGTATTAACTACCCTAGCTAAAGTCATTTCCATATTGCAAAATAAAATAAAAAGTCCATTGAACAATCAACCTTAAGCAATCGTTACTTTTATAATTTGCTCCCCAAGAACTTCCCTTAGCACCCTGAAAAAAAACCGACAAAAATATCCTATTCCCATTGCTCAGCCCTGCACTGCTTTCACCTTCCCCCTTTTGCCTCAGTCTTTATAAATACACCAAACTCAGTGCTAGCCATCGCTTAGCAGCTGGGACACTTGGCAAGTTGGAAGATTCCAGATTTAAGTTTGAATTTATAGACCTGCATACCAAAAACTACGATGAGACACGCTGCCATATTGAGGCATAACTGCAGAATTGAAAGGCCTGCTTTCAAAACTTAAAAATGAAGCCCTGTATGCTCTCTCAGAAGAAAGTAGTAATCCCCAGCATGTTACAATCAAAACCACACAATAGATAAAATCATGTTGTCAAGTGCTTTGGGATGCACTAAAAGTGAATGATGAAACTTAAATTATAAATTCAAGTTCAATTATAAATTCATGTCTCTTCAGTTAGCCTAGCAGGTTATCCAGTGTATCATAGAAACATAGAACATAGAAATTAGGTGCAGGAGTAGGCCATTCAGCCCTTCGAGCCTGCACCGCCATTCAATATGATCATGGCTGATCATCCAACTCAGTATCCCGTACCTGCCTTCTCTCCATACCCTCTGATCCCCTTAGCCACAAGGGCCACATCCAACTCACTCTTAAATATAGCCAATGAACTGGCCTCAACTACCCTCTGTGGCAGAGAGTTCCAGAGACTCACCACTCTGTGTGAAAAAAGTATTTCTCATCTCGGTCTTAAAGGATTTCCCCCTTATCCTTAAGCTGTGACCCCTTGTCCTGGACTTCCCCAACATCCGGAACAATCTTCCTGCATCTAGCCTGTCCAACCCCTTAAGAATTTTGTAAGTTTCTATAAGATCCCCTCTCAATCTCCTAAATTCCAGAGAGTATAAACCGAGTCTATCCAGTCTTTCTTCATAAGACAGTCCTGACATCCCAGGAATCAGTCTGGTGAACCTTCTCTGCACTCCCTCTATGGCAATAATGTCCTTCCTCAGATTTGGAGACCAAAACTGTACGCAATACTCCAGGTGTGGTCTCACCAAGACCCTGTACAACTGAAGTAGAACCTCCCTGCTCCTGTACTCAAATCCTTTTGCTATGAAAGCTAACATACCATTCGCTTTTTTCACTGCCTGCTGCACCTGCATGCCTACTTTCAATGACTGGTGTACCATGACACCCAGGTCTCGCTGCATCTCCCCTTTTCCTAATCGGCCACCATTTAAATAATAGTCTGCTTTCCTGTTTTTGCCACCAAAGTGGATAACCTCACATTTATCCACATTATACTGCATCTGCCAAACATTTGCCCACTCACCTTGCAGTCTCCTAGCATCCTCCTCACAGCGAACACTGCCCCCCAGCTTAGTGTCATCCGCAAACTTGGAGATATTGCCTTCACTTCCCTCATCCAGATCATTAATATATATTGTAAATAGCTGGGGTCCCAGCACTGAGCCCTGCGGTACCCCACTAGTTACTGCCTGCCATTGTGAAAAGGACCGTTTACTCCTACTCTTTGCTTCCTGTTTGCCAGCCAGTTCTCTATCCACATCAATACTGAACCCCTAATACCGTATGCTTTAAGTTTGTATACTAATCTCTTATGTGGGACCTTGTCGAAAGCCTTCTGGAAGTCCAGATATACCACATCCACTGGTTCTCCCTTATCCACGCTAATAGTTACATCCTCGAAAAATTCCACAAGATTCGTCAGACATGATTTACCTTTTGTAAATCCATGCTGACTTTGTCCAATGATTTCACCACTTTCCAAATGTGCTGCTATCCCATCTTTAATAACTGACTCTAGCAGTTTCCCCACTACCGATGTTAGACTAACTGGTCTGTAATTCCCCGTTTTCTCTCTCCCTCCCTTCTTAAAAAGAGGGGTTACATTTGCTACCCGCCAATCCTCAGGAACTACTCCAGAATCTAAAGAGTTTTGAAAGATTATCACTAATGCATCCACTATTTCCTGAGCTACTTCCTTAAGTACTCTGGGATGCAGCCTATCTGGCCCTGGGGATTTATCGGCCTTTAATCTATTCAATTTACCCAACACCACTTCCCGACTGACCTGGATTTCACTCAATTCCTCCTTTGACCCACAGTCCCCTGCTATTTCCGGCAGATTATTTATGTCTTCCTTAGTGAAGACGGAACCAAAGTAGTTATTCAATTGGTCCGCCATATCCTTGTTCCCCATGATCAACTCACCTGTTTCTGACTGCAAGGGACCTACATTTGTTTTAACTAACCTCTTTCTCTTCACATATCTATAAAAACTTTTGCAGTCAGTTTTTATGTTCCCTGCCAGTTTTCTTTCATAATCTATTTTTCCTTTCCTAATTAAGCCTTTGTCCTCCTCTGCTGGTCTCTGTATTTCTCCCAGTCCTCTGGTATGCTGCTTTTTCTGGCTACTTTGTACGCATCATCCTTTGCTTTGATACTATCCCTGATTTCCCTTGTTATCCACGGATGCACTACCTTCCCCGATTTATTCTTTTGCCAAACTGGGATGAACAATTTTTGTAGTTCATCCATGCAGTCTTTAAATGTCTTCCATTGTATATCCACCGTCAACCCTTTTAGAATTAATTGCCAGTCAATCTTGGCCAATTCACGTCTCATACCCTCAAAGTTACCTTTCTTTAAGTTCAGAACCATTGTTTCTGAATTAACAATGTCACTCTCCATCCTAATGAAGAACTCAACCATATTATGGTCACTCTTGCCCAAGGTATCATTGCTGGTTGCTTAGGTCCACAAGATCTGATTAAAAGATGGCAGACGATATTTGAATAGAAGAAAGAGTCAAAACTAGCATTTGAGATAACACAATCCAGTAGAGATGAGTCTGAAGAAGGGTCTCGACCCAAAACGTCACCCATTCCTTCCCTCCAGAGATGCTACCTGTCCCACTAAGTTACTCCAGCTTTTTGAGTCTATCTTCGGTTTAAACCAGCATCTGCAGTTCCTTCCTGCACATACCTGTGACGTTCTTGTGTATTCTTCATAAAGCCGGTCATATTCTTTACTCTTATCCTGATATTGGTTATGGTATTCCTGCAGTTTTTTACCAACAGCATCAATATTATCTTCTTTCACCACCTGATCCTGTTTAATAAAGTGAACCACACATAGAATAACTATATTTTCACCACGATTTGTTTCATTGTGATGACTGCTAAAATTACACTAAATAATTTGTTATATTACCAAAGTTTTCAATCTGCAAAAGGCAATTGCCTTTTCACCATTCACTGAATATAATAAACACAACATTATATATAATGACATGCAGATAAAATCCTCATGCACAAAGCTAAATAAAACTGGTATTCCAGGACAGCAGTCTATACAGATTCTGCACCAAATAATCAGCAAGAGCGGCAGACCTCATGCAGCACCCGAGGCATCAGATTCACTTACTAATAAATATTTGGTATGACAGATTGATCTGTCATTATATTACTTTGACTGCATGAATTTTTAATGGACAGCCTTTTAAATGGTAGACTGTCCTGTTACAGTAACCGCTCTTAGGATATAGCACTCTTACTGCGCAACTCCCCTGAGAAACTGCAGCAGGAGTAGATCAATCACTCTGTCCATTGGCCTGATGAGAGTGCTTCACTATTCAATAAGATCATGCCAATAGTATTTCCAAATGAAATGATTCTCTGTATCTAAATTTAAAATTCTCCACATCACTCTTGGATCAAGTATTTTAAAGATTTACTGAGACATTCCAGATTGTCCAGTTAAAGCCAGCACTCTCTCTGCTCTGAATCTGCCAAGCTCCCAAGCATTTGAAATGTTTGAGAGATTATCTTCTAAATTCTGGGCAAAAATAGGCATCTCCAAAGGAAAATGCACCCTCCTACACCTCATCTCGGGTACCAACCTGCATTGTGTTCTTCGAGGGACATCCTTCCTTGGGTAGGGAGTCCACAACTTTTCACAACATAGGCCCTTACTAAGAACACTGCATTATTTAATATTCTTTTGCACGTACCAAAATCAGTATGTAATGAGAGCAAAAATCATTGCCTTCTTAATTAATTGCTACCCCTCCATATTAACTTTGATTCATGTCGAAGTACAATCTGATATCTTAAATATCAACATTTTCCAGTCTGTTTGAAAACTGTTTTTTTCTGTTAAATGCACCATTTTCTAAGTCGTATTAAATTTAATCTGCCTTTTATTTTCATATTTAACATCCATTTGGAGCAAATTTGCACCCTCCTCATAGTACCCTTTCTTCAGTTTAATACTGAGAGTATGTCTGGTTACATTACATTTTGACCGTCATTGAAGTTATTGATAGAGATTGATAGAGTTATTGATAAATAACTGAGATTTACCAATAATTCAAATGTGTTAATCTGAAAATGAGCTATTTATATCCATTTAGTGTCTCAACAGATTCTTAATTCAGGTTTGTAGGATTGAAGAGAAATTAATTTGTAATAAGCACTTGAACATTTTATCAAATGCCTTTTGAAAATTCAAATACATCAAATCTCATACATACCTTGATAAGTAACAACTGAAATTAGTTCTCAGAACAAAGATGATTTGTCTTTATAAACAAGTGCCTACCCTGCCCAACCATATGGTTTATTGCCAAACATTCCAATACCACATGTCTAACAAAAGATTCTAACAATAGATTAACATTGTACCACACCTGGAGATCTAACATTAAATACAAGAAATATGAAAACTTGATTTACCTGTTGGAACTTAGATATTGGATACATTAACTTAACATCTAGCTTTGGGTTGTACTGGGCAAGGGACTCGTGTCTGTAATGGTTAATAAGTTCCACAACAGAGTTAAAAGTGAGTGGGTCAGAGAAACCATATTTTCCATCTCGATGGTATATTTTGATTAGCTTGTTATTGCCTCCTTTCCTATAATAGAGACAAGAAAGAAAAGTGTAACCATTTGAGAAACTATACACAGACATGTGTCAAACGGCTGCAATTAAACTCAAAAAGGTTCTTCTGTTTTTTTTTCCAAAAAAATAAGTCGGGCAAATTAATACAACAAACTAAAATGCGGCTGAGCAGCTTCAGTGGTAGAATACTGGACTATGACATGAAGCTACAACCTCAGCTCCAATCTTCTTTTCAAATCTGTTTAACAATCTGCTTGTACTTTTTTTTTAAGATCATGGAACGATGAAAGCAACCCAACAATAGAAAAGACAACTTATATTACACATAATATATACATCTTGAGTTGTCATATGCAGTGTCAAATGCACTGATGATCTAAAAGGTTTTAATGTGTTTTATGTCCTGGTGCTGAAAATCAATGACAATGGTTCCATAGAAAATGCAAGGCAATTATTAATGACAATTTGCTTTTCACCCAAGGACAGGTACATGCAGTCCAATGCAGGATGATACTGACTATTACATCTCAAAGTGTTGTAAATTTCAATACCATGTTCAGAGTATCCCCAGATTCATGGGATATTCCCATTCCCTAGAGCATTCCACCATGTTAGAACAGCAACATAAGTTTGAGGCTTTACAACCGAAGTTGGTTGGCCATTGTCATTTCATGCACCCAAGTTCAAGTCAAATAAATTATTTTGGGTTTCAGTAAATGTGTGTTAAACTAGTGAAGCAACTTGTCCACGGTATTTTAACCAAAATATACTTTTAATTAACTATTCTATCCAGTGTAATTCCTTTGGGGATGTGGTGGGGGGGGGGGGAGATGGGAGAAAGACATTTCCAATACAAAAATGCAAGGTATTTGCCTCTGCAATAATTTACAGCAAGTCTATCCCATACCCATCATTCGTGTCCACTTTGAGAATTAACAGTAGACACAAAGAGTAGACAGAATGTGGGCAGAGGTGAATTTTAAAATCCAATAATTGAAATCCAGAAACTATGCTTAGTGAAAGATGTAAAAAACTCTTGAATTTTGCCAGATAACATTTAATTGTTCTCCAAATGATTTTATACCTGAGGGTCAAAGTATAATCTCCCTGCATCTTGGTAGAAGCATCCCGCACTAGGAATGTACCATCTGGCATGTCACGCAACTTGTCATTCACTTCTTCCCTGTGGATTTAAAAGTGGAGGGATTAGAAGGTTCCAAAGCAGGTCACTTTTAAATGCAATTCTATCACAACCAAAACTCAATTTGCTAAGCTACCACTATAACAAGACTAGCAACTCTATTCTGAATAGAGTTTTGTGCACACTTTAATTATGCAAAGCTACTTCAACAGCATTTAAAGGTGATAAAATACTTCTATTCATTTTTGTGCCTTTTCCATTTCCTGTTCAAGAACATTCTGATTTTTCATTAGGTTTCTTGCTGATATGCTTATAGGCAAGATTTTTGTCTATGAGATTTTTATGAGATTGTCTATGAGATTTTTTTTAATTAAAAAAAATGCTTAAAGCCATGAAGCTAAAGCTAAACAGTGCACAAATCTAATTTTGCATTTCTGTTAAATAGTAGTTGTAGGAGAAGCAAATGAATTTGGTGGAGGCTATTAATTAGCTAGTGAGTGGATTTTGTTAAGCAAACAGTGCAGTTCAAGTTGATAGGAATGCAATAGGCACAACAAATATACCCACCTAGATATGTCTCCCCAGTACCATTCAGCATCTTGTAGAGATATGCTTCCACTATCTTTGATTCCATTGGCAGATAATGACATCATGGGTTTAGGTGGCTTTGGAGGAAGAGCTGCAAGCAATAAAAAGAAGCATTGATGTAGGAACTGTACAACGTTTGCATCGCAATGAAATAGTTATTTCTGAAAGGTTAGAGAATAATCAGAACTTCATAATTTACACAAGATATACTCTAGGTGTTGACTTGTTCATAGCTATCTGTGATATATTCTATTGTATTTTATTAATTTCTCATATGCAGCATTCTACAAACTAGTTTAGAAGCTTACCACCCAAACAAATAATTGACATACATTTTAAATGAACAATGAACTGACATAGCAGGTATTGGCAGATGCAACAAGCTTTATTTGCAGAGGTTTACAGAGCTGAATTCTCAAAAAAAGTCAGTGAAAATAATATGATGACCCAATGTGATTTATCAGTACTGGATTTACCAATGTAAAAGTATCTCTGAAGTTCTTGTATAATTTGCTTCTGGTTGTAAAATGATAAGGAAATCCTTTGTAGACCTCACAACATTTATTTTCTCCACAAGAGAAAAAAAGACAAATATAAATAGAACACATTATTACATTGTCTGGTTGTATGGTGGAATGCAGGGTTAAGCAATTGAATCTCCTTGCACACTTCAGACAATTCTAATGGGCAGAGCTTGGTGCCTCGTGTGCTGTGAAGATCCAACTGGTACAAGCTACTCCAAACCTAAAGAGCAAATTAGAAGTGCATGGGCTTTATTTATCCATTCATCTTCTCTTAAAAATAGCGGAGTCAGGGGATACGGGGAGAAGACAGGAACAGGGTACTGATTGGGGATGATCAGCCATGATCACATTGAATGGTGGTGCTGGCTCAAAGGGCCGAATGGCCTACTCCTGCACCTATTGCCTATTGTCTATTGCCCATTCATTTCTTTTGGAGGATATTGTGATGGAAAATTTTGATATGACCTGAGTTACAAGCAACGTATGTTGAGAGAAGGAGCTACCTAAATTCAATATGATGATTTTAAAAGAATGTTTATTTCTCATCATTTTTTTTTAACCAATCAGATAAAATGGTTAATAGATCTTTGGGGCCCAATGGTTTCCACTCCAGAGTTTTAAAGGAGGCAAACTATTAATGTATAATAATAAATGTATGTTGATAGATGTTGGTAGATTCTATGGGAGAATTTCTGAATAATGAGCAATGAAATAATTGCCTTGTTTTCAGGTGGTAACAAATAAGATAAGTGACTGCTTTTGAATGCCATTTCCAGCATAAGGAAAAGTTGCAGGCAACCTATCAAGCTAGAATCAGAACTAGCTTGGATTTTTGAAATAGATTATATGGATATTGGATAATGTACTCAAACAGGCAAGACATGGCAGGCATTGTCCTACGGGAATGCATATCCAGCCATGGCTTTATGTTATATTTGTAGATAATTTAGGATAATAACTTACCTGAATTTGTTGATTACATAATTGGGTGGTATGGTAAATGGTACAGTTGACAGCATAAAGTTTCAATAGATTATCGATAGTTTTTACGCACATGTGCAGTTTTTACGCACATGTGCAGTTTTTACGCACATTGCAGTTGATCTAAATGACAAGAAACTTATGAACGGAACAGACTTTAACTTTTCTACAAAAATGGGGGAGAAGCATTTTAAAAAATATTAAAATAGCTAATTGAATTATCTTGTCTTTATCTCAAAAGGAATGGAATATTACAGCTGCAAACACTGCATTAAGGTGAATATTGCTCCAAATAGATTTCATCAACAGGACTATATTCAGAACAGAGTACCAACTGAAAATTAATATATTAATCTGGGAGAGGGCATAACAAACTCACCTCAAAGGATTAAAAGGATTAAATTGTAAGGGCAGGCTGCATAAACAAGACTTGTATTTCTTTGAGCACGGAAGATTAAAGGGTCAATTAACAGAAGTATTAAGGATGACTGAATGATTTGACATAAAAATAATATTTTCTCTGATGAACGAGGCCAGGGAAAAAGAGCATAACCTTAAAAAAAGCTAGATCAAGAAGAAAGTGAAGAAAGCCCAGAATTCTTTCCAACACCAAAACTGCCGCACCTCGACCAAACACACTATTTAGTCAAATGAAAAATGTAAAACTGGATGATAGATATGTGCACATACTAAGGTTATACAAACTGTTCATCCAGATGAAATTAACATAAAGGCTAGGCAACATAAAGCCAAAAACTATTTGGTGAGAACGATAGAAGGTCTATTGCTGTAAATATGTGAAGTAAGTGTTCAACCAACTTGGATCAGATGCTAGATTTCATAGTTTCAAGATTAAACACCAAACTCAAATTATCCAAATTTCACTCCTTCACATTTTTTTTTAGAAACATAGAAAATAGGTGCAGGAGGATGCCATTTGGCCCTTCGAGCCAGCACTGCCATTCATTGCGATCACGGCAGATCGTCCCCAATCAATAACCCGTCCCTGCCTTCTCCCCATATCCCTCGATTCCACTAGCCCCTAGAGCTCTATCTAACTCTCTCTTAAATCCATCCAGTGATTTGGCCTCCACTGCCTTCTGTGGCAGGGAATTACTCATGTTTATTCAAAAATCAGTCTTTTCAAAAAAAATCCTTGAAGGCCTTCCCTTAGCTATGAAAATTATGACCAGTAAACATGGACTAGTTTGAAATATTGGACATATAATAGTATAAGTTGCATTTTAATGCTTAAGCAAGCTATACAGCAACAGAAACATGATATTTATCTGTCAAGGCTTAAAAACTTAGAGAATTGTTTACAATTAGAATTTATGAAGCAGGTTGAAACATGAAATTTGTGAAGAGTTGGCCCTCAAACAATTAATATGCCAAATTGGAGATACAAGTGACTTCAAGCACTGAAATCGTGAGCAAAACACGAAAAACGAAACTTTTTGCTTAAAATGCTAAATTGTGCTAATTTTCATAATCACCATTTTAGGATCGGCTATTCGAAAATATCTTTTTATTTAAAAAATGTAATCACATGACATGTTTCTTTCATTGTGCACTGCAGGACATTACTCACACTTGATAGGAAAGTTCTACTTAACAATTCTACTTAACAATACTTAAAAATTTGTGTTCTAAATCTAAGCATTTCAGGGAACTGAAAAACCAATCACAATGTCTAAAGGTGAATTTTTATTGTTCGATTTTCCAAGCTCACTTTGTGTTACCTGCATTTTAATAAGAATCCCAACACGTGAATAGCTCTTTTACTATGGGACATCCTTCCATGAAATTGAACTAGAATTGTGAGAAGCCATGGTGATATTCAGCCTGGAACTCCATTCCCCATGAATCTTTCTGCAGGTTGTTTAACTCTCAGACAGTTCCCTCAGGGTTTCAAGACATAACATTCCATTTAACAAGCTTTCCAAAAACTGACCAAATTCAATTGATAAAAGAGTGCTACACATCACCAGGCACTAACACCAAACAAACTCATTATTTTTGTAGACCATTGTAAAATGTTAAAACTGCATAGTAGGCTATTAAATCCGGCAAAATAAAAAACACTTTATTGGCAGTTTTACTGGGTGGCGGTTGGAAGAGGTCCAGAAATCTCTAGTTTAACCCCCAAAAAAGTTTAAATTCTAGTCTGCTCAAATGACCTTTAATGTGAAATACTGCAAGGGGAATGCGATGAAAATTTGAGGTGGGTGTAAAAGCACAAAACAATAATCGATTTGTTGCTAGAGATATAGGGTCGGCAAAGATGTTTAGTCCAGCAATATTTGTTAGGTTAGAGAAGTCAACATGAGAATTTTGTTGGAACATTTATGGACCTTTCGCCTGCTGAACACAACTATGGGAACCATATTTGAAAAATCATCTATCAAATGTGATGACAAAACCAAAATGCACCCAGTGATCTAGTTCTTGCATGATATTCCACCCTTCCTCAATTTCCATTTATTTCTTCCCACCATACTTTTTCATTTAAGTTAACCTCTGGATGGTTCCTCAGTCAGTTCACCATTATGCTCCTCATATCAACGTATTACATTGACACCAAGACTGTCCTCCAAAGACCAGTGGCAATCACTGGACAGGGATCACTTGTGATCACCGTCTCATTTTTTTTTCCTCTTTGGTTAAGGCTCCATTTTTATTTGCAGTATGTTACCAATGGCTGGGATTAATTACCATAGTCATTGTACTTGGGCCATTCATTTTCCTGTTTGCAGATGACAGCAACATTGAGGGTACAGTGAATAGTGAAAGCTATCTGAGATTATAACAGGATCTAGATAAACTGGCGGAAGTGGGCCAAGAAATGGTAAATGGAATTTAACTTCAACAAACGAAAGGTATAGTATTTTGTCGTTAAAAAAGGGCATGACTTGCAGTTAATGGTAGAGCCCTAGATGGTGCTGTAAATCAGAGATAACACGAGATAGGGGTTATATAATTCCTTTAAAGTGATGACACAAGTAGACATGGTGGTGTAGATTATATTTGGCCGCTTGTCTTTACTGGTCAAGGTAGCAAATACAGCAAGATCACATTTGCAGTCTTGTGCCGTTCTGGTCACCCAGGTATAGGAAGGACGTCATTAAGCTGGAAAGAGTGCAGAAAAGATTCATGGGGAGGCTTGAGTTAGGACAGATTGGATATGCTGGATTTTTTTCCGTGGAGTATAGAGGTTGGGGGGTGTTCTTATAGAGATCTACTAAAATAATGAGGGTATGGATAGGGTGAATTGTTAGTCTTTTTCTCAGGGTAGGGGAAATTAACATTTGAGGACATAAATTTAAGGTGAGAGACAAAAGATCCTGAGGGACAACTTCTTCCACAAGATGGTGGTAGTATATGGAACAAACTGTCAGAGGAAGCTGAGTATCTGTGATGTTCAAAGACATTTTAGCAAGTACATGGATAGTAAACATTTCGAGGGATGCGGGCGAAATGCAGCAAATGGGACGAGCTCGGGTAGATATCTTGGTCAGCATGAATTACTTGGTATTGGTTTATTGTCTATTGTACCGAAATATAGTGAAGCGCTATGTTTGTGCTCTATCCAGTCAAATCATACTATTGACAAGGAAAATGAAGCCACACACATGCAACAGGCAGCACAGAGTACCAGAGTGCAAAATCTAGTATTACAATATCACAGCATTACAGTTAGAGAAAACGTACAAGGTCCATAATGAGAAAGGGTGTAGTCCCGATCTTCCAACCTATCTTATGGGAGGAATAGTAATCTGATAACAGTAGGGAAGAAGCAATTCCTGAATCTGTGGCAAGTGCTTTCAAGTTCTTGACTTGTGCCTGATAGGTGAGGGGGAGAAGAGGGAATCACCAGGGTGAAAAGGCTCTTTGATTATTTTGGCTGCTTTCCTGAAGGACCTTCTCCATGCTGTAAAACGGACTCTATACAAATCAGTACTCAAAGGAGCCATTGCTGCTTCTATTTTGATTTGAAATGGAATCTAGCACACACCCCAAAATGCACCTGCTAAATAGGTAAATAGGCTAAGTTTTGTTCTGTTCATTCACAGTAACTTTTGCGCAAAGGTGAAATATATTACAAGACCCATATTTGTTCTATCATGGACAAACAGTTTAGTTACATTAGAAGATTTTTGAACCTATTGTACAATGTCATCCCACATTCATGGTTACGACTAAGCAAGCAAAACAATGCTGATGGATTCCTCCATTAAACATACTTGAATGGGTGAATGCTTTTTTATCTTGCTCCCATTGTACAGTAAAACTGCCTTTGGCAATATAAATGGGTTAATGTTTCTGATCCCAATTGATTTTGTTCACTTTACCCAAGGAATTACACAATTTTTAATCAATGCACTATGAATGCACCTTCTCTAGGATGCCTCAAATTTAACCTTCATTAATGCAGTTCACCATAACGAAATATTTTCATAATGAAAAAATATTTCTGTTCATTTTTAAGAAAGCTTTGCAGCATTTTGACACATGTCAAGAGAAAAAATAAGGGCATCCAACTCAGTTAATTAAAATAATCCAGATATTATTTACAAACCTAAATATTCCATGCTTATTACTCCCTCCAGCTAATAATCAGGCATTAAAAAAAAATTATACCAAAGGTTTTACATTTAATTGTCTCGTACAAAATGACAAGTCAAACTTTGCAGGGCAAAAATCATGTCACTTCGGTATGAAGACCCGAGAGTAAAGCACCTAATCCTAGGTGTCGCCTTAAGTTAGTTTCAGTTACTGAACACCAAACTGTAAGATAATACAGAACTTAAATCTAGTTTCATGGGGTTGGACTAACTAATTTAAAGTGTTTTTATCAACTGAACTACTCTAAAGAGTGAATATGGCAATTTGCCAAAAACATTGATGCTTAATATGCAAGTGGATCACAAGTTAAGATATAAAATGTGTTCATTGTGGCTTCTTTGCAAAATTAGTAGAGATTTCCATGCACTTCATTTCCTTGTATGGCAAATGCTTTGCTTATTTCACTGCAATTTAAAGGAGAAAAAAAACAATGCAAAAGCATTTTGAATTAGGATGCTCAAAATCAGAATGCTGCTGTGGCCTAGTCCATATCAAAATATAAAAATAAAATTACCTTTGCATTTAGTAAATGTTTTAAACTACTGTCCCAAAAATAAATATTATGCTCCAGATTTTTAATCAAAGATGTTTGCCCACAAAATCAGCTTGGACAGTTCAAGATGCCAGTCAGACCAACAGCAAATCAGGAAGCAAAAAGTTCAAACTATTAAGCAGGCAAAAATGGACCTAAATAAAATGTTTTAAAGCTGTACAGCTGGGAGTGGTTCAGTAGTAATTACAAAGTGGTACAGCGTTAAAAATTCAGGTCACACATATTTTTATAGAAAGAATGGCTTTGACAAAATGTAAGTTACTCTACATCAACTAGATCTCCAATGACTGCAGCAGTGCCCTCTATTGAAGAGCACAGAAGTAATGAGAGCAAGGTCTGGATTTCTACTTTTAATTGTGCATGTGGGATGCAAGTGGTTGCTGTCAACTTTACACGGCAGGGTTGGCGAACCTTAAAACCACAAGTTCCAGGTCATAATCTTGGCAGTTGTAGTTTAGAAAGTGCCTCATATGTTCCAGTCATTGCAGTCATACGAGTAACTAATACAACTTTGTTCCGTTCTCTTTTTAAAGTAAAGTTTGACATCAAGACAACACAATATATGTTTTTCCAAAACAAAACAAAAATGCCAAGAGAGCCAAACAACTCAGGGTATATGGCTCCATCTTCTGCTTGGTAACACGTTTGTTCAATTCCTAAACTTACATATTTATTTTCAGAGTTACCTCTGGAGTAAATCAACTCCCAAGCAAGTGAATTGTACAAAAGATATTTTGCCCTACTTACCATTTTCTGGTGTTAACAAGTTGAACATTGATTGGCTGCTATTAGACTGATTGGACTAAACTACATATGGCCAATATGACAGGTGGAGGCATGCCCATTGTTTCCACAGAGTTACATGGATATAACATTCATACCAATAGGCATGTCAAAATTTACATCGCTTGAAACCCCCAAAAAACAAATTAACTCCCTCCTTTCCCTTACACCCCCAAGAATAACACACAGTAATGTGAAAGTTTTGGACCGTTTCACATCAGTCTGGATATTCAACGAGTCAACTTCAAGAGTGAGTTGTGTTTATAGGTCCTACATAAATTGCAATTTAGACACACAATTGCTGCAGGGACACGAGACCATAATACCCCAAAGAGCAATTGTTGTCATTCCTGGAACTACATTTTAATAACTTTGTGTCAAACTCAGATGTCACCAAGTGCCATTATTTACCTTCATGTATATATTCACTCTCCAAACACATCCTGGATTCCATGAAAGTTCCTAATCTCCAACACAAAGCTTTGCATAAGACACTAAATTTCTCCGCGGAATTATCAGGTCACCAATGTCAGGTTCTATTACTTTCCTCCCAATCCAATAGGCTGGACAGGCTTCCTTCACTCACCACCTGATTTTGGACATTCTATTTCAGTTATAGTTGACACTTCAGGCATTGCTGAATTTTGCTACAGGAGACCCAGTTATTGGCATCCTATGCAACTAATAATACTTTGCCTTTTGCAGTTTGCTACAATTTCTAGGATCAAATATTTAACATTGTTGACCTGACCGTGTATTTGCTCCAATTTTAGATGAAAAATGTGAGATTATATATGTGATTAATAAATTGAGATCATTAAATTTTAAAAAATGGCTGTAATGCATTTGTTAGGTCTGTGCATCATGCTCCCAGTTACTTTAACCGAACAAATATCACATACAATATTTTAAACCATTACCCCAAAATACAGTTGGCTCTGGCAACGGGAACAGTCGGAAATATTTTTTGTATAAATATTAGTTCTCAATGTCAAAAGTGCACCAAAATTTGCTATAAAACATAACGACACATTTCATTGTGAATTCCTGTTCAATAGCTCACATGGTTTACGAGTTAACATACCAGCAAAATTTCAAAATACCAATTATTAACTGATTCAATTTAAACCAATTACATTAAAAAATATATTGTATTCCAACAGCCCATCTGCAGGAACAGAAATACAAGTATAAATACTTAACAAGAAAATGTGATCAACAGGCCACATTATCTGAAAACAGCAATAGCTGTCCTCACACTGTCCAGAGATGGGTGGACTGCAGAACCAATCCTAATAAACTGTACTTTAAAAACAACAGCTACATCATTTTGATATAATTTTAATCCAGTTCTCGCAATGCTCGTTAGAATTAGTTCGCCATAGTGCAAACTCAGTTTAATCTGGGTAATAATTATTTCAAACAAAGGGCACTTGCTAAAAAGAATAATGTTACACAAAATAAAACATCTGCAGTTTTAATTAACTGGTTGTTTCATGAAAATATTAAGTACTGCGCCTCAAATATAATAGAAATAAAAAACAACATGTATTAAATTGAACAGAAATTATGCAGCTATGCAATGGCAGCAACTAATCTTAGTGTTAATCCCAGCTCGTTTATGTTCTCTCCAATTTGCCTTCTATTTAAATATGCACTTTTTCTTCCTTACTGTGCATGGGAATAGTTCCTGCTAGAAGGCCGACAAGCATTACTAAGTTCATTATGTCTACTTCATGCATTATCAGTCCTTTATTTGTATCAGATTCACTCCCTGTCTAGTATCATGCTAACTAACAAAACTGAATTCAGCATTTGCTAAATTTTAAGCCCACACCAAAACCATTTGATAGTTCTAACCTTTTGAATGAATACAGCATTCACCCAATCAGGGTACTGCAAAACAATCATGTGCTTCTGATGTTGAAATATAACAATAATAATAAGAACAAGTACATTACAGCAAGTGGCAAATATTGGGAAACAAGTGCACCAACACACTCATCTATCTCGCCAAGATAAGACATTTAGAACGTCATCCCTTCATATGACAAGGATTTGCTTCACTCCTACATGTCCTAGCTATTTTTTTTTTAAATCTTTCATTTAATCCCTGCTATTTTTTCTTAAATGGCAAGTTTCATTAATCTACAGCTGTGTACCTGGGAAAAGATGGCGATTCAGACAAACCAACTGCAGTGCAATTTCAAATTACTGTATTTAAAACAAAATGATGAGACCAATTTACATTGCTTTATGTCATCCCTGTCCTTCCCACCCCTTCTCCACTAACAATCATTCAAAACTACTTATCCACCAATAGACATGGCTCTGCTCAAGAAAGTGCTTAAAACTTAACATGGGTCTAATTATTGGTCCAAAGAATTGTAAAACTGGTCTAAGTACATAAAGTATTATCATAACAAGAACTATATTTATCCGTGTTATCACTTGGTCAAAATATGGTTTGACAATTTAAAACAATCTAAAATTTAAAACAATCCCCAAAACTTCAAATGTGCAGGAGGTTGTTGAATCTCAATTTATTCAACATGGCCCGATTACATTTTTTTTGGAAATGTACCACAGATGGGACAATGATTAAGCACTGCACATTGATCCTATGATTAAACAAAGTAGTGCATCACAGGAGGCTGCCATTTGAATAATTTTCATCTTCACCCTCAATTTGTACCATGTGCCAAATTGCATTTGCAAGCATAGATTTTGCAAATACAAAACATTACTTATACTATCTTTCAGTTCTTTCACAATAACACTGAATCTTTAATGACATGTATTTTTCTAAAAGGTGTAGCAAAATTGAATGGGCATTCTTAAAAAGGGTATTCCATGATTTCTGCTTTTATCTTAAGAATGTTAATGAAGAATTGGCTCTCTCATGTGCTTCCTGCCTTTTAATCATTTTATTTTGATTATTCTAGCTTCTTTGAAGGGAAAGGGATACAGGTCTGAGGTCTAGAAACTGCAACATATCAAGTAAAATTGGCTTCAGATGTAAAATATTAACACATTTAAGACTTGAAATGTTTACATAAATTATATAAAGCAAGATCCTAAATTGATTAACGCTGAAATGTGGAATCAAATATAACCCAAATTCAACCTGCCTCAACTCCCATTTCTTTCCATGGTGTTGGGGACCCCAGTTTGAAGAGAAGTGGGACCTAGCGATGTGGCCCCAGTCCCTACCCGTATCATTTTTTCACCAGCTCCTCACTCTCCTCCGATACTCAGCCATCTTTCCTCAGCACAGGCTGGGGCACAGTTCTGAACCCATTATGATGTCTTACTCTTCTTTCATTGCCTCTGCCTCCATGCCTATTTCTTTGGCAAGGCGTCCTGGCTCACCACTGATGAATATTTTTTGCATTTCCAACACTCATTGACTTTTCCTCTTGGACACCCCCTGCCTGCCACCTACCCTCTTCGACCCTTTTATTTTCAGCTGCCACTGTGACATAAAAATGATAATAAAAATATACAATTTACAGTCTTGACTTATCCAGTCCCATCTCCAATCCAATCTCAGCCCCCTGAACACACTGCCTCTACTCACTGTGCTCTAACCCCAACTTCAAACTTGCAGGAAAGGGTGATGTCGTTGTAGTCTGGTGGACTGAGGTTAGGGCACCATCTTTGACACCATCCCTTCACCACAACCCCACCGACAAATACCAGCCACTGTCTCCCAAACCATCACAGATCTCATCAGTCCCCGCAATCTTACCTCCACAGCCTCCAATGTGAGGCTTCTCGCTTCTACCCAAAATCCACAAACAGGACTTCTGATCTGGGAAACCTTAAACACACACTTTCACCTCAACAACTTCGAATTTCTTGGCACCCACCACTGGACCATTAACATGGACATCCAATTCACTTTACTCTTTCATTCCCCATCAAGGTCTCAGGACCACTCATTTCATCCTGAAACAGCAGCCCAACCAGTTCCCCTCATGTCTCTTATCTCCCATTTATCCACCATGATTCGCTTTGATTCCCCACCTTTCTTTTTTTATCAGATTCTATCCATTGCACCCCTTGTTCATGCCACCTCCAGCCTTAGTTATATCCACTTTTTCTCTCTCCCCGACTCATTTACCAATCACCTCTTCCTTACCCAGACTTGCCTAATGCATACTAGCCTTTGACCCACCTCTTCCCCTTATCCTTTTCAACCAGCTTTCCTCCTCTATTCCATCAGTTCTAAAAAAGAGCCCGACCTGAAATGTGATCTTCCCATTTCCCTCCACAGCCTCTGTCTGACCTGCTCAATAACTCTGGCAGTTTGTACTTTACTCAAGATTCCACCATCAGCAGTCTATCATCTCCCTTTTGATTCTTGTTGCTATTAACCTACACTGCGGGGTCATTTAGAGTACTCAATTAATCTATGAGCTTGTCTTGGGATGTGGGAGGAAACCAGAGCATCCAGAGCAAACTCATATGTTCACAGAGAGAATGTGCAAACTCTGCACAGATAGCACCCAAGCTAGGCTCAAACCCAGCTCCCTGGTGCTATGAGGCAGCAACATTAACAGCTGTGCCACTGAACACCAATATCTCCAAAGTCTGACAACATTACTCTTGTTAGCACAAAAACTGCTCAGTTTAGAAATTCTGCATCTTTCAGAAATACCTTCAACATTGTGTTTCAGTCATACAATTACTATCAGCCTTGCACAGGAATACAAAATGCAGGTATAAATAATATTGGAAGTGCATCAAAACCCCCAGAAGAGGCAATTATGAATTAAAACTGGTAGTCACTCCTACAAGGTATCTACTGTCAGTGTTCATGAACTCTCTGCCCAGCTTAATCCAACAAGGCCTTTAGGCTAATTATTCCATGGAAGGGGCTTTCTTTGTCCATAGCTCCGTGTTTGTTGGTTATGTCCTCCAGACAAGAAAAATGCCAATCTTATTTGAGTACAGCTGCCATACAAGAAAATATCACTACCACTGCCTTGTTATGTCCATTTCCCCCTCCCCCATTCCAAAAAGTTACCATCACACCACCAACCCCAACAGGCAGGCTGGCATTGTTCTGCTAAAGTTGTGTCAATTTGGACAATTGTATCAAGCTAACATAAAAGAGACATGAAGTAAGGGGGAAGCAAGTTTGTAGAAGCAGGAAACACAATTAGTTGTATTGATTTTTACACAGCTTGATTAATTACTTTGGCTAGGTTAGCTCAACTCAATCTGTGAGCAAAGTGCTTCCAACAGATATATTTATCACGTCACGTTATTTTGTTTTATGGACATATATCTTTCCCCTAAAATTATCTATGGCAAACTGGCCAAGTAACTCATAAGCTTAAACCCTGCTGAGCCTTCCAACTCTGGACAACTGTAAAGATTTGTTTGCAAATATAGCTTAACAATAGTGCTGCTGCTATCACAAAGCATTATTTCCACTTTAACAGTACATAGATGAAAACTCAAATGGAAGAACTCAAGAATGTATGAATAGAGTTGTGAACATATCACTAGTATTCATTCACTAGTATTTTATAATTTGATCTTCACAGACAATAAGTACAAATACCCTGTTACTAATGTCAGTAATTGCTGCCGCAACTAATTGTGTGCAGTATCAAAATGCCCTGTCATATTATATTTTAACCTCTATAACGAAAATGAATTTGGCCAAGGAGAAAATAAACACAGAAATACAAGCATAACAAAATGTGTCTCAAAATTCATCCAAGGATTATCTAGGCTATTGGCAATGATACAGTGGCCTTTCATTCAGGACTTGGTAATTTAATGTCAAGCTCCAGGATGGCAAAAGTGAATCAAATGCAGCAATGCAGTTAAGCGACACCCTGACAGAACACTAACACAAAGCTCAGCTGTTTTAAGGAGACTTGCTGCTGTGACATTATCAAGGGCCGAGACATGACACCCCCATCCCCCTCCCAACACCACTAGCTCCCTTCACTGCTTGTGTAATCTTAGCTGAATAATGTACCCAGCCAAGTCCCATTGGGATGTGAAGGCCGGAAAAATATTATATAGGTGGTGTTAATTCCCATTACACTGGATCTGGTAACAGTATGCAAATAAAAATAGTGGCCACAAATAGGCCACTGTTCTGATGCAACTGCATAGTTAACTTTTAACTCTTGGAGAGGTCTTAGTGAAATACACTTGACTTTTGTTGGAGTTTTGCTCCGTGCGCTATTGTCTTCTCAAATATGAGTGACATCATTTGCAAGGACTGATGTCTGTACATCTTCAGAATGCAAATTATATTCTTGCCAGCAATAGAGCGCTAGTTCCCAATCTGGAGCATGGCCGTAATTTTTCTTGCAAAGATAAAACTGACTACGCTTCATATTTTAATGCATTCAGATCAATATCGCAGCTTTAACAAATATCTTTGCAGATACTGGGCAACAGATTATTTAGCAGCAAGACAGCAAACCAGTTTCATTGAAATTGATAGGATTAAGATGTAATGCATTGCTTTAAAAGGATACATCAACTATTTTTAAATTGCTCTCAACACATCTCCTACATTGAATCACCAAGTATAAAATAAAGGTTAAAAAGGGTTGCTGCAGAAATAGCTGTTGCCTCTATAATCTTACCTAAAAATCCCTAGACACTGCAATGTGATCTGCGGTGAGCCAAAGGGAGCTGCAGCCAGAAAGTGGGTGGGAATATGGGGGTGGGGTGGGGGTAAGGAAAGTCTGGCCAAACTCTTATCATTACAATCACATCCAGAAGTCCCAAGCTAGCAGGATTTCATGGTCTCTACAGCACTCTATTGGGAAGAGACTGGCCAGTGGATCAGGGTAGTGCCGAGTTCACACCGATTATGCATTCAAACCTCATAAAGCATACCAGAGCTTCCAACAGAAATATTGCCAAGTTCAAGCAGACTCATGTTTCTCTTCAATAAATATTAAAGTAGAAAATCTGCTGAAACACCTCCTCCCCCACCCCATTACTACCCTCAATTGCTATGTGAACATGGTTAGATCCTTGCCCTCTTCATTGTCTCCTATTCTGCTGGCATTCTTTGTCTAAAAGTCAGCAGTTCCATTTTAAAGAAAGGAGCATTATTAAACTTTTATCTTTTCATTATGGACTCCAATACGACCATAATATCTTGGAAACTTTCAAAATTAATCCCTTCCAACCCCAGACTGCCTACAAAATGGATATTCTGATGGCAGGATTACTATTTTGAAATCAAATTATATGCCACTTTTCACTCACAAAAAAATCTGTGAACAGCTAAATTGTAAATTTAACTCTATATTCCATTGCCAACGGGTCAGTGATGCTAATTAGACAGTTTTTTTAGAATTCAACCATAGTATGCAGTAATTAGGGTGAGCGTTCCTCTTAATCTCCTGCAAGATTTATCACTCAATGTTCCCCTTATCTTTTCCTTATCCAAAAACAAAGACAATAGCAGTGTTAGTCTTTAGAAATAATGCTTAAATTCTACAATGCAGACACTTTTTAATTCCATATTCAGGACTGATATGGCTAACAAAGAACTCCTCTTATCGTTTATGCTGTTCACACAATTCCTTTGCACGCAAAACTTTCCCTCTCCTGCTTATGATAAGAGGTTTCTGCCATCCCACACAGACCAGTTTATACTGTCCAAAGCCTGCTTTTAAAATATG
Organism: Okamejei kenojei; assembly: GCA_035221665.1. Lineage (NCBI taxonomy): Eukaryota > Metazoa > Chordata > Chondrichthyes > Rajiformes > Rajidae > Okamejei > Okamejei kenojei. The sequence goes on along the minus strand of CM069140.1, from coordinate 50,457,542 downwards.
AATTATCCAAGCAACTCTAAATTCAAAATATATTTCCTACTCAAGTTATTGTTACAAAGTTTCAGACTGTATATGTTAATTCCAATATGAATAAACAATGCCTTGTGTCATTTCTCGAGTGGGGAAATGTCTGTACAGGTTCTATTTCAATATCCGATAATCCAAAAGCTTTTTCAAGGAATAAACGATAAAAATCAACGTAAAGCTCCGAAGAATGGGAAACAGGCCCGACCAGCAATAGACAGTACACTGCAAAGGCTATGAACAGACCAGTCAAATCACAAAGGAACAAAGAGGGAGAGCAAACCCCAACAAACTCAAGCTTTAAGTAGTCTAAGATTGCAAGAACAAACAGACCAAGGTAAAATATGAAGACGTGTTACCTGGAGGATCCATTTCAATGTAGAATATTAACTCTGTTGAATAGGGCATCATCACTTCTCTCCAGTCTGCATCAGATTTGTCCATATTCCAAACTGTGTTGTACATTGTCTACGCAGTATTAATATTTACTCTTTTATATAAAATGCTATCATACAGCTTCCACTTTACAATATTTCTGAAAGCCTGCTTCAGATGTGCTCTTCAAAGAAACCCCTATGTTTGATTTTTTGTTGTTGCTGTTATTTCTTGCTGACTTTAAATGCTCGTGATTCAAATGAGGGGGAATGGACGAGAATAGTTTAACAGTCATGGGATGAATGTAGAAACCAGCTCTACGATTCTGGACTTCCTTGAAGCAAGAGGCTAGCCTTCATTTTAAGAGCTGAAGGGGGGCTGACCAGTAACCTTTGACATCACAAGGCAGTGCCACTGCATGCGGGGGGTGGGGGGGTCAAAACCAGCTCTGGCTGCAAATTAAAACTGTCTGTAAAGGCAAAAGTCAGCAGTAGCTCCTTTGCAACTCAATCAATGCAAAAGGTGCATTCCAGCCATGGCTTTAATCTCTGTGCTCGTCAGTGCTTCCCTTTGAATGCAAAAGCGAAATGTTTACATGCAGATAAAGCACATGTAGTTAAGCTTCCTGCCTTGTCATTTGCTTCCCCCCCTCCGGCTCTCCCCTCAGTGGTACGGCCCAATGCCGGGTCGCCTCCTCGCCGGGGGCTGGTGCTAGGGCTGGTGCTGGTGCTGGGGCTGGGGCTGGGGCTGCGCCGCACGCAAGCAAGCTCCGCGCTGCACAGCGAATGGGAACAAGATCACCGCAACTGCTGCCAAGCTCGGCCTTTGTCTGCTCTCTCACAGGCTGCTGGAGCGCACCGTGCCACGGCCTCAGCCAACCCACTCCCAGCTGCCTGCCCAGCCGCTGGCTGATTGGCTCCACAGTTACTAAGAGGGACAAAGGAAAGGCTGATTTGAAATAGAACAACTGAGATCTCTCTCTGTCTCTCTCTCTTTTTTCCCTCTCTTTCTCCCTCTCTCTTATTTTCTTTCTCTCTCTCCCTCTCTTTCTCTGCTTAGCTGCAAGGGGGAGCCAACGGATGGCTGAAAATCTGAGTGATAAGCAAACTGAAATCACCCTCACCCATCCACCAATTTCCCCCTTTGCAATTCATTGAACAGTGCTTCCTGCCATTGTGTGAGAGCTGTAAGGATACACATTTAGGAGACAATTACCCAAACCATATGACCAGAAATCAATAACCTATGTTACAGATCGCTCAGGCACCGAGAATTCTAGCTGCTTGCAAAGCTAAGGAAGACAGGATTGGAATGCGAATATATGCAGACCTTAATTCCCCAGTGAACCCAACCATTGTTAACTCTTTCGCCTGGCAGACAAGAACATTTAAATCATTCTTGACAATTTACATTTGAAACAACGCCACACCGCCATAAACAATACTGCAGACCTGGATACTTTGTAAGCTATCACCCATAAAAATACTGGTGCAGATGATGTCATTCTTGGATACAAGATATTTTAAATGTAATTAACTACTTTGCCAAGTGTCCAACAATTCGTAGGCTACCATTAAAATCAGAGAGGCTTCCCAATACATTTTTTGAAAATGCTAAAATAATAAATACTATTACTGCAAATTCTTGATTAACTTCAAATATTTATAATATTTAAACAGTTATACCTGAGAATCAGCATTTTACTATTGTTTAGCTTTCTCTAACTTTGTAAAAAAGAGTGCAGTCAAGTATATGCAGACAGAATACCACAATGGTGATCAGTTTTAATGACTTGCTTCTTCCTTTAACAAAATGCCTCTAATATAATATTAATCTATATTTAGATTTGCATTGTTCATTCTTTGCCTTGTACAGTCACTGAAATTCACATCAATTAATAAAATTTACAAAACAGCTACACCTAAGCAAAAACTTTTAACCGTTGATTGCAAGCTAATGAAATAAGGAATTGGTTCATTTTCACAGAAGCCATTTTGTCAGTAACTGTATCAGTTCCATACAAAGGGGAAACGTTGGTTATTAATCTTACGATCATTCAGCAGGCCAACATATCATAACCAGTCTGTATAAGAGCACTCTGTGTGATGTTCAGCATTGTCAAAGCATATAACCTTCTATTGAGGCAAAGGTAAAATAAATATCCAGTTTTTGCATTCAACAAATAATTTACTCACTATATTTTTATAAAGCAATAGTGATTCCAAACTTCAGATAGAACTCATTGTGTAGTATTTTTGCTTTCAACTGTGGATATGATCATCCTTAATAATACCTCAATGATTCTCAACCAAACTCTTGTTTAAGCTCAAAGTGGGACAAAAGAAGCTTAAATGGGGTTACATTTTCCTCCAAGTGTGAGGAGGATTTTGCGATTTCATGCTTAACCCAGTTGGGTGCTGAGATAGTTAATAACAAATGAAAATATGATATTTCTCAGACCATCCACTAGGTGGGGTATATGATCGTTGGCTTTTCACCACTGCAGCTCAAAAGATCCATGATCTTGAGTCCAAAGGATGATATTAGGGGAGAAATCTAGTAATCTACAAATGTTTATTTTGAGACGGTGGGAAATTGGGCATGATACAAATTGGAAAAAATGGCAGATCATGGATTTCCAGCAACTTACCTTTGAACTGCTTAAATTCTTCAAAGTTTCATCTCGTCAGTGAATTGAGAAGTTACAATTCTCAACCTTTTTAAATCCTACTGGCAAAGTTCTTAATGGTGCAACTATTCCTGAAGGATCTTTAGGTCTATTGGCTAGCTTAAAATTAAAATGCATCTCACATTTTCCCTAGACATTTTACTGTGTCATGAGACAAGCTTGGACAATTATACATTCAGATAAAATTGGTCTTCTTAGATAAACAATATGACATCTCAATATTTAAAATTGGGTTTAAAAAAGAATCAACATGTAGCTATGCATCTTGTCCTGGACCTCATATTTTCAGTAATACAAACCTCTGGTGAATGTCAATTCAGCAACAGTGTCCTACTTCGAATTATTCATATGTCAAGAGTGTTTAATTGTCAGATGTACCAAAAGTGGAACAATGATGAGAATTCTTACTTGCAGCAGCGTAACAGGTCTGCAAGCACAGGACTAATGAGGAACTAAATTGGCACAAATATAATGTAAAACAAATTTAGCATTGATATAGCTAATTGGGACTTAGTTTTGGAACAGAAAATGATAATACAAAAATCATAGGTATTTTCTGGAAATAAGTTTACATTTTTGTATTATTTTAAAGAGTCTTCATTTTTAATAATACTAAAGTATTCTGCAAGACAATTATGAAAAGTAGTTTTATGTGATTATCAGGATGCAAAAATGATGCACTATTTTGGGTTAATAACTGGGATCAATAATGTATTCATCACATTAGCCTGAATTACCTCTGTGAGTTATGGAAATCCCTAGTTCTAGCTACTGCATACTTAGCTTAGCAGCAGCAGCAGCTTCAACCAAAATGGTGATGTCATGCTCAACTGCAATGTGACCTGCTCTTGCCTGCTGCAAGTCTGCCAATCATTTTAAGCAAGTCATTCTTATTCCAAACTATTATCAGCTGCAAGCACTGTCCTACCTCCAGTGTAAAGAATGAATTAGGTTTCGTGAAGCAAAGAAAGAAAATTATAATATACGGCTTCATTCTATTCTTAATAGAGCCAGCTGCAATATTAGAATAATTCTGACAGGTCACAATATTTTCCTTTTGTTCCACTTATATACCACTTTTCATCACATCTTTCCCTCACAATAATTCTCACCCCTAGAGTTTCACAGGCTGTGTGAATGTCAACCTATTTATTTCTGCTGCTAGGCAAATTCTGCATTATTATTAACCTAAGCGATATCTTAGGCTACAGTGCCTTGCTTACTTAATTCTACAGTCATGGACCCATAGAGTAATGCGGCATGGAAACATGGCCTTCAGCCCAACTTGAAACCCCATCAACGCTGGTATCATTTGTCCACGTTAGGTCTGTCTGTCTGTCTGTCTGTCTGTCTGTCTGTCTGTCTGTCTGTCTGTCTGTCTGTCTGTCTGTCCGTCTGTCTGGATGATCCTGAAATTTCGCCAAAACGGTTCATGATAGTGCTACAATTTTACCCACCTTACTCACCATTGTCCTGGGGTGTGGAGTATCAAGTTTCATTCAGATTGATGGTATATTTTACGTTAATTTAAAAATTTAAAAATCCAGTGCATTAAAAATCACTTGACCTTGCACTGGCAATTAGCAGCGTATGATGTCACAATGGGATCTCATTTACATAAACAGCCCGTCAGCAGTGTTCCACTGGCAGTTTGCAGCATATGATGTCACAATGGGATCACCTTTACATAAACTGCCCATCAGCAGTGTTCCACCCCACAATGAAATTAAAATGAGATCTCATTTACATAAAAGAAAAAACTCCGGTCAATTCAGATTGATGTTACATTTTACAAGTTATTCATGTTTAAACTTTAAAAAAATCATTTTTCACTTCAAAAAATCTAACTTTTCACTTTAAAACTTGCCCTGCCCATTACAATGTTAACAAATGACAGGACTCCCAGTGCTATGAGAAATTTGTTACATTGTTGTAAGGAGAGGGAGGGAGAGGGGGATGGGACGAGGTGAAATGTTATTTAAACATTGTATTTAGTGGGGGAGTGAGATAGGAGAGGTGAGGAGTGGTGGAGCAGAGAAATAGAGGGAGAGGAGGAGGGTAGGGAGGGGAGAGTGATTATGGAGGGAGGGAGTGACTGAAGGTAGGGGAAAGGAGAGGGAGAGGTGAGGGAGGGAGTTGGGGAGGGCAGGACGAGAGAATAAAGAAGAGGGATGGTGAAGAGGAGGGGGTGGGATTGCTGGGGGTTGTGGGGAAATGAGCCGTGCCTGTGCAGTTGAGGGCCATGGGTGAAGTGGAATATTGCATATGGGGAATGGGTGGCGTTGGGGGAACAGGTGAGTGGTGGAATATTATGTTGGGGTAACGGGGCCCAATGGGTCCCACTTGATCTAGTATCTATCTATACTATTAAAAATCTCGACTTGTTTGTCTGTCTGTCATCTCCGGAGCTATGCCAAAATGGTTCACAATAGCACAAACATTTTTGCAGAATGTTACTAGGCTTTTCCCAATGGTCGTTCGTATAAAGTTTCTTCACATTTGATGTTATATTTCACATTATTGATATTTAAAGCTTATAAAAAGCCAACTTTGACAAGATTTTTACTGTTTAAATCCTTCCTGCCAGCTTCCAACAAACCTCGATACAAAGTTGCAATACAGGAACACTCTGTGCTTACACCAACTTTGCACCTGAATGGGATATCACAGTCCTCCACCTGACATTTGCAACAATGTTTCCATCATACAACACTTACTCCAGCTCCTGGCAGGACAGGAGGGGGAGGGTGAATTGGTATTGCAATTGGGGAAGTGCAATTGCATTTCTTCGTAAGTCCTGCGCAGGGGGAGGCAGGGGAGTGTTATAATCTTACGTTCGGCAGCGGGCTGAGTTGGGGGACCATGCCTCGCATGGGGGCTAGTGGTGCAATATTGCGTTGGGGAATGGGTTGCGTTGGGGGACCAGGCCTCCCGTGTGACAGGGACCCAACGGGATATTCCAAACCCCGCCAAAATGGTACATGATAGCACTACAAAGTTGGCCCACCTTACTCACCATTGTCCTGGGGTGTAAAAGAAATAAGTTTTGTTCGGATTGATGTTTTATTTTACAAGTTATTGACATTTTAAACTTTACAAAAATCACTTTTCAAACCACTTTTCCACTTGCCCTGCGAGTCAGCCGCATTTGTCGACTTCACAATGATGTCACAATGGGATCCCGAATCTCATTTACATTAAAAAATCAAGATTTTCAAAAAAACCTCTGTTTTAATCAAATTCTTTTGTTTTCATTAACAGCTAACATTTTGTTTAGGTAATTTTCAAGAAAAAAATAATAATTGTGGGGGAAGGGTGGGATAGGAAAAGGTTTCATTTTTTAAAAACATCGTGATTTTCATTGTGGGAGGGTGGGATAGGGGGGAGGTTTCATTTAAAATAAAACTTTGCGATTTTCATTGTGGAGGGGTGGGATTGGGGGGAGGTGAGGGAGCAGGGGGATAGAGTGAGAGGAAGGGTTAGAGAGGGGAGAGGGAGGGGAAAGTGGGGGATGTGAGGAGAGTGGGGAGGAGCGGGGATAATGAGAGGAGGGGGGAGTTGGGGAGGTAGGGAGTGGGGATAGAGGGAGAGGAGGGCAGTGGGGGAGGTGAGGAGGGGGAATGGGGGAGTGGGGGAGTGGGACGGGGAGGTGAAGAGCGGGGAGCAGGGAGACAGAGGGAGAGGAGGGGATAGGGAAGGGAGAGGGGTTATGGAGGGAGGGAGTGACTGAGGGTAGGGGAAAGGAGAGGGAAGGACAGGTGAGGGAGAGTGGGGGAGGGGAGGAGGAGAGGGCAAAGAAGAGAGAAGGTGAAGAGGAGGGGGAGGGCCTGCTGGGGGATGAGGGGGAATGGAGGAGGTTAGGGGTAGGAAGAGGGATGGCGAGGCGCAGTTAATGGAGGGTTGCCGTGACTCGTCACAACGGGGATCTCTGGTGTCACAATGGGAACCCCTCAGCTGCACCTGCGCAGTTGGGGGCTATGGTCAGTGGTGGAATATTGCCTTGGGGGACAGACCCAATGGGTCCGCACCTGGTCTAGTATCCTCTAAACCTTTCCTATCCATGTACTTGTTCAAATGTCTCTATTGTACAATAAGAACACAACAATGTTGTTATTATACCTGCATCTCTCTCTGTTACCTCGTTTCATACCACTCCCTCTGGTACCTCGTTTCATATTCACCTGTGTAAAGATGTTGCCCCTCTCACTTTAAACCAAAGCCCTTTAGTTTTGATATTTCTCTTTGCGTGGGAAAAAGACCGGGAAAATGAAATAAATAAATCAGCATGAACTGAGTTAAGTGTCATTCTAAAATCCTGCTAAAGGAATGCAAAAGTGGAATTAGCAAATATATTCATAAACAAGTAATTACTCATGCAAAATTGAAGGTCCTAGGATTAATCCATGCTGAGAACTAGATGCAGCAAGGGCAGGAAAGGTGTTACATTTGTAATGAACATGGAAAAATAAACAACCAAAGTTTCTACTTTCTAATAATCTTGCTACAACAAATTAATCTAGTCCCACTGCAGACAGAATCACAGTGTGGATATCAAATTTGTAGCATTTATATTTTTTACCAAAAAAAAACCAAATGCTGGAGTAACTCATTGGATCAGGCAGCATCTCTGGAGATCATGGATAGGTGACCTTTTGGGTTGTGACCTTTCAGTTTTTCCCGAGCCAAAACATCACATCTATTTTTTCCAGAGTTGCTGCCGAACTCATTGAGCCATTCCAGCACTTTTTGGGTTTTTTTGTAAACCAGCATCCACAGTTCCTTGTTTCTACTCTAATCTTTACTGCCATGTGTGTATTACGCGTGTACATGTGTGTGTGTGTGTGTGTGTGTGTGTGTGTGTGTGTGTGTGTGTGTGTGTGTGTGTGTGTACGCACATGTGTGTGATTCCATTGATGCGTGGGTTGGTAGGTTAATTGACCTTGCTCTGTTAAGAATTCCGTGCTAGACAACCTGCTTTCCCAGAGTTCACCTAAGATCATCTTTCATTCCTGAGCCTGAAGTCTGAGATTTAACAGATTCTTATTTTCAACAACGAGACTGGATGGTGTTGTGGGAATATGCCATACCATCGCCAATTCCAACCTGTTATAGTTAGGCATATATTTTCTTGCATATTAGCAAGAGGCCATTCAGCTCTTTATGGTGGAACTCAGATTAATCCCATCTGTTTTATTCCTCCACTTCTCTCTCAGATATTATCAACTTCACCATGACTCTCTTGCCACCAACACTCAGATAATTTATAGCAGCTAATTAACCTACCTTCCAACAAATCAATGGGCTTACATATCCAGTAGGGCAGGGTTTTTATTGAAGCAGTCCTTAATCAAGCCAGTTTTCATTATCAGTCAGCAACTCTAGATATTAACTAAGCTAATAATGGCACGTAAACTGTTGCAACATATTGCACATTTTATAACTCAAATGAGGACAGTTAAACTTAATCTACCTGGACCATATTTCGGAGTTGGCATGGAGAATGGGGCAACAAAATCCTGTAATCTATTCTAATGTAGATGATGACTAGCAACAGCTTCCAAATCTCTTCCCCCCCTCCAAACTCGTGTAGTCAGTCAGAGGGGGTCCCAACCCGAAATGTCATCTAATACATGTTTTCCAGGGATATTGCCTGACCAGCTGAGTTACTCCAACACTTTATGTCTTCCTTTTTTTGTAAACGAGCATCTGCAGTTCCTTGTTTCTCGCTTCCAAATCATTTTGCTATGATTAAAATATGAAGCTAATTAAGAATGTGTGCGAGGTTTTCTTTATATTGCTCAATAATAAAAGTTGTTTTATGAATCAATTGGCTCTAAGCGCTGTGCAGACTGTTTATTTCTGTCCAGTCCTGTTGAACTTGGTGCATTTTTAATTAGAGTGTATAATTAACCTGAAAATATACCTTCAGCATTGGGCAGTCACTTGTGAGGATGTAAAGAGAACCAACTCTGTGCTTAGAAACTGACAGTATTGTTTACCTCTCAGACTGGTAGATTATTATTCGCCAATGTTTCTGAATTCCCTAGAATATCTCTTATTAACTGATTATAAATCTTAATTCTACTGGATAGTGTGCATTGTCAATGTTCAGCATCATAACGGCCTATGGAAACTAACAAGAATTGAGGACCAACAAATTGATCTAATTTATCCAAAAAATACTGGATTGTTGCTTGTGCATTGTGAACAGAAATGTCAGATGCGACAATATATTGCTGGCATTTTGTCAAAAATTCCTATGAGGTTTATTTTCCATTCAGCAGGTGCTTGGTAAGTGATTTTGAGAAGGTGTCACGATTGATTAAACAAAAACCACCTTGTGCCAAAGTTCAGACTGGGTAAATGGGGGTTGTATCTCTTTCTCAGCCTTTGTCAGCTTTGCTCTGAGGAGCCTTTCTTGGTTGACTGGGTCACAGTAAGCAGAAGTACTGCCATAAAGAAGAAGAAGATTGAAAGGACAAAAAAAGCATCACCTTTTCAAATTTGTCACAACGTCAGACCACAAAGGATTGGCAAACTCTTTTACAATGAGTATGAGCCAATTCCTTTTATTTCATGAAACATTTGAACGGCATGTTTATTTAGAGATTACAAATTCTTTATCGCTTAGTTTCAATTCCATGCGTTCAGTTATTTGATTGTATGTTACTTTAAATATATATATTTTACATTCATTATTTCACTCCTTTCTCAGTTCTATTCTTTTTTTGCTCCTTTAATAGAATGCTCTGGAATAGTTCTACGAATTATCCAAGAATCTGAGAAATAAAAAAATGCTTATCGACAAAATGCAAGAAAAAGTGTGTTACAAACAGTAACTACTGTAGAGAATACAGTAAGAGATAATGTATTTCTAAACACATCCACATGCATTTATTTAAAAGTATTAGCAAGAGACGTGTTAAATTACAACCCCGTAATGGTCATAACCATAGGTATTATCTCAACATTTATCCTTATTTCTTCCATTAATATTGTGATTTTTATTCTTTACAATCAAATTGTAGGATTCCTACACATTCCATTGTGGTTGCCAGTATTGTGGGAAGAAACTCACCAAAATTCGGAGCCCTGTTATGGCACTGTGAGAAACTATAATTGTTCATGTGTCATCTCTTTTTTCCTTCTCCTCCCTCTCTTTCCCTTTCTTGTTGTAATGTTTGAAATTCAACAGTCACAAGTCTGGCTCATTAGAGACTTCCATTTTATTACTGACACAAAATACCATGAAGGCAGAAGGAGTGATGATGGGGGCTGGTGAGTGTGCATTAATAGGGGGATGGGAAAGGTTGAGGATATAATAAAACCCCTGTATCATCTGGTTTATAACCTGCCTCTGCACAGAATGGCATTGAATAATATAGAAAAACCCATCCCCCATTCCTGCAGAACCAAGAAAAGCTGCAGATAGAAGGATTTGTAGACTCATTTTAACGCTGCAGGCAAGATGCATCTAGCTGTGACTAAACAGTCTTTTCAAAGCTGCCTTTCATGAGGACTATACATAGATCATTTAAGAAACCCATATATTATTTCAATAGGTTGTATATATGTACAGAAAAACAAAACTATACCATGTAATAAGAGACCTTTTAAATGGTTAGCAAGTCTTAGAAGGATAAATGCCTGAAAATTGGATCACATTGCCCCCACCCATATCATGTAACTGGTTTTATTGCAAAGGTTTTCATCAATTATGAAGTTAGGCTGGGCACTTCCTCGTCAGCACTCCCAACCTTTTTTTTGGTGACAGGCAGCCACCCAATGATATGATTACTAATGTATTGGCCAACTTTGACTATAACAGTGTAAACTGGAACTCAAAGCCCATTGTGGACCAGTCTCAGTAGGACAAGGGCAATAGTACATAGAGTATAAAACAGTACAGAACAGGACCATGCCCTTCGGCAGGCAATGAATGTGCTAAGTTAAACAAATCTCCTCTGCTTGCACATGATTCATATGCCTTCATTCCCTGCATTTCCATGTGCCTATCTAAATCTGTATTACTAAAACTCTCATCTTGTTTGTCCGTTTGTTTGTTTGTTTGTACCTCAATTTGCGCAAAAACAGTAGAGGATAGCACTACCATTTTGGCCCACCTTACTCACCATTGTCCTGTGATGTAAATGAAACGAGTTACGTTCAGATTGATGGTATATTTTATGTTTTTGACGTTTAAAAGTTAAAAAAAAGATAAAGCAGTGCCCCCACTTGCCCTGCCCCCACCCACATGCCCGCCCCATTTGCCCCACCCCCATTTGCCATCTTTACTTAACAGGCGTCACAAAGGACACGCCACACAGTTGGAGCCTTTCTAGAATTTCAAACCGCCATTTTTTTCCCTGATACGACAGTAAACAGAGGCTTCCATGGGTAAGTTTGTTACTATTTTAATTTTTGGCTCCCCCGGGCCATGGGCTGGGGTTGGAGCTGTTGCGGGGACTGGAGGAGGTCTCACGGCTCCTGCATGCTCACTGCCTCACCCCCCTTCCCCCCTCCGGCTACAGCAGGCACGCGCCTCTCCCCTCCCCCCCTCCGGCTCCAGCTGGCTTGCTGCCTCCCCCCCTGCCCCCATCCCCCCCTCCCCCCCTCCGGCTACTGCACGTTTGCCTCCCCCTCCCCCCTCCCACCCCCACCCCCCTCCAGTTACAGCAAGCTCGCTGCCTCCCCCCCTTTCCGCCCTCAGGCTACAGCAGCTCCCCCCCTTCCTCGCTCTTCCCCACTTCCTCCCTCCCCGCCTGCCACCCCATCCCCCCTCTCCCCCCTCCGGCTCCAGCACGCACGCCCCCACACCCCACCCGCTACAGCACGCTCGCTGCCTCCCTCACTGGGGGGAAGGGCAAGGGGCAAAGTTGGGGGGTTGAGGGGAGGAAAGGGGATCAGGGGCATCACAACGGGAACCCGTCAGCCGCACCTGCGCAGTTGGGGGCTATGGGTAAGTGGTGGAATATTGCGTTGGGGGAGCAGACCAAACGGGTCTGCACTTAGTCTGGTGCCTCTTAAATGCCACTATCATACCTTCTTCCACAACACCCCTGGCAGTACATTCCCGACATCCATCACACTCTGTGTAAAAATCGCTCCCTCTCACATCTCTTTTAACAATTCCCCCACTGACCTTAAAGCTGTGCCCTCTGGCCTTTGACATTTCCACCCTGAGAAGAAAGTTCTGTCCATCTATCGTATCAATGCCTCATGTAATTTTATATACTTCTATCTAGTCTCCGCTCAACAATCCAACTCTCCTCATGGCTAATACCCTCTAATCCAGACAGTATTTTAGTAAACCTCTTCTGTACCCTCTCCAAACCGTCCACTATTTTCCAGTGATGGGGAGAGCAGAACTGCACACAATGCTCCAAATGCGGGCTAACAAACATTTTAGAAAGATTCAACACGATTTCCTGATTCTTATACTCAATGCCCCAACTGATGAAGGCACGCACCTCTTTCTTTTCTTTCTTTCTTTTTTGCACCATGTTTTAAAAGAAGACAAACGATCAATTTATAATACCATACAGTGCTGGGAGGGAAGGGAAGCCCAGAGGGCTTATACAAAGTCCGCTCCCATCTGAAAATGAGCGTTAATGGCAAATCAGGGGGTTGGAGAAATAAAAAAGACAATAATAAACAATAATGCAGTTTAAGAATGAAAATTAAAAATATGAAATTAAAAATATGACAATAAATAAAATACTAAGGTATAGTATGAGATAAGAGTCAACAAAAGTAGTTTGAGCTCATAAATAGCATTACAAAAAGCTGGAGGTCAGAACTCAGGACATGATGAGAAACGTTTTAAGCTCAATCTTAAAGGTGGCTAAGGAGGTGTGAGACTTTAATGACAGAGGCAGGGTATTCCAAAATTTAGGACCTTTAAAAGTAATGCAATGTTGGTGTTTGGATGTTCGACAAAACGGAAGATGAAGATCATTTCTTCTTCTAGTTGGGTAATGGTGAATATTAGAAGAAAGGGTAAAAAGATCATGAAGAGAAACAGGCAAATCATGTTTACATTTAAGATATTTGAAAATAAAAATACATATTATGAATGCATTCAGTTTATCTACAGACAAAATTGAGTACTTCTTGAAGAGTGGGGCAGAAGGTTCTTGTGAATTTGAATGAGAAATTAATCTCAAAAAATTATTCTGTATGATGAGTAGCTTAGAAAGATAGGAAGGATAGGTAGAACCCCAAACAATATTACAATAATTGAAATAAGGAAAAATCACACTAATATATTGTTAGATGGGAAGTCGGGTGAATAAATGCACAAACCTTTCTCAGAATACCAAGCATTTTCATTGATCTTCTACAGACAATATTGATATGTTCTTTCCAAGTTAAATTTTGATCAATGGTTACTCCTAAAAAATTTGTATATGTTACTTCAGGAATTTCATGTCCATTGGGAAAAATGTTGTTTTTATTGCAGAAGATCATGTAATTGCATTTTTTTATATTGAGAGAGAGCCTGTTCACTTCAAACCACTTAGAGACATGAGACATTTCTTCATTAACTAATTCAACCAATGATTTTATATCACTATGTGAAGCTATAAGATTGGTGTCATCTTTACCACTCTACCCACTTCTGTTGTCAATTTCAGCAAGCTGCACACTTTAAGCCCAAGATCCACATAGCTAGGCTACTTTAGACAAGTTTGGTGCTTTCTTCACTATTTAAAGAGACACTCTGCTGACACTGAGACAGTTGACGGGGCATTTTCAGAACTGACTACAAACTGGAGAATCACTTTTCACAGTGTGCAGAGCGCACTTAAACTAACAGTGTTTTGTTTTCCTGTGTTTGTCTGTGAAAATGCTCCTTCCATCTGTGCCTCCATGGTCGCATTGTTACAGTCATGCCTGGCCACCATTTTGAGACAAGAGGCTAGGGCTTGTGAGCAGTGAAAATGTTTGTCCCTGAATATTCAGTAATAATGGTTCAATGGTGCATTATTATCACATGTACCTTGATTCGGTGAAATGTCTTTTTTGCATACAGTTCAGTAAAATCTTACTATACATTGGCACAATCATACTTAAGTAGAAAGAGTGTACTACCCTGAGGCAGTACATAATAATTGTCAGATTTCTGGCACCATTTTATATGATTCGAGTCCAAAGTTGTTAAAAATGTAGAGTCTTCACTTGGCCATAACTCACCTTCTTTATTTAGACAACAGAATCTGCAGACTTTTGTTTTGGCATATCACTTCCCAGCCTCTGATTCTACCCCTATGCACTCATCCTAGCTGACTCCGTCTGCTCAACATCCCTCTTCTCACCTAGTTTCTCCTATTACCAGTCAGATCCTGCTCACAACTTTATACTGGCTGACTCCTGTCTGCATTCTCCATACTGATGCAGAGTCTCGAACTGAAATGTTAACCATCCCTCGATGCTGTTTCGTCACCAATTTATTTTCATTTTGCTCCAGTAGCTGCTCCTTGCTCTGAAATTCTATGATGCTGCTAAGTAATTTCTGTGTGTGTGTGCATGTGTGTGTCCATGTGTGCGCGCATGTGTGTACACATGCGCATGTGTGTAGAACAAATGAATGAAAGATATACCAAAAAGATATAATGATAAACGAAACAGGCCATTGTAAGCTGTTTGCTATTTGGCCTGTTTCCTTTATCATTGTTACTTTTTTGCATATCTTTCATTCATTTGTTCTATATCTCTAAATCACCATCTATATCTCTCATTTCCCTTTTCCGTGACAGTCTAAAGAAGGGTCACAACCTGAAACATCACCCATTCCTTCTCTTCAGAGATGCTGCCTGTCCTGCTGAGTTACTGCAGCATTGTGTGTCTATCTGCAGTTTAAACAAGCATCTGCAGATCCTTCCTACACACTTGATCTTTTGATCTTTAGTCTATCTTATTCCATTTGCGATAAAGGCCAACATTCATAATTGGTTGCTGTTCCTGCTTGTTATCTTCACTGATTTGTATACAATCAGAGTTTCTTCATCCAAAAAGACAGTTGGAAATGGCACTGATTTGAGCGCATTTCAAATGTGAATGATTGCATCGGGATCGGGGTCGATTGGCCTGGTGGGCGGAGGAATGGTTGATGGAATTTAATTCTGAGATGTGAGGTGTTGCATTTTGGGATGTCGAACAAGGGCAGGACCTACACAATAAATGGTAGGCCTCTGGGTAGTGTTGTAGAGCAGAGGGGTCTCGGAGTACAAATGCATGGTTCCATGAAAGTCGAGTCACAGCTAGATAAGGTGGTCAAAAAGGTTTTTGGCACTTTGGCCTTAATCAGTCAGAGTATTGAGTATAGGCATTGGGAGGTCATGTTGCAGTTGTATAAGACGTTGGTAAGACCGCATTTTGAATATCGTGTTCAGTTCTTGGCACCATGTTATAGGAAATATATTGTCAAGCTGGAAAGGGTACAGGAAAGATTTACGAGAATGTTGCCAGGACTCGAGGGCGTGAGCTATAGGGAGAGGTTGGGTAGACTGGGTCTCTATTCCATGGAGCGTAGGAGGATGAGGGGAGATCTTATAGAGGTATACTAAATCATGAGAGGAATAGATCAGGTAGATTCACAGAGTCTTTTACTCAGAGTAGGGGAAATCGAGGACCAGAGGAAATAGGTTCAAGGTGAATGGGAAAAGATTTAATAGGAATCCGAGAGGTAACTTTTTCACACAGGTGGTGGTATGGAACAAGCTGCCAGAGGAGGTAGTTGAGGCTGGGACTATCCCATCATTTAAGAAACAGTTGCACAGGTACATGGATAGGACAGGTTTGGAGGGTTATGGACCAAGTGCAGGCAAGTGGGACTAGGGAAGCTGGGACATTGTTGCCGGTGTGGGCAAGTTGGGCCGAAGGGCGTTTCCACACTGTATTAATCTATGACTCTAAACTATTTTGTTTTCAACAAATGTCCCAATTGGTCATTAGTTGATTAGTATATTTCTTGAGGCCCCCCCCCTTGAATAATTTTACCAACCTCTCTTTATTTGACATTGCTTGCTTACCATATGCCTCTGTGAAACTTGGCAGTAATTTCCTTCTGAAAGTTGTAATATAGGTGTTAATTGTGGTCGCAGTAGTTGTAAGACAGGCAGTAATAGTAATGGTGGGAATAATCAAAACATAAGCTTGTGTGATGGTTATAACTCATTTAAATGTCATTCTGAGTGCCATCCTAATGATGTGAGAGTAGTTATTGTCCATTGTTATTGACAAAGGAATCCATTATTCCCTCTATTGTGCAAAGGAAATCAATTAGAATCGAGATCTTTTAAATGCAAAAAATAAACCTTGCTCTGCTATAACTATGGAATTAATTACATTAATAAATCATCTTCACAATTAAAAAAAATAAGATTCCATTTAAGATTTTCAAAAGTTCAATTTGTAATGTGATGTTTATAAAGTTATGAGTAACAGTGGCAATAGATAACTGCAGCACTGCGTGGCTTATAGTTTTAATTGTCCAATTGTTTATAGTGAAGTCTCTTAATCAGTGTATAGGAAAGTGTTTCAATCGCAGTGATGTGTTTTAAGGCCTGGATGCAGAGGATTAAGGAATCTTTAATCCATTCAGACTGAAATGTGAGGCTAAACGGCCTGTCCCACTTGGCGATTTTTTCAAGTGTCGCAACATTTTTTTGTTGCCACTGGATTTTGAAATGTTCAAAATCTTTTGGCGACACTGATTTGATGCCGGTAGCTGCCAAAAAATGGCCAAGTGGTACAGGCCCTTAAGGCCAAGTAATTTATTTGAGCCAGACCTAAAGAAGGGGCCCGACCCGATACATCGTCTGTACATTTCCCTCTGCATGTGCTAACTGTCCCACTGAGTTGCTCAGCATTTGCAGTCAAGTGTGACTCCTCAAATGAATAACTACATTAGTGGAGCCAGAGGCAATGTGTGTGCTGTGGTATGAACTGTAGGAATCAGGGAGAGTACTGGTTCTTATCTGAGACTTAGTGGCATAAATTAGAGCTGAAAAGGATGCAGGTTGTGAGGTGAGGGTGGTGCTGAAAGTTGACATTTCCAACAGATATTGTAACTGGAAATAGGGAAGAAGCTTGGCACTGGGGAATGATACTAGAGCCACAGAGCTCTCCAGTTTATCCTACCCGCTAGAGATCAATAGACAATAGGTGCAGGAGTAGGCCATTCGGCCCTTCGAGCCAGAACCACCATTCAATGTGATCATGATGTGATCCTACAGAAATTAATAACAATAGGTCCCTCTTTCACAGTGATTGTCGCTCTGCCCTATAACTTATTAAATATGTTCCTAGCTGCCTGTATGGAATTCATCCTATGTCTGAACTGCTTCCAGTTAAAATGGTGAAGCCAAGAAAGCCACACAGATATTGTAAAAAAACACCCAGATCGTTTTTTTCAGACATGAATAAAGTGAACACTGCACGTTCCAAAGAAAGGAAATATTTTTTAAAAACTACATATGCTGGAAATCTAAAAGAAAAATAGAAAAATCGGGATTACTCAGTAGATCAGGGTACATCTGACTTCCACTGTTATATTTTGACCACTCTTTGCCCCACCCTGCCACCAATAAGGATTTTAGCCCATTCAACTAGTTTTTCTGCCTCCATTGTATTTGCTCCAATGATGAGATTTCTGTAGAGGTGCCTCTGAAATGTCTTCTTTCTTTCTGAACGCCTGCACCCCCTCTACCATTGTTAACAAAGCCCTTGACTACATATCATCCATTTCCCATGGATCTGCTCTTACCTCCTCTGCTCGGGGGCAGAAGAAGTGTAGAGTTTCCCTGGTCCTCACCTTCCATCCCACCAGCTCCTCATTCAACAAATCATTCTCTGCAATTTTCCATCACCTTCAATGAAATTCTATTGTCGGATACCTATTCTCCTTTCCTGCCCTTTCAGCATTTTGCAGGGCCATTCCCTTCATAACATCCACGTCTGCTTTACCATTCCCCACAACCATCCCCTGTCTAACAGTTCTTCCTGTTATAACCACAGGCACTGCAACACTTGTTTTGTCACCTCTCCATTCCCACCATTTGAGGACCCAAACAGTCTCTCCACTTACACTTCTTCTAGTCTAGTGTCCTGCATTCAGTGTGCTTTCCTCTACATTGAAGAAACCAACACAGATTGGGTGATCATTTTGCTGCACACTTGCATTCAGTCACTGCTGGCCACTTTAATTCCCCATGAAACTTCCACTTTGATCTATCAGCCTCTGGCCTCCTTTACTGTCACAGTAAGCTCAATACCATCTTGAGGAGCAGCACCTGAGTTTTCATCTGGACTCAATATTGAATTGTACACTTTACGTAACTTGATTTCGCCATCTGTATCAGTCATTCATTTGTAGTATTAACATTTTATTTTAGTCTCTTTTCTTTCTCTCTGGAAGTGGAAGATATGTGACCCAATGGGTTTGTCCTCCAACTCTGCATTTCACAACACCTACATTATTTTGCCTAGGTTTTCTGATACAAGGTTAATCCTGGGATGGCGGGACTGTCATATGCTGAGAGAATGGGGCGGCTGGGCTTGTATACTCTGGATTTAGAAGGATGAGAGGGAATCTTATTGAAACATAAGATTATTAAGGGTTTGGATACGCTAGAGACAGGAAACATGTTCTCGATGTTGGGGGAGCCCAGAACCAGGGCCCACAGTTTAAGAATAAGGGGTAAGCCATTTAGAATGGAGTTGAGGAAACACTTTTTCACACAGAGAGTTGTAAGTCTGTGGAATTCTCTGCCTCAGAGGGCGGTGGGGCCGGTTCTCTGGATACTTTAAAGAGAGAGCTAGATAGGGCTCTTAAAGATAGCAGAGTCAGGGGATATGGGGAGAAGGCAGGAACAGGGTTGTGGATGTGGATGATCATCCATGATCATACTGAATGGCGGTGCTGGCTCAAAGGGCCGAATGGCCTACTCCTGCACCTATTGTCAATTGTCTATTGTTCACCCCTTCTATATGTGCTCCCATTCACTGACTGACTAGATAACCTAGTTACAGCTTATCTATCTCCCATGGTCACGCGGGTTTCACCTTATCAGAGACGTACCTCTCCCCCACACTCCCTGCAGCTTGACAAACTTCTTTTATCTCCCTTTTCAGTTCTGACAAACGGCCTCTGACCTGAAGCAACAGTTTCTCTTCTCACTGTTACAGCCTGACCTGCTGCGTACTTCCAGCATTTTCGGTTTTTATTTTAGATGTTCCAAATGAATTGGAAAGATAAGGGGTAGAGGGGAATCTCAAAATGTTCAAGGGGAATGAGGAGAGATACTTCTCCAAGAGCTGGCCGCTCTGTATATATCCTGTCCAATATTACTTTCTGTTGACATCAGAGAGAATTAGGGCAGACTGCTTAAAAGGTGACTAACCCTTGGCTATATAATATATAATGACACATAAATTTATGAATGATCAAAAATTATTCTTGTTAGTTAATTCCATCATTCTGTATAAAAGACATCACTTACATTACTAAATCAATGTTACCAATTACAGTATCTTTCATTACTCCCTGTCAACGTCTATTGCACAATTCCGACAGGCCTGGCATTTTATTGGAAATGTAGATAGCTCATATTTTCAATACACAAATGTAATGTGGCATCATCATCAGAGGTCACTTTCATTATGTTAACTGCTGGTTTCATACAGTGTATGTGTTATAATATCTGTTCACATAATATCTGGTTGGTCTCTGATTTTTTTATGCATCCACACACTATTCTTTGGAAATTATTTCATAAATATGGCCTGTTTTATAAAAGTGTTTCCTTTACTAAAAAAAATGTAATGCACCCAAATCAAGCTGCAACAGTTTGGTTGTCCATCTCATCCATATCCAGTTACATGGCATGGCAAGGAAGGAGTTGCATGACATCATTACCCACAAAAGCAAATCTTGATGGATAATAAGTTTTACCCTGTAAGTAGGCGCAGATATTTATTTCAAAATTGATGCAAGCTATATTATTTCTAATTTTTTTCATGAGAGGTTTCTTTAACAGAATTAATCCTTCTGTTAATGCCAAATTTCGTCATTGTGGTTGGTAACTTTACTTTAAAAGAGAAGATATGCTATGGATCTTTAATTTTAATTTACAGTGTGTCTTTCAGATCCATGGTACATTCCAGTAGGCTTTTAGCTACTGAATTATGTGTGAAATAAATATGTCAACCATTTTTTGGACAGGAAAGCCTTATGAACAGCAATTAGTTCAATGATCAGTAACGGGAGCACCAGTGAGGGCTAAATGTTGTATCGGGTACTGGGGCAATTCCATTCTCTTTTGACAGTGCCCTGGGATGTAGAATCACACTATTGTTGCAGCACAGAAGTCATTCGACCCATCAGCTCTATGCTAGAATCAAGTGAGAAATTTCATCGGTTCTGTTCATCTGAACGACTAAGAAGGATGTCAGATTAAAGTGGCACCAGCAAACTACCACCTCTGGCAATACAGCAATGCCGTAAATATTGTACGAAATTGGCAGCTTAGATCACATGAAGCCCTGGAGTTAGAATCAAACCACAATGTTCTGATTCATTGGCAAGGCCCAAGCTGACACATAACACTAAAGAATGTTTATTATAGCATGAGATGGGTGAGGGGATTAAAGTGATACAGTTCTTAAGTATTTGTTGCATATTACTTTGTTGCATATGACTTTGTACAGAGCTTGTTTGCATTATAATATTAGAACATGCACAAATTATACTTTACAATGCCACAGAAAATCTGCCAAATTTCCTACTACAATGCTCCTTGCTTTGATGCAAGCCTCAGTAAAAGAGAAGATCTGTCTTACATGCTAATGAAATACAATATCCTAGATTTTTTTGTATGCCCTAAAGGGTTGTGGCAGCAACAGACTAACAATACTTTGGTGTAAACTGCGGCCACATCCAAGAGGGTTGGGTTTTGGTGGCCCCTGAACACGTTTTCAGGAATAAGATGTGCAGCTGGGACTAAGATCGATTTTCAAGGGTTGGGAGAGCTGGTGGTCTGAGGCCTAAATGGTATGTGGCAGTAGTGGTGGGCGAAATGGTGGATTGTGGTGGATTGTGGTGGATTGTGGTGGATTGAGGTTGAGGTTTGATGATCATCATGCTATCAGGGTTGGATCAGATATCAAGGGGCTGGCAGAGTTGTGGAAAGGTCACCGAGCTGAGGACTGGCCAAACATAAATTTGGTCGTGAGGTTAATAGTTGGAAAAGGCAGGGGGAGGGTGTGAACAGTGGTGAGAGTACAATGTTGGAAGCAAATGATAAAATATAAGAATGGAGTGGGTGCCTGTCAGGCACTGCAACAAGGTGTTAATTGTCATAGAAACATAGAAATTAGGTGCAGGAGTAGGCCATTCAGCCCTTCGAGCCAGCACCGCCATTCAATATGATCATGGTTGGTCATCCAAAATCAGTACCCCGTTCCTGCTTTTTCCCGCCATATCCCTTGATTCCATTAGCCCTAAGAGCTGTACATCTAACTTTCGCTTGAAAACATCAAGATGAATTGACCTCCATTTCCTTCAGCGGCAGATAATTTTACAGATTCAAAACTTTCTAGGTGAAAAGGTTTTTCCTCATTTTAGTCCTAAGTAGTGTCCATTCCAGGGACAAAGTGGACAAACTTTCCTCTGAATATTCCAAAGGTAATATTGTGCAGGGATTGTTTTAACCTGAGGTATGTCTGACATAGAAATTGTCGGAGATTCAAGTGTACTTCAAATTAAGATGTGACAGATGAATTTCTGGAATGGTGAATGATGCAAAAATTATAGTTGGCATGTCTCACTGTAGTAAGTTTATTTGTAATCACATACCACCAAAATAATCAGCTTTAAAATAATCTAAAGTTCTAAACAAATTATTATTTTTTTAGAAGGCCTTAAGTCTCGATATAGCTTATTTAATAATAATGCTGGTCTGTAATTGAATCATGTTGACTTAGGAAGCCCAAAGTTCAATTTACAGGCAGCGTTGAATTAACCAGTTTTAACTATAATTATGGACCCTAATTAAGTCTCCCCTCAGTGTCCTTTATTCCAAATAAATAAATTCTAGCTCATGCAATATTCCCACATGACTATATTGTCCTAGTGCTGACAATATTTTCATGAGTATCCTCTCCAGTGCAAACACATCTTTCCTATACTGTGATGGCCAGAACTGCACATAATATTCAAGCTGTGGCCTAAAACTAACTGTACACAGTTCTAAGATAACCTCTCTGCTCCAATATGCTGTGCCTCAGCTACTCAGGGAAAATGTTCCATATGGCTACGCTACATACCTCTCCTGCTATACTTTAGGAATCTGTGGATAAACACTCCAAGGTCCCTCAGTTCCTCCATACCACTCAACATCCTCTCATTTATTTTATACTCCCTTACCTTTTAGACATCCCCAAAGACATTACCTCACACTACTCAGGATTAAATTCCATACTCGCAGTTTTTTTTTGAGTAGACCATTCATATCCTTTTGCAGGCTAAATCTTTTTTTCTTTACTGTTAAGCACATGACCATTTTTTACATAATCTGGAAACATCTTTACCGTAACATACCCTCAGTTTTAATTCTAAACTGTTAATATATAGATCAAAAATGAAATGACTGAATACTAAGACCTGTGGAACCACACTGGTAACAGGCTTCCAGACACAAAAACACCCAACAACTAAGATACTGTTCTTTGTGCCATTTAGCCAACCTTGGATCTAGTTTGCATTCTCCTTTGGATCCCATGGGCTTTTATATTTTTGACCAGCCCTGCATGTGGGACCTTGTCAAAACCTTTGCTAAAATGCACATAGGCTGCATCATACACATGCCCTTCCTAGTTACCCCAAATAATCCAATTAAGTTAATCAGACATACATTTCCCTAAGGAAATTCATGTTATGTGCCCCTAATTAATCTTCCAATAATTGATCTATAATTATTTGGTTTATCCTTCCTTGCTTTTTATACAAGGACAACATTAGTGGTATTCTAACCCTCTAACACCTATCTAACACCTAACATTGACAATTGAAAAAATTATAACTAAAGCCTCTATTAGTTAGTTAGTTTGTTTATTTTATTCACCTTGCTACCTGGGAAGTGTTTCATCTGGTCCTGGTGATTTATCAATTTATGAAAATAATATTTAATATTTACTAATTTGCAAGGTTTATCTTATTCTCCTTGGATAAGGTATTCTCCTTGGCTATAAACACAGGTGGGGGGGGAATCCAACCCTGCTCTTGATTATTATCCAATGACTATATCATAAAGGATACTTAATGTAAACGTGAAACAATGGTCATGTTCTGATAGACTCAGTATTAATATTGTTGCATGGTCAAACAACCTCACAGAAATCACTGCCTAAGATAACGCGTGACAAATTATCACGTAGGTACCGGAAACACTCAAAATTATATGGTATTTCCTGGCACCATTTGGAAACAGGAGAGAAGAAAATTAAAGAGTTGTTGAAATTGTATAACTTTCAACAAAATAAGGCATAGGGCAGAGAAAAGAAAGGGGAGAATTATTTTTAAAAACATAGGATAATATACGTCAGGCATTGCAAATACTAAACTAATGCTTTGGTATCCTTGGCAATAGGC
Organism: Okamejei kenojei; assembly: GCA_035221665.1. NCBI lineage: Eukaryota > Metazoa > Chordata > Chondrichthyes > Rajiformes > Rajidae > Okamejei > Okamejei kenojei. The sequence goes on along the minus strand of CM069140.1, from coordinate 50,433,801 downwards.
CTAGATTCATGAAGGTTTGATTGAACAGCTATTTGATGACTGCTTTGTGGAACTGATGTAATAATTAAACCCTGATAATGATAATAAAGCACACTGTCAGTGCCACTGGTCTGCAAGTATAAATGCTGATATCACATTTATCAACACTGGTGTTAACATATAATCCAGGCCCAAAGCCCATTTTTCCTTCTGGAATATGAATTCTGCCAAGATTCCTGTTGAGTCCCTCTCCATGAATTTAGAATAAAATTAACTGTTTCCTTGCATAAATAATCCATTACAAGTAAATAATTAAATTTGACAGTAAATATTTCAAGAAGGAACTGCAGATGCTGGTTTAAACTGAAGATAGACACAACATGCTAGAGTAACTCAGTGGGACAGACAGCATCTATGGATAAAACTTTTTGGGTCGATACCCTTCTTCAGACCCGAATATTTCAAGGTTGAATTTAGTTGCCTCTTTAAGCTTATTAACTGTTTCCCTTCGCTCAACAACATGCAGAGAACACAGCTGCAATATCCAAGCTTTGTTTATATTTCTGTAGAACATAATATTTTGCATGGCTCGATATTGTGCACAGTCACTGATAAATACATCTGCTGATATAACAAAGAACATAGAACATACAGTGCAGCACGGCAACAGGCCCTTCAGCCCACTATGTCCACACTGAACAGGATGCCAAGAAAAACTGCTCTGCCTGAATGCGATCCATATCCCTCCTGTCCCTGCATATCTAAGTGTTTATCTAAAAGCTCCTAAACACCACAACTGGACATGTTTCCACCACCACCGCTGGCATGCAATCAAGGCACCCATCATGCTATGTGTAAACAACTTGCTCTACACATTTCCTTTAATACCTTATATATATGTGGTTCCTTATATTTATTGCACCTGAAGCAAGTAGGAATTTCATTGATCCGGTTCATATCCAGTTCACGTGGCAATAAACACTCTTGACTTACCAGGTTCTCTGGATATTTTTTTATATCACAGAGGTATGACAAATTGAATTAAAAGGCTGTTGAAGTATTAATAGGAGTAACATCCAATTATCCAAAAATTGATTTTGGAAGGTCAGGAAATGCTGCTCATACAGAAGAAATATTACAGTTAAATAACTATTGTATGAAAACCTGAAACAATGTTGTGAATATTTCCTACCAGTCTACCTCACTTGCATAAATATTCAAATGGGCAACTGTAGTTCAAATGATGCATCAATTAGAATGATTCTAACATCAAGTGTTCGTTCTACTGGACCCAATGAGGTACAACCATATAGATCAAGTGGTTGATTACTTGATGGGATAGTCAATGTCCACCCTCCAAATCTACATAATAATAATCACTTGGGCATTGCTCAGTTGCTAGCGACAGAGAGGAGTAAGAAACTTAGTGGGGATGAAAAATCTTTAAAATGGCTCATGTAAAGGCCATACTACATCAGATATAGGGGTTTCTTTAAACCTAACTCACCTCACCAAAAAAATGAAGTGACCAGCTGGCCTGGATTTACTTTTCATCGAGTTCCTAGCCAGTAGGTTACATTAAGTAATTCATCTTTTTGTATTGCCGTTCATACCGTCCTGAAGGATATACTCAATAGAGCATCATCATGCCATGATTGATCCAGACTCATCCTCATGACAACCATATTTCTCACCTGGTATGACATGACTGGATTGTATGCAAACAAACCTTTTGCATGTATCTTTATACACGTAACAGTAAACCAAATACCAATTACAACACCCATCGCAATACCTATTCAAATAAGACATAAAACCTTTTCCAAACACTGTGCTGCTTTAAGCAGAAGGAATAACATCTTTATTTACTCGTACTGCATGATATATCGAATATATCATTTTTACAGAAGAAAAAATATCAACATTGCTCTTCACGATGCACTTATTAGAAATAAGGAACATGAGTGAATTTTGGACATGAGTGAAATTGCTGTATTTTTCAAGGAATCTTCATGTATTTACCAATTCACAAGAGCCTTTGCTTTAGTCGCACAATGAGTGTGTCTTCTGGCAAAAATATGAACAGTGTCAACTTTATTTCAACTCAATATAGATGTTGATTGAGGGTGAATTATCTGGCTCAATATCTCCTACCAAGGTAATTGTGATAAACCCATAATGGTTAACCATAGAACCATGCTCTTCAATAAACTAATCAATTAGAACATTTTGGGGTAGCACGGTGTACAGTGGTAGAGTTGCTGCCTTACAGCATTGGAGACCCGGGTTTGATCCCGACTACGGGTGCTGTCTGTATGGAGTTTGTACATTCTCCCCGTGACTTGCGTGGGTTTTCTCCGAGATCTTCGGTTTCCTCCCACACTCCAAAGACGTATAGGTGTGTTGGTTAATTGGCTTGGTAAATGTAAAAATTGACCCTAGTGTGTAGGATAGTGTTAATGTACGGGGATCGCTGGTCGGCATGGACCCGGTGGGCCGAAGGGCCCCTTTCCGCTCTAAAACTAAATAACTAAAATCTCTAAACAGACGTCTATTTGCTAAGTTATTTGGCATTTTCTGTCTGATCATACAATGGCATCTGCTGAACTAAAAGCTATAAATGAATAGACTTTGAAGGTTAATTGCTGTCTTAAGTTTAGTTTGGAGACTGACACCTTACTTTTCGCTGAACATTAAAAAAAGAACTTAATTAAAAAATTCTTGGCCTTTCAATTAAAAAGTGCATACTGTAAAATAATTGGAGAACAAATTGTAATTACAGGTTGCGCACATGAATGGAAAGGGTATTGTTGCATCAAACTAAATTAGAGAACTCTTACTGTACAAAATATAATGGGAGAGATTACGACCAGAACTCTATGCAGCAAATATTTTTATGAAATACAATTCAACACACTTGATTGATGTTTTAGAAGTGTTTATTACATGAGGAACCAAATTCTTGTAAATCTCCAATGTGGGCTCCGATTATGTTGAGGCTATTTGATCTTGTGTCCTCAGTAGGAGTTTCCCACCAGATGAAGCTGGTGAAAGGTTCAGTCAGATAAGCAATTCTTATTTATATTTGAAGCTTCTTTTTCAGACAGGAGTTCACCCTCTAGTTCCACGGATCAGACCTGGTCGTTCCCTTCCCCCGGATGTTTGGTATTTTGGAAATCCCATCTCTGAGATTTAAGAGGCAGAAGCTTTATATTCCAGCTGGTGGCCCATGCTCCCTGACAGCTCACTGGCCAGCTACAATTTCTTATCCATTTTTGGTGACAAAGATGCCCAAATAAGACCTGACATTTGAAATAGCCCACACCTTCTGTTGCTTTGTAACTAAGGTCCAACGACTAGGCCCACAACTGCATCTCTGTTATCATGATCATTTTTTTTTAATGAGCTTTATTGGTCTTTTGGAGAGTTGAAAGGAACGTAGTTCTGCAATATTTCGGATGAGCCACTCGGAAGCTCTTCCTTTACAACTATATGGTCAAACAGTTCACATGATAAGCATGATATACTCTATACTGTACATTTCTGTGACCATGTGTTCCAGAATTTTTCCATGAATGAAGAAATGTGTCCTTCTAATTTCTCAGGCTTCTATATCCGTGGTAGTGTGTGTGACTCAAGTTTCTTCTGGTGTTCAAATGACAAAATGTAACATTGGATTGGGGTGGAGCTAGCAGAGCTGTCTATCTTACAGCTCCAATAACGGGTGCTCAATCCTGATCCCAAGTGCTGTCTCTGTGGAGTTTGCAGAATCTCCCTGCAGCTATGTTGGATTTTCTGGTCAGGTTTCTTCCTGCATCACAAGAATGTGTGAGTTTACAGGGTATTTAGCTATTGAAAAGTATCCCAGGTATGTAAATGAGTGATAGAATCTGGGGAAGGAAAGGATGGACTGTGGCGAGAATAAAATCGATTACAGTAGGATTAGTGTCAAAGTCAGTACTGCAGGGCCTTTGTCAGTGCTGTGTCTCTTTATGACTTTCCCTCCAATAACATTTGTTTACCAGTGTAATTGTAGAGGTGACTCCAATTGTAATTGAAGAAAACTTCAGCAATGACCCATAAACTAAACATTTTTATAATACTAAGTCAGCGTCAAACACAATAAGCAAATCTTAAATTAATCTTATAGCCAAGTACTAAGAAGAAGTAACAGAATTAATTTTCAGGTATATTGTAGAAGAATGTTGGCTAATGTGGAATGAGTAAAGATTTGCATTGTTACCATATTAATCACAGATGTTTGGAAACTGATTATTAGTTATTCCCCAAGATAAAACTATGAACTATACTCTTACTGTCCAATATTTATCATTGTAAACATGACTCTATTTTGAAAATACTCAGGTCAAAAACTTGCTGAGATTGGGCTTGGAATTTTGGAGTATGCTATGATCTTTCCTTGATGATACTTCAAATACATTTCACAGGAGATCAAGTCATTTCAATTCATTGAAGCAATAGAGCCTCTCTTGCCAAACACAGGGTTCATGTAAGCCACAAGGATGACTGCAGTCCTAGATGAACAAAGTTGCTAAGAGGATAATTACTTGTTATGACAGACACAAAATCGTTTTCTAGAAATAACATGTTCGGGACAAATAGGTTGCATCATCTATCTTTGTAAATGTTCAAGTATTTTGATGCCTTCCTGATATATTGACTATAGTTTCAATCAAAAAAAAACAAAGCAAACATTTGTTCACTGTGACAAACTGTTTAATGTGTATTTTTCAAATTTTAATATTATTATGACTGTCTGAGAGTAGAGTGAACTCAGCTTTATAATGTCATAATATATTAGACAATAGACAATAGGTGAAGGAGTAGGCCATTCGGCCCTTGGATCCAGCACCGCCATTCAATGTGATCATGGCTGATCATCCCCAATCAGTACCCCATTCCTGCCTTCTCCCAATATCCCAAGACTCCACTATCTTTAAGAGCCCTATCTAGCTCTCTCTTGAAAGTATCCAGAGAACCGGCCTCCACCGCCCTCTGAGGCAGAGAAAAACTCCATTCTTTATTTAGACAAAAATAAAGACTCAGTGATATTCTCAACTCTGGCCTGGAAGGTTATGGAATGAAACTATGTTGAGATTGAGCGTGCAATCTAGGATGTCAGATACTGTGTGATAAAAAATGAAGGCACTATGATCTCTCAGCAGGCTGGATGCAATCAATGGAATTTGTATGGGCATCAAAGTAAATTTTGACCAGCCCACTATCATCCTGTTGTCTTCCCAGAGGTTGCCGACCAGTGATCACCCGTACACTAGTTTTATCTTTCACACCTGGGACAATTTACAAAAGCCAATTAACCTGGAAGTGGCAAGAAACTGGAGCACCCAGAGACAACCCACGCGGTCACAGGGACAGACACACCCTGTACATACAGCACCAATAGGCAGGATCAAAGCCAGGTTCCTGGCAATGTGGGGAAGCAATTCTACTGCTGTGTAACTATGCTGCCCTCTCTACCTCAGCACCACTGTGCAGTCTGAAGAGGAGGGGGGGGGGGAATGTATGCGGGATAGTTAACTAAATCAACATGTAGAGGAACCAACGAGAGAGCAGGCTATTTTAGAGTGGATATTGAGTAATGAGGAAGGGTTAGTTAGCAGTCTTGTTGTACGTGCCCCCTTGGGCAAGTGACCATAATATGGTCGAGTTGTTCATAGGATGGAGAGTGACATTGTTAATTCAGAAACAATGGTTCTGAACTTAAAGAAAGCTAACTTTGAGGGTATGAGATGTGAATTGGCCAAGATTGACTGGCAATCAATTCTAAAAGGGTTGACGGTGGATACGCAATGGAAGACATTTAAAGACTGCATGGATGAACTACAAAATTTGTTCATCCCAGTTTGGCAAAAGAATAAATCAGGGAAGGTAGTGCATCTGTGGATAATAAGGGAAATCAGGGATAGTATCAAAGCAAAGGATGATGCGTACAAAGTAGCCAGAAAAAGCAGCATACCAGAGGACTGGGAGAAATTCAAAGACCAGCAGAGGAGGAAAAAGGGCTTAATTAGGAAAGGAAAAATAGATTATGAAAGAAAACTGGCAGGGAACATAAAAACTGACTGCAAAAGATTTTATAGATACGTGAAGAGAAAGAGATTAGTTAAAACAAATGTAGGTCCCTTGCAGTCAGAAACAGGTGAGTTGATCATGGGGAACAAGGATATGGCGGACCAATTGAATAACTACTTTGGTTCCGTCTTCACAAAGGAAGACATAAATAATCTGCCGGAAATCCGCGGGTCAAAGGAGGAATTGAGTGACATCCAGGTTAGTCGGGAAGTGGTGTTGGGTAAATTGAATGGATTAAAGGCCGATAAATCCCCAGGGCCAGATAGGCTGCATCCCAGGAGTACTTAAGGAAGTAGCTCCGGAAATAGTGGATGCATTAGTGATAATCTTTCAAAACTCTTTAGATTCTGGAGTAGTTCCTGAGGATTGGCGGATAGCAAACGTAACTCCACTTTTTAAGAAGGGAGGGAGGGAGAAAACGGGGAATTACAGACCAGTTAGTCTAACATCGGTAGTGGGAAAACTGCTAGAGTCAGTCATTAAAGATGGGATAGAAGCACATTTGGAAAGTGGTGAAATCATTGGACAAAGTCAGCATGGATTTACGAAAGGTAAATCATGTCTGACGAATCTTGTGGAATTTTTCGAGGATGCAACCAGTAGCGTGGATAGGGGAGAACCAGTAGATGTGGTGTACCTGGACTTCCAGAAGGCTTTTGAAAAGGTCCCACATAAGAGATTAGTATACAAACGTAAAGCATATGGCATTGGGGGTTCAGTATTGATGTGGATAGAGAACTGGCTGGCAAAGAGTAGGAGTAAACGGGTCCTTTTCACAATGGCAGGCAGTGAGGTACCGCAAGGGTCCGTGCTGGGACCCCAGTTATTTACAATATACATTAATGATCTGGATGAGGGAATTGAAGGCAATATCTCCAAGTTTGCGGATGACACTAAGCTGGGGGGCAGTGTTGGCTGTGAGGAGGATGCTAGGAGACTGCAAGGTGACTTGGATAGGCTGGGTGAGTGGGCAAATGTTTGGCAGATGCAGTATAATGTGGATAAATGTGAGGTTATCCACTTTGGTGGCAAAAACAGGAAAGCAGACTATTATCTAAATGGTGGCCGATTAGGAAAAGGGAAGATGCAGCGCGACCTGGGTGTCATGGTACACCAGTCATTGAAAGTAGGCATACAGGTGCAGCAGGCAGTGAAGAAAGTGAATGGTATGTTAGCTTTCATAGCAAAAGGATTTGAGTATAGGAGCAGGGAGGTTCTACTTCAGTTGTATAGGGTCTTGGTGAGACCACACCTGGAGTATTGCGTACAGTTCTGGTCTCCAAATCTGAGGAAGGACATTATTGCCATAGAGGGAATGCAGAGAAGGTTCACCAGACTGATTCCTGGGATATCAGGACTGGCTTATGAAGAAAGACTGGATAGACTCGGTTTATACTCTCTAGAATTTAGGAGATTGAGAGGGGATCTTATAGAAACTTACAAAATTCTTAAGGGGTTGGACAGGCTAGATGCAGGAAGATTGTTCTCGATGTTGGGGAGGTCCAGGACAAGGGGTCACAGCTTAAGGATAAGGGGGAAATCCTTTAGGACCGAGATGAGAAGGACTTTTTTCACACAGAGAGTGGTGGGTCTCTGGAACTCTCTGCCACAGAGGGTAGTAGAGGCCAGTTCATTGGCTATATTTAAGAGGGAGTTAGATGTGGCCCTTGTGGCTAGGGGGATCAGAGGGTATGGAGAGAAGGCAGGTACGGGATACTGAGTTGGATGATCAGCCATGATCATATTGAATGGCGGTGCAGGCTCGAAGGGCCGAAAGGCCTACTCCTGCACCTAATTTCTATGTTTCTACGATGCTGTACAATATACTGTAAAGAGAGTTTGTAATCAGCAACTCAGAGAGGAGAAATCTAGCAGTAACTACTGGGAATTAAACTAGTGAGAGAAGCCAGTACAGTGGGAGCTCACTTCTCACAATAGACAAGGAATGGGTTTCAGATCTTTAACTTCACATCATGTGCATTTATTTTATAAACAGATTCCCTATGCACTCTACTGCCACACCACTGTGCTGTCCTAATGGGACAGGACTGCAGTTACTGCACAAAACCTACAGTGGGGCAGCAGTATAGCGGGTTCAATACTGACTATGGGTGCTGTCGTTACAGAGTGTGTATGTTCTCCCTGTGACCACGTGGGTTTTCTCTAGGTGCTTCGGTATACTCTCACCCTCCAAAGACATACATATTTGTAGGTTAATTGGCTTCTGTAATTTTTCCCTAGTGTATAGAGTAGTGCTAGCGTACAGGGTACTGTCTCCACGCTGTATCACTAAAGTCTAAAGTCTACATGTAGTAAAATAATTGTTATGCCATACAGCATGGAAACAGGCCCTTCGGCCCACAGAATCTGTGCTGACCATCAACCACCAATTCTAAATGAATCCCATTTTTTTACTCTGCCCACATTGGTAAGTGTGGTGTATCCAGAATTTTCACATGGCCATGCTTTCAGATGTTTAACAATTGACTCTCCCAAGAAGATAAAATCCATCAATTTTCAGACCTTAAAAATAATCTCATATTTCTATGCACATGCAATGTTTCCGGGTAATTCTCGATATAGGTAATACAGTAATTATTCACTTAAATAGGAGAATTAACAGGGAAAGTCCTCTTTAAACCACTGAATACTCTGAATAAATATAAACCGTGGGACTGAGTGTTCTGGAAACTTGAAGGCCTGATAAGGGCTCCAGTGAGTATTTTATTGTCACGTGGTTGCCTGCCATATTTCTTTGCATGACTTCTATAATAGGGCAACCCTGTATATTGGCATTTACTATATTTTTTGAAGATGTAACTATGAATATGGACAAGGGAGAGCTAGTGGATGTAGTGTACCTGGACTTTCAGAAAGCATTTGATAAGGTCCCACATTGGAGATCAGTGGGCAAAATTAGGGCATATGGTATTGGGGGTAGAGTGCTGACATGGATAGAAGTGGTTGGCAGACAGGAAACAAAGAGTAGGGATTAACGGGTCCCTTTCAGAATGGCAGACAGTAACTAGTGGGGTACCGCATGGCTCGGTGCTGGGACCGTAGCTTTTTACAATATACATCAATGATTTGGATGAGGGGATTCAAAGTAACATTAGCAAATTTGCAGATGACATAAAGCTGGGTGGCAGTGTGAACTGTGAGGAGGATGCTATGAGAATGAGGGTGACTTGGACAAGTTGAGGGAGTGGGCAGATGCATGGCAGATGAAGTTTAATGTGGATAAACGTGAGATTATCCACTTTGGTAGCAAAAACAGGAAGGCAGATAACTATCTAAATGGCGCCAAGTTGGGAAAAGGGGAAGTACAACGGGATCTGGGGGTCCTTTCATGACATCAGTCCATGAAAGTAAGCATGCAGATGCAGCAGGCAGTGAAGAAAGCGAATGGCATGTTGGCCTTTATAACAAGAGGAATCGAATATAGGAGCAAAGAGGTCCTTCTGCAGTTGGTCAGAGACCAAGTGAGACCACCCCTGGAGTATTGTGTGCAGTTTTAGTCCCCTAATTTGAGGAAGGACATTCTTGCTATTGAGGGAGTGCAGCGTAGGTTTACAAGGTTAATTCCCGGGATGGCGGGACTGTCATATGTTGAGAGAATGGAGCAGCTTGACTTGTACACTTTGGAGTTTAGAAGGATGAGAGGATATCTCATTGAAACATATAAGATTGTTAAGGGTTTGGACATGCTAGAGGCAGGAAACATGTTACCGATGTTGGGGGAGTCCAGAACCAGGGGCCACAGTTTAAGAATAATGAGCAAGCCATTTAGAACGGAGACAAGGAAACACTTTTTGTCACAGAGAGTGGTGAGTCTGTGGAATTGTCTGCCTCAGAGGGCGGTGGAGGCTGGTTCTCTGGATGCTTTCAAGAGAGAGCTAGATAGGGCTCTAAAAAATAGCAGAGTCAGGGGATATGGGGAGAAGGCAGGAACGGTGTACTGATTGGGGAAGATTGGCCATGATCACATTGAATGGCGGAGTTGGCTCAAAGGGCCGAATGGCCTACTCCTGCACCTATTGTCTATTCAGGAGTGAAATGGAAATCAAGTGGTGGCATAATTTTAAAGTGGTATAATTATGACATTAGGGACGATGGGTAAGATGAGTGATAACAGTAGCGACTTGGATAACACAGAGGCACTGTGCAATGTTTACAAAATCCATGCATAGTTGGCAGTGGGCTAGATCTTGCTAATGTTATGACCAGAACTAGCAGCATGTTCAATTGACAGCAAGTCCTTGAGTTGTGCGCATGCATGGCCTCCTCAATCCTGCATCGAACTGGGCTTTTGCGCCAGACTTGATTTACCATTGATATCAATGGGGCTTAAAAAATGGTGCTATTAGAATTTAGAAATCTGGCAAAGCTCTCAATCTCATCCACTTGCGCAATGTCTCTGCCAAATTCCAGTAATTCAGAAATTCTGTAGATTTACAATTAAATGGGGAAAAAACCTATGAATATCATTCTAACCGTGACATTGACATATTGGAATTGGCAACATGCCTCTTTGGGGGATTGGCTGGACACAACTTAACACTTTGAATTTCACTTACCTTAACCCATCACAGGCTTCCAAACCAATGCAATACTGTAAATTTAAAACGTTCTCCCTCATCCCAGTACCTACCGACATGCTACCATCATCCCCAAGATTCTCAGACTACCTGACATTATATGGATTAAAAATATTTCTCTTGCAGTCTTAAGAACCTGCCATTGTTCTAAAATCCTCACCCTTAGTTTAAAAATCCTCACTCATCCCCACTTTTGAAAACAGCAGATTCCTGTACACATGTAAAGGTTCATGTTACGAAGGGTCTCGACCCAAAACATCACCCATTCCTTCTCTCCAGAGATGCTGCCTGTCCTGCTGAGTTAATCCAGCATTTTATGTCTATGCAATGTTATTGATTGCTGTACAACAATCTAGTTTTTAGTTCTTCATAGGTGCCAGTACACCGTGCTGGTATGCACCGCAACAAAATAAAAATATAACTCCTTCATTAACAATGTGTTCTCTTCCATCCCCATAATCATTTGATGTCTACTCTTCTCTGCTTTTGACCTCCTGTCAAATTTAAATGTTGCACACTGGGAATTACTTGCTCTGTTGTCTAGGACCCAAGTTCTGGAACAATCCTCTTAAATCTCGCGACTTCTTTATCTTTCTTCCCCATTTTAAATCCCCTTAAAACCTATAGTTTTGCCAAGGAAATGGACAGATGGGTCGAGGACCTTATTCTGTTTGAAGAAGGGGCCCGACCCGAAATGTTGTCTGTCCATTGCCCTCCACAGACGCTGCCTGGCCTGCTGAGTTCCTGCAGCAGTTTGTTCTTTAAAACAGATGTCTGTATCTGCAGTCCCTTGTGTCTCCATTGTTGGTCTTCCTTTTAATTGCCTTTGTGGGTTAATGTCGAATGTGATAACAATTATGCGGAACATTTTGGCATGTCTCACTACATTATAAATACCACATTATACAGCAAGTTGACATATCAATGCAAAATGATTGCATATCTGTGGTTTGCCTCTTTGCTGGATACCGCATGTGTTTCATTTTAGAATTTTCTAGCTTGAATACTCCAACATGTCATAACGTAAATTACTTCCTAGATTTAATTAATTAAGATTCTGTATTGCAATGGAGAGGTGACAAACACATTACATGGGGTGGGTATGTCTTTACTACTGAATACTGAGCCATCAATATGGATTTACAGAATGTCTGTTCTGGTTTATTATAGATAATTGAGGTACACAAAGATTGTAAGTAAACTAATGTATTATCACAAGATTTATTTTAATGGACAATCAATATTTTTCTCATTTTTGTCAAATTCACTACTCAGGTTCTGAACTATACACCCGACCAGTAAATTTAAATGTGCCTGTAATGTTCTGGTAACTTAGCTGTGTGACTATTCTTCATGTTGAGCATACATGTGAATACTATTATATCATTCCATCATATTAATTATAATTGCTCCCCCTGACTGAGATTAACCACGTCAGCACAAACTGAGTGCCAATAGGGATGTAGGACTTTGTGATACATTGCCCGATGCCTAAACTATTGGAGAGCTCAGACCCTAAGTTCTTACAAAGGAAGTCCAAAAATAGATAGTTTTAGATAAAATATGAGAAGCAATTAAAGGGGCTGTCCCACTGTGGCGACCCAATCTGCGAGGTTAGAAGAGTTTGCCCTCGACTCAAACTTGCAGCATGGTCGACACGTGGTCCTATGAGGTCACTGGAACTCTCTTTCATGCTCGAGGGAAGTTCCCGCATACTCGCGGCCTCAGTTTGGTCGAGGAACAATTTTCAGCATGTTGAAAAATTTTCCGCGAGTAAAAATTGGTCGGCATGGTTCTTTTGAACTTGTAGTGCAGTGGAGTGGGGTCGCTATGTAGTTATAGGCCAGGCACGTGCCGTGAGTAATTACTCAGGGTAGGCAGTCAGACGGCTTTTTAAAAAAAAACTTAAACCGCGCATGCGCAGATTGTTCTCTTCGTAAAAAATAAGTAACAATTCAATTTTACCAAGGCTTCTCAATCTCCTTCATTTTCTAATCACTGAATGGGTGGGGGACGGAGGATGAAGGCAGGTGGAGAGATGGTGGGAAAATCGGGAGCACACCGGGACGTTGAATCAGTTGTCATCTTATTGAATGACAATACTAATTCAAGGGTCCATTTGGAGGGAGAGTTCCTTTCACAGCATGTGGAGAGTCTGTGCCAGGGGTTAATGATGTGGGGAGGGCAGGAGTGTTGAATAGGAGGAGGGTCAGAGATCATGTCAGACTCACTCACCGCTGCCGCAGCGCTCCGGGCACGGACAGCAGAATTGCCCGCCACTTCCGGGGATAGAAGCAGCTCGGGTGCGTGCAGCCACCGGGACCCGACAACAGAACCGGTTGCCACTTCAGCACCTTCTGCCGGCCCGCTCACCTCTGGCATTGCTCTCCGTCTGAACATCTCTCACCTGCCGCTCGCCGGCTTCGCTCGTGTCAATCGCACCCCGCAAATCCTTAAATTCCCACAGCTGAGTAACCTCAACTGGTCCCGTGAACACACTGTCGGAATTTAAAGATTTGCGGGATGCCGGCCGGCGAACGGCAGGTGGGAGATGTTCAGACGGAGAGCACAGCCAGAGGAAACGGGGACTAGAAGACAGGGCTGAGGTGGCTGAAGTGGCAGGGTCCCGGCGGCTGCTCGAAGTCAGTGACCCAAGCTGCTTCCTTCCTCAAAGTGGCGGCCAGTTGTGCTGTCTGTGCCCGGAGCGCTGCGGCAGCCGCCCAAGCTAATTCGATCCCCAGCCACGATAAAACCATATAGCAATTACAGCACGGAAACAGGCCATCTCGGCCCTTTTACTCCGTGCCAAACACTTACTCTCACCTAGTCCCATCTACCTGCATTCAGACCGGAGCGTGGCAGGTGGGTTACTGACCCCGAACCTCTCCTTCACAACGCCAGACTCCCCAAACACTGTGAACGGAGCTCTCCCCCCCACCCTGGGAAATACAATATTTATAAAAATTAAGCACCAAGAAATGCACTTACCACGTTATTGGTAGATTAAGTCCATTCTTCACTCTTTGTTTCCTGAGAAACTATTAAAATAATGGCAATCCATATTCAAATATCCCGCCAAGAAACTCGCGCTGGGCATGCGCAGTATTCTGCAAAGGCAGAATTTCTGCTGCCTTTAGCTTCCCTTGAAACTGATGGCTTCAGGCAGCGCTGACGGCACGTGGGCTGCACAGAGCTTCGCGTGTTACAAGCGCTGCGGATGAAAGGCACGGAGAATTATGCCTACCTAAGAGATCCATCTCTTAGAGAGGCATAATTCTCCCATGCCTTTACTATTTATATTTAATAATTGCCATTTCATAATTTTAGTCAGGGTAGGCAGTGCCTACCTTGCCTCCCTGACGGCACGTGCCTGTTATAGGCAGTCGAGGGCAGCCGTAAGCAATCTCTTCGCTGACCGCGCATTTTAATTGGCTCCTTGGAGTTTTCAGGACCAAGGAAAACCGGCCGGTAATGTTAAATTGCCCGCTAAACTTCATTATAAGTTGTCTGCTTCTTAAAAGTGACTTCACCTTCTCCTCCCCTTCTCTCCCCTTCTTTCCCCTTCTCTCCCCTTCTCTCCCCCCCCCCCCCCCGCCCCCCCCCACCCCCCCGCGCTCTCTAAAGGACTTACCGTACACTGTGCAGCTGTCTTTTACCTTCCTGTTCATCACAGGTGTGAATTTCAGACAGTGCTCCCCCGCTTTCCCTGGCCCCCGCCTTTGCGATGTGTTTGTGTTTGTGTGTGTGTCGGTTGATCCAGCTCACGGTTTCATTGCTGACAGTCCATCCAGCTCGAGGTTTTTCAGGCGAGTGCCCTCGAGCTTGAAGGTCGAAGACAGTCGCTGAAAGGTCGCGTCAGTGGGACAGGCCCTTATGTATCCTCACACTTAAAGATTCGTGGTCCAGTATGTAAATGAAATAAGTGATAGCACAAATAGAAACTGGAATAGTTCTGATTCAGTAGAGATGAAAGAGATTTTTTTTTAAATGACACAATGTTTTTAAAATGGAATATTCACAATGGGCTAGGAAGAATAATATTTTACCATTCCTGTGTTATGGTTCTTAACAACCACGAGGTACCGTGTATTCATGATAATATATGAGGTACCTTGTTTTACAAGAATGCAACAAGTTCAGGTAGAATCAGTTTTGCTCAACTATAAGAAATCTAAGAAAGCAGTAAGTCAACTGCATTCATCAACTACTAATTCATACTACAAGATCCAAAATCCTGTTTTATCAATTGTCTGGAGCATTATATTACCAGGACATAACATTCATAGCCTCTAAGGTTGATGCGTATTGATCTTGGCATCAATCATATTTGGGGAGAAATGTAGACATCTCAACCAAAGCACAGCACAGTGAGTGCAGGATCAATGATGGTGTTGAAGGGCTGCGAAAGTTGACTGAAGGTCAACATTGCTGGAACAGATCTACCAACCAATCAATTCCCTCAAAATGTTTAATGCTGTGGAGGAAACCACAGCAACCACTTTCTGATTCAGGGTTACATGATCGGTGGAGGTAGCTATTGCTCATCCTTAATTTCTCAACAGTTTACAAAAATAGTACAACCCTGCCTTGGCATCCTTAAATTCATAAATTACTTGAAGTCTAAGCTTTTTAGAATAATTATGATCATAGTTTTTTCCTACCAGTGCTTTATTTGCTTGGAGGAAGGTGATGGTTACTGAAAGTAAGGATGGAGCATCTGAATCCGTTTTAAAGTCATACTGTCCAACATTTATATAATAGCGAGACATTTACTGATTATGTTTTTGGTGAGTGATAACATTTGGCTGGAGGGTATAGGTTTCTCTGTGTCCTAAGCTAAGTAGCTTAGAAATGCAAATATTGTGCCACCACTGGTGGATGATGTAATTAAAAAGTCACCAATTTAGAGCTTCTATTATAGTTATGGGCACAGAGAGTTACAATATGGCACAATGAGTTACAATATGGACAAAGTTAATGACTGGAAATAATATTGATAGGAACCACCATAAATACCCTGAAGTTCCTGGAACGGCACAAAGTAGGACATTAATTATGCCGCTGCATGCTCTAATCTTCCTTTTACAAACTTATTCTAAAATTTCCTGGAAAAGCAATTTGAATTCACTGCAGCAAGCAGAGTGGTCAGTCAGTCATTGTTCAAAACTATGTAGCCAATTGCTGACACCTTCTTCGCATCAGTTAAGTTGTTCATTCTTGGCATAAGGTGAGTCAAAGAATATTGAATTGCGTAAAATTGTTTTAGTCATGGGCATGCCAATCCACATTATTCAAGAGCAGTTCAAGTATGTTATTTATGCGTAGCGATTAATTAATTTTTGCCACTCTTCACGATGCACCATTATTTTAGTTTAGGAGACTGCAGAGGAAAAAGTATATAAATCCTGAAAAATAACAATTGCCATTGATTTGAATGTGGAAGGGGGATGGTAGGAGGGGGCAGGGATGGGTGATTGCAGCAGGAGAGTACTTTAATAAGGAACTTTTCAATGTGGCATAATTTCAAATAGCATAATTCTGAACATTATTTCCCAGGACTTTCACATAAAGACAATCGAAGGCGGTGGAGGCCAACTCACTGGATGTTTTCAAGTGAGAGTTGAATTTAGCACTTAGTGCTAAAGGGATGTGGGGAAAAAACAGGAACAGGGTACTGATTTTAGATGATCAGCCATTATCATATTGACTGACGGTGCTGGTTCAAAGGGTCGAATGGCCTACCCCTGCACCTATTTACTATGTTTCTATGTTTCTATGAAATGCTGTAGGTGGAACATTACAATAGTGCTCACCTTAAAGGTTTTTTGGTGAACTCAAATGGGGTGTTGGTGCCATAGGCAGCACTCATTTTGAAGAGTAAAAATATCTGCACTCCAATTTGTAGACATCAGGATCAATTCAGAAGCACTTTGCGAAACCAGTTTCTCATTTGAATGCTGCAAACAGATTTCACTATCTCCTGAACTCAACTCTCCTTATTGTTCACTAATTCTCAAGAAAATAAATCAAGCCTTCACTTAATACAAAGAACATTCAACTTTGAAATTTCCATGTTGAGGTTCAGTAGTTAAAAAAGGTCAACACTACTCAGTTATCTGACATTTATTTGATTTCCAAGGCCAGATTACCACAGTTTCAGTGTAAATGTGGTACAAGGAATCACTAATTTCCCCAAAGGTTAAAATTATTTTTAAGTGTCATATTATTTAATTTTTCTTTTAACAATTCTTAACAGGGATCTTGATGCAGAAACATGCACGATTCATGACAAGCTTACCAACTTGGAAGTCCCACTGTTCTAGTCATTAGTGATCTAATATGGTGATTTTGTTTCTTTGGAAGATGTTTTCAACAGAACAATCTGTGTACTGGGTAGATTAACATTTAAGCACTTTATGTTGCAAACCAAGCATGATCACATTTAGTACGAGGTCAGAATGACCCAAATTGAAAGTGATCTTTCAGGGATGGCAGCCAAGTTAGCTTAGCCAGAGGGTAGTCTTTAGTCACATGCCCAACTGGTGCGTGAACCATTAATAGCTTGCATCAGGAAGCTTCTGTCTTTGGCCTTGGCCTCTAACTTCTTCACTTGTATCTGCAGCGAGGTTAAGGCTTGGGAGTTTATAGCCAAATACATGTTGATTTAATACAGCCAAATAATTTGTTATCCAAAATTGGCTCAGAAGGAATCAATGCTAATCTTTTACTTCCATTTTGTTCTTGAATAGCTCTGTGCACAAACTACTGCTTTTCCCCTGTGAGGTTACTGTAATGAGAATTATGGAGAAATGTATGCTGGTGGGTGGGGAGGGTGGTCTACATAGATTTTCTATGATGGCATCAGGTGCATATTGGCCCATAAAGACCTACCTTCAGTGCTTTGTGTGTTGTATTTTAAATTCTACATATGCTGAATGGAGCAACAACTCAACTCTCTTAATTGTAAAAACTTTGACAAATTACTTTTCACCTTTATTTTGCTGTATCTGTAAATAGTTTGGATAATTTATACTTCCACTCCTGATACTCATGTGGTGTATAAATTATCTGCCTCATCCTCCACTAAAGTGATACGATTTTCTACCATGATATCTATTATAACCCTCGCAATAAAATTACAATGTCAAATGTGATTCTGCTTGGCAATACATGAAGGAGAAGACATTGAGGTTGGGCAGCTCATGCAGCAAAGGGACACAAGCAAATTTTACATAAGTATCTGGCAGAGATCATTAAGCCCCTATTTCATCTGCAAAGCATAAAAATCCTGCTTCACATGCTAGCTACACTGCACAAAGCACACAAAATGCGAAACAATCATCCTGCGATATTAGGTGCCTAGGTGCTGATTTTGTATCTTTATAAAAGGTGTGGAACCAAAGGATTTCTCTGACAGCATACTTGCAAGACTGCAAATTGTGAGGGATTATTGAGGAGTTATGGAATTATGGTGTATCTTGATTAATGCCAACATTTCTGATCCATGGTTACTTGCTTAGTTACCTGAGGTTTTAGAGGAATTTTACATGTTCATCTCTTGGAACCCACAAGTTGCATTGTATGTATTGCTCCCAGCTGAAATGAAGAGGGGAAGATTGCTCCCTGTAGGTTTGGATTTTATAAACAAAGCACTGACTGAAGATCCACAAATGGAAATAAGAGGTGGATGTGTAGGTGAGAATTACTATAGTTGCTGAAGCAACTGAATCCTTTAATCTTCCCTTAATGATACTGCACAAAGGCTCTGTCAGGCTGAAAGTTACAAGAAATAGTTGATTTTTATATCTGAAGGGGAACTTTTCCACTCAAAGGGTGGTAGATGTATGGAACGAGCCACCAGAGGAGGGAGTTGAGGCAGGGACTATTCCAATGTTTATGAGACAATTAGACAGGTGCATGGATAGGACAGGTTTGGAGGGATATGGGCCAAATGCAGGCAGGCAGGACTTGTGTAGATGGGACATGTTGTTCAGTGGGCGTTGGGTTGATGGGCCCGTTTCCATGCTATGACTCTATCAATAGCAATAGTAATAAAAAACGTTTTGAAACATACTAAAAAGATACAATTTTAAAAGACAGTTACAACGTAATACTTCTAGAAATATTGCAGATATCTGAGGTGATGTATTAATAAGGTTTTACTCTTCTACAACTTCCATAAATTCATGATTAAAGCTATAGGTATCAATCTAAATTTGCTTCAATTTGGCTTTGTGTAATTCTCAAAGTAACTTGTCGAATTTACTCATCAACCGCACATAAAATAATAATTTTATAATAATAGAGTTGTAGATTTTCAATTTTTGGACTTTGCCAGAAAATAATTTTCCTTATAAGATGCTCACAAGTGTGACAAGGTTGTACTTCAACCCAAACTTTCTTTCTTGCCCATGAGGTGCAAATTTTGATTTATATTGACCTTCACAATCACTGGATATTTGAAGGTGACCTATAACCAGTGAAATACTTTCAAAGTGGAATCAGTTTTGTATTTCAAGGAAATGACACTGGCAGTCAATGCATAGCAAGTTCCACAGACAGCAATATGATAAGCAGCTGTACAATCTGATTTAATAATATTGGTTCAGAGACACCTATTGATGTCATGATAAACCTCTCCTCCTATTCTTTGAATAGCATTGCAGAATCATTCAGTAAAACTTTGCACCTTATTTAAAAGATGACATCTCCTTTAGTCAATGCAAAAAAGTAGAAGGTTTGCTCATGCATATAAGTATTCAAATGAGACTAAACCCCATATAGATCATGGAATCGTACAGTCATACAACACAGAAAGTTCCTTGGAACCATCATACCTAGGGACCTTAAATGGGATGCCACCATCGACTTCACAGCCAAAAAGGCCCAACGGAGGATGTATTTCCTCCAGCAGATTGTGTTTCCTGCAGGAAACACAATCTGCCACAGCCAATTCTATACGGCCATCATATAGTCTGTCCTCACCTTCTCCATCATGGTCTGGTTTGGCTCAGCCACCAAGCATGATATCCGGCGGCTGTAGCGCATTGTTGGCTGCAACCTTCCCCCCATCGACGAACTGTACACTGCAAAGGCCAGGAAGCGACTGGGTAAGATCATCTCTGACCCCTTTCACCCTGGCCACAAACTCGTTGAAGCACTTCCCTCTGGAAGGCGGCTCCGGACTGTCAAAGCTGCCACAGCCAGGCATAAAACCAGCTTTTTTTTCATGAGCAGTAGCTCTAATCAACAGCCATAAGTCTGTAGCCTCCTTTTGCTCTGGTATTTTATTTGATTCTTCACATGTTTAATTTATAATGTTTTATTTTTAATTGTCTACTGTATACCATGTAGTTACTTGGGAGCATGGCACCAAGGCAAATTCCTTGTAAGTATACATAATTGGCTAATACTATTTATTCAATTCAATTAAATTCAAATAGGGCTTGTGGCCAACTTTCCCATGCTGACTAAGATGCCCCATCTACACTCGTCCCACCTGCTTGCGTCTTATGCACATCCCTCTAAACCTTTCCTATCCCTGTACTTGTCCAACTGTTCATAAGTTCATATGTTATAGGAACAGAATTAGACCATTCGCCCTTTCAAGTCTACTCCAATTACTAATTAACAATCTGTCAATCTACACATTAAAAATGTCCATTGATTTGGCCTCCACAGTCGTCTGTGGCAATAAATTCCACAGATTTACCGCCCTTTGAATACAAAAATCCTCCTCATCTCCTTTCCAAAGGTATTCCAAAAGTCCTTTTATTCTGGAGCTATGGTCACTGGTCTCCCACTAGTGGAAACATGCTCTTCACGTCCACTTTATCCTGGCTTTTCACTATTTGGTACGTTTCAATGAGGTCCCACCTCATCCTTCTAAACTCCAGCAAGTACAAGCCCAGTGCCATCAAACGCTTATCATACATTAACCCAATCATTCCCGGGATCATTCTTGTTAGCCTCCTCTGGACCCTCTCCAACACCAGAACATCCTTCCTCAGATATGAGGCCCAAAACTACTCACATTACTCCAAATGTGGTCTGGCCAGTGCCTTATAAACCCTCAGCATTACATCCCTGCCTTTTAAATGTTTCTGACTTATTAACAAATATGCCACCATTAAGCTACATTGAAAGTAAATTCAGAAAAATGAATGCAAAATTCTAGACAATGCTCACGTACAATACATCTGAAATGTGGAGCTGTGTTTTCTCTGGTGTACTCGGATGCATTTAAAAGATCCAATGGCACTAATGTGAAGGAGAGGAGGGGAGATATCCTCTTCCAAACAGATTTTGTAGTCATTGACAAATTGCAGTCTGTGGAAGTGCTCTATATAGGCGATTTTTCATAAATATTTTTTTTGGTCTTAAAACACTTGTCAGCTTCCTGAAAGAGTCGTGAAAATATCTTCATTCAAAAACTGGTAGTAAAGAACTGGTTAAAATACAAAATGAAAACAACAGAAGCCTGTCTGCAGTATTCCCCACACTGTTCTGATCTCCCAAATAGAATATTTTGAATATATGATTGTGGAGTGTAGGAATAAGGGTTTCATCAACACCACTCGCCGAGGACCTAGACTGTTAAAATTCTGCAGGATTTTATATGACGACTATCACACCCCTCTCAATCTGAAACACTGGGCCTTGTAACCTCATGTACTTTGATTCTTTTACCAAAACAAAATCGGTGAAAAAATTACATTGTAGTTCATTGTATAAGCTACAGTTTATACAATGAACTACAGCTTATACATTGTATAAGCTAACATTGTATAAGCTACAGCTATCAAGCACGGTTAAGATAAAATATGTGTTCTCATTGCAAGGGGACTAGAGGAAAGCATTGTTCACCATCCTATCATTTGTCTCAGAAGGTCTTGTTGTCATGGCAATATGGAAGATGATGTAATGGTGTAACTATAATCAGGTTACCTCACTGTGATGAAGGTACTGGAATTTAATAAAATAATTGGAACTCAGAAATATAAAACAGCAGCAATTCAAAGTCAAACATGTAAACCCGAATTGTATGGTCCTGACAAACAGTGACTGTACATCCCTGTGCTGGGGTCATACCCCAAGCACAGTTGAAGGGGGAGCAAATCTCAGTTGTTACTAATTTGTACACTTACATCCTGTGGGGAATATTGGCAAGGTGCAGGAACAGGCAAAGCTTCCTGCTGGATCGTAATCTGTACGATCGTAATCTGGGAAAGAAGAAATAGCTGTGAGCGCGAAATCTATCCAGCCATTAATTTTCATCACCAAAGCCTCGGACTCTCTGGTGCCTTCAGGGATTAATCTCCGAACAGAGTTGTAAGAGTTTTCTAAAGCGCAGGGCATTGTGATAAACGTGTGATGCAGTTATGTCTTCCTGTTGAAATCAATAGAACCAAAACTCAGAAACAGAGTGCCAGCAGCATACCTTATAATGTTGCACATTTAGCGCAATTGATACAAATACAATTTCCCAGCATGTTTTTACGTTTATTATGATATTTGTTTACCAGTAGTGGAAGTAAGTTTAAAATGGGTGAGGAAGTGAGAGGAAGGAGGACTCATGATGAAACATTAAGCTGCAATGTCAATTGCAGCTGCAATTTTAGAAAGATCGACTTTCTTTTAGAAAGAAAGAAAGCTTACTATTTGAGGACCAATTGTGATTTAAGCTGAAAGTTGGTCAACTAGATCACAACCAGTTGCACAAAAATAACATTGTTCCTTATTATTGCTTCGAAATTGGAGGATATAGGTCCCCTTTAATGGGAGGTTGGATACTAATCAAATCAATACAGCCAAGCCCATCCCTTGTAGATACAACAAACTGCAAGTGCTGGTTTACAAGAAAAAGACACAAAGTGCAGGAGTAACTCAGGGGATCACACAATATCTCTGTAGAATATGGATAGGCAATGTTTCGGGTCGGGAGACGTCATCAGACTGATTTGTGAGCTGGAGGGAAAAATAGCTGGAAGAGAGAAGGGGCAGAGCAAAGGTAATAGGTTGATACAGATGAAGAGGTGCAAATAGTGAAGGTAGAGGTAGGAATGTAGCTGGAAGGGGAGGGGAGAAAGGAGAAATAGGTGTGAGTCCTTGTTGGGCTTAGGGGAGAGGGGAAGGGAAAATGGGGGAGGGGGCAGATTAGGAGAAAGAAGGGAGAAGTGAGGATTTTGTAGTTACCTACATTTGGAGAATTCAATGTTCATACTGATGGGTTGTAAGCTACCCAAGTGGAATACCACGTATATTGCTGCAAAAATGGAAGTAGCATGTGGTATCAGGATCAACGTGAAGTTGTGTACATTCTTCACTGTCACAGACATTTCTCCTGGGCATAGCATGCAATTATATGGGGCATAGCAATGCCCAGAAAAACACTATTAGTATTTTATTCTCTTAAAAGTGTCTAAATTGATTGAAAGATACAGCATGGAAACAGGCTCTTTTGCCCACTGAGTCCATGTGAACTGTTACAGGGCTGCCAACTCTCATATATTGAGCGTGAGAATTCTCACACTCTCACGCTGATCACAAATTTCTCACGCTCTGATCAATGAACATGTAAAAATGCATATCAACTGCATGGGGCCGTGGGTGTTGGAGAGCCGGGGCTGAGGGAGGGATGGAAGCAGAAGCAGCGGCGGGGGCAGATGCGGACTGGATGCTGGGGCTGGCGAGTGTTTGCCAGGCTAGCGAGTCACTCGCTGCAGCTCTGGCCATGGAGCAGCCTCAGTGCAAGAGTCCCGGGCCGTCAGAGACGTCGTAAGTGTTGCGCCGCGGCCGTGAGAGTCTGTGCTGAATTCGCCCTGGTGACTGGGCATGGACCAGGCTGTGACTCGGTGCATTGTGGAAGACAACCAGTGGCTGCTGGAGGTACGTACCAAGCACTGGGTAGAAGTGGTAGAAGACGGTGGCCTTCAAATGGGGGTGGTTGGAGAAAGCATCCTGCTTGCC
The DNA here is from genome assembly GCA_035221665.1 of Okamejei kenojei. NCBI lineage: Eukaryota > Metazoa > Chordata > Chondrichthyes > Rajiformes > Rajidae > Okamejei > Okamejei kenojei. Next base: position 50,410,141 of record CM069140.1, on the reverse strand, counting down.
TGCTAGATTTTCACTTACTGTAACTGCAGGAAAACATTTCCCGATGTTGGGGAAGTTCAGAACCAGGGGTCACACTGTTTAAGAATAAGGGGTAGGCCATTTAAGACTGAGATGAGGACAAACTTTCTTCACCCAGAGAGTTGTGAATCTGTGGAATTATCTGCCATAGAAGACAGTGGAGGTCAATTCACTGGCTGTTTTCAAAAGAGTTACATTTAGCTCTTGGGGCCAGCGAAATCAAGGGATATGATTTTCTATGCTTCTATGCTTGAGTATATAGCAATAAAATTTTGAAGATTCATGCATGGTGGAGGTATAGTGTAGTCATAGAGTGATACAGTGTGAAAACAGGCCCTTCAGCGCAACTTGCCCACACCCGCCAACATGTCCCAGCTACACTTCCTGATTTTGGTCCATATCCCTCCAACCCTGTCCTATACATGTATCAGTCTAACTGTTTCTTAAATGTTGGAATAGTCAACTACCTCCTCTGGCAGTTTGTTCCAAATACCCATCACCCTTTGTGTGGAAAAACTACCCCTTAAAAAGTTACCTATTCAAAATACTTCAAACAAAAAATTAAAATCATACTTCTACAATGCACTAAAACATGATTTTAATACATCAAATTTGAAAATGTCCCTACTGTGGGAGGGGGGACACCCCTCTCCCACACCCTCCCCCCACTCAGTTGCACCATTCCCTCGCCGGGTACCCGTGTATCTGTGATCGTTCAGCCTCCCCACTTTCAAACACTCTCTGTGGCCCCTGGTTCAGATAGAGAACACTGCCAGATGTGAGCAGGGAACTGAGACCAGTTGTCCATGTCTGGATCCCAAGGCTCAGCACTTCGTGTTTCGGAGTCGGCTAATGTTATTGATTTGTAATTAGCCTGATTTGTAATTAGTTGACAAAACCTTAATTTATTCATCCAGAATATCCAGGGGGATGGGATAAGTGTAATATTAAAATGACATGAAGGTGTCAGGCTGTCTGTCACAACATACAGCCCCGATAACCCATTATTTACTTCAGTTAAATATTGGGAATGTAGCACTATTGTCATTTGCCACTCAACTATTATGTTTGTTTACCTCACTGACTATTTCTAACCCCTCCACCCCCCCCCCCCCCCCCCCCCCCCCCCCCCCCCCCCCCCAATTCCTTTGACAGGTTGAATAGAAATGTCCCCAATCTTGTTGTTTTATTAATTGAACACGCAGATGAACATCCTCAAGGCGTGTAATCAGATGGAAGTTGATTCAGATGTGATGTTTAAGAGCTTGTTCAAAGAAGGGGCATATTTTAAAGGAGTGACAGAGATACTTGCAGGGGACTGTGTGAGGAGGTTATTATTTGTCTTTAGATTTAGCTTGAACCAGGACATCTGAAGATTCAAAGTTTAATATAGTAATTGTGCTGATATTGACTCCAACCAACCACGTAATGAATATCATCTATTCCGGAGGTTTTATTTTTCTGATGCCATTTAAACTTCACTTGGATTTCAATCACTTCAATGTAAAGGTAATTGGGAATGGAACAAAAATTTGCCCTCGGTACATATTAACTGTAATATAATAATGTATGCATGTTGGCAGGTGCAATCAACACAAATAACTTTTTCTCATTGTTGTGTTATGAATACCACATAAAATATTATGTACTCTCAAGATCACATTTAATAGAATAATATTGCTTAAATATATAGTTATTGGAATTTGCATTTTGAAAAAGTGCCAGCTGAGAGGAAGACAGCAAAATACTGAAAATATTGGGGGTGATAATGACTTCAGGACAGTTTGTTAGGAAAATGAAGGAAATGGCAACAGAATACTTATACAGCTCAGTGAGTATAATTTTATGGATGAGAAATTGTGTTTAACCAATTGATGACTTCTTTGACAAAGTAACTAGAAAGTTAGATAAATGATAAAAGATAAAAGATTACCGATTTAGATAAGCACCTGTGGACTTGAACATAATAGGTTAAGTCCAGGGGGTCAGATATGAGGCTTTATGTGTGGGCCAGATATATTGTCAATGCAGAGGAGCTAGGAGCAAGGCCAAGTGCGCATCCAGAGTCAAGGTCTGGAATAGTACTAGGTGTGCAGTCAAAGCTGGGACAATGGGAGTGTTCAGCACTGGGAACCTAAGCATGTAAGCATCTATGTCCAGGGTAGAATCGGGGGCCAGGTCTAAGGCTGGACTCAGGGTCAGGAATGAGAGAAGGTATGCAACTGGAATCAGGGTCAGGAATAGTACCAGGTGTGCAGTGAGACCCAGGTTGGTCAACATGGGCCAAGTGTTTGATTATAATCTGATTTCCATACATGAATACACTAAGATCATTCATATGCTGCACCTGTTGATCAGGGTCTAGCTCTACTGTGGATTGTAATTAGGAATGTAATTGAGGCTAACCTTTTTCATAGCTAATCCAATTTAATGCATAAATATTGCATTCAAGTGTAAGTTAAAAGACTCGCTACAGTATGCACCAGATTGCGCAATTTCCAACTGAAAAATGCAAAATCTCCGTACCAATGGGAGGGGGGACACCCTCCTCCCACCCACCCCCTCAGTTGCTACACTCCCTTGGGTTTGATCTCTCACAATTTCTCACTCCCAACTCTCACCCAATCTTGGCAGCCCTGCTGTTCACACCAGTTCTATGTTACAGTATCCCATCCACCTCCTCCACACACAGATAATGAACGGTCATCGGCATAATAATGTCACTGTGGTCAACACCATTTCAATATGTTGTCTCTCCTCCTGGAAATCATGAGTTTGAAGCAAAGACATTATAATATCGACAATTGATTCATAATATGTAAGCTGCATGGACTGTCCAGTTCATATAAACATTATGCCATATGCTGCTTATCTACTGTGGTAGATGTTTCCTGGGGTGGCTTGGAGAAGTTTATTAAACTGTCCACACACTGTGGTAACAGAAAGAGAATTGCATAAACCAGACTGTTCACAGATCATAGATGATACAAAGCTGTGCAAATTATGTTTTTGAAGCAGTGAAGAGAGTTTCCTCTGACAAGTCCACGCACTGTTTGAGTTATAGACTTAGATGAGGTACCATAGGTTTAGTTATTCTTCATTCTTTCAAAACCTATCTTCCTTGTGCCAATTTTGTAAAGCGCTTCAAATCTCCACTCAAACTCACCTCTTCAGTGTGACTTGAAAGCCAGCCACAATAATAAAGTATTTGCAGGGCAATATGCTAAATTAAGCAACTGAAGGGAATAAAGATGAAAACAAAAGTTAAAAAAAAAAGAACCTTATAACTGTGAACACCTGCGTTCAGCTATCTTTTACGCTTACTTTTAATGGCAAGCATTGTTCTAATGAGCCAATTCCCACAGAGTTACTCCAGCAGTTTGTGACTATCTTCGGCCAATTTATAAAGTTGGACTATATTTAGTTTAATTTAAACATAAATCCCTTGCACATAATTTCATGGAAGAATTGGAAGTAGAATTTGCAATATCAGGATGCATTACACAGTATGTTATAATGACTGCTATTCTAACTGCCTTCCTTTAAAAACAAAAATAGTTTGTTCCGCAACAACTTTCCAAAATGATCCCACTTGTCCTTCAAGAGAACTGTAAATATTGCAGCACACCAGACTTTATGACAAGCCTGAGGCTCAATTCTAATTGGGTTGCACCTGTCTGACAATGTTATATCCTATTGAAACCAAAGGGAGATTTGCTGATTTAAGGATGCTGAACAGGCCCTTGGATTAGGAGACTAATAGATGAGAGAAATTATACTTAAACCTCATTAGATTTGCATGCAATGCAAGCCAAATGTCGAATGTCTTTCAGTGAAGCTACTGTAAATGTCCACAATTCTAACGTGTGAAAATCTTTATGAATCAGCAAAAAAAAAGTGGATTAACTGTCAGTCACATTAATTGATTTTAAGTAAGGGGTGAGTATAATCCTTACCAAGGTTTCTTCTTTGCATTTATTTAAACTTTTCTAATGAACTAAGTTGATATAGTGAAAAGTACAGTGTTTGTCTGATTTCTGTACCTTTCAATGAATCAATCAAATAGCCCTTAGGCCCACCAAGTCCACACCGACCACTGATCACCCGGTAACACTAGTTCTATGTTATCCCACTTTCGCATCCACTCCTTACACACAGAGGTCAATTTACAGTCCAATTGGTGTTCAAATCCACATGCCTTTGGAATGTGGAAGGATACCGGAGGACCCGTAGGAAACCCACATGGCCACAGGGAGAATGTGTAAACTACGCACAGACAGCACCAGAGGTCTGGATTGTACCGAGAGCTCTGGCAGTGTGAGGCAGCAGCTCTACCTGCAGCACTGCTGTTCCGTCCAAGTTTGAATTGAAAGTCAATACATGTAATTGTTATGCAGCAAAATTCCAAAGCCCTATTTGCAACAAAATAATTTGAAAAAAATAGCTGGACCTTTGAAGACACGATAATATATAGAAGATTATGGAAAATGGTCCTTGACCCGTAAGTGTCCAAGATGTTGATAAAGATTGTTTTCTCATGGCTCAACAATTGTTAGTCACTCTTGAAACATGAGGAGGAGGGAGGGATCAAGGAAAGAGCGTTCACGTTGCAGCCCTGCTTCAATCAATCTTTCCACCACTACGCACAAGAAGCACAAGAAGCGCAAGACGCCATTGTATGCAGATGCCAAGAAGTGTGTTCAGCTCTGGCTGAACAATTTCTAATCTTGTGATGTGGACTCGATAAGAAGAAGGGTGAGGGACGCAGTGGGGGGGTATGGGAGGGGGTGGGCTGTTACCTCTGGAGTCATTCTGTCTTCTGACCCATGTGAGAGATGAGGAGATCCAGCAAAAGAATGTTAACATTAAAGTTCTGGTCACGTTCAGAGAAGAATGTGAGAGCTTTCATCGAACCAGATGGTGGAAAGGAGATGTCTTGCCTTGAATAGCAGATATCATTCTGATTCTATGTCACCTGCCTGTCACTGCAACCTTACCCACTGAATCTCCAGAGGAAAACCATGCTCCAGCAACTGAATCAACTAATCAGAATGAACTGCTACATGAACAACATGCAGAATTTAACTGATTCCTTATGTTTAACTCTTTCTATGATATCTAGGGTGCTATCCAGTGAAAGTCACAGTAAAAGAAGAACACAGTTCCAAAGCTACAAGTGAGATTAGTTTCAGTAATGGTAAAAAGTAATGCTTCTAACTTTAATGTACAAAGATAAAGCAAAATATAATTTATAAAATATCTTCCATAGCCTTAGAATTACAGAAATTCATAATCATACGCATAGAAAAAGGCCATTCGGCCTACCAAGTCTATGCCAACCAGTGGGCACTCATCCATATAAATTCCACCTTCCAGCACTTGGCCCATAAACTTCTGTCCTGAGATCAGTCAAGTGCCTAAGTCACCCCAAATAATTTCAAAACAAATTAAACACTTTTTGAAGTTAGTGTAGGTTTTAATGTAAGCAAATACAGGTAATTTTAACTGAAGAATAAGTAAAAAATGAACCAATAATAAATCATGAATATATCTCCAAGGACGGATTAATGATTAATACTCCATTCTCCATCAAACTTTTCACACTCTCTTTCTCTATTTTTTCATACTTTTATAAAAAATTAGAAAAATGTATAGAAACACATAATCTTACATTTTTAATATCAATACGAATATAAATATTACTAATATCATGAAAGTATTATTAGTATCATGTATTTTCAATTATATAAAATATATAATTTTAAATTTTAAAATCAATGATAATACAAATATTATTAACAGTATGAAAATATAATGAATATCATGAAGGTGTTACTAGTATTATGTATTTTCAATTATATAAAATATGGTCTTACATTTCAAAATCAATGACAATACAAATATTATCAACAGTATGAATATATCACTAATATTATGAATGTATTACTAGCACCAAGTATTTTCAATTATATAAAATATATAGTCTTAAAATTTATAATCAATGATAATACAAATATTATTAACAGTACAAATATATTATTAATATCATGTATTTTCATCATTGAAAAATAATGTACTTTGTTATTATTTTGTTTCTATAATAACAATATTCAACAACAACAACAAAAATGAACCAATAATTTGTTAGTGCTGATGGCCGAGGGATATTGTACATGGACAATCCGTCTCAAATCTTGTTTGCCCAGAAATGAATTGTCATTTTAAGCCATGATACTAACTGGTTAGTCCATCAGCGACGCAATGTAAATGTAGATTTAGGTCATGCTCCAATCTACTTATCATATGTTCTGGCAATACTAGTGGAGAATAGCTTAAAAGTTGCTGACTGAAATTCTTAGCTAAAATGAGAATTGGAGGAGGTTCTGGTTCAAGAAAAATAAAATATATATCCAATAAAATTTGATCATATCTGACAAATTCCTCATTTCTCTCTCTAGCAGATATATTTGGTTTCTTTCAAGCACTTTAGGAATGCTTAAAAATACTGAAATATCTTTAACATCTGTGGAAGATGGCAGATAGCCTTGCATGTGCAGGAATTCGGAAAATTCAAAAAATAGAACCATCAATTCCAGCATTCAAGCCACCTTAGGAGTTCACAAAATATCATGAAACTGTGAAGTGTACCTTAGATTCCATAATAGACCTTAAATTTCCATATCCAAACCAAACTAACAAAGTAAATGATTCTGGAATTTGAAAGAAGCATTCAATTGTCTATTTCTGTTGTTGAGTTTGTTAGTCATCACTGTTGAATTGATATAGCTGCAATACATTTGTCACAATGCAATGTACTGAAAAAATGTGCCTATACCCCCTTTAATTAAATCATCTGAACTCTGATCATTGTTGTGCTGAATGGTCTATAGAATCAAGTGCACAACCCTATTCAACACTTGTGGTTCTGGAGGCCTAATCCTTGGGTATTTTTTTTAAACCATGACTCTTGAAAATGATAAAACTTTGTTCCAGGCAGGCTATGTATTGTTGAAGTGAAACATTACTTCAGGACAATCCCTCAGAACTGATCAATGTATTTATGATCTAACTTGATGCCAAAATCTACATTTACTCTCCTGATTATTCACTGTGGTGATATAAAACAATCTGAATTAATACAAGAGCAGTGCTTTAATTGGCTCTTAAATAACAGTGAATAACCCCATGGTAATTTCAATGTTCCTACAAAATGGCCACTCTTCCAGTGTTCCCAATGTGGCCTCCTTTGCCTTGGCGTGACCAAGCATAGACTAGGTGAAGGTTTTTCCAAACAATTGTGCTCGGTCTACCAAGCTCTGCTGCATCTCCGTTTGCTAACCATTTTAACTCCCCTTCCTATTCCAATATTTCTGTCCTGTTCCATACCGACATTTCTGTCCATTGTCAGAGTGAGGCCACACACAAACTGGAGGAACAGGGCCTCAAATTTTGCTTGACATTGAATTTTCCAATTGTAATTAACAACCCACTTCCCATCTCTCTTCTCAATAACTTCTCTTTTGATTCCTCCCATTTCCTCCAAACACAAGGCGTAGCTATGGGCACACGCATGGGCCCCAGCTACGCTTGCCTCTTTGTTGGGTACGTCGAACAATCCTTGTTCTCGACGTACCAGGGCCCCATCCCCGACCTCTACCTCCGTTACATCGACGACTGCTTTGGTGTCACCTCCTGCACCCACACACAACTGACTGACTTAATTCATTTCACCACCAACTTCCATCCGGCACTCAAATACACTTGGACCATTTCCGACACTTCCCTACCATTCCTTGACCTCACCATCTCTATTGCAGGTGATACGCTCCTGACCGACATCCACTACAAACCTACTGACTCCCACAGCTACCTGGACTACTCTTCCTCCCACCCTGCTCCCTGTAAGGACTCCATCCCCTATTCCCAATTCCTCCGTCTACGCCGCATCTGCTCCCAGGATGAGGTGTTCCACACCAGGTCATCACAAATGGCCTCATTCTTCAGAGAACGGGGATTCCCCTCCCCCACTATTGATGAGGCTCGCACCAGGGTCTCCTCCATACCCCGCAACACTGCCCTCGCTCCCCATTCCCCCACTCGCAAACAGGGCAGAGTCCCCCTGGTCCTCACCTTTCACCCCACCAGCCGGCAAATACAACATATAGTCCTCCGCCAGTTTCGCCACCTCCAACGTGACCCCTCCACCCGCCACATCTTCCCATCTCCCCCCCTGTCTGCCTTCCGCAAAGACCGCTCCCTCCGCAACTCCCTTGTCCATTCTTCCCTCCCCTCCCACTCTACCCCTTTCCCTTGCAACCGCAAGAAATGCAACACTTGTCCCTTCACCTCCCCCCTCCACTCCTTTCAGGGACCCAAGCAGTCCTTCCAGGTCCGACAGAGGTTCACCTGCACCTCCTCCAACCTCATCTACTGCATCCGCTGCTCCAGATGCCAGATGATCTATATCGGTGAAACCAAGCGGAGGCTTGGCGATCGCTTCGCCGAACACCTCCTCTCGGTCCGCAATAACCAACCCGACCTCCCGGTGGCTCAGCACTTCAACTCCCCCTCCCATTCCACATCCGACCTCTCGGTCCTGGGCCTCCTCCACGGCCAGAGTGAGCAACACCGCAAGCTGGAGGAACAGCACCTCATATTCCGCTTGGGGAGTCTGCATCCTTTGGGCTTGAATATTGAATTTTCTCAATTCTGTTAACCCTTGCTGTCTCCTCCCCTTCCCACCTCTCCCTCAGCCCTCGGGCCCTGGCATTCCCTCCATCTCCATCTCCCTCCCCCACCCCAGTCGCACCAGCTTCTCATTTTCACACCACAAACAGCTTACAATGGCTTGTTCCCTTTATCACCGATACTTTTTTGCATATCTTTCACTCATTGTTCCTTATCTCTCCACATCACCGTCTATATCTCTCGTTTCCCTGATCCCTGACCAGTCTGAAGAAGGGTCTCGACCCGAATCGTCGCCTATCTCCTTCGCTCCTTAGATGCTGCTGCACCCGCTGAGTTTCTCCAGCTTTTTGTGTAACCCACTTCCCATCTCTCTTTCCTGTGCCTTCCTATTGTGCACCCATTTCTCCCACTGTCCTGCTGCCCTTGTCTATATTCCTTCCTCTAGTTTTACATGTCATGCCTCTTCTCACCTTATCCGACAACCTTTTGTCTCCTTAACATGTCTAACATTTTTCACTTACTCCACCTAACTTACTGCAAACTTTCCTCACCTGTTTCCATCCATCACTTGCCAGGCTTTGTCCCCCCCCCACCCCCCATTACAATCAGTGAAGAAGAATCCAGACCCAAAACATCACTTATCCATCCCATCCACAGATGTTCCTTCAGCATTCTGTGTTTTGCTCAAGATTCCAGCTTCTGCAATTCCTTGTGTTTACAAAAAGAATGGTTGCCTTTGATGTGTCTTTCATACAATATACGATGCTGATCGTATAAAAATAATCATCTAAGACAAACTGATTCTTTTATTGGAACCCTCAAATGTGCTTTTACTGGAAATGGCATTCCTTAAATTGATATCCTGAGACTGCTGTTTATGGAGATTCTTTTTATTCAGCGGGGAAGTTAATAGTTAAACCTCACACTGAGCCGGCGTTATTCCACTCACAAAAACAAACTGTCAGATGCAAGTAAGCATTGCAAAAAGGGGAGGATGCTGGCACATATCCTGAATTTTATTTTCTACTTTAACAACCATGTGCAAAGGTCCTGTAGTCACACTGCGATAGCATATCACACTTCTCAAGGTGGTGTATAATATAGCATATACCACACAGTTCATATATTTCTAATTAATTAAAATATGAATTCTTCCATGTTATTCTTTTTATCGGTTGTGAATTGTGAATTGTTCCTTCGATTATCTAATTTTATAAACTGGGGCATCAAACAGCATGAGAGGAATGCATTCAATCCACATTTTCTAACCTGTTAGAATCAAACAATGGATCTTAGGCACCATCTAAGCAGGAGCTTCCTCATGACAACATGGGTAACCAATGTCACCCATGCAACCATGTATCAGGCATATAATTGGAGTCAACCTGGACATCAAGGCAGCTAAGCAAATTACCAGCCACGGGAGGGGATATATGGACCACATAGAAGTCCCTTTGTACCTAGAAGGTCCCTTCGTATCAATACTGTGAATCAAGAGCAAATTAAGTGCAATAATAAAAACGGCAGTAAAATGAGTCTATGCTATAATGCCCAAGTCCTGTGACTACAGTAACAGTGAGAGGCAGACCATGCCACATTATTTGATCTTCCCACTTTTCAGAGCAAGTCTCCATACAAAACATAGAACAATACAGTGCAGGAACAAGCCCTTTGGCCCACAGTGTCCATAGCAAAATTATGCCAAGTTAAACTCTCTTCTGCCTGCACGTGATAGAGGAGGTAGTTGAGGCAGGTACTATTGCAATGTTTAAGAAACAATTAGACAGATACGTGAATAGGACAAGATAGGACATGGTATATGGGCCAAACACAGCCAGGTGAGATTAGTGTTTAAGAAGGAACTGCAGATGCTGGAAAATCTAAGGTAGACAAAAAGGCTGGAGAAACTCAGCAGGTGAGGCAGCATCTATGGAACCCCGCCTGAAGAAGGGTTTCGACCCGAAACATTGCCTATTTCCTTCGCTCCATAGATGCTGCCTCACCTGTTGAATTTCTCCAGCCTTTTTGTCTACCAGGTGGGATTAGTGTAGAATGCGACATGTTGGTCGGTGTAGTCAAGTTGGGCCGAAGGACTTGTTTCCACGCTGTATGACTATGATCCATATAACTCCATTCCCTGCATATCCATGTGCCTCCCCAAAAGCCTCTTAATGCCACTATCATATCTCCCTCCACTACCACCCCTGGCAGCGCATTCCAGGTCTGACTGAAGATCTTGGTGAGGCCGGATCATTTAAGTAGGTATGTGGATAGGAAAGTTTTAGAGCGATATGGACCAAATGGGACTGGCAACTTGGACATAACTCCATGAGGTTGAGCTGACGATGAGCTTTGCAATGTGCCTGTCATTGGATAGATTTTTAGTTACAGTGACTGACACTAGAAGAAAATCCTAAAGACACATTTTTATTTCCCAGGGACTCAGAAAAAGCAAAAATCCTTACTTATTCTGAAGTTGTTTTCTTCTCGTTTCTCAGCACCGTGACAATGCAAAAGTACATTATTACGTTCCAACATTTTGCGCATGTAATTATTTGGCAAGTGTATGCTGTCATAGAAATCATTTGGCAGGTTATTTAATAATAAGAAACCGGACAAAGATGACCACTATTCTATAAATCTACTGTATTATGCAGTCCAAAAATCCTATCTCCATGCTGATGGTTAACTACAATTGAACAGTATCTTGTAAGATGATCATTTGCAATTGTGGTAGAATTGGCATAGCGACTCTGAAAACATCATCTTAAGCAATTGTAAAGTAAATTATTAATTATATTATTAATTTACTTTACATTATTGAATCTTATTATTATTATTAATGTTCACATCATTTCCTTACCCTCAGAGGCACTGTGATAAATCCTAACCAAGAAATAGGCAAATACATGCAATTTTTTATGGCATCCACAATAGGTCAAATAGGACACATTTATCATATCATTAGCATTTCTTCAAATAGAAATCACATTTACAAATACTAAACAGAAAACAAAATGCCACAATTACAGCATTTGTTTTCTATTGTGTTTTAAAGTATCTTTCTAACGCTACACTACATGTATCCTTTCCTAATAAATTACCAATAGCAAGAATCCTAGCAAGTTACCAAAAATCTACCACCAATTAAAGAGCAATTGGATTTGCTGAGTCCAAATCTCGATTAACAACTTAATTCCACTCAGTACAGAATAGGAAGAACACATTGTGATGTTTTAAAACACCCTAAGTATGAAATTTAATGTATCATCACCTGTGCCAATACATTGGAAAAGTAGCAAAGATTTGGAGATAAAGATAAGATTAAGTTTAAACTTCAATTATACAGGATCCAACTGATGCTGTTGAATTGCTTATGGATCAGTTTCTACTTATTTGAATTCAGCCGCAGACTCCCCTTTGCCCAGTAAGATGGTTTAAACTGCAGCAAGGACAGAAAAGGCCCCAGAATAATTTGGCCATCATGGAATAGGGGTTCAGCCATGAGCAAAGGGACTAACGAAAAATAAAATCTTTCCTAAGAAATGATTCTAAGAGAAGTAGATTAGTACAAAAACAAGGATTTGACGATAGACAATTTACACATAATCGTTAAAATTACTCGGAATGTGAGCAGCAATGTATCCTGTTCACTCACAGTGCAGAAAATTATATTAGTCGGAGGTTAGGGCAGCAGGGAGAGGGGCCTCCAGCAATTAATATATCCTGGTGATTGCATGTTTTATAACTGTAAGCAACAGAAGCAACACAGTATCAGCAGCTTGCAACTTCCAGCCACTGTTCTGCTTGTGCGTTTTACACCATAGGAGTGGTAGGTGGGGAGTCAGAGACTGCAGCAGCATAATCAATGGAAAGTGGGTCACATAAGTGAACTGTGAGCTTTTGATTTGCATGATCATTCTCAAACCAATGCTAATGTTGTTTTGTATCAAAGAAGAATGAGGTAATTTATAACTTATATCTAAGACCAGGCACCATGCAGAAATGCTTCATCAAATTAAAATTACAAAATAACTGAGTATTCACACTTAATCTGACATTCCAGATTGTCCATATGATTCAATGCAACTGTATTGGTTTCTAACTGTGTTGTGGTTTCATATTTATTATGAGAGTTTGTGACTCTGGGCATAAATGTTGGAATTGAGTGTTGCTTCCACTTTTCCCTCAAACACATAGCCCTTGCCTGCACTTTGCACAGTAATTATTTATATATTTTCCATCTTATAAATCAAAATCAACTTCTCTTCTATTGACTAGTTTCATTTAAATACATTGATACATGTATACTTCTGTTAAGAAAACAGGACAACTGTTTAGTTTAGTTTAGTTCTGTCTATTGTCAGGTGTACTGAGGTACAGTGAATGTTTTTGTTGCATGCTTACCAGTCAGCGGAAAGACTCTACATGATGACAATCGATCTGCCCACTGTGCATAGGTACAGGATTGGGGGGGAAATGTTCAGTGCAAGGTAAAGCCCAGTAAAGTCTGATTAAAGGCAGTCCCAAGGTCTCCAATGAGGTAGATAGTAGCTCAGGACCCAGGAACGTAGAACAATATGTTCTAGGAGCAAACCAAACTATGACCTGTTTAATCAATAAGTATTCATTGCTATTAATCTAATGGTATTTTGAAATTCCATAAAAGAAAGTAAACATTTTGTCTAGGTATTATACACAATCATGTTCCCTCAAATCCAAATAACCTAAACTTAATCCAATGATATTAAAACATTTGTCTGGGTGGGGTAGGGTCTAAATTACAACGATTACTCTATCTGACACCAAATAGTGGGCAACTAATACTTCAATACTGAGGATGGCTTCCATTACAATAATCTCAAAAGAACATAAGAAACAAGAGCAGGAGCAGCACCCATTGAGCCTGTTCCGCTAGTTAGTCAGATCATGGCTGATCCACTCTTGGTCTCAACGCCACTTCCCCCCTCTCCCCCCATAGATCCCATTTGAGGTAGCAGATTTCAAAGATTCATCATCCTCTGTGAGCAAAAAATCCTCCTCCTCTCTGCTTTAAGTGGGTGATCGCTTATTCTGAAACCCCCTGGTTCTAGATACCTCAGCTAGGGGATATATCCTCTCAACATCCATCCTGCCATTCCTCCTCAGAATCTCATACGCTTTAATAAGGACATCTCTCATTTTTCTAAACAATTCCAATTCTTCAGTTTTGCATTTGTCATTGTATTTTTTATTGAATTTATAATTACTGTTTACCTTGAGTTACATGTGAACAAGGAATGTCATTACATCCTAGTGTATAAGGCAATAAACTTATCTGAAATTTGTTTTAAGTATCAACCCAACCAGCTCAACCTTTTCTTCATTCATAGACTTTAGATAGCACCTTTTTTAAACAGTGCAAATCTCAGACAATTTACAAATGAGATAGATTAATCTTTCAAATTTACACAGTTGAAATCCACATGGCCACACACTATCATACAAGGTGCAATTCACAATACTGAGCTTACTGGATAACATGTGGAATACATATTAGCGTTTTAGTTGTCGAAACAACTCCAATCATCAGGCCAGGATAATTGTTTTCATCATAAAGTTATATGGATTTAATTAATATTAGTATTGCAGAAGATGTCACAAAATAATTGAATATTCTGTATCCTCAAAAACAGAAGAAACTCATCATGAAAAATGCAATGTGTAGGAAGGAACTGCAGATGCCGGTTTAAACTAAAGATAGACAAAAAATGCTTGAGTAACTCAGCGGGGCAGGCAGCATCTCTAGAGAGAAGGAATGGGTGATGTTTCGGGCCAAGACCCTCCTTCAGAGTGAAAGTCATGGGAAACCCATCTATAATCAAGATGGATGGGTTACATTTTTCATGAATCATGATGTAGCATCTTTGCTACATGACATATTGCAGCCCATTTTAGTCTGTATATTTGCACACAAGTAGTTTAGCGGCTTGGGTGTGGTTTTAATGTGCTCTTCAGTAAACATTTAGTTTTTGATCTGAATGAAAAAGGCATGATAGAAAGAAGTGATTTAATCTCACATTTTTCCTTGCCATATGAGATTGATACAACTTTAACCCTTTTGGAAATCTTTTGCAGCTCACACTAAATGTAGCACTCACGAGTTAGCCCTTGGTTTCTGTGAACTAGGACAAGACCTTGCAGGCAATGCTGTCTGGAAGGTACACAAAAAGCTGGAGAAACTCAGCGGGTGCAGCAGCATCTAAGGAGCGAAGGAGATAGGCGACGTTTCGGGTCGAGACCCTTCTTCAGAAGAAGGGTCTCGACCCGAAACGTCGCCTATCTCCTTCGCTCCTTAGATGCTGCTGCACCCGCTGAGTTTCTCCAGCTTTTTGTGTACCCTCGATTCTCCAGCATCTGCAGTTCCTTCTTTAAAAAAAATGCTGTCTGGAAACTGTTCATCCAAGCAATGCCGTCTGGACAGCATGGCTAGGGTGACCAGTTTATTGTCTTTGGATTTAGTATTCCCACAAGCCAACCACCCACTCAAACATTCATTATTAACATTCAGTCTGGACATTCTCAAACTATAATGCACTGCAGAAAACACTGATGGAGAGATTAATCTATTTACAACAGTAAGCACCAAGTTACCGAAATTGCCTCAAATAATGCACCATCTTTGAAACGATTCACGAAAGAGTTAATCAGACAGCCCCATCAGTTGCATTTGTTTGAATGGTTCCCTATACAGATATCACAAACAAAAGATAAATAAGGAGTAGCTGCCCATATCCTATAGATTAGACTTTCTTTAAATTATGTAAACTTTCCTACCATGAACTCTTGTCAAGTCTTCATCTGTTGATGTCAGGTTAAGGAAAATATAGCCAATCCTTCTAACCACAAAACCCTTCAATAAACATTCTTGCCTTGAGAAATCAATCCGTGAAGCTGCAGCACTTTACGTGAAGAGGAAACTCCATAACACATGCATACGTTATTTAGGTCAATGGCTCTGATGAGGCATAGCAATGTCCACTTCTGATATTGGACAAATGCTGTCTATGTTCAGACTGTTCTGATTAGATTATGGTGTTGTTTAATAGACTGGTGCCTCATGTTGTTTGTTCCCTTTACTTGGATGTACTCAGTGATGACTTTCCAGACATACAAATCCCTTAGTAAACAGTACTGGCTTATCTAATTTTGTGCTAATACGCTGCTTAAAAAACAGAAGCTGATATTCCAACATTGAAGAAACCATTTTGAGGACAGTATCTCTCTGAGATACAAAACAAAAAAATAAGTAAGAAGAGGAAATCCATATGTTGAAAATAGTTCATAATGTCACAATTTTGTGTTACTTCACTGGTTTTTAAATAGTTTAACAGGATGTGCGCATTACTGACAAGTCCAGCATTCCATGTCGAAATTCCCATAGAAACCAGTAGAAACCAGTAGAGACCTTCTACTAGTTTATACTGGTTTCAGGATCCTAGTGGTTTCTATGGGAATTTCCAGTGGTTCAATATATAATTCCATTAGAAACCAGTAGATCCAACTGGAACGAAGACCAGAAGAAGCCAATAGAAACCAGTAGATTCTATTGGTTTTAAGAGGGGTATAAAATTCCAAAGTCAAACCAGTAGAAACCATTAGAAACCAGTACAGTGTCATGGTTTCAAGTAGGGAGTCAAACCTGTAGAAAACAGTAGAAACCTGTAGAGTCTACTGGTTTGAAATGGTGTGTTACATACGAAGTTAAACCAGTAGAAAAACCAGTGAAGACCACTACAATTTTGCATGTAAAAATAACAAGTCAAACCACTTGAGACCAATATAAACCAGTAGAGTCTACTGGTTTAAGAGTAGGGTGGCAATAATGTTAAGTCAAACCAGTAGAGTCCAGTAGAGTCTACTGGTTCAAAGAGATTGGAAAAAACATGAAGTCAGACCAGTAGAAACCACTAGAAGCAATTAGAGTCTACTGGTTTGAATTGGGTGGAAAACGCCATGTCAAAAACAGCAGAGACCATTAGAAACCAGAAGTCTACTGGTATAAGAGATTTATAGGGTGGAAAAAATATGAAGTCAAACCAGTAGAATCCAGTAGAGTCTACTGGTTCAAAGAGATTGTAAATAATGCAGTACAACATTAAATATGCAATTCAAACAACAAAAATATAAACACACTTGAAAAAATTATTACATGATTTTAAGAAATCTTAATTTTTTTCGATGCATCAATATTATAACAAACCACGGAGTTACGGCAATTGGTTGCAATACTACGTCATACAATTCGGCCCTTGAGTTCAAGCGAGACAACAAAGAGCGCGGGTCAATTTGATTTTCAAGGTATACGACATGCGTGCGTGGCGTGCAACGTGACACATACATCCGGCCAGCGTACGTACGTGCAAACCGTGGGGAACGAACACAACGATATTTCTGAATTATCCTGTACCGTTGAGTGTTAAAATCGATGAGCTCCGCATATTTCTACACAATAGTCTAGCTAGCGTTTACTTTCATTCTTTATGTAATAGCCCATAACGTTATTATAAGTATCGTCCACGCGTCTCTCGAAGTGTCAGCATCATTATTCAAGCCATCACTACCAGTTGATGTTCATGTCGCAACTTCGAGCAATGGCACAGCCAAAATTCTCGTACGCTTACGTGCGTTTCAGAGACGACAATGTCCATTAAGCCATTGTTCGAACCAGTGATATTGTGAAGTTCGATGAAGCCAGTGGGTATTGTGTACTATCAAAGCAAACATGTGGATTTTAATGTCTGAATGATTGATTGTATTTGTTGACGTAGAAAATAGTAATAGAAACCAGCAGTGGTCTGTAGAACTATTATGACTTATGGTTGTATGGCTGAAGGTTTGCAGTTTCTTGTGTCTCTATCTTCTGCTATAACTTCATCTACAAGTTTGCAGATGACACCACCGTAGCGGGCCAGATCTCAAACAATGATGAGATGGAGTACATGAAGATAGAGAGTAACATGGTGTCAAGCCAACAACCTCTCCCTCAATGTCAGCAAGACAAAGTTATTGAAAAAAACCACACAGAGTGCAGGAGTAACTCAGGTCAGGCAGCATCGCTGAAGAAGATGGATAGGTGATGTTTCATGTCGGGACCATAATTCAGACCGAAGGAAACGAGGTGGGGTATACGCTTGAGTCAACATCAATGGTGCTGAAGTTGAGTGCGTCAACTTCCTAGGCATAAATATCACAATCAATTTGTCCTGGTCTACCCACTCTGATGCTACTGCCAATACTACATTCTGCACTCTGGTATTTTTCTTCTTGCACTACCTGTCATACTTACATACTGCTCGATTGTACTCATGCATTATATGATTTGACCAGATAGCATGCAAACAAGTATTTTCATTGTATATCGGAATGTTAATCCTGGCCAAATTGGAGGGGCCAGGACCCTAAAATTGAGTAAAGGCTTCTGGGCTGCTAGACCATTTGTTCAATTTAAAAGTGCCTTCTGTGGAAATGGGACAAGCTGCAGAATGGTGCCAGTTTGTCTAGAGCCTAGTTCAGAGCTGCTGGAAAAAAATTGAACATCTGCAGGAATTACAATTATGTGCAAAATGCATAGAATGGATTGGATGAATGCAAACCAGATATACACGTTGTAAATAATGTTGCAAAACTTTACTTTGCTGGATGTTGATTGGATTAAGTATTGAGCCTTGTCTGGTTTTCTTGCATATCAGGGCACATGTTGCGATGTTCGTTTTCTTTGAGAAACACTGTTTGAATACAATGCATTGGCCACTGTATGATTGGGTTAGGGAAATGTCTGTCATGTACGGGATTAATTGATATCTGCAATTGGATTGTAAAGCGACCACCCCCCATGTGGTTCGGGGACCTATAATAGTCCGCTCCCACGAGGTCCGATGTCGATCTTCTGGGAGAGCACTTAGGACTGCGTGACCTTCTGGAGTGTTTCTGTTTGAGCAAGGCCAGGAGGGCTTGAGCAGGCAGATACGAGGTCGAACCTGCGGTGGTTAGGTACTGTAGTGGGAACTGTAATTGTGTTTTGTCAAAATAAAGATTTGTTGCACAAGTGCTTGACTCAGTAGTTTTTGATGGTTTAATAACCATTATAGCCGCGGAAAACTGTTTATACTAATGGAACTAGAAACTTCATTGTTGTCAAGTCATTTATTTATAACATTCGAAGATCCATTCCACAACTGGGGCAAAATATATACTAGGCAATAGACTTCAGTCTCAGAGGGAGCAGACCGAGAATAAAAAATGGCGGGAAATGGCAGTTTTGTTGGTCTACTTCTCGTACTAATACTACAATCTAAATGGTATTAGAAATGTATTAGAAATTAGAAATGTTAGCTACAATGTAACATTGATTGTGAGACACTGAGGAAATGTGTAATATTTCATGCATACTCTCATCATAAAAATGTGAAAAAAAAGGTGGCTTCAAAACTTTTTGCTCGCCCGAATCGGGCAGACATTTTTTAGTCATTGTTCCAAAACACTTGCCTGACTTTGATTTTCACTTACCCTGAGCAATCAGGCAAGTGCTTATGTAGCACCTTGTATGCAGCTTTTTCTGTCATGATAATATGTACTGTTATATATTCTTCTAGACTAACTTACGTATAGAGATCTAGACCTGTATGCCCCTTCAATTTCTGTTATTACTCTTCATCGATGATTACAGCAGCTGCCTCCATTTTGATGAACGTTTATATAATGTATACGAGTAGAACAATCATGTAATCTGTAGCACAAAGAAATGAGACATGGAAATTGAAATTCAAACTTATTTTCCCACTATGTCAAACAGGGGATGTTGTCAATAGTCAGGGAAAGTAGTTGAGTGCACTAAGCACCAAAAGCAGTCACCTAAAATGTAAATAGAGTGTATGCATGAGCATTTGATAATTCAAATGTCTACTGTATTCATGGCGTCATGATGTTCTTTGTTTTTAATGTTACCAGTATCTTTTTCATGTCTTTCAGAGTATTATACATATTTCTTGCCACATGATCCTTCTCATTCTAAACCAAATAATGGCAATTGTTTTAACACTACCTCATAGAATTCAATTTATTTCCCCATGATGTCGAGAAAAAGCTGTTTACTTGGTATGTTGTCGATAGGGAAAGTAGTTGAGTGCGCTATAAAACCAGTCACCTAAAATGTAGATAGAGTATTCATGACCATTTGATAATTCAAATGTGGACTGTGGCATCATGGTGTTCTTTGTTTTTACTGTTACCAGTAGCTTTTTCTTATGTCTTTCTATGTACACTGTATTATACATGTATATTTCTTGCCATGTGATCTCTCTCATTGTAAACCAAAGAATTATTTGATTGTTTTAATGCTACCTCACAGATTATCACTTGCCAAACAACACAAAGAGTGTATATTTTTTGAACAACTCTTTCTATTGCTGTCATAAGTTAATATCATATTGTTATGTCATGAAATTCCTGTTTTCCTTTCATTTGAAGTCACTGAAATTTCATTGAGTGTCTTACAAGAGCAATCACCTAAAATGTCAAGTAACTAAAGAGCAAGTGAGAATGAGAATCCATTGTAGTACTATAAATGCATGTGTTCGCTACAGGTATTTACTATGTCATAGAACGTAGAAAAATTATTTGCTATGGATGTAAAGTAAGAATTTTGAACTGGCAAAGATGCACCCCGTTAAAAGTGCATACATATTGGTGTGCTCACTAAAGTAATATTCTTTGTGGTGCCAAGCAACGGAGTTGATTTATGATCCACCTACTGTATCCGTATTAAAAGCTCATCATCTGAAGTCACAGATATTGAACATGTAAAATCTTTTTGTGTGTATGCAATTTATATAGCATGAGTTTGTGTGATTGTTTGTGGAATGTGTTGTTGTACGTAAGCCTCCATTGGTTTTTAGCATTCAGATATGTTTATGTCTCATTCGACCTGCTGGACTTCTGGTGGCATCATTCCAAATCTACTTTTCCTACCAATGTCCTGCCGATGTGCATTCTAACAGTCCAGTGAAGCATCCAAATACTCTGAAACTGCTCTTTACTGGAACTTCTACTGGATCCAGTAGGGATTCCTCCTGGTTTCTACTGGTTTGTACTGGTTCCAGTGTGATTAGCTACACTGGTCTTCTACTGGTTGTTGTAAAAATTCCTACTGGTTCATATGGGAACTTAAATTGGTCTTTACTGGTTTCAGTAGGAATTCCAACTGGTTTCTACTGGTTCCTATGGGAATTTTAATTGGTCTTTACTGGTTCCAGTAGGAATTCCAACTGGTTTCTACTGGTTCCAATGGGAATTTTAATTGGTCTTTACTGGTTCCAGTAGGAAATCCAACTGGTTTCTACTGGTTTCAATGGCAGTTTGAATTAGTCTTTACTGGTTCCAGTAGGAAATCCAACTGGTTTCTACTGGTTCCAGTAGGAATTCCATCTGGTTTCTACTGGTTCCATGAATAATTTGTACTGGTTTCTACTGGTTCCATGAAGATTTGTACTGGTTTCTACTGGTTCCAGTAGGAATTCCATCTGGTTTCTACTGGTTCCATGAATAATTTGTACTGGTTTCTACTGGTTCCATGAAGATTTGTACTGGTTTCTACTGGTTCCAGTAGGAATTCCATCTGGTTTCTACTGGTTCCATGAATAATTTGTACTGGTTTCTACTAGTTCCATGAAGATTTGTACTGGTTTCTACTGGTTCCAAGAAGAATTTGTACTGGTCTGCTACATGGCTCCAGTAGGAAATCCCTATTGGTTTCTACTGGTATTATTTCACTTTCCATATTAAAACCAGTAGAGAATTGGACCAGTAGAAACCAGTAAGACTCTACTGGTTTTAGCACTACTGGTTTCTATTGGAATTTCGACCTGGCATTCATTAACAACTAATTGTCCCTGAGAAGCTGGTGATGAGTTGCAGTCCTTTTGGCAAACGTATTCCACATTGTTAGGTTGGGAGTTCCAAGATTTAGATTCTGTGATGATGAAGGAATGGCGAGAGTTTGTCATCACAAGTTTTAAATCTTGGAGGGAAACCTGAGAGGTTGTGTCCTCCTGCTGCCATTGTCCTTACTGGTCGTGGAGGTCTGAAGTTTCCCAAGTGGTACAGCACACACTATGTTTATAACAAAAACAACTAGAAGGGATTGGGACATGAAGCTGCATTGAACAGTTTGATGCGCTTACAAGAAGAATAATGAGAAACTGGAGATCGTAACAATATCTGGGGGTCCCACTAAGAGGCCCAGTTAGAATTGCACAGGAGGACAAGAGGGGCCATTTGTTTAGGAAAGTCATCTCAAATTCTGAAATGATTTGAAACAGAAATTTGATTTCTTGTCAACTGTGGGTTTATCGCAGTTCTTAACAGCGATAAAAACTAGGAATTGTATGGGCACTGGAAAGGTATGGTAATTATCTTGGTCAAAAACATTCTACTCTGTGGCCTTCTGCTGTGGATGTTTTGGTACATAATGCCTTAGGTGGAGTAGCCTTGTCTTTGTGCACATACTGTTTTTCATTGAAAGGAAAACCAAGGAAAAGTTCTAGTTTCTGGCCTCATTCAGAGGGATGGAAGCAAGGGAGGAAGATCAGGTTATTGATAGAGTTAGGGTGATTCATGGTTGGCTGATGGGGTGAATTTAAGATACTGATTGAAGGTTGAAGGTCAGGATGGCAGATGGGGTGCTGATGGCGACTACATTCTTGATCAGGTTCGAGTAGTACAAAATGTCAGGCTTGTAATTGTGGATGGAGATTACTGTGGGGATGAAAATGAGATTCGTCACCAGGAAAGAAGGTGAAAGCTTGGGAGGCCATCAGGGGTTATGGGGAGAATGCAGGAGCATGGGGTTAGGAGGGAGAGATAGATCAGCCATGATTGAATGGCAGAGTAGACTTGATGGGCCGAATGGCCCAATTCTGCTCCTATCACCTATGACCTTATGACCATATGATAGCCATTATGAAAGGTAAGCATATAACTTGCTATTGAGGAAGTGCAGTGTAGGTTCACCAGGTTAACTCCCGGGATGGTGGGACTGACATATGATGAAAGAATGGATCAACCGGGCATATATTCACTGGAATTTAGACGGATGAGAGGTTATCTCACAGAAACATACAACATTCTTAAGGGATTCGACAAGCTCAATGCAGGAAAAATGTTCCCGATGTTGAAGGAATCCAGAACCAGGGGCCACAGTGTACGACTAAGGGGTAGGACATTTAGGACTGTGATGAGGAAAAACCTTTCCACCCAGAGAGTTGTGAATCTGTGGAATTCTCTGTCACAAAAGGCAGTGGAGGCCAATTCACTGGATGTTTTCAAGTGAGAGTTGGATATAGCTCATAGGGCTAAGGGAATCAAGGGATATGGGGTGAAATCAGGAACGGGGTACTGATTTTGAATGATCAGCCATGGAATGGCGATGCAGGCTCGATGGGCCAAATGGCCTGCACCTATTTTCTATGTTTCTAACAGGAGGCCCAGCCAGAAATAATTAACGGTGTTCAGGCAGAACCCCTTTATTTGATGTCATTTCAAAATCTGCTTCAGCACAAGTTGCTCAAGTCATCAATCAAAGAGACCGGGAATCCATGCTGTGTCAATCAATTCATTTAAATTTCAATAATAATATATATTTGATAGCGTAGTTCCTTCTCTCTGCTAGCCTCACCCACCCCACCCCATGTATCTTGGACAACTGACAATGGAGTAGATCATTTTGCAGCCCACATGAATTGATTTTGATTTTAATATTTCTCCACACTGTGAAAAGTAGGAAACTGCCAGCATTTTTCAACATAAATGGCTGAGAGTTTTGGAACACCCAAGGGAATTAAAACAATTCAAAGGCATTGGCTAGCCATCCCCAGGTTGTGCTCCAGTGGAGTTCAGTGGGAGAGCAGAACCTGTTGAGAATCCTCAGTATTTACACTGGGGATATGCTCTCTGTTCCTTAGACTAATACCCAATCCATGATCACATTCATTTGAATGGGGTTTGTTCAGCTGAGCAAAGATATATGGTTAAGTTCCATTTTACTTAATTACTTTTATTTTATATTTTTAAGTGTGTCAGAGTGACTTTAGTTCTTATTTTTTTAACTTGCAATTTAAACATTGAACAATTAAAAATGAAATAAATAATTCATAAATATTTCTGAATGTCAGAGACAGTTGCAATCATTGAGAAACTGGCAGCTTTGGGACTGTGGTCTTCATTTAGAAAGCAAAATCTCAAGGGACGAAATTTCATTTATATAACACCTTTAATTTTCTTAGCATTTTGGATATTCAGAGGTCTTGCAAAAAGGTTGCCCACAAACAACAGTGAAATAAACAAATTCTATATTTCGGATATAATTAGTGTGATCATTGATTATGGAACTGAACAAACCTGTTCTGCCATGTGATCTTTTACATCCACTTGAGAGGGAAGTGTAGACCTCAGATTAAAATCCTCATCTGAATTAAAGACAACACCATAGACAAAGACAACACTCTAAACTGGCAATCTAGGTATTGCACTCTAGTTTCTAGAATGAAACTTGATCCCCTAGTCTTCATCCCTAAGGTCTGTCACTGAGCCAAGCCCAAACACCAATAACAAAGCTAAACAGTGCTGGAAATCTGAAATAAAGCCTTAAAGTATTGAACATGGATGGGAGCTCAGACGCCTATTTTGAAGACAAAAACAGAGTTAGCACTTCAGGTCAACAACCTTTCAGGAGACTGAAGAAAGATCTTTAACCTGAGACATTCAATTAGTTTTTCTCTTCACACATGCTGACTGGCGTGCTCAGTATTCCCTGCACACAGTAATTAGGACACAACGCGACAGACTCTGAAGAAGGATCTTGACACAAAACGTCCTCTATCAATGTTCTCCAGAGATGCTGCCTGACCTGCTGAGTTAGTCCAGCACTTTTGTGTCCTTTTGTGTATATTAACCAGCATCTGCAGCTCTTTGTTTCTACACGGTAGTTAGCATTGATGCTTTACAAAGTCGGACTGTCAAATTGAGCTATTTTTGGCTGGTTATGCCAGGCATCCAAACTGCTAATTTGGCTAATACTTCTACCAGATTTCAGTCGTGCTTGATAAAATGGTAGTTAAAATAGTATCAAAAGAGCTCTATGTCTGTACATTAGAAATCCATAATGTTAGACTTTTTCCATGGTCTACATCACATTGCAAAATCAGCCTCACTGAACAGCTGAATGCCGACAAATGATATTATTCAAACAAATTGATTTTCTTAGAGAGAACTGATTAGTTGCGGCTTATCAGGAGATAAATACTTGCCCAGATCCTAAAGACTCCTTTTAATGCTTAATTGCATTCCTAAATCGCGGTAAACATGTTTATAAATTGTGTGGTGCATGTAATTAATCATAAGCACCCTTTACTGGCCCTAGAATATACATGCACAAGAGGAGGAACCTCATCTCTGAGCTCTCAAATAGATAGCACGCAGTCCCCATGGTACCTTTTCTTTGTGTCCTTGTGGCTGATTTATAAACATGTTATAAGGCACTCAGAAGAGTTTGCCTTCTTTAGGCCTTCTTTACATTGTCTCCTATGTGTGAAAACTACAGGGCTAATACTGCTGTTGAAAGGGCTGCATGGGGAGTCTATGGATGACACAATCACATGAAAGGTAAGTGCCTTTGAGAACAGTCGTTACATTAGAACTACACAATTTATTACCAGCATCTCTAAAATAATGGCACTAACTGAAAGGAGAACTCTAAAATCATTCCTAACAGGGAACCAAGTAGCACACGCATGAAGACAAGAACTGTAACAGGCTCAGGATATTATTGTAATGGAAATTAACCAAAGTTTTGCATCCCTTGTTGAGTGTTTTCCGTGCTGATGAAACACAGCAGCTGATATTGCCAAAATTAATAGGAGCTTTCATAGAGCTTTGAAATAAAGTGTATTTAAACTGCTTCGTTGGAAATAGGAACTCAAAATACTGATGACCTATACATGTTTTCTGCTTCACTGACTCTGATCCAAAATCCTATTTGGCATCTCCAAATTAAAGAGTAATGAAGTACAACAGGGAAGGCAATTTGGCAAGGCAACAATCTGCATCCACTTAATCCCTTTAAGATTATTCCTTTAAAAGTACCTTGTGGTGACATCATCGGCCGCAGTCGGTTTTGGATAAATCTGCGGGCATTGTTCTTTCCGATATAAAGCAGATTCAGATTGAATTATTAGGTCTCTGTCTATTTAACTTAATCCGAGGGTAATGCCCTGATATCTCTTAACACCTGGCAGTCTGAATTCTGTGGATGTTATAAATACATTTTAGGCAAATGAGATTTCTGTATTAATACACTGTGCAAGATCAAATTGTTACCTATTAGTTGATAAAGGCTTATACTTTTAGCCGCTTTAACGGCTGAACAGTATTTCCTCTGATTCTGATATTAACTATTTAACTTCCTGTACCGCACAACATGTGTCATGATATTTCCTTTCTCCTCTCAGAAAGTAGGACATTATTTAAAATGTAATACCTAAACTAAATAAATACATATCAGTAAGTCTCCTCCCCTTCCCACCTCTCCCTCAGCCCTCAGGCCCTAGCATTCCCTCTCTCTCTATCTCTTTCCCCCACCCTAGTTGCACTGGCTTCTCATTTTCACATTACAAACAGCTTACAATGGCTTGTTCCCTTTATCATCGATACTGTTTTGCATATCTTTCATTCATTGTTCATTATCTCTCCACATCACCGTCTATATCTCTCGTTTCCCTGATCCCTGACCAGTCTGAAGAAGGGTCTCGACCCGAAACGTCGCCTATCTCCTTCGCTCCTTAGATGCTGCTGCACCCGCTGAGTTTCTCCAGCCTTTTGTGTACCCTCGATTCTCCAGCATCTGCAGTTCCTTCTTTAACACAAAAATTTAAATGTCTATTTAGAAGTCACAATATAGAAATTTTAGACATCCTGTACATAGATTGTATGATTGCAATCAAAGCATACAAATTAGCCAGAAAAAGCAGCCTACCGGAGGACTGGGAGAAATTCAGTCCAGCAGAGGTGGACAAAGGGCTTAATTAGGAAAGGGAAAATAGATTATGAAAGAAAACTGGCAGGGAACATAAAAACTGACTGCAAAAGTTTTATAGATATGTGAAGAGAAAAAGGTTTGTTAAAACAAATGTAGGTCCCTTGCAGTCAGAAACTGGTGAATTGATCATGGGGAATAAGGACATGGCAGACCAATTCAATAACTACTTTGGTTCTGTCTTCACTAAGGAAGACAAATAATCTGCCATCCCAGAGTACTTAAGGAAGTAGCCCCAGATATAGTGGATGCATTAGTGATAATTTTTCAAAACTCTCTAGATTCTGGAGTAGTTCCTGAGGATTGTAGGGTAGCTAATGTAACCCCACTTTTTAAAAAGAGGGGGGAGAGAGAAAATGGGGAATTACAGACCAGTTAGTCTAACATTACAGACCAGTTCGTCTAACATCGGTAGTGGGGAAAATGCTAGAGTCAGTTATTAAAGATGGGATAGCAGCACATTTGGAAAGTGGTGAAATCATTGGACATGGATTTACGAAGGGTAAATCATGTCTGGCGAATCTTATAGAATTTTTCGAGGATGTTACTAGTAGAGTGAATAAGGGAGAACCAGTGGATGTGTTATATCTGGACTTTCAGAAAGCTTTCGACAAGGTGCCACATAAGAGATCAGTAAACAAACTTAAAGCACACGGTATTGGGGGTTCAGTATTGATGTGGATAGAGAACTGGCTGGCAGACAGGAAGCAAAGAGTAGGAATAAATGGGTCCTTTTCAGAATGGCAGGCAGTGACTAGTGGGGTACCGCAAGGCTCAGTGCTGGGACCCCAGCTATTTACAATATATATTAATGATCTGGATGAGGAAATTGAATGCAACATCTCCAAGTTTGAGGATGACACAAAGCTGGGGAGCAGTGTTAGCTGTGAGGAGGATGCTAGGAGGCTGCAAGGTGACTTGGATAGGTTGGGTAAGTGGACAAATGCATGGCAGATGCAGTATAATGTGGATAAATGTGAGGTTATCCACTTTGGTGGCAAAAACAGGAAAGTAGACTATTATCTGAATGGTGGCCGATTAGGAAAAGGGAAGATGCAACGAGACCTGGATGTCATGGTACACCAGTCATTGAAATTAGGCATGCAGGTGCAGCAGGCAGTGAAGAAAGCAAATGGTATGTTGGCATTCATAGCAAAACGATTTGAGTACAAGAGCAGGGAGGTTCTACTGCAGTTGTACAGGGTATTGGTGAGGCCACACCTGGAGTATTGTGTACAGTTTTGGTCTCCTACTCTGAGGAAAGACATTCTTGCCATAGAGGGAGTACAGAGAAGGTTCACCTGACTGATTCCTGGGATGGCAGGACTTCCACATGAAGAAAGACTGGGTAGACTCGGCATGTACTCGCTGGAATTTAGAAGATTGAGGGGGGATCTTATAGAGACTTACAAAATTCTTAAGGTGTTGGACAGACTAGATGCAGGAAGATTGTTCCCGATGTTGGGGAAGTCCAGAACATGAGGTCACAGTTTAAGGATAAGGGGAAGTCTTTAGGACCGCGATGAGAAAATCATTTTTCACACAGAGAGTGGTGAGTCTGTGGAATTCTCTGCCACAGAAGGTAGTTGAGGCCAGTTCATTGGCTAAATTTAAGAGGGAGTTAGATGTGGCCCTTGTGGCTAAAGGGATCAGGGGGTATGGAGAGAAGGCATGTACGGGATACTGAGTTGGATGATCAGCCATGATCATATTGAATGGCGGTGCAGGCTCGAAGGGCCGAATGGCCTGCTCCTGCACCTATTTTCTATGTTTCTATGAAGTTCGTGTTAAACTAATGGACATCACAATTGCACTCCATTGTCATCTGTGGCATGTATTCCGGAGGATCTTTAGCTGAAACATTCTAGAGCTCTAGAGGCAAAAAGTTAAACAATGTGAATGGGAAAGTTTGATCAAATGTTCAGGTATAATATATTCAGATGGTGAATCAGGGAGCATAGTTTCATGCTATCCTGTATTATGATGTATGCTGAAAGTTTGGCTAGCTGCTTATTTTTAGTTTAGTTTAGAGATACTGCACAGAAACAGGCCCTTCAGCCCACTGAGTCCATGCTGACCAGTGATCCCCACACATTAATGCTATCCTACACACACCAGGTACAATTTACAATTATACCAAGCTAATTAACCTACAACCCTGTGCATCTTTGGAGTGTGGGAGGAAACTGAAGATCCCGGAGAAAACCCACGCAGGTCATGGGGAGAACGTACAAACTCCGTACAGACAGCACCCGTAGTCAGGATTGAATCTGGGTCTCTGGCACTGTAAGGCCGCAACTCTACTGCATGATCTTGCTTCATGTTGTGGCTAAAATGTTCAAAGGATCGCATGTGTCAAAGCTTTGTACATGTGAAACCTCACTGAAACGTCTGAAGAATATTGGAGGTTCATGTCCTTGACAAACAGTGTAGACATAATACTTTTAATGGTTGCAGTGGGGTTACTGCAGATATACTGAGAAATAATCGTAAGCGGACATTTTACACCTGAGCGAATATGTAAAAGTCAATGTTGCTTTTGTCATACATATGTACTTTTTTCCTCCTCTTACTTTCTTCTCGTTCCCTAGACTTCAGTTTCCTGGGTTGTAGGAACAGTATTCCATCTCAAAGACGTGTGGGTTTGCAAGTTATTTAGCCTCTGTAAAATTTAGTTTAGTTTAGAGATACAACCTTGCGGACCACGAAATCCACTCCGACCAGCGATCACGCATACACTAGTTCTAACCTACACACTAGGGACAATTTGCAGAACCCAAATAACCTACAAACCTGCGTGTCTTTGGAATGTCGAAAGAAAACAGAACATCCGGACAAAACTCTTGCAGTTACGCGGAGAACGTACAAACTCCATACACACGCCCGTAATCAGGATCGGACCCGGATCTCTGGGCACTGTAAGGCAGTAAACAGCCGTGCCACTGTGCTGCCCCTTGCGTAGGTAGTGGATAAGAAAGTGGAATAACGTAGAACTAGTGTGAACGGGTGATTAATGGTTGGCATGGATTCAATGAGCCCAAGGGCCTGTTTCCATGCTGTGTCTCGAAACCAAACTAAACACGTGGGGTAACTTTACAGAGGCGAATAAACTGAGTCGGGTATGACAAAATTGTACATGTTTCAGAATAATTATTATTTTAAGTCTAGAGCAAGCAGAAGGTCATCAATTATCATTTGGTAATTAGGACATACATTCTAATTCTAGAACACAGGAAAAAGCTGCAGAGAATGGACAAAAAGGCACTCCAAATGTCTTTACTCAAAAGGGTGTTTGTTTTATTTTACAAATCAGTCAGGTGATTGGAGCATTAAGAGAAGCTTTAATTGCAACCTATATTTTATTACCAACCATTAATATGTTTACATTTTAACCATATAACTATATAACAATTACAGCACGGAAACAGGCCCTCTCGGCCCTTCCAGTCCGTGCCGACCATTTGTTTTCCCCTAGTCCCATCTATCTGCACTCAGACCATACCCCTCCATTCCCTTCACGTCCATATACCTATCCACTTTACTCTTAAATGTTAAAATCGATCCTGCCTCCACCACTTCTGCTGGAAGCTCATTCCCCACAGCCACCACCCTCTGAGTAAAGAAGTTCCCCCTCACGTTATCCCTAAACTTCTGTCCCTTAATTCTCATGTCATGCCCTCTTGTTTGAATCTTCCCTACCCTCAATGGGAAAAACGTATCCACGTTAACTCTGTCTATCCCTTTCATCATTTTAAAGACCTCAATCAAGTCCCCCTTAACCTTCTGCGCTCCAAAGAATAAAGACCTAACTTGTTCAACCTTTCTCTGTAACATAGTTGCTGGAACCCTGGCAACATTCTAGTAAATCTCCTCTGTACTCTCTCTATTTTGTTGACATCCTTCCTATAACTAGGCGACCAAAATTGTACACCATACTCCAGAATTGGTCTTACCAATGCCTTGTACAATTTTAACATTACTTCCCTACTCCTATATTCAATGCTCTGATTTATAAAGGCCAGCACACCAAAGGCTTTCTTTACCACCCTATCTACATGTGATTCCACCTTCAGGGAACTATGCACAGTTATTCCTAGATCCCTCTGTTCCACAGCATTCCTCAATTCCCTACCATTTACCATGTATGTCCTATTTTGATTTGTCCTGCCAAGATGTAGCACTTCACACTTAACAGCATTAAACTCCATCTGCCATCTTTCAGCCCACTTTTCCAAATGGCCCAAATCTCTCTGTAGACTTTGAAAATCTACTTCATTATCCACAACACCACCTATCTTAGTATCATCTGCATACTTACTTATCCAATTTTCCACCCCATCATCCAGATCATTGATGTACATGACAAACAACAGTGGACCCAACACAGATCCCTGAGGCACCCCACTGGTCACCGGCTTCCGACCTGACAAACAGCCATCCACCATTACTGTCTGACATCTCCCATTCAGCCACTGTTGAATCCATCTTGCTACTCCGCCATTAACACCCAAAGATTGAACCTTCTTAACCAACGTTCCATGGGGAACCTTGTCAAAGGCCTTGCTGAAATCTATATAGACAACATCCACTGCTTTACCCTCATCAATTTCCCTAGTTACCGCTTCAAAAAATTCAAGAAGGTTTGTCAAACATGACCTTCCAGGCACAAATCCATGTTGACTGTTCCTGATCAGACCCTGTTTATCCAGATGCTTATATATATTATCTCTAAGTATCCTTTCCATTAATTTGCCCACCACTGACGTCAAACTAATAGGTCTATAATTGCTAGGTTTATTCTTTGAACCCTTTTTACACAATGGAACAACATGCGCAGTACGCCAATCCTCCGGCACTATTCCCGTTTCTAATGACATTTGAAATATTTCTGTCATAGCTCCTGCTATTTCTACACTAACTTCGCTCAATGTCCTAGGGAA
Organism: Okamejei kenojei; assembly: GCA_035221665.1. Lineage (NCBI taxonomy): Eukaryota > Metazoa > Chordata > Chondrichthyes > Rajiformes > Rajidae > Okamejei > Okamejei kenojei. Next base: position 50,378,368 of record CM069140.1, on the reverse strand, counting down.
TATCCTGTTAGGACCTGGAGACTTATCCACTTTTATATTTTTCAAAAGTGTCAGTACTTCCTCCTCTTTGAATCTCATAGTTTCCATAGCTACTCTACTTTTTCCCCTTAACTCACAGAGTTCAATATCCTTCTCCTTGGTGAATACCGAAGAAAAGAAATTGTTCAATATCTCCCCCATCTCTTTTGGCTCTGCAGATAGCTGTCCATTCTGGTTCTCTAATGGCCCAATTTTATCCCTCGTTATCCTTTTGCTATTAATATAGCTGTAGAAACCCTTTGGGTTTACTTTCACCTTTCTTGCCAAAGCAACCTCATATCTTTTTAAGCCTTCCTAATTTCTTTCTTAAGATTCTTTTTACATTCTTTATACTCCTCTAGCACCTCATTTACTCCATGCCTCCTATAATTATTGTAGATATCTCTCTTTTTTTCGAAACAAGTGTCCAATTTCCCTTGAAAACCATGGCTCTTTCCAATTTTTACTATTTCCTTTCAACCTAACAGGGACATAAAGATTCTGTACTCTTACAATTTCCCCTTTAAATGTCCTCCATTTCTCTTCTACATCCTTCCCATGAAACAAAGTGTCCCAATTCATTCTTTTAAAATCCTTACGCATTCCCTCAAAGTTAGCCTTTCTCCAATCAAAAATCTCCACCCTAGGTCCAGTTCTGACTCTCTCCATAATTATATTGAAACTAATGGTATTGTGATCACTGGTCCCAAAGTGCTCACCAACGCATACCTCCGTCACCTGACCTGCCTCATTTCCTAACAGGAGGTCCAGCACTGCCCCTTCTCTGGTCGATACCTCTATGTACTGCTGCAAAAAACTATCCTGCACACATTTTACAAACTCCAAACCATCCAGCCCATTTACAGAATGTGTTTCCCAGTCTATTTTTGGAAAATTGAAATCTCCCACAATCACTACCTTGTGCTTACTACGAATATCTGCTATCTCCTTACGTATTTGCTCTTCCAATTCTCGCTCCCCATTTGGCGGTCTATAATACACCCTAAAAGTGTTGCTACACCGTTCCCACTTCTCAGTTCCACCCAAATAGCCTCCCTAGACGAGCCCTCTAATCTATCCTGCCAAAGCACTGCTGTAATATCTTCTCTGACAAGCAATGCAACACCTCCCCCTCTGATCCCTCCAATTCTATCACGCCTAAAGCAATGAAATCCTGGAATACTTAGTTTCTAATCACAGGAATATTTAGTTTCCAATCACATTTTCTAACAGTTCAAAAACAGACTGTGAGCAGTAGACACTTGCCAGGCTTTATCCCACCTCAACTCTTTTCCAGCTTTCTCTCCTCAATACAATCAGTCTGAGGAATGGTCTCGACCCGAAACATCGCCTATCCATTCCCTGCAGAGATGCTGCCTGTTCCACTGGTTTACACCAGCACTGGCATTTACTGAAGTATCTAGCATCTGCAGTTCCTTGCACCTCCACAAACTCATCATTGGTGGAGGTTGTCTCCACAGATTGCTTTACCCTGTCAAGAATTTCCTCCCCAACTTTGATAGCCACCCTTTTTCATGAATTCTCTAACTAATGCACAATGCTTGAACCAAATATTTGTTCTTGTTCTAATATCCTTCTTTTAATTGGATGTGGAGAGCCAATTTTTATTAGTGGGGGAGTCTAGAACTAAAGGTCATAGCATCAGAATTAAAGGACGTTCTTTTAGGAAGGAGATAAGGAGAAATTTCTTTAGTCAGAGGGTGGTGAATCTGGGGAATTCTTTGCTACAGAAGGCTGTGGAGGCCAAGTCAGTCGATATTTTTAAAGCAGAGATAGATAGATTCTTGATTAGTACAGGTGCCAGAGGTTATGGGGAGAAGGCAGGAGAATGGGGCAGGAGGGAGAAATAGATCAGCCATGATTGACTGGCGGAGTAGAATTGATGGCCTAATTCTACTCCTGTCCTTTGTGACCTTATGTATATTTCCCCCTCTTTTGGTCTTGCATTTCAGCAGAGGATCTTGAAATATTATGCAACATAAATGCACATTTTTACGTAAAAACAGAATAGAAGATATCAAGTATTAAAAAGTCCCATTTAATGAAATTGAAACCTGTTTTTTACCATCAATGTGTGTCAATGGGCTTTATTATCATCTCATATTAAAGTTAATTTGTATTCATAATTCTTTCATATTATTCCCAATTATTCTCTCAAGCTCACTGGAAGGCACCCAAATTCATGAATTGTTTATTGTGTAGAACAGCTATAACCTAAGTAAAACTCTGAACTCTTGTCTCTCTTAAGAGAAAAAAATATATATATTTACTGACTGAATGACTAATCTGTTGCAAAATCTTTAGAAAGCTGTGATGGAGAAACACATCAATTTATTTGCACTTTATGTCCTAACGGTACTTGCGTGATCCCAAAGTGCAACATTGCAAATACCCTCGAGATAGTGAACTGGGGACACGGTCTGAAGAAGGGTCCCGACCCGAAATGCCATCTGTCCATTCCCTCCCCAGATGCTGGCAGACCCGCTGGGTTCCTCCAGCACTTTATTTTTTGATAGTGAGCTGTCTGCTTGGACTGCTGTGCTGATGAAGGTTCCAGGATGAAGATGCAATAACAATGAAGATGTGGTGACACATTTCGAAGCCAGGAGGATGAGGGGAACTAGAAGGTGAAAGCATTTCCATGTGCAATCCGTCCTCATATAAAGTGGTTGTGGATAGTTTTTTTGGTAAATAGAAGCAGGTAGAAAGATAGATTCTCTATTTTTTGTCACAAATTTTATTTTTTGTTGGAAAAAAGAATGCTGTCAGCCAATGCGTCTGAATGAAACGTCTGTGGATTCAAGTCCCATCATGAAATACTGAACACAAAACTCAAGGCAGAAAATCCTTGGCAGTAATGACAGACGGCTTGGAGGTGACATCTCTTGTTTGAGTTGTTCGCCTGAAGAACCGTCTGCTCTCTGAGGTGGATGTAAAACACCAATATCCCCATTTTGAAGAAGAGCAAGAACTTAGCCCAAGACATGTTAAAATGTTTAAAGCCTTTCAACAGGTATTCACAGATTATAGGGGCAAGTTTACAACGTAGAGAAAGATGAATGCTTGGAACATACTGCCAGGGGTGGTGGTGGAGGCAGATATGTATAGGGGCATTTCAAAGACTTTTAGATAGGCACATGCATATGCAGGGAATGGAGATCACACGCAGGCAGGGAATGGAGGGATGGAGATCACACGCAGGCAGAGGAGATTTGTTAAACTTGGCATCATGCTTGGCACAAACATTGTGGGTTGGTTGCAGTGTCTGTTCCTATGCTGTACTGTTCTACGCTCTATGTCCTTTCTGTTAATTACTGTTTGCAGTAGCTGGCTCTGTTCAAATTAGCTGTTGCATTTCCTACACCATATATGACCAGTATTTCATTGTCATAAATTGCTTTATTGATAAGATCAAGTCACAAAGTCAACTTAATATGGTCGTTAAAAAGTATTACATGAATGCATCTAAAAGTCCATTATAAAATTAAAGTGTTTCATAAAAAGGATAGTACAGGTAACATGTGTGTGGAAAACCCCCCCAGCTCACTGACAAGTGTTCTAGCACACATTAATACTTTTACTTGCAAAGTCAGTGTTTCCTAGTATATCATTTATATTCAAGCTTTAGGGTGAGTTATTCAAAAAGAGTTTAATGTTTATTTTTCAATGAATTTAAATAATTGCTGACTTCACATGCTTCTGTGATGTTTTGAAATCAATTAGTCTTTTAAGAACAGAGGGAGATCAGATCATTTCCACGAATGGTGAGAAAAGTAAAATAACTGATAAATAAATAACACGCCTCACATTATAGCTTAACGCAATAATTGTGAGCCATTTATGTCATACCACCTGCTAGTAGAACTTGGAAACTTTGTAAAAGCATATGTTGTTTAATTGCTGCTATTTACTTATTCTCTTGAATTTAAAGTCATTTGTGTTTGGCAGATGATGTGTAATTCTACATCTAATTCTGTTGCACTGTTAAGCTGCTCTTTGTACAAAAGAATCACGTAAGCTCAGTCACAAGTTGAAATGGACTGAAGGCACCTCTGATCCTAGGAGTATGGTGACACCATCAAACATCTTATCTTGGATAACCAAAATGGTCTAAACACAGAAAACAACACCTATTTTTAAGCTAATAGAACTATATTAGCTGATCCCATTGTGGTCGCCAACTGATACTTGAGTAGCTTGCCCTGCCCAATTGACTAGGAGTCAGTCAGGCTTTTCCCTCTGTTTAGAAGGACTCTCTACAATTCACCTGAGGAAATATTCCTAAACATACTGAACTTGCAAATTCCACCCCATATAAGCCCTTTCTACAATAGCAGACCCAGATACAAGGAAAGTTTAAATCCTAGACAATCCTATTTTAGTCTTCCGGCTGTCTGCAATGTCCCAGCATATTTGTTCCTTAAATTTCTGTTGACTATTCTGGGGCCTACAGCACAATCCAAACAAGGTGATTGTCTATTTTTTAAATTTCTCAGCTCCACCCATGTAGCCGATCCTTCAATAATGCAATCTTGGACTATTGCTGTATTGTTCTACTTGATCAATAAAGCAACTCCCCCTCCTTTTACCACCCATCTCTATCTTGCCTATTGCACCTGCAACTTGGAACATTAAGTATTTATCAGAAGCAATTTGCCAGATTTGAAGGCATTAGCTATCAGGAGAATTTGGACAAACTTGACTGTTTTCTCTGGAGATTGACGGGAGACTAAAAAATATTTAAAATTAGGAGAGACATAAATCGGGTAGATAGTCAGAATCGTTATCCCAAGGTGGAAATGTCAAAGACTAGAGGGCATAGCTTTAAGATTAGAGGGGAAAAGTTGAAAGGAGATTTCTGGGGCAATTTCATAAACAGAGATTGGTGGATTGCTCGAATGTGCTGCCATGGGCAGTGATGGAAGCAAATACGATTGTGGCATTAAGAAGCTATTAGATTAGCATACGGATATGCAGGGTATGGTGGGATATGGATCACATGCAGACAGAAGGAATTAGTTTAACCTGGCAGCATGTTCAACTCAGAAATTACAGCCCTGGTACTGTGCAGTATTGTCTTGTGTTGTTTATCTATGCACTTTACATGTTATCTTTAAATGACCGTGTGGATGGATATTAAAAAAAATCGACAGTGCATTTAAAAGCAAACAGGGATGTTCTCACATTTCATGGTCAATATCCATGTCAAAATCAATCAATCAATTAGTCTATTCTACCACAGGAACAGGTTATCTTATCATTTTATATTTGCTACCTTTAGGATATCACTTGTTTAATATTGATACCAATTTTCATAGAAAACCAATAATGACACATCAAAAAGCATATCATTGGATGTAAAGTGCTTGAGAAAATCTCGAGATGAATGGTAATCATTTCTCTCTTCATACTTATGCATCTGGGAATTATATGTAGTCTTCACATTACTGGGCTAGGAGACAAAATGCCTGGATGAGGGATTTCAAGTTGTACAAATAGAAGATTGTAAATTTAGTCAGTTAAATAAATCTGAAACATAAAATCTACGAGATTATAGTGAATAAGAATTTGGTTCACTGTCAACCTTCAGAAAGGAAATTTGCCACTTTTAACCAGGGTCCTTATTAGTGTGCAAATAGTGTGCATGTTGGAATTCTCTCTCTCCCTATTTGAAAGGCAATGGACAGCACACTTTCTTCTGTGCGCCAAACAGTAAAATGAATGCTTGTCTACGAGCTATCAAAAGTACGTAATATCTTTAACATAGCAGTGAGTCTGCTCAACACCTTGCCCACTCAAATTGCCTAGCACTGTGCCATAACTAAAACGCAAACCATCGGGAAACTTGTCAAAGTATATTTGGTATGATCTTTGCCGCTTGCATGTGTATTCCCATTTCTTCATCACTGCTGGATCAGAGTCCTGAAACTCTCTTCCACAACAGCATCTTCATCTTTTTGACTGCAATGGTTTCAATAAACTCACTACCACTTTCTCAATGGCAACTAGAAATTGATACAAACATGGGCCTTGCTAATATTACACCCATCCACCCATGATATTTTATATAACCATACTTCAAAGAAAATGTTTCAATGTGTTCCATCTGCGGTCATCGCAGAAGTATAATAATTATCTTACGATTAGAATGACCCAAATGTAACTTTTTACTTTCCAATGTTTCTTGCACTATCACTTGCAGTAATTGGAAAAATATTAGTCTACATGTGGTTTTCCTCATTGTCTCGTTGAATATTTATGTGAAAGGCAACTTAGACATTGGTCTAAAATCATACCATAAAATATCCAATGCCATTGAGTTACATAAAATATGAGGCATGAAAATTACCTGGAGCTCTCCTAACTCAATTATTGAGGAAGGCGATATGAAAATAATGTCATTATTTATGGTGATGTTACACATCATTCCTGCCCTTGCTACAAATGTGAAATACTCCACTTGAATGATGGAAAGAAGATTTCTTTTTAAATGTCCAAAAATGCACTTACTAAAAATAAGTGTTGATGTTACCACAAACCTGCAGCTGGTAGAGCGGGTAACAAGACATTTTTTTTTTGCAGAGAGGCATGAATTTGGGGAAAGTGGGGAAGTGTGGGCTTGATTAAGAGGGGAGACAATCGCATAATCTGTGTTATGAGAACACGGGGAAGAAAATTAATATATTACAGATATTTTTAGAATTTTTAAGGATGTATTTGAAAGTCATTTGCATCATTAATATTCAATGTTGATTGACAGAATAGGGTGAGATGCTGGTAAACGGGACTAGTTTATATGGGGCAGCTCGGTTGGCAAATGATGAGTTGGGCCAAAGGACCTGCTTCTGTGCTTGATGACTCTGACTCTCTAATAGTGTTTGTCATAACTACTGAAATATGCTATTTGAGCAGAAAAGAACTCTAAATATCTGTTCTACATACATAATGATGAGTTAAATCCTTCATTGCAGAGGTTGTTAGGCATCCATTACGAGTCCATAATTGAGAAGAAAATGGAATTGTTTCCAGCGATTTTGTTTCTTTCTTAATTACATATTCATTGCAGTACCCCAACATCTTCCCGAAAGGTAATTAGTTATTATTATTAAATCCTGGACCTGTTGCTGGACTTGACGCATGGCTTCCAAGATGGCGCCCAACCCAGGCGACTACTTGCATGCGCAATAAACACATATTACGATCGCTCCACACTCTTAAATCTCTATTCCTACAGTAACATTTCTTACTTTAACTATGACCTCCTTAAACTCCTCTCATATTTATCCTTCCTTTGACTCCCGGAACCCGAAGACCACACACATTTGACCCACGGGACTATCCTAGATCGGACTTTGCTGGCTATGCCTTGCACTAAATGTTATTCCCTCATCATGTACAGTATCTATACACTGTAAATGGCTCGCTTGTAATCATGTTTTGTCTCTCTGCTGACTGGTTAGCATGCAACAAAAGCTGTTCACTGAACCTTGGTATATGCGACAATAAACTAAACTAAACTATATCAAGGACGAATACTTAAAATTTGAAAATGTCCAGTTGCACGATCGAATCTAAATTTCTAATTAATTTTATTAAAGCCAAGTTCGTGGACTGGGTGGGATGAAGGGCTTGTTTCTTTGCTGAATCTCTAAACAAAATACCCTGTGTCAACTGGTCTAATTATACCATAGCAGACACTAAATCCTCATTTGCCTCCTTTGCTGCCAATGATTTAATCACTATTATAGGCAATCTTTTCTCCATTGCTGCTTAAATGATGTCATATAATATTTTGCTTCCAGACAGCAATGGAATAACAACTCATAACAGAGTTTATCATTTTCTATTGTAAGGATACTAATTAGAACTATTTGGAAATAGTTGTACTCATCTCTTAGTATTTCCAAACTATATTTGATGTTTCTGATGAAGAAAAAAAAATCCCCTGAAACATATTTAGCTGATGATGGGCTCCTAATATTGTATTGGGTGAAATTAACCTGTAATTCTCAATTTCATATTCTAGTTTCATTAAATTCAACCTGAATTAATTGCATTCTTATTAAGAAGATATCACATCCAGTGGATCAAGGTTGAAGTGACTCACATACAATTTGAATAAATAATTTCATCCTCAAGTTCAATCCATTCGTAATTAACTACTATAGCATTTGAATTTCTTGGAAATCATTATTTTTTTTTCTGGTTAGCACAGGAAGAAATGCTGCTCCTACTTGGAAGGCACTATCCTTGGCTCTCGAATTCATTACATAATGATCTCCTGATATCACATACATAATAAGGTATCCTCGAGCAAATGCTAGTAGCTTAAGCTGGGAGAGGGACAATAGGCAGCAGATCTAACAATATCTCAGAATTTTATTCATATCCCCAGTTGTTCATAAAAGGATATATAAATATATATATATATATATATATATATATATATATATATAGACTGCATCATTTCAATTCCTGGGTCCTGAAACTCCTTTAATTTTAATGCTTAAGGAAATAAACCACATCTTACAAATTAAAAACCGGCAAAAGAATGGGCACTCAATAGCTTAATGAAGCATCAATCATATCACCAGATGTATGAATTTAGATATTTTCAATCTATTTCTGGAACTCTTTCTGCTCTAATGCCCCATTGCCTGTCAGCCAAACTGTGGTATTGACCAGTTGCCTTGTCTACTTGTTCAATTGTTCATTTGTGTGAGTCACCTCAATTTCCAATGAATCCAAATCAGAAGCAACTATGAATGTATTGACAAACTCATCGCTAATTGAACACTTTACCATATTGTCATCACTCTCAATATTAACCCCTTTTATTGCTTTTTACTTTTGTGATTAATAGGCAGCAAATCTAAAAATGTAAGAAATAATGTGAGGGACCAAAAATACTGAAAACAAATAAAACCGGGAACATAGAAATTTGGGGGAATAAATGTTTATCTCTACATCGTATGAAAAATAAAATTGCATCACTTTGTTTACTCTACAACACAAACTAATTTTTGACCGAGAGGGGTCCTCATTGAAACTTACCGAACAGTGAAAGGCTTGGATAGAGTGGATGTGGAGAGGATGTTTCCACTTGTGGGAGAGTCTAGGATGAGGTCATAGGCTCAGAATTAAAGGACGTTCCTTTAGGAAGGGGATGAGGAGGAATTTCTTTTGTCAGAGGGTGGCGAATCTGTGGAATTCATTGCACAGATATGTTTAAGGTAGAGATAAATAGATTCTTGATTAGTACAGGTGGCAGGGTTTATGGGGAGAAGGCAGGGGAATGGGGTTAGGAGGGTGTGAGGGATAAAGTAATTAAACTCCACTATTGTAAGGGGCTTTAAAGAGGATTCAAACCGATAGGGGCAAGGGAGAGGGTTCTGACACAGCTGTGTATCAAAAGTTACCAGACCCATCCTTGAGTAAGAAGTGATAGCATTGTATAGCGGTAAAAGGGAGTGATGTAGATAGATCCCTATCAGTAGAATGGAGTGATAGATGGAACCCTTGTCACTATAGCTTAGCTTTAGTGCTGATATAGGAGAACTGAGAGAGTTCACTTGGAGGTGAGTAAAACTAGGGTAGGTCATGAACAACTGAGCATGCTTAATAAAATAAATGAATATTACAACACACCTCTGGTCAAGAAACTACTCATTACCATGCACATGTCTGGACATGCGATGTATGATGTGGGAGGTACTGGGGGGACGTACCTACAGACTGTGCACCTCAGGGCCCTGATTGGAGAGGGTCCGGAGGGGAGGTTGGATGTAGAATTGTGTGTATAAAGGGGGTTTACCCTTCTGACTTCGGTGTGTCTCAAGTTGGAGAGGCACCCGACTCTGCAGACTCGAAAATAAAGAATCTCTTGCTTCCACAATTTAGTCTTTGAGCAGTGATTGTGAGCACATCGCATATCTCACAAGGGAGAGATAGACCATCCATGATTGAATGGAGGAGTAGACTTGATGGTCCAAATGGCCTAATTCTGCTCCTATAACTTATGACCTTATGACCATCTTCTGTACTTACTGGGGATTGAGATACGTCAGGAATGAGATGTTCTCATCCCATTGTCCCCTTGAGGCATTTGGACATCTGGCCAAATATCCTGCAGCTCTATGATGGAGCACAGTTACATAGGTTGCCCAAGAGTGATTTCAGACTGTATCATAAACATCTGGAAATTCTACTGGTAGAGTTGTTCAATTCAGACACAGATTTTGGGTCCTGTTATAACTATATAATTTTGCACTATATTTATGTCAATTCAAAGCAAAGGGAAATAGAAGAATCTTGCATTCTTTGCCCTTCTTCAGTGGTGGTTTATACTGTTAATGAGTGGAAGACGATTTCAGCAGAGATTGCACTAAAGAGATGCAAGATGTAGAGGTAACAGTATTGTTCACATTTGCAAAAATATACCAAGAGGCACAAGAGGTTGCAGGTGTAGAAATGTGGTCAGGCCCTGATGCAGGGTCTCCATCCAAAACATCAACAATTCTTTTCCCTCTCACAGAGTCTGCTTGACCCACTGAGTTCCTCCAGCAGTTTTTTTTTTTTTGCTCCACTTATAACCAGTTGTCCTCAGTCTCTTACACTAAAAATAACTTTGAACCTCTGGCTGACACTTACTTGGCCACATCTGTAGTTCTTGTCAAAATATTTGAGAGGAGGTTAACAATGAATAATCATCCAGAATGAATGGTAAAGTTGTTGGTTTTCGCCCCCACTCAAACTCTGGAATGCATTATCTCCATTAATGTTTAACTTTTGGAACCCAGATTGAAAAATATTGCAGAGGAAACTGTTGACTCTGCTCCTATGTTGGTTGACTACAAAAATAAAAATCAGTATACCGGTGAAGTAAATGCAGGCATGGTGGATAATTGGAAGGAGATAAATTTGCACAAAGTTCAACCTGTGCTGTTATATAACTGGAACAATCGATAATAGTTGATGCTAAGAGAATGCCATCAATGGAAAAATATTCTCACCATTGAAATACAAACTTTGAGCCTAAAATTGATAGCTTGCCAGAGAAAAAGGAAAGAAGCCAGCTTTGAGGCTTCATTAGATGGGTCAGCTTAGAGTTTTGGCTCCACAAAGCCCTTCATTCAAGGTCAGTCAAGCATATGACTAATACATCACATGAAGAAAAGGATAATGTACCAAGGCAAATAATTCCCATTTCTCAGAATTTTATTCACATGCCCAGTTTCATAAGTACATGGTTGTTCATAAAAGGACATATATCGACTGCATAATTTCAATTCCTGGGTGCTGAAACTCCTTTACTTTTTAATGCGTTAAGGAAATAAACCACATCTTACTTCATGGATTTTATTTCCCTGAGTTACACAAATAAAAACCGATAAAACAGTTGGACGCTGAATCGCTTAATGAAGCATCAATCATATCACCGGACAGATGAATTTGGATATTTTCAATCTATATCTGGAACTCTTTCTGCTCTTTGAACTCTCTGTGTAAATGAAGCTACTGCCCCGTCAGACAAACCGTGGTATTGACCAGTTACCTTTTCTACTTGTTCAGCAATGCAATTGTTCAATTGTGTGAGTCACCTCAATTTCCAAAGAATCCAAATCAGAAGCAACTGTGAATGTATTGACCAACTCATCGCTAATTGAACACTTTACCATAGTGTCATCGCTCTCCATATTAACCCCTTTTATTGCTTTTTCACTTATGTGGTTATAATATCCTGTAGGGGTGAATTGTTCTTCAAGAAAATGAAAATATTGTGAATTTGGGATGGGGGAGGGCATTATTTACTTTTTTTTTTGGGGGGGGGGGGGGTTTAATCGCCAACTACCTCTTTTAATTGCAATGAATTGTGATTGTATTTTCAGTCCACAACTGATTTTCAGCAAATTAATCACTGGACTCACAAATACTTTCCTGTGGAAGCAGAAATTTAGTACCCAGATTTTGGCTTAAGTCACAATTATATTATTCACAGCATAAACTACTGTCTTTATTGACATTCAATTTGAAGGCCTAGGTCTTCCCTAAGACCTTCAAACAGACTCAAATGCTATTGGCCAGAGCTTTAGAGTTGCACAATTGTGGTCCTAGAGCTTGTATAATGCTCTTAATTTCCAAGGATATTTGAATATATTGATGTTAGTCACTACCCACAACATTTCACACAGGAGCTGTCCGTCCAAGCAAATAAAAAAAAAGGCAAATTAAAAGAAATTGGGACAAAATTTATGCTGACTGCTTTTTCTTCACCTCAATAAAGAGAATGGGTGTTCATCTGTGTGCAAAAATGCTTTGTGAAAATAATGTTTCTGGCGGCACAAAGTGTTGTTTCTATTTTGTTCTTATTAAATCTTAGAAGGTGCATTAATGAAGGAGAGAAAAGGATGAGAAAGGAATGTTGGCTTTATTATTTATAGAACATAAACATAGCATGAATTTGGAAATCAAATAATTATCTCATTGTTGACGATTTCAATGGTGAAAGCTTGCATTTGAGAAACTGAGAGACTATCCTCTTTGCCACTGGAAAGTGAATGTGTGAGGAATTTGCACAGAACAGCTCACTGTTTTGGATTTTACTCCGCTTTTAAACCAGTTAACAAATACAATTGGTCAACAAGGAGGTTGGTGTGAGATGTGGCAGTTGTAATATATAGAAATACTCCCCTCTGTCTAATTAATGTGTATGTCTTGTCCTGCAGAGTGAGCAGCTGGCTGCCCTCCATCAGCTCCAACACGGGCCGGTGACACACAACTGGATTTTCTGGCCGATAACTTCTACTACACCATCCGCATGGCCTGGTGATCTGGCAGTGCCCCCAGCAGCCTGCACTACACTTCCAAATTCATGATGGAAATGGTAAAAAAATTGACAAGTTGTGCAATGCCTTCAGCCTGCAGATGGAACACAACAGTAGTCCACTTGGTTAAGGCAAAATGGTGCAGCCTGATCTTCGAAAGATTTCCTCCTCCTGTCCAAGGCACTCATGATCAGATCTACCAATATCACGCCAGTATTCTTCTCCCACCACTGCTTCCCTTGGGCTGAGTGTCACTTATAGGAAGACCAAAGGCAAATAGGGGGATGTGTTCCTTTGACGTGCTCGTCTTTGGCTCCCTGATACATGGATAGACTCCGATACACTGATTGTAAGCAATTGTAGAGAACATCCAGATTCTTCATCTTCAAAGGTCTTCAGAAAGACAAAGGGAACTATGTCAACTCCAGACATACTCCAGACATCCTCTTCTTCTGTATTTGCGCAGGTGGGTGGAGTGAGAAGTTCTGAAAGTTAAGGAGCGGACAAGCCTTTGCCTCAGAATCCTTCAAGAAAACCTTCTGATCCAAGTCTGATTTGCAGACTAGTATTTCTTCTTCCAAAAGATATGTGATCTACAGCTTTAAGGAAGAGGACATTTCGGCACCATCCCAATAAATGGACATATTGAGGATCTGCAGATCCTTCTGTGCTGACTTGTACAACAGAAAGGCTACAGCCAGCACAGCCTTCCTGTATCTCCTCTCCTCTATCACAAATATATTTTCAACAACAGTATTTGGGAGAGTCTGCATCAGCCACTGCCTCCACTGCACACAAGATTACAGTTTCCGCCTGTTCCCTTGAGATGGATAAAACTTCCAGGAGTGATGGCTCGCTGGCTGAGTGGTACTTGACTCTGTGGGATTAGGTCCACTCTCTCCATTCCTTTTCTGCTGCCACCTGCAGAAGTTCTTGGATGACTCTGTAATTGTGGGCTGCATCAGTGAGGGGAGGGAAGTTAAATACAGAGATGTAGTCAATGACTTTGTTGAGTGGTGTGGGCTGAATCACCTGCAGCTGAACACCAACAAGACTGAGGAGTTAGTGGTGGACCCCTGTCCCCTGTCTTCATCAATGGTGTAGTTGTGCAGTTTACCATCAGTACAAATAACTTGGATTACCTGGACAGTAAACTCCAGGACAGATTACTTGGACAGTAAACTCCAGGAATGCTGAGGCCCTATGCAAGAAGGAACGGAGCCGGCTGTACTTTTTGAGAAGGCTCCACTCCTTCAACGTCTGTATTAGGATGTTGCAGATGTTCTACCAACTGGCGGTAGCCAGTGCCATCTTTTACGCTAGTCTTGTGCTGGGGCAGCAAGGCGAAGCTCGCGGATGACAACAGGATTAACAAGCTCTCCCTAATCCCTCCCCAATTTTTGCACATCCTCAATCCTTTTGATTTGTCACTTTAATTTAATATTTCATGTGTTTTATGGATGTTGACAGATCAATTTTCCTGGAATAAATAAAATTCTAACGTACCATATCGTACACCTGCTGGAAGTGGAAAGCAAAAGCTAACTACCACTAAATATGTGTGATATCTGAGTGACAGTTGAACTATTAAACTGTGACCGAGAAGAGAGATTCTCCCCAAGATTGTCCATGGGTGTATATTGCACAAACCCGAGTTTAGTTTAGTTTAGTTTAGAGATACAGCATGGGAACAGGCCCTTCGGCCCATGAGTCCGCGCTGAATAGTGATCACCTTTACAGTAGTTCTATGATACATGCTGGGGACAATTTACAGAAGCCATTTACCCTACAAACCTGCACATCGTTTATTATATGGGGGGGAGGGGGGGGGGGGGGGGGGGGGGGGGGGGGGGTGCCAGAGCACCCGGAGAAAACTGATGTGGTCACAGAGGGAATGTACAAATTCTGTAAAGAAAACACCCAAGGTCAGGATGGAACCCAGGTCTTTGACGCTTAAAGACTGCAACTCTACCGCTGCGCAACTGTGCTGCCTGACACCCCAGCTCTCCTTTATAGTTTACCATTCGCATATGACCAACAGAATAGTAAAGTGTATGAAGGTTTCAGCTGCAGTAGAGAAGAAGTGCCTTCTTTTGTTTCTCCCTGATACATTAAGAGGAGACATTGTGTGCACTTTCGTTATTTATTCCAGAGATCTTGGTCAGTTCTACACATTAGCTGTCTTGGAGCTTGAAAACTGAACATTAATACACAAGAATTAAATCTTTGCACAAACAAGTCTTATGTCAGGCAGCATGATGCTGACTGTTGCTGGTAGATCATGTTAATAATTCTAAACATGGTATTGTGTTAATAACGTTAAACAGCCCATACAGTAGTTCTTTGTGAAAGATAATAACCAATAATTCTTCAACAATCAAAAATTGACATAAAGAACATGGGGACTCAGAAACAACTGTAGACTATCCAATCGCTCGCTAGTTCTGCTGATTAATTGTGTCATGGTTGATCTTAATCTTAATTCTACTTGGTTGCCATTGTTCTATAATTCTATTCAGCAAAAATCTGGCAAAAAGCCATAGTTGGGATAGAGAGGGGATGGATATTGCCGTAGATTTCCGCAATACGATTCTATACTATACTATCAAGAAATTCTTCCTGAATTGCCTTTACATAATTTTAAGGTTCTTCCCATTGTCCTATGGTCTCCCACCAGAGTAGTGCTTTGCTTCATCTACCCATAAAAATGTTTCAATTATCTTAAACTCTACAATTAGATGATGCCTTACCTTATCTAATCATGATTACAATCCTTGTCTCTTCATCTGACACAGTATTGTCCACTGAGCTAATCTAGTAATACCTACTACATCACTATTGCATTAGTACTATCATCAATTTTAGATATGTGATTTCCCATTCTATCTGAGTCATTAAGGAAATTATGGGAAAAACTGTGCTGTTTATAGATCCTTAAGCACTCCCTACCACTTCCTGCTAATCTGAGTATCTATCCATTATTCACATTCCCTTGCTCCTGTCTCCTATCAGATTTCCAATTAATGTCAATGGATTGTTCCAAATCTATGTGATGATATTTTGAAGGACTCTACATGACATATTTTGGAATGGCTTCTTGTAGCTAATTAAACTACTATACCTAAATATATTCCACATTAATAACATTCTCCAAGCATTCAACATAGCTTTCTTGATTCCTGGATCTGCTCCAATTTATCCAAACACTTAGTTATCGTGTCACTAGTAATAGATTTGTGCAGCTTCCACACAACTGATGTTTTGTTAATATGTCCATAACCACCAAGGTGTGTAGCTCATTGCCTCTTATGTTCCAACCAAAGGGACAATTTATGATTTGCATTTGTTTTGATAGATAATGGCTATCACATCAATGAAGAAATGAAAGTTTGAACATTTAAAGCACAAGAGAGTTTTAGGTTACCATCAGATCAAATTAGTGTCTGTAGAAAAATAAGCAGTTAATGCTTCGGGTTTGGTTCAGTTATTAGTCAGAACTTGTTTCAATACCAAAGATACTAGACCTGAAATGCTAACTATTTATCTGGGATGGGAGATTGCAACCTTCACGTGGTCCACCCTATTTCGAAGAATGCAATCCACCTGGTGTGCACAAACAGAAGATCAAACAGAACAAGTTGTCTTACAACTTTAGGCTGTGCACGCCATAGTCAAGAAGAAGAACTGTTTCACTTTGACTCTTTCTTATATGTTACCTGAGCTGCTGAGTGTTTCCTGCATTTTATGTTTTTATTTTAGATTTCCAGCATTGCAGTTTTTTTAAATTTTAGTAGAAATATTGGATATCTATTTAATATTTTTGAAGTATAATTTTGCTTTACTCCAGGCATCTTGAAAGTCATATATACATTTTGAAACTAGGGGAGGGGTGGGTGCAAGGAGTTGAAATATCAAAATACTTCCCACTCAATTTGAGAAGCTATAGTCAGGGTCATTTATTCTGTAATCCATCTGCTATTGGGACTCGTATTACTTACTGGTGCATCTTGCTGGTGAAGTTATGAATTGGCTGTAGAGTACATGGTTGATAGATTAAAACCTTATAACATACACACAAGAAGGTGAGACAAGAATCAAACTTGAATAGTCATGCATTTTATACATTGACTGCACAACAAAGTGATTCTCAATGTTATGACTTTTCAGAACTAAATATTCTCAAGTCAATTCAAGGGCACAAAAGATGCAGTTTGGTGAGCTGGTGTGGATGTTAGATAAATCTGCTAGATAAGCACATCTGAACAATTCAACAGAAATTAACAAAAATATAGTTGAGGTGAATAATTGTACCTTCCTGCTTGTGTTAAGTGGTAGATGTACATTTTTTTTTGTGGTGTAGGGGTGGTGGGAAAGTTAAATTGCATTCAAGTTTGCTACGCCTTATATTTAAACCCTTTGATTAAACCTAAATCATATTATAGTTCTGTACTCCTGCCAAAGTCTTGTGAGAGAGATTTTAATAATGATGCATTGCTTGGAAATTGGCTTTGCCCTTTTCGTTTAATAAACCATTTATGCGGTGTGTATAGTCAATAGTAATGGGAACGACTGACATTGTGATACAAAGCAGGATTCAGTTTTTCTCTGAACACTTGCAAAACATTTTATGCTCCACTTCACCCTCCCCCACGTCTCTTCGCCAATTAAGATAACCCATGCACAGAAAATCAGCATTAATGCAGAGTAGGGAACTATTAACGTGATGTGACTTAACAGTTTTATTGAAAAACGCTAATAAGCCGAGGAAGAATCAGTACGTGTGCCAAACATGTTTTGAAACACAAAAGACAGAGATCCAAGTAATTATGTGTTTGCAAAAGAGAGTTAGTTGGCATCCTGCAGACAACACATGATGAACTGACATTCTGTCTTATTACTGTTTGGAACATTGGGTATAAATCATGATTCTTTGCCTTAGAGTCCCTTCAGACTCCAACTGCATTTCAAAAAGATTGCCATACTGTGAACACAAGTTAATGCCCCAGACATTTGGCTGTGGAATAGAATCTCTTACATTGAGGTTTTTTTTGGCTCCAAGTATCATCAGCCAATTTTCCAACCTGGAGTAGGTCAAATCTTTTGGTAGCCATCACAACTGGAAGGGTAAAGAGTGGCAGACCGATCACAGTGCGGGCAACCAGCAACCTTTTTTGTTGATTGAACCTTCTCAAAATATGGTTTAAGATTTACATCTAACAACTGTGATTGATTGCTTGGTTTGCAGATTGCAAAACATTTAGAACATTTAGAAAATACATATATTAACTTATTCAATGTTGTCATGTAGGTTGCCTCTCCAGTTCAGTAGCATCTAGAAATGGAAGCTTGACTGGAGTTAGCAGTTCTCTAATCCAATTCCCTCTCCAGTCCAAGTCAGTTTCACCAACATATTAGGGAGGAGAGAAATTATACGGAGGAAACCCTGTACTGGTTTCCAAGTTTACCTTTTCAATATCATCGATAAGATGAGAATTTTTTTTAAATTCTGATGCAGAGGCTGGGTGAACATGTGGAATTCTCTCCCAAACAATACAAAACATGTTGATTCATTGAATGTAATGGAAAAGAAGACAGGTCTCGACCCGAAATGTGACCTATTAGGTCTTGACCCAAAACGTCACCTATTAGATCTGAAGAAGGATCTCAACCCAAAACGTCACCTATTCCTTTTCTCCAGAGATGCTGTCTGACTTGCTGAGTTACTCCAGCTTTTTGTGTCTATCAAGGAGATAGCTTAAGGGCCTGTCCCACCAGCATGCGACTGCATGCGGTGAGCGCGACCAAACGTGGTGGCTTGAGGCGTACGGCCATGCGGAGCTGGTCCCAACATCAAACTCACCAATCAGCTGGGCAGGAGGCGTGCCGACTGAATTTGCACGTCGCACGGCGTTGGGCGGTGACGTCATCATGCAACGGCACACCGGGCGGTGACGTCATCACACAACGCCATGCGCTAGGCATGTGCCGTCCAGACGCTGTGTACGGCATCAATGCGGCTGCGGGCCGACAGGCCATTGCCGCGCCAGATCTTTGAACAGTCAGTTTTTTGGAGCCCCGCACAACTCCATACGGCTACGGCGATCGAAGTGGGGCCAGCCCCACGAGGCCGTACGGCTGAAGCGACCACGTTAGGTTGCGCTCGCCGCATGCAGTCGCATGCTGGTGGGACTGGCCCTTAAGTTTCTTAATACTAAAGGGATCAAGATATGTGGAATAGATAGGGTGAATGTGCAGAGTCTTTTACCCTGGGTAGGGGAATCAAAAATCAGAGGACCTTGGAATGAGGAGCAAGATTTAATAGGAACCTGAAGGGCAACTTTTTCACTCAGTGGTTTAAGAGTATATGGAACAAGCTGCTAGTTGAGGCATGTAAATGTAAGAGCATTTAAAAGACACATTGGCAGGAACATGGATAGAAAAGGATTAGAGGGGTATGGCCCAAATGTCAGGCAAATAGTTCTAGCTTTGATGGGGCATTTTGGTCGGCATGAATGAGTTGGGCTGAATGGGTTCCGTGCTGTACGACTCTAATACTCTATATGGGAAGAAAGATGAAACAGGGTCCTGGTGAATAATCGGCCACGGTCAGAGTAAATAATGGACCCAGCCTGAAGGGCTGAAATGCTGATTTCTGCTGCTATTTTCAATGTTTTCACAACAGAAACATCGAACCAATAAATACTAAATGATTTTATGCAATAGTTAGAAGGAAGATGATTGAACATATTTACAATAATAAATCAGCTGTTTACCACACAATCCTACTGCTTGACTGTATGGCAAACCAAAACATACTTGGCTAATAAATTTCGATTATGATTATTATGATTATGATTATGGTATTTCTACAAAAACAACCATTAATAAGTATTGATTTTAAGTACTGAAGCAAACAACCATTGTATTATGCTCAGATGACAAATTTGGGACTGACGTAGGATCGTACCTTGAAGTTCATTTATCCACAGATTGGTTGAAGACAGTCATTTTCCAGCTTATCTATACCATATTGATCCCAAGATTTGCCTTAATCTGGAGACTTGATTTTGCGATGAAAGATGACAGCTCAAAGGTGACTGATGGAATTGCCTTTATTTGGATGGCATAAGAAACTAAAGATCGATGTAAAAGGTCTCATGGCACTATTCCAACAAGGCTTTCTCAGAGTATCCCAGCCAACATTAATTTTGCAATGTTGATTCTCAAATTGTACCCGCATCCAACCAATTGTCTCCCTTAAAAATCTGCCCACAATTCCCACATCCTGAGGTAGAAGTCCCTGAACACAAACTCTACACTCCTTTCATTGTCACAAAGCCGATGATTATCCTGGTTCCACCAACCCATCTACTTTTGTGGCCTGCCTGCAAATCTTGTACAGTCATGAATCTCCAAGATGGGCCAAGTAAAGTTTGAGAGATGCTAAGTGATGGATCCCTGCAGATGTTACACAGATGCAGGCCTGGCTTTAGCCTCTATAACCTATAGCTTTTTACTATGCTAGAGTAACTAAGAGTTAATTATAGCCTTTAACATTTTAAGGCTTTTAACATTTCTACTGCCTTCACATTAGTAGCCCTTGGATACCCAAAAGAGCAGATTCTTTGAGTGTCAGTTCTACACCTCTAGTTACGCAATTGCTCTTGCAGGGAACCAGGAGGTAATTGCAATTAAAATATTCAGTAAAGTGAAGCATTTTCAACAAATGCTGTGTGCAATGAATTATCTGATGGCAGCCAAGAAGAATGACAGTGAGAAGCTGTCATGTTTCTCTAAGCACTTAAATCATTTGGAGGCAGATACCATCAGACCTTTTCTAATCAAAATCTTCCCAAGAATTCAATCTTTCTGTTAGTCTGATAAAGTGCAGGCTGAAGCTTTTAGTGTGTTGGGGAACTTAGCCAAGTGTGGGGATGGGGAGATTACAAATTCTACTGCTTCCAGCAGATCCATTTAAAGTCCGTCTGCATATTTTTACACCTGAATGAAAATGGCAAAGGAGGACATTGAATTTGTCTCTGGTTGCTTGCAATAAACAGGCACCACAATATCGGGTTGCACTGCTTTCTCCAAGTTCGGTTCCACTGAGCTCAATGAAACCAGATGTCAGCAGTAAAATGGACGTCTAGAGCAACAACAACGGCTTAAAGTGTAGTTACTGATGAGATTAATTCTTGGTCCTTGGTCTTGTAAAGCTACAGTGCCTTTTACCATTTCACTTACTGGCTCAGACCACAAATACCCAGTGATTCAGAAACATTTCATACCGCTTTTGAAACTGCTGGGAGCTTGAAAGACTTTCAAAACAATTCACTAAAGGTAGAAATGATCTCTTTAGGCCCTTCTTCAACAGCTCACTACTAAACCCTGGATGGAAACTTTCATACCCAAAAATGACAGGATATTTACAACCTGTCGCGAGGCTCACATGAAGGTACAAATGTAACTTCTCCAGCATTTGTCAAATCAAGACTGAGAAAGAACATCCCTCACTTGCTCTTGTGGCTAGTTATTATTTAGAAATGTAAAATATAACTCCTTGTGTTGAAAATGGTCAAAATAGCCTTCAGCATAAAGTTCCAACCTCCCATAGTCTTCTGTGTACAATCATATCTAATATCCTCCTGCAAACAGGTTCCTTTTTCAATATCCTCCTGTGTACAGTTGTATCATCCAATATCCTTTTGTGTACAATTGTATTCACCAATTTCATAGTTCATGGTTCCTCTCTACAATATCCTGTATATGTTTCCAACCTCTGTAATCCTGCTCTGGTATCTGCCCAAACATTGGCTAAAGGAAGCTATTTGACTATGAAGTTCACCAAAGAAGTAATATGCTAGGAAATGGGATTGGGTGGGTTTGCTGCACCAAATGAGAAGAGTAATGCCACGGATGGACGTAATGTCAAGGAAGTTTATTTTTAATTAGATGTGTAGATGAATGGGAAACCAACATAGATCACTGTGTACAAAGGTGCTACCAAGCAAAACATGATGTAAACATGGCTTTTGTGACAATCTAGTCAAGAGAGTCAAGAATGTTTTATTGTTATATGTCCTCAAAATGGAACAGTGACATTCTTGCTCACAGCAGCACAGCGGATGTATAACCATAGTACACTGTCGCTCATTTTATCTATTAGAAAAACACAAAGGTAAACTGAAATGAAAGATATTTAGATGGATAAATTGTGGGATGTTACTCCCGTACACCATCATGTTTGCCCCTTGAGTACTACAGTATGTCTGCCTGCAGAGCTATTACTCAAGACTTAACAAACCATGTATTCTCAACAACGATATGTTGGCAAATCCAAGTCACTTCCAAAGTCAATAAACAGATCATTTCCAAATCAATTCCACTGCTTCCTGTGCGATTTTAAATTCACCCTTGGTACACTTGAAAATGCAAAGCTTGTTCAACATCACAAGTAAGGTATAACATATTGATCAACATGTTTGCTCCACTGTAGCTGCTATGGTATCAACGGGTCTGTATGTGTGAATGATAAAACACGCAGAGCATTTCATCAATGCCTGAAAATGGGTTGATAGATCAGCAGTATCCCATGTTGTCTTGTCTAAGGTACCCACAATGCCAGAGAGTATCCCTGATCAGGTTTCAGAATGAACCAAATCTCACTAACCCAAGTTTCCGAAGATCTCCGTGAAACAAGAATCATAACGAAGAATAAAAGTTCAGCTAGCTTATTTTCTGAAATGATTTCTCTGAGAAGCTTGCAGATACTGAAGAGAATGACTCACAAATTAATGCAAATAATCTTGTAACCTTATATTTCTCAAAAGATGCTGCTATTGTTCCAAAGAACAAACTGATGTTAGCTTCCAGTAATAATAAAGTGCCCCACTGAACAGCATGATTTGCCTTCCTTTTGCCTGGCTTAACCTTTCCTGCATGGCTTTCGATTTCAGACAGTGCCCAGGGCAATACTGCAGTCACTGACAAATGGACAAATGATTCAGCAATGCAGTGCTATTGAGAAGCATTCTTTTCTTTACCAGCACAGTCCTTTTGTCTATCCTAGCATCACGGGTTAAGCAAATGTGCTTAAACACTTTGTTCACATCTACCTTTCTGAGCTATCCATAAATTTGGAAGCAAAATTTGATTTAATTTTTTTCTGCAATTAGTCATGACAGCATTCACATTATTCACCTGTAAGATGGAAAAGGCCAAGTTGCATTTTACTTTCTGATTTGGGCAGTTTGTTGCTTTCATTTGCATAATTGGTTTATACTATTAAATTTGGATTGACAGTGATGTTTATACCTTCAAAATAGCATTTTTCTTATAATGTAATCACGTGTCAAATTTTCATCATTGGTCTAAGACCAATTTCAACCCTATAGTCATTAGGAATTCATTTCACCCAGGTCTCTTCCAATTATGGCAGCTTTCTTATTGATTTGAATTTAAATGGTGGTTCAAGATAATTTATTTAAGAATATCCTTCCTCAACAGAGTTTACACCTGAAAGGGACATTTGAGTTGTGCTAACCATTATTACTTTATAATGAAGTTGTTGACCTATATCTCACAGTGAGTTGCTGATTTTACATGTAATAACAGTGGCCTGAAAATGACAAGCGATTCAAAATGGTTAGCTTTAAAAACAGAAATGCCTTGCAATTTCTTCATGAAGGATAAGCTCCAAATGTATTTCCAGCCAAAGTTAATTATTCATGCTGACATGATCATTTAAAGTCAAAATATTTGTCAAAAGGATAATTTAATATTTTATACATCTGATTCATTCATTCTTGTCGACTTTGAGGCCTTGATATAATTTGCTATAAAGTAAAAACAGTCAGAAGTTTTTCCAATTATGTTGGACACAAGGTGAAAGTGGTCATTCAGTGACCATCTTGTTTATGTGAATAATAGTTTCATTTGATCAATCCCATCACCCTCCCCTGGGAAATAGCTAAAGTTACACTGTACAAATACTTACTTGTATGCTATTTCATTAGAAACGAAACTGCCTTTGCTTATGTCCTGGAACATTTGACGCATAAATGCAAGCCCCCAAACTAAAGGTGAAAGAAAGCTCAATTTTCTGAATACTTTTCAGTCCTTTCATATATTTGACCTGCCATGTACTTTCTCTGTCGTTATCTTTTTCACAAACACAATGGGAGAAACAAACATATAGCACATTGTTGACACCGGTAAAAGTTTAAATTGCACAAAATAACAGGAACAAATTTGACAGCGAGGCATGCTGGAGTTGGATCTCAAAGGCAGCCTAAGATACTGTTTCTGAGGATAAACTTTATTTTTTTCCTGGCACTGATAATTATACAAGTTTACATTCACATAGATATATTAGGTCAGCAATTCTCAAATTATGATTATAATCTGCTGATTTATTTGTTTAGTCATTCTGCCAAAATCTAAAGTTCTAGCCAATGTCGCCTTATAAAATCCCTCAGTTTTGGGGTTCACACACTTTAGTTCCATCCAATTTTCATTGCAAAAATAATTCTATATTAAAGTATTACTTTTGTATGTGAGCAATCCCTCTCAGAAAAAAATGTATTATGCTCAATATCGGCATAATTTTTATTTATTCATTCATATTTTGGCACATGGGCATCACTGGCAAGGCTGGCATTGATTGTTCATCCATATATGCCCTGAAAAAGCAGTCGTGAGTCCGATTTCGCCAACCATTTCATTCCTGCTACTGGAAGTACTCCCACGATACTGTTAGGGATTGTGTTCCAGGATATAGGTCCAGGAATAGTAAAGAGACACAGTATGTTTCCAAGTCCTGTTTCCAAATTCCCTGTTTTCAAGAGAGAGTTAGATATAGCTCTTAGGGCTAATGTAATCAAGGGATATGGGGACAAAGCAGGGAAGGAGACTGATTTTGGATGATCATATTGAATGATCAATTGAATGATCATTGAATGCTTGAAGGGCCTACTCCTGCACCTATTTTCTGTTTCTATGTTTCCAAACCAGGGTGGCATGTGACATACAGGGGTACGTACAAGGTATGTGTTCCCATGCACCTGTTGCCCATGAACCCCTTGTCAATGGAGGTCACGTATTTGGGCTTCACTGTCAGAGAGGCCCAGGTGAGTAACTGCAGTGCACTATGTGCTAACGATGGAGAAAATGAATGTTTATAGTTTTTCCTGGGGTATCAACCAAGACGATTGTTTTGTGCTGGATAATGTTGAGTTTCTTGGTAATCTTTCTTGATGTTAGGGTGTCAGGAGGTCAATCACCTGCCGCAAGATATCCAGCTTCTGATCTGCTTTTATAGTACGTAGACATTAGATTTTTAACTTTAAAGACACAGCATGGAAACAGGCCCTTTGGACCACCGAGTCCACGCCGACCACACCGATTAGCACTCTCCTACATGCTGGGGCAATTTACAGTTTTGTCTTTGTAGTCTTTGGAGAGCGCGTGGAAACCTGAGCTCCCGGAGAAAACCGATGTGGTCACAGATAGAATATACAAATTCCGAACAGACTGCACCTGTAGTCAGGATCGAACCCTGGTCTCTGGCGCTGTAAGGCAGCAATTCTACTGCTGTGCACTGCGCCACCTTATTTATGTGGCTGCTTCAGTTGAATCTCTGATCAATGGTAATCCATAGGATGTTGATGGTGGGGGACTTTTAGAAGTGGTCAAAGATTACACGTTGAGGATACGTGACAGATTCTCTTTTGTTTACATATTCATTGCCTGGTACTACTGTTGTTTGCCACTTATCAGTTCTCACCTGAATGTTGTTATGGTTTGGCTGAATGCAGTCTTGGATCGCTTCATTTAATAAGGAGATGCAAGTTATCATGGACATCATACAATTCTCAGCAAATATCCTTACGTCTGAATTTATGTGGAACGAATGGCCTTTGTTAAATAATCTAAAGAAAACTTTGTAAGATCACTGGGCTGGGAGCAAGCTTGCCTTGTCCACATTTCATACCAATACTGTGATCAGTCTGGATTTATTCTTTTCTTCAGCTAGAATATAGTGATTTAACACGGTTCAAAGGCTTGTTTGGCCAGTTCAGAGGCCAGCAAGGAGTAAACTACATTGCTGTAACTCAGGTTTCACAAATGGGGCAGACTGGGTGAAGAGGGCAGATTTCCTTTCATAGAATCATAGAGTCATACAGCGTGGAAACAGGCCCCTTCGGCACAACTTGCCCATGCTGATCAACATGTCCCATCTACACTGGTCCCATCTTCCGCATTTGGCCTTATCTTTCTAAACCTATCCTATCCATGTGCCTGTCTAAATGTTTCATAAACGGTTTGATAGTACCAGGCACAACTACCTCTTGCAGAAACTCATTTCATATACCTACCACACTATGTGTAAAAACATTGCCCCTCAGTGTCTTATTAAATCTTGCCCCCCCCCCCCCCCACCCCCCCACCCCACCACCCCACTCACCTTAACCTTTTGCCCTCTGGTTGTTGAATCCCCTACTCCGGGTAAAAGACTGCATTTATGCTATCTATGCCTGAGCAGCATTAGTGAAACAGATAGGTTTCTCATGTGTATCTGCTAATTTTGTCCCCTTCATTAAAACAAAGTGCAGTATTTTATTCTAAATCTAATGTATTGGTTTAAGAACATAGAACAGCACAGCTCAGGAACAGATCCTTTAGCCCACGGTGTCTATGTTGAACATACTGCTGAATTTAAACAAATCCCTTCATCTGATCGATTGACCCTCTTTCCCTGCACATTCATGTGCCTATCTAAACACCTCTTACATTTCAATAAATCTCCTTTTTAAACTTTCCCCCCTTTTAAACTTAAAGCTATGCCCCTGGATTTGATGCCTGCCATAATTTTATATAGTTCTATCAGGTCTCCCTTCAGCCTCTGATGCTTCAGAGAAA
The DNA here is from genome assembly GCA_035221665.1 of Okamejei kenojei. NCBI lineage: Eukaryota > Metazoa > Chordata > Chondrichthyes > Rajiformes > Rajidae > Okamejei > Okamejei kenojei. The sequence continues at coordinate 50,351,585 of CM069140.1, read as the reverse complement.
ACAATCCAAATTTGTCTAAACTCTCCTCCTATCTAATATTCTTTGTAGTCTAATATTCTACATGGTCTATGGCCTATAGTCACACTGAACTTTTATCTTCAGTTCTGTATTATGTTTACATATTCTGTTGTGCTGCAGCAAGTAAGAATTTCATTGTACTATCTGGGACATATGACAATAAAACTCTCTTGACTCTTGACTCTTTAAACCTGCCATCATCCTGGTAAACCTCTTCTGCGCTCTCTCCAAAGCCTTCATGCCCTTCCTGAATGGGATGGAAAGAACTGCAAACACATTACTCCACATGCAGCCCAAACAAAGTCCCACAAAACTGCAACATGACGTCCTGACTCTTATACTCAATACCCTGAATGATGAAGGCAAGCATTCAAGATGCCTTCTTCATGCTATCTACTGGTGTCTCCACTTTCAGAGAGGTTAATTTAATTCTGTATCTGTTATGATGGGGTTTGAACTTAATACCTTTGGATTGTTAGCCCTGGCCTTTGTCTTCCTAGTCTTGTAACTGTAGTCCTATCTGTCTATATTGGTGCAGAATATCACCACTTCCTGAAAGAAATTGCCAATGGAACCAAAACATTTGTGCTGCCAAGATAATTAGCCAGTGTTTGCAGAATATTGCTGGGGCCACTAGAAAAAGTACAGAGAGTGTTTTGATAGGTATTTGCAAGAGTTGCATAAAATGTGACTTTTGGAATAAAAGGTTAACAGAAGATATCAAAATGCTCTGTCTCGGGAGGGTGATAAGGAAACAGGCTTGCATGGCAAAAAGGAGTTATCATATTTTTGTGTTAACCGTTTGAGACAGGGTTTGGATCCTGATAAGGCGATTGCTCTGCCTCCCTCAATCTCATAAGCTTCTTTCATGAAATTAATTTGATTTATGCTGAAGCAAAAGAAAAATACTGCGAACTCTAGAAATCCAAAACAAAATAGTGAAGCTGGTCAAGTAACATCTGGAGAGGGAAGCAAAGAGATAAAGTTTCATGGCGATGACCTTTGATTAGAAAGTTTAATTAAAATTATTTTGATTTATACCGAAATGGTTTTGGTTTTACCAGATGACAACATATAATTGTCCGAAAGTCAATGTCCATCACTGACACTTTATTCGAACAGGGAGTGGGAATAATTAAAATGAGTAAACCCACAGCACCGTGAACATGGGAAGATGAGTATGCCCCATTACATATACATATCTAATCTGAACATTGTTCACACCACCAATTACTCCCAAGCATTTTGCAGAGTTCCACATATTAGCTTTCAGATAAGCAGGCATTTCTGTGAATTATTAATTGAAGAGAGAAGGTCTTGTAGGTATTGGAGGCCATTTTGGGATTATTCATGCAATAACAGAAGGCATACATATATATCAGCCAACCAGTGATAATTTAGACAGAGATGATGAGGAAACAGTATTGATTCAGTAATGACTGTACTAAAAACACAAATAGTACATGCTTTAAATTCATCACAGCTATTGTGTTACTAAGTTTCCTTTTAGGGAGTTGTTTAAATTGTCACAATAGTGATAGAACATTTTAACTGAAGGGACAGCAAGTAGGATGACAATAAACAAAACTATTGGCAGCTACATACTAAAATGGTCTGTGAGGGAGTGAACTAAAAGAGTGATAGCATTAACCATAACAATCCTATTATTTTACTTTGTAATGCTCAAGAAGTAACCTGAGCTCATTACCCGGCACAGTTTATTTTCGAAGACTTGGAGTTCACATAAACATTGGATAACTTTGTACAACTACATAACCTAGAACAGCGTTTTTATGTGACCTTAATATGGTTAATATGACATTTATGTTGTTAGGTCCTACATTGCTAAAACACAGCTGTTCACTGCCGCACGGTTGGCAAGGTGGCCAGTCCTCTGCCTGAAAGAACTTTCTGTACCTTTTAATTGTCTTCCAAAAGTTAAATACAGATTTATCAAGTTTGCTTTTCAACTCTGACCCATACTCTTGAAGCCAGAAGTTTGTGCTTTTATATTAGTAATTGTCCCTGAACATTGCACTAAAATGCCAATTTAGAAGAAGGCAAAATGCTTATATTAATATATTATAACTTAAAATTCTTAGAATGATGATGAAGCAAAGCTATTTCAGTCTCAGTAGTAGACTGATAAAATAGGTCACATCATATGTGTAACATATAAAAATGTTAGAGCTTTTCAATCCTTTAATTTTTCTATTATAGATTCCTATGGTTGCATTTAGGGTGAAAACACTGTGTGAAACCACACTACCAATCACACTCTCTGGCCTATTACTGAGTGTAGTTAGTGTGACAGATATATGCACAATTATAGACTGGGAGTGTCAGTAGAAGAACGAGAAAGGCAAAATGAGCTTGAGCAAGAGACGTAGAAGGAATATGATATGGAAAAAAATAACAATGAATAGTAGCCCCAGGTGGCAGGAAAGGTAATATTATTTTCCCATATATAAAATATGGAAGGTTAAATGGCAAAATATCTAGACAAATGCATAAAACATAGAACAGTTTGGTGCAGGAACTGGCCCTTCAGCCCCCAATGTCTGTGCTGAACTTCATACCAAGATAAACTAATTTCATTTGCCGGCTCATGATCCATATACTGTACCTCCATTCCCTGCATATCCATGTGCCTACCAAAACATCTCTTATACACCACTATCCTATTTGCCTCCACCACCAATGCTAGCAGTGCATTCCAGGCATCCCCATCACCCTTTGTGTAAAAAACTTGTCCCGTACATCTTCTTTAAACTTTGCCCTTCTCTTCGTAAAGCAATGCCATCTAATCTGTGACATTTCCACTCTGGAAAAAAGATTCTCCTGTCTGCCCTATCTATGCCTCTCATAATTTTAGATACTTCTATCAATTTTGCATTTAACCTCAGGTGTTCCAGAGAAAACAAGTTTGTCCAACCTCTCGTTGTAGCTTATACTCCATAATCCAGGTAAGATTCTGGTGAACCTCTTCTGCACTCTATCCAAAGACTCCACATCCTTCTTGTTATGGGATGACCAGAACTGTGTGCAATACTCCAAACGTGGCCTAACCAAAGTCTTAGAAGGTAAAACATGGAACTGCAGATGCTGGTTGGCACAAAAAGATGCAAAATACTGGAGTAACTCAGCAGGTCAGGCACTATCTCTGGGAAGTAGACACAAAAAAACTTCTCTGGAGAACATGAATAGGTGACATTTCAGGTCAGGACCCTTCTTCAGACTTATGGAGATGCATCATGACTTCCTGACTCTTATACTCAATGCCTCGAGCAATGAAGGCAAGCATGCCAAATGCCTTCTTAACCACTCTATCTACTTGTAATGCCACTTTCAGTGAGCTATGGACCTGGTTACCAATATCTATTTGCACATCAATGCAGTTATGGATCTTCTCGTCAACTATTTACCTTCTCCCTACGTTCAATCTCCCAATGTGGCCAATATGTCCTACTTGTTTACTTCCTGGGCCTTGAACCAGTTCATGGGGTACTTTCCAACACAGTAAAATTTGCGATGACAAGTGGCTAAAATATTAAACTAATATCTTGCAATAATGCAGTGTTTTTGGTACATCAAAACTCTCCAAGAATCATCACAGAACTATTAATGAGATTTGAAATCAACCCTCATATTTAGATATCGGACAATAGTGTGTGTGTGTGTGTGTGTGTGTGTGTGTGTGTGTGTGTGTGTGTGTGTGTGTGTGTGTGTGTGTGTGTGTGTGTGTGTGTGTGTGTGTGTGTGTGTGTGTGTGTGTGTGTGTGTGTGTGTGTGTGTGTGTGTGTGTGTGTGTGTGTGTGTGTCCATGGTCACCTAAAAATTTAGCAGCAGACTTGGTGTCAGATTCTAAAAGCATCTTGTGTAGGAAGGGACGGCAAATGCTGTCTTACACCGTAGATAGACACAAAACACTGGAGTAACTCAGCAGGAGAGGCAGCATCTCTGGAGAGAAGGAATGGGTTTCGTTTTGGGTCCAGACCCTTCATCAGAAGGAGAATGTCGACCCAAAATCTCATCCATTCCTTCTGTCCAGAGATGCTGCCTCTCCTGCTGAGTTACCTGAGCATTTTGTGTCCAAATGTACAGTGGCTTGCAAAAGTATTCATACCCCTTGAACTTTTCCACATTTTGTCACGTTACAACCACAAACGTAAATGTATTTTATTGGGATTTTATGTGATAGACCAACACAAAGTGGTGCATAATTGTGAAGAGGAAGGAAAATGATACATGGTTTCAATTACAAATTACAAATAAAAAACTGAAAAGGGTGGCGTGCAAAAGTATTTAGCCCCCCCGAGTTAATACTTTGTAGAACCACCTTTCGTTGCAATTACAGCTGCAAGTCTTTTGGGGTATGTGTCTACCAGCTTTGCACATCTAGAGACTGAAATGTTTACCCATTCTTCTTTGTAAAATAGCTCAAGCTCAGTCAGATTGGATGGAGAGCGTCTGTGAACAGCAATTTTCAAGTCTTGCCAGAGATTCTCAATTGGATTTAGGTCTGGACTTTGACTGGGCCATTCTAATACATGAATATGCTTTGATCTAAACCATTCCATTGTAGCTCTGGCTGTATGTTTAGGGTCGTTGTCCTGCTGGAAGGTGAACCTCCGCCCCAGTCTCAAGTCTTTTGCAGACTTTAACAGGTTTTCTTCCAAGATTGCCCTGTATTTGACTCCATCCATCTTCCCATGAACTCTGACCAGCTTCCCTGTCCCTGCTGAAGAAAAGCACCCCCACAGCATGATGCTGCCACCACCATGTTACACAATGGGGATGGTGTGTTCAGGGTGATGTGCAGTGTTAGTTTTCCACCACATAGCGTTTTGCATTTAGGCCAAAAACTTCAATTTTAGTCTCATCAGACCAGAGCACCTTCCCCCACATGTTTGCCACATGCCTTGTGGCAAACTGCAAAGGGGACTTCTTATGGCTTTGTTTCAACAATGGCTTTCTTAATAAAGGCCCGATTTGTGGAGTGCACGACTAATAGTTGTCCTGTGGACAGATTCTACCACCTGAGCTGTGGATCTCTGCAGCTCCTCCAGAGTTACCATGGGCCTCTTTGCTGGTTCTCTGATCAATGCTCTCCTAGCCCGGCCTGTCAGTTTAGGTGGACGGCCATGTCTTGGTAGGTTTGCAGTTGTGCCATACTCTTTCCATTTTCGGATGGATAGAACAGTGATCTGTAAGATGTTCAAAGCTTGGGATATTTTTTTACAACCTAACCCTGCTTTCAACTTCTCCACAATTTTATCCCTGGCCTGTCTGGTGTATTCCTTGGGCTTCATGATGCCCAAAGAACATGGTTTGTTCTCTAACAAACCTCTGAGGTCTTCACAGAACAGCTGTATTTATACTGAGATTAGATTACACACAAGTGGACTCCATTTACTAATTAGGTGACTTTTCTGTAGGCAATTGGTTGCACTGGATTTTATTTAGGGGTATCAGAGTAAAGGGGGCTGAATACTTTTGCACGCCACTCTTTTCAGTTTTTTATTTGTAAAAAAATTTGAAAACCATGTATCATTTCCTTCCACTTCACAATTATGCGCCACTTTGTGTTGGTCTATCACATAAAATCCCAATAAAATACATTTACGTTTGTGGTTGTAACATGACAAAATGTGGAAAAGTTCAAGGGGTATGAATACTTTTGCAAGCCACTGTATCTTACACATTTACTCCAACATTTCTTTTGATCTACCAGCACAAGAATACATTAAAATCTTTATGTTTTGAATGGTTTCTCTAAACTTGTGTCACCTGTTTTGTAAAGTAACATAATTGCTTTACTTCATATCCTGAAGTTCATGAGGTGCAAAACAATTGCAATCTATTTTATGATACAACATAGAGTGTAGAGTATGCCAGGTGGCCATTCCAGCCTTTTCAACAATCAGTAAAATCATAGTATTTCCTCATATATTTTCATTGTAAAAGGTATAAGAAAACTGAAGCTGTTACTGATAGTAATTTAAAATGAAAGGGTTAATGTAAGCTGACCATTGAGAATAACTTTCACAAGATCAGCCTACTGTTGGCCAAATCATTAACAGCAGTGAGGTTACTTGTAACCCACTTTGATCGAACACAGATGGTCTATTATATTTTGTAGACAGTACTGATAAAGCCAGACTGATCATCACCCACATGATGATAACATGGATACAGAAAGGTCCAATTGATCATTAAAACCTGCTGCTGCCACACAAGGCACCTGAATAGAAAGATTAAATGAGAATTTACAAGTTTGAAGTTTGATCTTTATTTTATGAGGAGTTACGGTGAGCGATTACGTGAAGAAGCCAGTGCGCCTGCGTGTCAATCTTCAAAGCAGCGGCGTGAAATCACAATAACTACAGTCAAAGTGATATAGTAAGACTCAGAAGACTAAAACTACCAGATGATCTTTGCGATTATGAGGGCCGGGAGCGGAGGACACGTAATCGCTCACCGTAACTCCTCATAAAATAAAGATCAAACTTCAAACTGGTAAGTTCTCATTTAATCTTACTATTTTACTTCGGAGTCACGAGAGTGATTCAGTGAATATTTCAAAGCTCTGTGATTTCATGCCGTAGATCCAGTTCCATACGAAACACTGCTTCGGTTGACACAGGATAAACAAATAATGTATTAAACATTGTTTAAATTATACAATGAACGTTTTTAACAACAAAAGAACAGTAATAACCCCTCTCTCCAGGGGAAAATTACAAAGGAGAACTCAAACAGAACCCAAAACAAAATGCCCAAATCCTTCCATTGTGAGGACAGGTTTATCATAAAATTGTGAAAAGGCTCCATCACTGGACCATCCTGCGGTGAGGATTTGGTCTCAAGGCACGTCCTGCACCTTTGCTGCATACATTGACGCCGCCCTGGTGGAGTGAGATTTACATCAGTGTCTACTCCAGTACAATCCAAAACCTGTTTCAGCCATCTCGATATAGTTTGTACTGACACCTTTCAATGAGTTTTTTTGTGGCTGATGAGCATCGCTGTTTCAGAGCCTCTGAGACTCTTGGTGACCTTGATATATTGACTCAGGTGCGTAACTACACATAGTCTCAGGTCAATGGGGTATGCTTTAAAGCTTATTTTGGTTCCAGCCGACCCTGGCCTGCTTTGTTTGATTAGATCATATACATAAAACGTAATATTATCTGCAGAAGAATGCATGCTGTCTAGTCGTAGCTTTTGCAATGTCTGGACCCGTTGCACTGACACTAGCGCCATGAGCATGACCACTTTGAGCGTTAACTTCTGGAAAGACAGAGATGTAATTGGAGCCCATTGCCGAAGCAGTGTGAGAACTATGCTCAAATCCCAGATTTCCGTATATCTAGGTCTGGGAGGGTTTTTTGTTAAAATACCTCTCACGAATCGGACCACCAATGGATGAGATCCGACAGTGTTGTCCTGACCCTTGCCTTAAATAGTTCAAAGCACTTCGAGCACTATTAATGGCACTATAGCTCAACTGCTCGTCAAAATGCAATGTAGCAAGGAACTCCAATACATCCGGTATGCCTGCAGTATGATAAGATATATTTGACTGTAAACAGAACATCGCCCATTTCTTAATATGAGATACATATTGTTTTTTAGTATTATCTCTCCAGGCCACTGTAATCACATCCATGGTCCTACTCGATAGTCCGAGTCCCTGGAACGGTCTGGTCAGAATATACAAATCAACAGATTAATACGATCATGTAAAGGGTGACAGGGTGAACCAACAAGTTGCTGCATTTGGGGATAGTCATGAATGGCTGTGTCATCAGTCTCAGGACCAATGGGAACCATGGCTGTGGGGCAGTAAGGAACTACCAAAATGCCTGAAGCGGAGTCGTGCTCTATTTTGGTCAGACATTGACTGATGAGGCAGAATGGGGAAAAAGCGTAAAGGAACGTACGTCCCAATGTAGCGAGAATGCATCCACCGCTACTGCCCCTGGATCCGGTTCCCATGAGACGTATTTAGGTAACTAGTGATTTAACCTGGATGCACAGTCCATACTGGCTGACAATCATTTTGAAAACTTTTGGATTCAGCATCCATTCTGTGTTGTCATTGAATTTACGTGACCTGGTGTCTGCCACTTTCACGTTATCTCTACCTGGTAGGTAGATATCTGTGACCCAGATGTTTCTCGTAATGCACCAGTGCCAGATGAGGTTAGCCAGATTGTCACATGATAATGACCTAATTCCACCCATGTGATTGATATATGCAACAGCTGTGGTATTGTCAATCTGAAGCTGAACATGCAAATCATGCATTGTTGAGCAGAATGCTTTTAGGCCATAGAATGCACCCAGCAATTCTACATAGTTTATCCCATGCCTCTGCAGGATTAATGCCTCTTGCACACTCCATCTGCCGTCACAGCTAGACTCGGTATCAGTGGCTCCCCATCCCGAAGCACTCACATCAGTTTGTAAAACTGAAGGTTGTTGAGTCAGAATGTCTTTAGTACATCATGAGACATTAGTTATCCACCATCGCAACTCGGCAATAGTTTCGGCTGGCAACTGCATTGGTCTATCGAAATTACCTGCATGTTGAGGGTTGTTGTTCATCTACCAGATTGCTACAGGCCTCCATAATTTCTACAGTTTTGGCCAAAGGCAAAGTCACTGGCATGTTAGTTGAATCAATGATGAACCCCAAATAGTCAATCATTCTAGATGGTACTAATTTGGATTTAATTGGATGGATGAGGAACCTAACCTCTCAAACAGGTGTTTGGTAACTGAAACCGATTCCTCAGCTGCTTCCTGTGTTTTGCCTATGATCAGAAACATCATCCAAGTATGCCAATACAATGTGATTCTGAGAGCGGAGTAGCCCTAATACTGGTTTCAACAATTTTGTAAATAACCTAGGGCTGAAGTTAACCCATTGGGCAAAGCTTTAAATTGCCACAGCTGTCTCATCCAACTAAATTTCAAGTATCTATGGTATTGGTGGTGAATAATATGCATCTTTCAGATCTATGGTTGCCATATAACACCATTTTGATACCAGTTGCTTAGCAGTACTGAAAGTTTCCATTTAAAAATGTTTATACTGGACATAAGAGTTAAGTCGGGTTAGGTCCACAATGATTCGGCACCCACCATCCTTCTTTTGCCTGGGGGATATATTGAACACAAATTGTTGAGGCTGATATTCCGTCCTTTCAATTACCCTTTTTGGGAATAATATTCCAATTTCATCATTCACCTGTAGAGTTTCTGGTCTTGAAAACCCAATACCCGACAAAGTGTATTTTGTACGGGAAGATGTACTTCCGAGATAAACTCGACTCGAGACCCCCGGATATAGTCCAGTATGAATAGATTTGATGTGATGCAGCACCATTCATCAGAGAACAATTGCAACCTACCCCCGACCGGTGACTGATCTCTAGAGGATATATGCTGGACTAGTCCAGTACTTGTACCTCCATGGTTGCTGGATTCCTCGGTCTCCTGGCCCTGTTTGGGGGTGTGCATTGGAGTGTGCCAATGTTTTGGTCCCTTGATAAGGGACGTATCAGATATTAAACTGATAAGAACAGATTCTACACTTGATCTTAGCCAAAAGGCCGAGGAGCGATGCCTGTAGCTGGAATCGCCCGGCTTCGTCCTTGACCTGCACCATCGTCTCTAGCCCGTCTGAAAGGGTATGGTTTTCGAGGCGGCATCCTGCTCCCGGGATGAGTTTTGATGAGGCCGATTGTTTTTGCCTCATCGTCCAGGTCTTTTTCTGGATATTAGAGGGTCTGCACAAGGCTGTGAACTGTGGGTTGAGTGAAGGCTTGATGGCTATTTTGTGAATAATTAATTTTCAAAAATGGGCATTACACAGCAGGGCCCATATCCTGCTGTGTTTTATGATAGTGGTGCCCTTATACCATTTGCCCAAACGCTGGTATTCCTGTTCCAACCAGTTTCAGGACTTTCTGCAGCCTCAACTCATGCGCCATCATGATGCGCCCATTTGCCCACAGATAGCCTGGTTCACTGTGGGCACTTTGAGCGATGCACAGTTAACAGGTGTCTGATATCGCTGCGAAGTTTCCTCCATTATGGAGTCCTGGAGTTGGTGAGAGGCCATATAGTTAACATTGCCGGCCAGGTTTTCATCCATCTGTTCACTAGTTCCAGCCGGTATGGCAAATTTTACTTGCCACATCCGGCATACCTGGAGCAAAGATCATGAGCTTTAGTGCATGCTCTTCTGCAGTATCACCAACTTCAGGGTCAGAGTCATTTACTGCCCTGGCTCTCTCGGCTCATGCTCAAGGGAGGTATCATGCAGCCCTTAAAAATACGCTGCTGTTAGGGGTCCCCATGCAGACTCGTAGGCATATTGTTCTTCCTGCCTGTACAGCTCTTTGCTATACGGACCTCTGCTAGAGGTTGCTGCTGAAAGCTGCTGGGAAACCCTGGGGGTATAAAACCCCGGCTAGAACACCTCCTGGTTGATCATTTTATCTATGAGGTGTTCCATGTTGTCCAGACATCCCCAACCTTTTTATTGGAAGGGGGGAGTCTTCCTGGCCTGACTCATCACAGTCGACAGGTTTGGACAATTTACTCTTGGCCTGCCTACCGACAGGAGTGGCCACAGTGCTCTGAAGCACCGGAGTTGCTGCCACCGGCTGAGCTGCCGGCAGCTCTGAAGTCGGCGTCTCAAAGCCGGCGTACACCCGCTGACCGCGGCCCCGCCGGTAGGTTTTACTTTTATAGGCGACACCCTCGCCTTACTTTCTGTTAATATTTTTCCCTTTTTGGAAATGTCCCTGCTGGCTCCTGAAGCCAACCTTATTGGACCTAGCAAACCGCAGCAAGTTTAAAACACTTACCTGCGAGTGTTTTACTTACTGCTGGTGGAGCTGTGCTCTCCAGCCTGTCGGTGCGCCAAGCGCGTCTGACGTAATGATGCGCAGGCGCACTGGCGGGGCTTCTTCACGGAATCACTCACGTGACTCCTGAATAAAATAAAGGATTTGGTTCAGAAGTCAAAACTTCCAGTTTGATGCAACTGGAATTTCATAGACTAACAGCAATGAGGTTTATTGGTTTGCTGGTTCTATAATGCAAGAGACTAAAATGAACACATCACATCTGAAGAAGGGTTTCGACCCGAAACGTTGCCTATTTCCTTCGCTCCTTAGATGCTGCCTCACCCACTGAGATTTTCCAGCATTTTTGTCTAACATCACTTCTCCATGTTGCTTTAAAAAAATCTAAACATTGTGAGGTGTTTTGGACCTAGGAGCATTCATTATTCATTGCTGTTGAGATAAGATAGTCAGAGATCTGTTTAATGTTATGGTTGTACAATAGGGGAGCTTCTAGGTCAGGCCATGAGATTATAAACAGGTGCTGCACACAAGGGAGGGGAAATGAGCAAACCATCCCTTAATTGTTATCCCTTGATAATGCTTTAATGATCAGGCACCCAGACGACTCAGCTCTAATTCCCACTGACTGGTGAGGCAGCCAACATGTGCTAATACGCACAAATGGGAACTGGTGATGCAGCTGAAATATGGATGGTGTTTGAGAAGCAATATCTGAATGAATACTGCCTTTTGTAAAAAGAATGAACTAAATGGAGAAATCCCACACACGCATATTTCTTGCCACTAGAGTCTGGCGACGTGTGGGTGGAGCACCAAGGCAAATTCCTTGTATGTGAATACTTGGCCAATAAACTTACTAACTTACTTAGAGGATTACATAGATCATCTTAGTTCAAGCTCATTATAAAACGTATAGGGCGGAAAATGAGGAATTTATGATGTTGACATGACTTAATATTTATTGCTGGTCCATCGGTGGATAGTCTCAATTGTGGTAAAGATTCATATTTGTTTCTTGCATATAATAGTCTGCATATTGCTTCCAATATTTGGATTCAAAGTCATCAGAAATCTAGTTTAAAAGCAGAGTATTGAGCACGGCTGCAGTTAATTTGCATATTTGACAGACGTGTCAGAGGACAATCCTCACAACAAGAGACTGCAGGTGCTGAAATCTTTAGCAAAAAAAAGGAAAAAAAGTGCTGGAAGAGCTCAACAAGTCAGGCAGCATCTGTGGAGGAAAACGGTCAGACAGTTTTAGGTCTAGACTTTTCTTCAAATTTAAGAATATTCAGACTACATAATTGCTGGAGGGCAAGCTTTGATTTTCTTTATTTATTTTGAAAACTCTTGAAGATTATTTAATGTCACATAAAAATGGCCTTGTGCTTTACAAAGCTTTATTTCTCCAGCTAGGTCTTTAAACGGCAGCAGGCCTCAACTGATGATCAACTTGATACACGACATTGGACACGCAACCATGTATCTGTGAAGAAGTGAAGCATTTGAAAGAAGAACACAATGGGTTAAAAGGCATTGCTTTTAGTTAGATAATCCAATATTCATGTGACACTGAATTCATAAAACATACCAAAGAAAATAAAAAAAGGAACATTTACAAAGGAGGCTTATTCCAAGAGTTCTCAAAAAGTAGGCATTCATCCATTCAAACCATGTCTATATAAACAGACTTATTACTGACTCGTAAGGAATCAAGTTTTACTGTCCAAAGCGTTATTCTAGTGAAGCTGTTAGTCTTTGGCGCATGAAGAAAAGAAAAGTACGAAGTTGGTCCTTTCGACGGGCCAATGTTCCTTCAGAAATGAGTAAAAGTATCTGATATTGGAGGTATTGTCTTACCCAGAGCAGATTGAATTTATAACATGTTTTCAGAAATTCAGCCAGAGACTGATGGATGAAATCAAAGAGGATTATCTCTAGTCTCTAGAAAAATGGAAAAAACAACTTTCTAATTAAACATTTCTCAGATAAAGTGAAGGACTGCTGGATTCAGAAATCAACAAATGTTGTTCTGATGGACTTTTAACTCCCATGCTGAGAAAAAGGATGATAAATGGCCAGGCTAATTTATATATATATTATATTATATATACTAGACCAAGTGGGACCCATTGGGTCCCTGTTACACGGGAGACCCGTTCCCCCCAATGCAACCCGTTCCCCCAACACAATATTCCATCACTCACCCATAGCCCCCAACTGTGCAGGGGCTGCTCATTTCCCCTTTTTCACCCTCCCTCATTTAAAACTTTAAAAAAATGCAAGCTAGGGCTGGCAGGAATCAGTGTCCTGGGATAGCAACATTGTAGCGAGCAGGGCTATAATCCCATAGTGACATCATAGCTGTAAGTGCCAGTGCAGAGAGAAGAAATCTTTGTCAAATTGGGGTTTTGTACAGTTAGAAATATGAATATCTTGTAAAATATAACATAAATCTGAACAAAACTTGAGACACCACACCACTGGACAATTGTAAGTGGGGTGGTGTAAAAATTGTAGTGCTATAGTGTACCATTTTGGCGTAGTTCCAGGATCACATAGGCATGTTGACAGACACGTACACATGCATAGAAACAAACAGGATGAGAGTTTTAGTTATATACTAGACCAAGTGCAGACCCGTTGGGGGTTAGGGGGTGGCATGCGGTGTCACATACGCCCGTTGATATTATATTAATATTATTCATTTGCTCCTTTTACCCCATCACCACCCTATCCACTGACGCATATCCCCCACCTCGCAGGCGCATCTAGAGAGCAAGGGGTAGAGAGTGAGGGCAGAGAGAGAAGGGGCAGTGACAGAGAGGGGTGGACAGAGAGAGAGGGGGGTGGAGGGGAGTAGGCGGGTGAGGGAGGGTGGAGGAGAGGGGGGGTGGTGGGTGAGGGGGGAGAGGAGGAGAGAGAGGGGGAGGAGAAAGAGAGAGGGGAGGGGGGGAGGAAGGGGGCAGGGGGAAGAGGGGAGGGGGATGAGTGGATGGGGAGGGACTGGAGGGAAGGGGAGGGGAGGGGTGGGGTGCAGGAGAGGGTGTGGATGGTAGGGGGAAGGGGTGAGGTTAGGGGAAGGGATGGGGAGAGGGTGTGGGGGATGAGAGCTGGGAAGAGGTAGGGTGAGGAGGGAGAGGGGGGGGGAGAGAGGGGGAGGGGTGAGGAGGGAGAGAGAGGGGGAGAGAAGGGAGGGATGGGGAGAGAGGGGTAAGAGTGGAGAAGGAGGGGGAGAGGGGTAGGGAGATGGGTAGGGGGAGAGAGGGGGAAGAGTGGAGAGGGGTACAGAGAGGGGGGGGAGTCAGGAGGGGTAGGGAGAGGGAGGAGGAGAGACAGGGGGAGAGGGAGTGGGTGGAGAGAGAGGGGAAAGGGGCGGGAGATGAGTGGGTATGGGGAGAGGAGGGGGAGGAGGGGAGAGGAGGGGTGGAGGAAGGGGGAGGCGGAGGTGGGGGGAGGAGGAGGAGGAGGAGGGGGGAAGAGGGGAGAGGGAGGAGTGGGGGTGAAGGAGGGATGAGGAAGGGGGAGAGGGAGTGGGGGAGGAGGTAGAGGGTAGGAGGATGGGGAGAGGATGGGGAAGAGAGTGGGAGAGGGAGGACTTGAGTTCGGCGTGCAGGCGGCTCGGACGGGGCCGACTGCGAAAGGGCAGTGAGCCTCGGCAGCTCTCTGGACCTCGGGTGGCGTGGAGAGCCTCGGCAGCTCTCGCGTGACGATTCCCCGTGTCCCTGCGATCTACGGAGGTATTGCAGGCTTCCCAGAGGAAGTAATGGCCGCCAGGGCCACCTTCTCATCGCGTGCCTGGTGCGATGATAATGGCTGCCATGTTCTACGTTCGGGCAGGGGAGACGGAGAGGATTCAGAAGCAAGCCGGTGGCCTCCGGCTGTGAGGGAGCGGCTGTGAGCGATGCCTCGAGAGAGCGGCTGTGAGCGAGAAGGGGCTGTGAGCGAGGGAGCGCTGTGAGCGAGGCAGCGGCTGTAAGCGAGGCAGCGGCTGCGAGCGAGGCAGCGGCTGTGACATCCAGATCTGCAGAACCTGCTCGATCATACTGAGCCTTTTGAAGAACGGGGGGATGGGTGGGCTAACGTACCTCGTGGAAAACTGGGCATGCATGTTGACAGCTGCTACATTAATCTAGAGCTGAACCGGGCTGGGGAGTGGGGGGGAGGGACACGGAGAGGGAAACGGAGAGGGACACAGACGCAGAGAAACAATAAAATTCAATGCTATGAAAAAAATAATTAAACAATGGTTTAATCCACAGCGGGGGGGGGGGGTGGGGGGGCAGGAGGTAGGTGGGCCTCGATTGGTGGGCATCTGGGCATTGTGACGTCAGCAGCTGGCAAGCGACGATTTTTTTTTTTTAAGTGAGTTTTGTGAACAATTTTATTCAAAATCTGGGGAAATAATTGACCAAGGAGTGGATTTCTGAACTCATAAGGTAAACCGAAGTATTCAGAGAAAACCTATAGACAGCACCTGTAGTCAGCATCGAACCCGAGTCTCTGGCTCTGTAAGGCAACAACTCCACTGCTGTGCCACTGGACAGAGACATTTAGAGAATAGAGACAACAGCAGCAAATTTGGCAGTGGATTCAGTAACACCACTTTGCAATCTTGCTGCTGTAAGGAAATTGGTCTTATAGGGTTTTGGTGAGGCCACACCTGGAGTATTGCGTACAGTTTTGGTCTCCAAATCTGAGAAAAGACATTCTTGCCATAGAAGGGGTACAGAGAAGGTTCACCAGACTGATTCCTGGGATGTCAGGACTTTCATATGAGGAAAGACAGGATAGACTTGGCTTGTACTCACTAGAATTTAGAAGACTGAGGGGGGATCTTATAGAAACTTACAACATTCTTAAGGGGTTGGATAGGCTAGATGCAGGAAGATTGTTCCCGATGTTGGGGAGGTCCAGAACAAGGGGTCACAGTCTAAGGATAAGGGGGAATTCCTTTAGGACCGAGATGAGGAAAACATTTTTCACACAGACAGTGGTGAGTCTCTGGAATTATCTGCCACGGAAGGTAGTTGAGGCCAGTTCATTGGCTATATTTAAGAGGGAGTTAGATGTGGCCCTTGTGGCTAAAGGGATCAGGGGATATGGAGAGAAGGCAGGTACAGGATACTGAGTTGGATGATCAGCCATGATCATATTGAATGGGGGTGCAGGCTCGAAGGGCCGAATGGCCTACTCCTGCACCTATTTTCTATGTTTCTATGTTTCTATAGTCTGTTGATTACTACTTCAGCATTCCAGCCTACGGTGCTATCTGCATGGAGATTGCAGGATTTCCCTGTGGCTGCGTGCTTCAGTTTCTGCCCACAGTTTCTTTCCACAGGCCATCAGGACTGTAAACTCTGATCTCACCAGGGCGTAAATATTGTGGTGTCTTCAAAAAAAAAAGTAAATACTGGTTCTGTTCTGTTCTGCTGTTTTGCACAATCCCGCAAGCATTGCTACTTTCATTTCACTGTACATCTTGTATGTGTATGTGACATATAAAGTTGACTTGACTTGACTTGACATCCTAATGGCATGCTGGGTATTTAATTGGCTACTGTACATTAGTCCTTAGTGGAAGTATTTAATTGCCTACTGTACATTAGCCATTAGTGGAAGAAGTGGCAGAATAATCAAAGAAGAGTTGATGGGCACAGGAGAAAGAATAGGTTAGAGAAAAATGAGCTGATGAAAATGGAGCTGATAGGGATTGCTCTTCAGCATGAACAGGGTGCAATGAATGGACTCTTTCTGTGTTAATGAAAGTAAGTAACATTTTGAAAAACTAAAAACTTCCCAGTCAGTATACACGTGTTGCTATATCACTGGACTTTGACCCACACAGTTTCAACAAAAATAATTGAAAAATAATAAATATTAATGAAAACGAACAAAAAGATATGACTTTAAAGATCAATCATGGTTTGATATAGTTTTTTTTTGGAGAAATGACGTGGTGGAGATATTTCTCCTTTAAAGTTTTAGAAGCATACAATACTAATTTATTGATGCAAATTCTGTAGATCATTAACCTGTATGCTTCAGACATAGCAAAGCAATGTCCTAATTACTCTTAGAGAGAAGGTAATAATTCTATTTATTAACTAAGCTCGTGTTCTGTACTTACAGCCCCATGAATATAGGGCATCAATCTTTAATTCATGTTTGACAAATACCTTCAATGATTGAACCTGTGAATACTCCACCCAGTTTGTGAATGAACAAACTGTCCAGAAAATGTCCTAGCTCAAGACAAAGCCTGGGTTTGTGCTGTTATCTCTCACTCTTTTGGTTTCCAGAGTGTCAGTGACATGTTTTTCCCTTCCAAGCAAGAGCTTAAAAAGTAGCAACAGCTTTACATTTAGGGAAAGAATACCAATTCAAGTTTTGAAGATTATAACTCTGTTGTCTCAGCATGTAGCTGAACCCATATAGAAACTTTCCATCGTTCATCCCTTGTCTGCGCAAAACTAATTGCTTTTCAACCCAGACATTGCTGCTGAGCTATATTTCGTCTGACTCCTTCTCATCCTGGAAAAATCAGTTGCAGATACTGTTGGGCAGCCTTTTCAACCTAGTGTTGCAGACACACGGAACTGCAATATTCTGCCTCAACACCAGTACCAACCACTAAAGCATCTTCAGTTTCAACCAGTCTCTGCAGTTCCTTCCTACAACACTGAAGCCATTCTTTGGCTGGTGACGAGTAAGCCTTTCCTGTCTTGACTTGCGATCAAAGGAATCTTATTATGCGTTAACTTATTTATAAGGGACAGGTGGTGTGTCATAATCCAACTAATCCAACATAATCCATACAGCTTTGCAGTATTGTGGCCCATTGCATCCTATGAAGCACTGTGGACAGACAGAACCTTAGTACATGGTGACTCTGTGTGTTTGCATACCGTGGAGTTATATATGGGGGGGTTACACAAAAAGCTGGAGAAACTCAGCGGGTGCAGCAGCATCTAAGGAGCGAAGGAGATAGGCGACGTTTCGGGTCGAGACCCTTCTTCAGACTGGTCAGGGATCAGGGAAACGAGAGATATAGACGGTGATGTGGAGAGATAAGGAACAATGAGTGAAAGATATGCAAAAAAGTATCGATGATGAAGGGAACAAGCCATTGTAAGCTGTTTGTGGTGTGAAAATGAGAAGCTGGTGCGACTGGGGTGGGGGAGGGAGATAGAGATAGAGGGAATGCCAGGGCCCGGGGGCTGAGGGAGAGGTGGGAAGGGGAGGAGACAGCAAGGGTTAACAGAATTGAGAAAATTCAATGTTCAAGCCCAAAGGATGCAGACTCCCCAAGCGGAATATGAGGTGCTGTTCCTCCAGCTTGCGGTGTTGCTCACTCTGGCCGTGGAGAAAGGCCCAGGACCGAGAGGTCGGATGCGGAATGGGAGGGGGAGTTGAAGTGCTGAGCCACCGGGAGGTCGGGTTGGTTTTTGCGGACCGAGCGGAGGTGTTCGGCGAAGCGATCGCCAAGCCTCCGCTTGGTCTCACCGATATAGATCATCTGGCATCTGGAGCAGCGGATGCAGTAGATGAGGTTGGAGGAGGTGCAGGTGAACCTCTGTCGGACCTGGAAGGACTGCTTGGGTCCCTGAAAGGAGTGGAGGGGGGAGGTGAAGGGACAAGTGTTGCATTTCTTGCGGTTGCAAGGGAAAGTGAAGTTATATATAACTGATGCAACTATTGATAAACAGAGGCGTCAGGATGAGGGCCATATTTCACTCGTCTTCCTCTGGAGGCTTGTACGTTGCATCTCTGCAGACACAACCTATCATCATTCTTTGAACAAAGTCGAAAACAGCCTAAGTAACTGTACAGTAGGAATAGGGTATGGGTTACTCCTTCACAATTTGCAGCAACAACAAAATAACTTTGCACCTGATGGACTCTTTGTTGTTCACACGTTCCAATTGCTGCTGTACCTTGGCTATATATTTCACAAAGTTCCTGCGATGCACTTTGGCTTTGCCAAGCCAAGTGCAGATCATTTTGAGGTGACTGGATTTGTTAGTGAAGAGTGTTAAGGGATCAGTCAGAACAATTGCCACAGGAAATGGCTCACTCTTGCTGCAATTCTGTCTGGAATCTCAGGCAAATTCAGTCTGAAGCACGGGCTTGACCCAAAATGCCATCTGTCCATTCCCTCTACAGATGCTACCTGATGCGCTGAGTTGCTCCAGCAGTTTGTTTTTTGCCCATTCAAACTGACTGTAGAAGCTCAGCAAGATGTGGATCAACCATGAATTCATGCAGAAGATGATAATGTCATTCATCCATGTACATTTGTTTTTACCTTTATTTTAGTTTTACTTTAGAGATACAGCATGGAAACAGGCACTTCAGCCCACCGAGTCCGCGCCGACCAGCGATCCCTGTACACTAGCGCTATCCTACACACGGGGGACAAGTTACAAACAAAAGCACCTGAGCACCTCGGCTGCCTTGGGTCATCACCTCTGTTGTAACAACAACCCTAATGCAACAAATGAACAAGGCGAAATACTTGGCTGTCTTACCAAATTCTAATCACAGACCTTAAAGTTACCTATTACCTGATGTGTGTTTTGCAAGGGTCCTTTTTTCCCTGCTGCCCCACATGGTCCTGGCCAGGAACACTGACCATTGGAATACTATAGCATTGGATTTCCCATCTGCTTTACAATTGTTGGCCATGTCTTTAAACAACATGATTGTCATCTCTCATTTTGCAAAGACTGTGTGTCAGCTCTCCATTTGCGATTGTTTTTATTTCAAAAGATCTATGGAAATGCAGATGATTATGAAAATGATTTATGATGAAATTCTGTTGATCCTTTACCTTTGTTCCCAATTCCCTTACATGCAATACAATTTATGCCTTTGGATGGTGAGCTTGGACAACTGAGAGCATTCAATTTATTTTTTAGAGGCAGTGAAGGCAGTATTACTTTGTAAACCAGGTACCGAGTATGTTTCCCCTTCCAACCTTTGTTTGGCAGCATTGATGACAATGTATTGAAATGCATCATAGGACCAGCTGCAGCTGAACTTCCCATCATCCATCTGCTTGGTGCACAAGCAATATATTTGACATAATTTCTGCTTGTTGCTCTTAGATCATCCAAACTTGATGAAACGTACACCTTTGTCAATGTTTTGCTCTGATTTAAATGAATCTAACAATTTTTAATGGTTGCCAAACCTGTGCCCCAGATGCTCTGCTGTCTATGCCTATTAGCGAACTTGTAGCACACTGCGCCTGAACATTCACTTGCATTTTCCTTGCCATTTAGTACATTTAACCATTAATAAATAGAGCAGATGGATGTTTATATGACAGTAACTGTGCCAAACTTCATTGCAGACTGGCTCTGTCATTCAAGTGGTTCTCGTCCAATTCCCATCTTGCTTTGCTGGCAGGCAATCTAACAAACACATTAAACCATCTCTGTTCTTCACAACATTGTTTGCATAATTGACCTGGACTAGAAAGTGACAAATAGGGAATAATGGGTGCAAACCTATGTCATCCCATTCCAGCTTCGTCGGTGTGCTTTCTTGCCACTTCAGTAATCTTTTTGTGTAAACATGATTTAAACCCACATCACACGCAGGAAAATAAAATGTATCTGTTTCTATACCATGTGCTTCTCTAACAAAATTGCTTCCTTCGAAAATTTCCCAAAATAACACATTTAAATGAATGCAATTTAATCATCTATTATCAAAAGGTAGTTCGGCTCATGTTGTGAAAAACTTCAACCAGTAATTACAATATTTTATCGTGATGATAGGAACTAGAATTTAATGGAAGATGGGGATAAAATAAAAGAGAGAGGGAGAAAATGAAAGAGATAGAGGGAGAAAATGAAAGCGAGAAAGTGAAAAAATGAAAGGGAGAATGAAAGAGAGAAACTTACAAACAATCATCCTGATATAGTGTTAAAGAAGGAACTGCAGATGCTGGAGAATCGAGGGTACACAAAAGGCTGGAGAAACTCAGCGGGTGCAGCAGCATCTAAGGAGCGAAGGAGATAGGCGACGTTTCAGGTCGAGACCCTTCTTCAGACTCCTGATATAGTAGTGGCCAGAGGATCTGGGGTGACAGAGGAACTGAAGGAAATCCACATTAGGCAGGAAATGGTGTTGGGTAGACTGATGGGATTGAAGGCTGATAAATCCCCAGGGCCTGATGGTCTGCATCCCAGGGTACTTAAGGAAGTGGTTCTAGAAATCGTGGATGCATTGGTGATAATTTTCCAATGTTCTGTAGACTCAGGATCAGTTCCTGTGGATTGGAGGGTAGCTAATGTTATCCCACTTTTTAAGAAAGGCGGGAGAGAGAAAACAGGAAATTATAGACCAGTTAGCCTGCCATCGGTGGTGGGGAAGATGCTGGAGTCAATTATAAAAGATGAGATAGCCGCACATTTGGATAGCAGTAACAGGATCGGTCCGAGTGAGCATGGATTTACGAAGGGGAAATCATGCTTGACTAATCTTCTGGAATTTTTTGAAGATGTAACTAGGAATATGGACAAGGGGGAGCCAGTGGATGTAGTGTACCTGGACTTTCAGAAAGCATTTGATGAGGTCCCACATTGGAGATCAGTGGGCAAAATTAGGGCATATGGTATTGGCGGTAGAGTGCTGACATGGATAGAGAAGTGGTTGGCAGACAGGAAACTGAGAGTAGGGATTAACGGGTCCCTCTCAGAATGGCAGGCAGTAACTAGTGGGGTACCGCAAGGCTTGGTGCTGGGACCGTAGCTTTTTACAATATACATCAATGATTTGGATGAAGGGATTCAAAGTAACATTAGCAAATTTGCATATGACACACAGCTGGGTGGCAGTGTGAACTGTGAGGAGGATGCTATAAGAATGAGGGTGACTTGGACAAGTTGGGGGAGTGGGCAGATGCATGGCTGATGAAGTTTAATGTGGATAAATGTGAGATTATCCACTTTGCTAGCAAAAACAGAAAGGCAGATTACTATCTAAATGGCATCAAGTTGGGAAAAGGGAAAGTACAACAGGATCTGGGGGTCCTTGTTAATCAGTCTATGAAAGTAAGCATGCAGGTACAGCAAGCAGTGAAGAAAGCGAATGGCTTGTTGGCCTTTATAACAAGAGGAGTTGAGTCAACATAATTGTATATGGGGTAAGAGCGTTGTAAAAGCAAGCCTGAAGTCTTTGTGTCTCAATGCAAGGAGTATTCGTAATAAGGTGGATGAGTTGAACGTGCAGTTAGCTATTAATGATTATGATATAGTTGGGATCACCGAGACACGGCTCCAGGGTGACCAAGGCTGGGAGCTGAACATCCAAGGATATTCAATATTCAGGAGGGATAGAGAGAAAGGAAAAGGAGGTGGGGTAGCGTTGCTGGTTAGAGAGGAGATTAACGCAATGGAAAGGAAGGACATTAGCTTAGAGGATGTGGAATCGGTATGGGTGGAGCTGCGAAACACTATAAGCGGCAGAAAACTCTGGTGGGTGTTGTGTACAGGCCACCTAACAGTCGTAGTGAAGTTTGGGATGGTATCAAACAGGAAATTAGAAATGCGTGCGACAAAGGCAAAACAGTTATAATGGGTGACTTCAATCTACATATAGATTGGGTGAATCAAATTGGCAGGGGTGCTGAGGAAGAGGATTTTTTGGAATGTATGCGGGATAGTTATCTAAATCAACATGTAGAGGAACCAACGAGAGAACAGGCTATTTTAGACTGGGTATTGAGTAATGAGGAAGGGTTAGTTTGCAGTCTTTTTGTACGTGCCCCCTTGGGCAAGAGTGACCATAATATGGTCGAGTTCTTCATTAGGATGGAGAGTGACATTGTTAATTCAGAAACAATGGTTCTGAACTTAAAGAAAGGTAACGTTGAGGGTATGAGACGTGAATTGGCCAAGATTGACTGGCAATTAATTCTAAAAGGGTTGACGGTGGATATGCAATGGAAGACATTTAAAGACTGCATGGATGAACTACAAAAAATTTTCATCCCAGTTTGGCAAAAAAATAAATCAGGGAAGGTAGTGCATTCGTGGATAACAAGAGAAATCAGGGATAGTATCAAAGCAAAGGATGATGCGTACAAAGTAGCCAGAAAAAGAAGCAAACCAGAGGACTGGGAGAAAATCAGAGACCAGCAGAGGACAAAGGGCTTAATTAGGAAAGGAAAATTGGATTATGAATGAAAACTGGCTGGGAACATAAAAACTGACTGCAAACGTTTTTATAGATATGTGAAGAGAAAGAGATTAGTTAAAACAAATGTAGGTCCCTTGCAGTCAGAAACAGGTGAGTTGATCATGGGGAACAAGGATATGGCGGACCAATTGAATAGCTACTTTGGATCCGTCTTCACTAAGGAAAACATAAATAATCTGCCGGGAATAGCAGGGGACCACGGGTCAAAGGAGGAATTGAGTGAAATCCAGGTTAGTCGGGAAATGGTATTGTGTAAATTGAATGGATTAAAGGCCGATAAAGTAGCTCAGGAAATAGTGGATGCATTAGTGATAATCTTTCAAAACTCTTTAGATTCTGGAGTAGTTCCTGAGGATTGGCGGGTAGCAAACGTAACCCCTCTTTTTAGGAAGGGAGGGAGAGAGAAAACGGGGAATTACAGACCAGTTAGTCTGGGTAGTGGGGAAACTGCTAGAGTCAGTTATTAAAGATGAGATAGCAGCACATTTGGAGAGTGGTGAAATCATTGGACAAAGTCAGCATGGATTTACGAAAGGTAAATCATGTCTGACGAATCTTGTGGAATTTTTCGAGGATGTAACTAGTAGTGTGGATAGGGGAGAACCAGTGGATGTGGTGTATCTGGATTTCCAGAAGGCTTTCGACAAGGTCCCACATAAGAGATTAGTATACAAACTTAAAGCATACGGCATTGGGGGTTCAGTATTGAGGTGGATAGAGAACTGGCTGGCAAACAGGAAGCAAAGAGTAGGAGTAAACGGGTCCTTTTCACAATGGCGGGCAGTGACTAGTGGGGTACCGCAAGGCTCAGTGCTGGGACCCCAGCTATTTACAATATATATTAATGATCTGGATGAGGGAATTGAAGGCAATATCTCCAAGTTTGCGGATGACACGAAGCTGGGGGGCAGTGTTAGCTGTGAGGAGGATGCTAGGAGACTGCAAGGTGACTTGGATAGGCTGGGTGAGTGGGCAAAATGTTTCACAGATGCAGTATAATGTGAATAAATGTGAGGTTATCCACTTTGGTGGCAAAAACAGGAAAGCAGACTATTATCTAAATGGTGGCCGATTAGGAAAAGGGGAGATGCAGCGAAACCTGGGTGTCATGGTACACCAGTCATTGAGATTAGGCATGCAGGTACAGCAGGCAGTGAAGAAAGCGAATGGTATGTTAGCTTTCATAGCAAAATGATTTGAGTATAGGAGCAGGGAGGTTCTACTTCAGTTGTATAGGGTCTTGGTAAACCTACTCCTGCACCTAATGTCTATGTTATAGGAGCAAAGAGGTCCTTCTGCAGTTGTACAGAGCCCTAGTGAGACCACACCTGGAGTATTGTGTGCAGTATTGGTCCCCTAATTTGAGGAAGGACATTATTGCTATTGAGGGAGTGCAGCGTAGGTTTACAAGGTTAATTCCCGGAATGACGGGACTGTCATATGCTCAGAGAATGAAGCAGCTTGGCCTGTATACTCTGGAGTTTAGAAGGGTGAGAGGGAATCTTATTGAAACATATAAGATTGTTAAGGGTTTGGACACATTGAGGCAGGAAATATGTTCCCGATGTTGGGGGAGTCCAGAACTTGGGGCCACAGTTTCAGTATAAGGGGTAAGCCATTTAGAACGAAGACGAGGAAACACTTTTTCTCACAGAGAGTTGTGAGTCTGTGGAATTCTCTGCCTCAGAGAGGTGGAGGCTGGTTCTCTGGATGCTTTCAAGAGAGAGCTGGATAGGGCTCTTAAAGATAGCGGAATCAGGGATTATGGGGAAAAGGCAGGAAAGGGGTACTGATTGGGGATGTTCAGCCATGATCACATTGAATGGGGTTGCTGGCTCGAAGGGCCAAATGGCCTACTCCCGCACCTATTGTCTATTGTCTATTGTTCAAAAGGAGAGAGAGAGAGTAAAAACGAAAGATAGAATGAAAGAGAGAGAGGAAGAGAAGAAACAAAATAGAGAGAGAAAGAAAATGAAAGAGAGATAGTGAGAGAGGATTGAAAGACGGAGAGAAGGAGATAGAATGAAATTGAGAGAAAATGAAAGAGAGAGAGGAAAAATGAAAGAGAGAGAGGAAAAATGAAAGAGAGAGAATGAAAGAGGAAATGAAATGAGGAGAGAGAAAATGAAAGAGCGATAGAGTGAGATTGAAAATGAAAGACAGAGCTAGAGAAGGGGAGTGTAGGAACTGTTAAAGAGTTATTTATATTATCTGGCTCGTGGTATATAACACCTGGGCCATTAATCAATAAAACTTGGAAATGCATGTGACAGCTACACTTCCTGCTGTCACACTTACATTCTGTAGCCATCATCCTTTACTATCACAAATCCCATTGTTGTGAAACAATGTTCCCTGAACCACAACATGAGGTTTCCTCATAATAGTAAGATAATAGATAATGGATGGACATGACTCTGGGACTATAATCTTGCAACATGCACAAAAGACAATTATAAGCAATCTGAGGGGTTCCACACCTTGAAAATGTTGGCATCATTTAACCTTGGTGAAATTATTTTCTGTTAAATAACTGTCAGTAATCTATTGGTTACGACTGTTTTTGCATTAACAAATTCCTTCTACTGAGATAAAAGCTGGTTAAACTTCACTAAATCTAACATCATTTATCAAATTCTGGTTTGAATTTTACCTTGGGAGGTATTTATTTTTCATAAATTGTGAAATAATTTGTTAACACTTTAGTTTTTAGTTTAGTTTAGTTTAGAGATATAGCACGGAAACAGGTCCTTCGGCCCACTGGGTCCTCGCCGACCAGCGATCCCCGCACATTAACACTATCCTACACCCACAAACCTGCACATCAGTGGAATGTGGGAGGAAACTGAAGATCTCGGAGAAAACCCATGCAGGTCATGGGGATAACGTACAAACTCCGTACAGACAGCACCTGTAAGGCAGCAACTCTACCAGTGCGCCACCTTGACTACTTCTACCGTGACAGCACCACTGTGACTACCCGCTGCGCCACCGTGACACTAAAAGATCTCCCGGTCCTGAAGCTTACAGAACCACATTCATTGAATAATAATAGGTTTTTCCCCAATGGGAGAAATAGGTTCTTCCTATATACGCTAGGCCACATACACTTCCTATAAGTTTTTCCTCAGTCTCTGTTGTTCCAAAGAATGGAGACACAATGAACTGCAGATGCTGGAATGTAGAGCAAAACATAAAATGCTGGAGGAACTCAATGGGTCAGGCAGCATTTTGGGGTGGGACACTTCTCCAAGTGTAGCCTGTCCTTATACCTTCTTCCATCCAGGGGTCCCATCAGGCCTTCCAGGTGAGACAGAATTTCACATAACGTCCTCATTTTTATAGAGTCTGAAGAAGGGTCCCGACCCAAATATCATCTATCCATTCCTTCCACAGATCCTGCCTGACCCACTGAGTTCCTCCAGCACTTTTGGTTTTGCTCTGTTCCAAAGAATTGATTCTATCGAATGGATATTAATGATTATCTAGTCCTTCCTCACTGCTTGAAGCAGATTCACTTTCTTCTACTGCTAGGAAGTTCCATGATACCAAGCAAAGTTACTTTATGGACTCCCTTCATGATTGAGATCTATTTGTGTTATTGGCTCATTGGACGCAAACATCGCTCCTCACCTCATGCTTTTGTTAACACAGTTAGTTCACCAAACTGATTATTTTGGTAAAGTGTAGCAGCATCTGCCCATACATGCAATGGGAACAACAAAAACAAATTGAATCCCACTAAATCAGAACCATAGTTAATTTTACATAGCAACCGGCTATTTTAAGGCATCACCACATTTCATTTCCTCCTTGAACTCATTCGATAAACTAGATTTTACTTCGGAGTCACGTGAGTGACTTCGTGAAGACCCCGCCAGCACGCATGCGCGGCATATCGTCGCGCGCACTCGCACCGGCAGGCTGGGGGGGGGGAGTGCGCTCTCTCCTCCGGCTCCTTCACAAGGCCGGCAGGTAAGTATTACCTTTTCTTCACAGCATGGACAAGGGCCGGAGGACGACGATGTCGAGGAGCTGAGCTGCGGCCAGCCAGCGTCCCTTGTCCCCGGAGCTGCAAGGAACGCCGGCAGCTTCAACGCATGGTGGGGGCAGGAATGCGGAAGTCGGGCGCTCCCGCTGATTCAGGGGCCGACTCACCCGAATGGGTTACCGCTCCGGAGCTGGAAGCAACGGGTCCAGACTCCAAGCCCCCGTCCCCCAAGAGAATAAGGGGGGATACAGGTACGTGGCAAGGGGTCTTGTTCTTCACAGGCAACCTCTCCCGAGTTCCAGAAGATTCAACACACCCGAGGGGGCTGGGAGAAGACAGACTAGCGGAGAGTCCGTGCGGGAGTCGTATGATCCTACTTGGGCTGTAGGTCACGACGACCTGCCATTGGACCCTAGACAGCACCCTAAGGGGGTGAGGTCCGATGGTGGAAGCCCCAGTGAATTCGCAGGGCCTGGGGAAGTCGGCTTGTCCGCTGCGTATAGCAGGGACGGTCGCATAGAGCGGTTGGAGCTCTTAGTGGTGCAACGCCTCCAGCGGGACCGGGAACGAGAAGAGCGGGACTCGCGGGCATCCACTAGCCGTGCAAGGACACCACTCAGCATCTCATCGTCTCCAGCAGGAAGCATGAGGGATTTCCCAGCTGCTGTGTTCGAAGACGACCCGGGGCAGCCAGTAACCGCTGAGCCAGAGCATGAGGAGGATATGCTGGAAGTGGTGAGTAAGTTTGCCGCTACCACCCAGACAGGTGAACCTCTGCACCACAAATTGGCGGGCACCATTGATTACCTGACTACGCACCAACTTCAGAGTCAGGTTCTCAATGATACATTGGAGAAAATAAAACCGCCCGAAAACTGCGTCAACCTCAGTGTGCCCTTGGTTAACGCCCAGATCTGGGGACACTTGAGTACGGCCACCAGGACGCAGGATGTCCGCCTCCAGCGAATATTAAAAGTTCTCTCCACGGGCATAACGCCGTTTGCTAGGACCCTTAATGGGGATAATGTGTCGAGCGATCAGCAAGACGCACTGGCACTCCTATGCAACGCCCAATATGAAATAAACTGCCTGCGTAAGAGCTCCATTAAGCCCACACTAAACCCCAAATTCGCGGGGTTGTGCCGACCATCAACCGCTCCACCGCAGCATCAGTTGTTCGGAGACCTAGCCAAACAGGTGAAGGAACTGGATGAGGAGGCCAAAACAGCCGGCCTCATGAAGCCTCAACCGACCAGACCTCACCCATATTACCGGCAACAGCCTAATTCCTCTTGGAGAACACGGCTGCCGGAAAGGGCACAGAGATCCTACCCACCTCCATCCCAACAAGTGCAACGACCTTTTTTAGGGCAAGGCCAACAAAGGCCTGCATGGAAAATGCGGCCGCCGGCTCGTCAACCTCCACAACGCCCACTCAAAACACCGTATGTACGGAACCGCCGTTAACCTTGGAGGTAAGGGGGTCTGGTTCTTCTCACGCCGTAGCATCCCCTCCTGCACGAATAGGTGGGCGATTGCGGGCTTTCGTGGACATTTGGAAAACTGTCACCACGGATGAGTTTATTTTACAAAGTGTTCAAGGATATGTTATAGAATTCAATCCCCCTACTCAGCATTCGCCTCGTAGAAAATTTACTCTATCCCAAAAAGAGATGGAGGCAGGACAAGCTGAAATTATATGGTTAGCAGAAAAAGGGGTAATTGGCAAAACCAAGCATGAACCAATTGAGGGTACACAAAAAGCTGGAGAAACTCAGCGGGTGCAGCAGCATCTAAGGAGCGAAGGAGATAGGCGACGTTTCGGTCGAGACCCTTCCTCAATGAACCAATTGAGTTTGTGTCTAATATATTCACTAGGATTAAGAAAGATGGGGGATGTCGGATAATAATAGACTTAACTGAATTGAACAATTTTGTACAATACACCCATTTCAAAATGGATACGTTTGAAACAGCTAAGCAGATGCTTTACCCAGGGTACTTTATGGCATGCATCGATTTGAAAGATGCATACTATACGGTACCCATTGCTGAGGCTTATAGAAAATTTTTGAAGTTTGTCTGGAAGGGTCAGTTATGGGAGTATAAAGCATTGCCCAATGGAATCACCACAGCTCCTAGGCTGTTTACCAAACTGGTAAAACCTATATTGGCTCTTCTCCGACAACAAAATTATATAGTAATGGCATATTTGGATGATATCCTTATAGTGGGTCCGACCCTCCAATTGGCAATTCAAGGAGTGGCTGCAACCAAGGCTCTGTTTGAGAAGCTGGGATTCGTAATTCATCCAGACAAATCAAAATTGCACCCGGTACGGGTTATGGATTATTTGGGGTTCACCCTAGACACCAATTTAATGAAGATTACCATCCCAACTAATAAAGCTACTACTATTATAGAAGAGTGCCACAATCTTGCTTGCGCCAGGGTACCGACTATTCGGCAAACGGCAAAAGTTATAGGGAAATTAGTAGCTGCATTCCCAGCTGCACGATTCGGACCGCTACACTACCAAAATTTACAAAGATCAAAAATCACAGCATTAAAAAACAAATGCTGGCACGATTTGATCGGCCAATTCGGTTACCACCGGAAGCTAGAAATGAGCTACAATGGTGGGTAGATAATATTAAAGAATGTCATTGACCTATTATAGTGAGCAACCCTGATGTTGTGCTACTAACTGACGCAAGTGCACCAGGCTGGGGAGCAACTGGTACGATGTCCAGTTGTGGTGGCAGATGGAACTCTCATGAGTCTACATTCCTGGAGTCACATGGGATAAACTATATAGAAATGCTGGGGGCATTTCATGGACTGCGGGCTTACTGTACTAATTCATGGGATTACATGTCCGCTTTCGAATAGATAATGCTACATAATGGCTTACATCAATGATATGGGTAGTATCAGGTCGCTAGTTTGCGATGAATTGGCTAATACAATTTGGCACTGGTGCATTGAAAGAAATATTTGGATTACTGCGACCTATTTGCCTGGGAAGCTTAATTCAGTGGCGGACACCAGGTCACGTGTCTTCAATGACAACATTGAGTGGATGTTGAACCCCCAAATTTTGGAGATATTATAGCTCATTTTGGGACACCAGATATTGACCTATTTGCATCCAGGCTGAGCCATCGAATACCAACGTATGTGTTGTGGGAACCAGACCCTGGGGCAATAGCAATGGATGCGTTTTTATCCATTGGGGGAAATGGTTTTGCTACGCGTTTCCCCCATTCTGCCTCACCAGTCGGGTATTGCAGAAAATTAAACTAGACTCTGCAACTGGCATATTGATCATTCCCGACTGGCCTACACAACCATGGTACCCGATGGTTGTAGAAATTTTAAAACAACCATGGATGGTGATTGGGAAACATCCCAAATTGATTACTCACTCCATTACGGGGGGGGGGGGGGGGGGGGGGGGGTCAGTCATCCTTTCCATGGTCATTTAAACTTGTTGGCCTGCAGGTTCTGAAAGACCACTCATCCGGGCAGGCATCTTGTTAAGAGCCATAGACCTTATCGCCGCATCATGCCGAGAATCAACTCGGAAACAATACCTCACCCAAATCAGAAAGTGGGAGGCATTCTGTGCCCGGACCAACAAGTCTTTCAACTCGGCAACAATACCTGATGTGTTGGAGTTTCTAGCAGGCCTCCATTTCGATGCTGGCCTCAGCTACAGTGCCATCAACAGCGCCAGGAGTGCGCTGTCCTCATACCTGGATATAGGTGTCAGCTCCAACCACCTGGTGTCTAAACTAATGAGGGGAGTGTTCAACACCAACCCTCCATGACCCAGATATACAGTAATGTGGGATGTGGGGATCGTGCTGACCCTACTGAGGAGCTGGGCTCCAATAGATGAGCTACCATTGAAACAGCTCACCCTCAAGGGGGTGATGCTTATGGCACTGACTACAGCCCAACGAGCCCAGACGTTACAGAAACTGCGACTGGACAGCATGGTGGCCACCCTGGTCAAATAAAATTCTTTGTCAAAGAATTATTAAAACAGCACAGGCCAGGGGCGCATGGGCTGCAGTTGGAATTTCGGGCGTACCCTGTAGATGCCACTCTCTGCATAGTCACCCATCTCCACCACTACATCCGAGTTACTGGAGTTATCAGGATGAAGAAACAGGGGCTCCTCATCAGTCATAAACTTCTGCATCATCGGGTGACTACACAGACGATCGCCAGGTGGCTCAGGGTGGTGCTGGATGCAGCAGGAGTTGCTACTAACATTTTAAGTCTCATTCCACCAGGGCTGCAGCGAGAGCCATGGAGGTGCCCATGGACCACATTCTCGCCACCGCGGGCTGGGCCAGTGGGGAACAACCTTTCAACAGTTCTATAACAAGCCTCTGGCCGCCCCTGCGACATTCGCAGAAGCTATCCTGGGTACCGCTCAGTAAATGTCTGGCCCCGATTTAGGGGTTTGTTGTTTATTTGATTAATAAATTGTGTTGATTTTTCAGCCAGTTTCGACAACATTAACAGCCTTCCTCCATCAGACTGGCGGCAGTGTGATAAGCGTGGACGTTGTCCAGGGCGTGATATCACAGAGCTTTGAAATCTTCACGAAGTCACTCACGTGACTCCGAAATAAAATAGTAAGATTAAACGAGAACTTACCAAGTTTGAAGGTTGATCTGTATTTTACGAGGAGTCGCGGTGAGGGATTTCGTGCCCACCGCTCCCACCCTCTATCATAAGGTCAACCAGGTAGTTCTATGTTTTCGTCTTACTATTTTTTAGTCATGGTTTGGTTCTGTGATTCCACACCGCTGCTTTGAAGGATGCCGCGCATGCGTGCTGGCGGGGTCTTCACGAAATCCCTCACCGCGACTCCTCGTAAAATACAGATCAACCTTCAAACTTGGTAAGTTCTCGTTTAATCTTACTATTATGGTTGCTTGCTGATAAACATGACTCGCGTGTCATGCATCATAACCTGCAAATCAAATTCACCCCACAAAATTCAGAGTATTGGCTGACAATTAAAACTTCTTACTTCACTTACTTTTCATTTCTTCCCACACTCCTTTTAGCTTTTAACACCACAGATATGCTATTATTAACCACTTTTGTAAAACCTTGCATACTTGTAGTTCTAAAGGCAACTTTTGGCATTCAGCCATTTGAATCAAAGTTTGTTCTGGACATGTTGTGAATCCAGGATTTATGGACTGTTTTGGAGGTCTTTCTGGGATTTACCTCTAATACCCAATACCACTTACATCCCAACAGGTGATTCTGAGATCCCCACTGAAATCAATCGAAATTCTAGGCCTGCACGTGAATTGAAAGGTAATTTTTGAAATCATATTTTACTTTGGATTGATGGTATCAATGATGTCTCAATATTCTGTATGGTTCTAAATTTACTTTTATGTTTTATGTTTTCAAAATGTTTATATTTTTTCAGATTATTTAATTCAATGTTAGTCCTTTCAAATTTCTCTGAATATCAGAACATTGAAATTCTGTCAAAATCAATAGCAGCTTTATCAGAGAACAATGCCCTGCCCCAAGATGTGCCTTCTGTCAAAGCCTGCCAAGGAGAATTTTGGTGCTAAGATCTCTGCACCATGTTCTTCCCTTCTTGATAGCCATTCAAACCCCACTTCCTGATTCAAGGGCATGGGTGGGCCTCCAATCCTCCCATGGATGGGCATGGATCAGGCTGCCACATCCATTCCAGTCCAGAGAAGTCCAAATAAGTACAGGTGTACAGGGTCTGTGTCTGGTGAATCCAAGTGATCCAGCTGAATTCACCCTTACACCATAATTCCCTTCACGTTTTTGCCTGCCATGTTTTGATTCTTGACCCTGTTCCAGATTATGAAGACGTGCCTCATAATTAATAAAAAATATATTCCGATTTAATGTGGCATTATCTTCAAAGTCACTCATACTCTCAGTACTCAACAAACTGAATGCAGCCAAAATCTTTTTCCTTTCTGCTTAAAGTCAATAAAGGATTCAGTCCAAGGGTGGAACCTGGTCCTCATTACTTACAGAAGCAAATTTTGTCCAACAAAATAAAGGAAGCTGCCTTTAGAAGGCATCCACAGCTGCCTGCAGCATTCTGATGAAGACCATGGCAGCATACCAATGAAGGCTTTTTCCATAACCATTATACTCCAATTGGTACTTGAATGGAAAGCACGTCCCAACTGATCTCAATGATTTGCAACGTGGAGAATGGAGGGTGATAACTCACAACGAACAATCCTTAGGCATGGCGTATTGGAGACCGAATACACCATCCACGTTAGTGTTACCGACTCTTCGAAAGAATCTTGTGTTTGCCTGCATCAAGATCTGTTAGTTCAATGTGGCGGCTTAATTGAACAGAAGCAAATGCAGGGTATAGTGGCCCAATGGAGTATAATACCCTTGGCTTCAATTCAGTGTCACTTTATACTGAGGTCCAATTTTTAAAATAAGCTGCTAGCTATGGAACTCTAGATAAAATGCTGTTAATTATTTAACACAAGGAAAGTAAATGTACACATGATCTGCAAGTAAACAGACCATAGCTTAATAATGTTATACCTGCTTATATATATTTTTAAAACCCTGATAAATAGAGGAATGGTTTGTCAGCTTTACTTTCTCTGCTGACTGATATGATCTATTCCTGTAAGGCTTTTGAAACAAGTGAATTTCCATGAATGCATTGTGTCAACTGCATCCCAAGAGGAATCCAAATCCAAAAAATTGCACAATGGTGTGTTGCTGAACAGGCACCAGAGACAATCAGTCCCACGCTGATGTCTTACAGTGACTCCCTCCCCCACCCAATCTCTACAGGTATGCAGCAACAGAGCAACAACCCAGGAGAAAGGAAGGAAAATAGCCAATTAACCAGATGTAGTTTACCCTCTTACTTACAGGACCAGAATTGCTATTTTCTGATTTAAAAGTTTATCGTGAATGAGCAACAGGTTTACTCTTGAAGCGTCCTTCAAATCCACCCTTCTTCCCTTCCCTCCCGCTCTACCCCTTCCCCGGGCACTTTCCCTTGCAACCGCAAGAAATGCTACACTTGTCCCTTCACCTCCCCCCTCCACTCCTTTCAGGGACCCAGGCAGTCCTTCCAGGTCCGACAGAGGTTCACCTGCACCTCCTCCAACCTCATCTACTGCATCCGCTGCTCCAGATGCCAGATGATCTATATCGGTGAGACCAAGAGGAGGCTTGGCGATCGTTTCGCCGAACACCTCCGCTCGGTCCGCAATAACCAAGCCGACCTCCCGGTGGCTCAGCACTTCAACTCCCCCTCCCATTCCGTATCCGACCTCTCGGTCCTGGGCCTCCTCCATGGCCAGAGTGAGCAACACCGCAAGTTGGAGGAACAGCACCTCATATTCCGCTTGGGGAGTCTGCATCCTCTGGGCTTGAACATTGAATTTTCTCAATTCTGTTAACCCTTGCTGTCTCCTCCCCTTCCCACCTCTCCCTCAGCCCTCAGGCCCTGGCATTCCCTCTATCTCTATCTCTCTCCCCCACCCTAGTCGCACTAGCTTCTCATTTTCACACCACAAACAGCTTACAATGGCTTGTTCCCTTTATCATCGATACTTTTTTGCATATCTTTCATTCATTGTTCTTTATCTCTCCACATCACCGTCTATATCTCTCGTTTCCCTGATCCCTGACCAGTCTGAAGAAGGGTCTCGACCCGAAACGTCGCCTATCTCCTTCGCTCCTTAGATGCTGCTGCACCCGCTGAGTTTCTCCAGCCTTTTGTGTACCCTCGATTCTCCAGCATCTGCAGTTCCTTCTTTAACACTTCCTATGCAACCAACTATTTTCCAAGTTTGATCTGTTCTTCAACGGTAATAAGATTTATTCAACGAGTACATCTCTGTGTTTTATTCAGGCACCCCATTAATACTGACATTCTCTTAATGCATACAGTATATTCAGTCCGTAATTTTAAACCTGATTGTGTGGTGTAGCATTCCATGAATGAAATGAAAATGTTTTTTGATAATAAAGAAGGAATTGCAATATGTACTTGAAAATCCCAAATACTAAACAAAACATAACTCTGATTATTAAAAAAAAAAAATATTTTAGAAATACATACACACACACACACACGCACACACACACACACACACACACATATAATTTAATATTCAAATCAAATTGAAATCCGTGGCACAAATGGACATAAAGCAACATATTAAAGTGCAGTTATGAGTTACAGATTTTGGTAATGACTTTACCATAGTATCTTACCTATACCAATGCAAAAATCATGGAATAGTTACAGAATGCAAGACCATTCATCTCATCAACTCCATACAGACACTTTGCAATAGCAATCCAGCTGGTCTCAATCCTCTGTCCTAACCCCATTACCCTACATTTTATCTTTCACATACTCATCCGTTTCCCTTCAAAACATTGCAATTGAATCAGCCTCCGCTACTACCCTTGGAAGTGCATTCCAAGCTGCACTTGCATTTGCTGCACAGTTTTTGCTCGTGTCACTTTGGTTAATTAAGTCTGATGGATTTCATAGTGTAAAATGTTTACAAAACCTGGCACTCCAAGATGTTAAAATGGATGCTCTTTCAAAATGAAAACTTTACTCCAGTTTATCAATAAATTAAACTGTATTTTCAGTGGAGTGGTAAAGAAGGCATCTTCTAGAGATGCCAAGATTCATCAATGTTCACAAAGATGTAATTTTTGTATATTGCTACATATCTATCCATAGAATGGTCAAAATTGCTTTAACATTTTAGTTTATCTCTGACTCAACAAGCACATGGTGCGGATGGTAGGGCTGCTGATGCACAGTACCATAAATCTAGGTTCAATCCTGACCTCCGGTCATGTCTGTGTGGAGTTTGCACGTTCTCCCTGTGGGTTTCCCGCAGAGGCTCTGGATTCCTGCAACATCCCAAAGACGTGCAGGTGTGTTGGTTACATCTTAGCGTGTAGAGTGTGGAAGCGAAAGTGGGATAACATAGAACTAGTGTGTGAAAGGGTGATGGCTGGCATGGTCGGTGGCTGAAGGACCTGGTCTCATTCTGTATCTTTCAATCAATCAATCAGTTCATAAGTTCGTGTGATAGGAGCAGAATTAGACCATTTAGCCCATCATTTACTCCACGATTCAATCATGGCTGATCCATCTCTCCATCCTAACCCCATTCTCCTGCTTTCTCCCCATAACCCCTGACACCCATACTAATCAGATCATCTTCTGTGGTATAAAGTTCTGATTTTTATTCCAAAGAGGCATATGTGGTGCAGTATATATCCAACTTCAGCAACAATCTGGTAGCTGAAGTACTGTAATTTCTTAACCAGCTGTATTTCTTTACAAATTCTATCATGCTGAATGTTCTACAGTGACACAAGCAGGTGACCTGAGTTCAACTTGTTCCATGTGACACCAGCTTTCGTCACAGGAGCCAATGTCAATCTTATTCTTCACCCTGGATTTGCTAATGCAACTCCAGGTGCAGTAGGAATAATATCCACCCTCTAAAAATGATACCCTGTAAACATTAGATATCATTGTGTTCTTGTCAATGCCAGCATTCAGCACTGCTTTCTCACCGCATTGAGGAGAAACAAAGGCTCTATCCGGAGCTCAGACTATTCCAGTCACAGCAATGCAGCAAACAGGATGCATTACAACTTAGATACCAAGGAATGGATTAAATCCACATATCTGTAGTGTTTCCTTATTTTCTCTCACTGAAGACTGAAGAAAAACTCTGCTGAACCTTACACACTCCTCCCCAGGAGGATTACAAGGTAATCTGAGTGTGTTTATGCAGAGAGAATGGGGGAAGGGACATGGGCGAGTCTGCCTCAGCAGTCCATGCGTCAAGAGTCAAGAGTGTTTAATTGTCATATGTGCCGCCAATGCCACAATGAAATTCTTAATGAGTCTGGTAGTCTGGACATGAAGATGACAGAATCTAGGTCTGCATCTTACCAAGAAATGTTTCTTCAGAGCCCCATAGATGTGCAGCAACGGATATATAAGTAGACAAATGTAAAACAGATGGAAGTTCAACAAACTTTAAATGTCAATAAATTGATTAATCAGATAATCATAAGTTGTCAAGCAAACCAGTTCTTGATTAACACTTACTAGAAATTTAGAAACTAATTCCTCAAATAAATAAAGTAAATCTCCAAAACATGACTGTCTCAAACACAAGCGCGCACAATGTATATAGGAATCTAACTGTTAAATTTGACCTAAAGAGACCAATAGTTAATGACAACATCTAGGAAAGATTTTAAAATAAATCTTACTAACATTCAGCAAAATGTTTCCTCTCTCCTATTTCTGTGAACATGTTTTTAAGAATGGGACCCAGTTTCAGTCCTGGTACAAATTATCCATTACTGCTTTGTATTCTGCTGTTTACTTGCATCTGATCTTTTGTGAATCATGAAGGGAGTTAAATATGTCGTTCAGGCCTTGAAGCAAAGATTGTCTGTACACAGAGGTCTGAGCTGTTCCTGCCCTTTTACCCTTCTGTTCAAAGACACTAACACAGCCTCATGGTATCAGCTCCTAATTCTACATGTTTGCTTTTACTGACAACAGTTCCTTTCAACGGGCAAACAATGGAGGAACAGCATTGATGATCCAGGCTATTTCACACCTGGTAAATGTGGTGCTCAAATAACATACCAAAAAAAGGCAAGTTTTACTGATCAAATGTTGACAGAGGCAGTCATTTCAGCCTCAGCCATTCTGTACTTTATCCAAGGCCATGTCCACAACCGCATTTAATAATGTCGGGGTTATTAAACATAAAATAATATCATTTATTTTTGGTGGAGCCAAAGTATAAAGTCACCAGATATCACAACAGCTCTAAAATTTGCTGAATTGTCTTGTAAGCTTTGCTAACCAATGTATATCACATACAGGGTACACAAAAAACTGGAGAAACTCAGCGGGTGCAGCAGCATCTAAGGAGCGAAGGAGATAGGCGACGTTTCGGGTCGAGACCCTTCTTCAGACTGTCTATTCTTCAGACAATGTATATCACATACAGTCCTACTTCAGGTTTGGACACAAAGTACTGGTGTAACTCAGAGGGTCAGGTGGCATCTCTGGAGAAAACGGGTAGGTGATGTTTCAGGTCAGGACCCTTCTTCATACCTTGAGGATTTTATGAGGTTGTAAGGGTCTCGACCCGAAACGTCGCCTATCTCCTTCGCTCTTTAGATGCTGCTGCACCCGCTGAGTTTCTCCAGCTTTTTGTGTAACCCCCCTTCTTCATACCGATGTTTCTACATCAGGTTAACTACTAAAGCAGCTTAAAAAATGAGAACATTCGGGTTTGAAAGCTCCCATTAATCATCCCAACTCAAAGTCTTCACCTATCTTATCTCTTTTCTTCAGCTTGAACATAACATGGCAAGACCAAATTATAGTAGCAATGACTCCCTCAAGTTGAATATGTTTGATTGGAAGACAATCCCTCTCTGCTGACATCAGTCTGAAGAAGGATCTCACCCCAAAACGTAACCTATTCCTTCTCTCCAGAGATCTTGCCTGTCCCGCTGAGTTACTTCAGCATTTTGTGCCTATCTTCGGTTTAAACCAGCATCTGCAATTCCTTCCTAGTGATTCTAGATGGGTTGAACCTTTTACTCTTGTGGGATGGAGGAAGAAGGTTTTTTAATCCTGACAATCGAGAATGGATTAAAATTAAGGTCCGAGAGAAGAAAGGATAGCAAATTAACACGCTGCATAATTTCATTACTGATAATGCATGTGCGAGTGCGTCATGGGCTATGGGGAGAAGGCAGGAGAATGGGGTTGAGAGAGAAAGTTAGATCGGCTATGATTGATTGGTGGAGTAGACTTGATGGGCCGAATTGCCTAATTCTGTTTCTAGAATTTATGAAACCTTTAATCATCGCATTAGATCTGTGTGAAGCCACTGCATTTGAAATATTTTCTTTATACCATAGATTACTCATGTGTCATGTGTACTCTATAGCTGGGAGGATAAGTATATATGGACACAATTCCAACAGAATAAGAAAATAGGTGCAAGCCTGCCCCGCTATTCATTATGATCTGCCCCAGGCACAGTTACTCCATGGTGCCCATTGCCCATAGGACTCAATGCCCTGATCTTACTAAATGTTATCTTCCCCCCTTTTTAAAATAGCTTCAATGATCCAGCTTCATTCCTCTTCGGAGAAGGGAAATCGTGCAATTCACCATCCTCTTCCAACTCGGTTCAGCTTTACGTGGCCACCTCCAAATACTGTAACTATATTCCTTTGTTTGAGATTATCCCATTCATGAAAACATCTGTCCTGTCAGCATCTTGCATGTTCCTATCAGATCTTTCTTAATTTATCTGAACTTCAAAGGGTGTAGATCTAATTTATTTTGCCACTTATGATAGTACAATCCTCTCATCTTGCAAATTAGCCAAATTAATTACTTTTGGATTGCCTCCAATATCACTATATCTTCACTTATAAAGGGGAAGCAATTTAGAGTTTAGAGATGCAGCATAGAAACATGCCCTTTGGCCCACCAAGTCCACACCGACCAAGGATCACCCTTACACTAGTTCCATCCTATGCACTGGGGACAATTTACAGAAGCCAATTAATTTAGTTTAGTTTAGTTTAGTTTATTGACATGTGTACTGAGGTACAGTGAAAAACTTTTGTTGCAAACTAACCAGTCAGCGGAAAAATAATACATGATTACAGTTGAGCTATTGAAGCGTACAGATACATGATAAAGGGAATAATATGAATAACATTAACGTGAATAACAATTAACCTACAATAATATTTTTGTCTCCTTATAACAAAAACCCACTAATCCAGACAGCCTCGTTGAAACCTCATCTGCACCCTCTCCAAAGCCTCCCCGTTCTTTCCTGTAATAGAAAGACTAGAACTGCATACCATACTCCAAATGTGTTCTAACCAACGTTTTATAAAACTGCAAAATGAGTTCCTGACTCTTATACTCAATGCCTTGACTGATGAAGGCAAGCATTCCATATGTCTTCTTTATCACGGAAAGTTCAAGACAACTGGCAATCTCTATCTTCTTGAAACTATTATGTGCCTTCATTGCATTTAGTATTTTAAAGGTTTTCTACCTTCTGATCCACTATTAGAGACTTTAAAGGTTGGACGCAGTAAATCTGGAATTCACTCTTTTCATCAACAATGACCCTGCCAGGTGTAGAACCATCTGGACAAAATAACCCCAAGGTCTATAAGAACACATCAAGTTAGCCATGAGTACAATGATTTGGTCTATGTACACCTTCATGGAGTCTCCGGCTGTACCACAACTCTAATCAAAGTCTGCAGATTATTAATCAGTCTTATTTGTATGTCATCATTGTTAAGATGGTATGTCAGGTATATATGGATACTTGGCCAATCCAAACCCAATACTGTTTATTGATTTGATTGTTGCCACATCACTAGACAAGACTTTTTGGAATATGCCCTTTGATAAATGTGTTGCTAGTGCTCTGATTCCACCTCCTGAAAATATTCCTCAGAAATACAGATTCAAGGCACAAATAAAATCTCTTCCTATATTTGTGTATAATCATCCGTTTTATGCAAACATGCAATGATATTTGTAAGCAAACGTTAATTGGTGGTTTGAATGTTTATTTAATATTTTTTTAAACTATTAGAAACCCTAATTTGATATCGGAGAGGGTTCTGTGATGGTTCTATTGGAATGTGATGTGTAAGCCAAAGTCATATTTCTTTGCATCCCCAAAGCATATTTTGCCACAAAGCAGTGCAGCATTTATAGTGCCCATCTGGGAAGCGCTCAGAAGGAGTTATCAAGTGTAGGTGCTTAGACGAATGAGAAGCTGTGAAAGAGATGAATACAGAACATACAGAGACAGATAAGCTACAGCATTTGGTTGTCTTTACTGCCTTAATTGTGGATCACACGTGACAAAGCGAGACAGATGAAATAAATAAAGCACTTTAAGTTCAATTAAAAACCCTCCTTTTGTGCATTTAAAGAGACAAACATGTTTATCATTTGCACTTACAACAGTAATTAGTGGCAACGTACAAATTATTAATGCCTGATGCATCCGTAGGATTGTTAATTAATTTGGCTCTGAAATTATGTAGGATTAAAAAAAAGCCTACAAAGCACAGACAGAAAACAAAACAAAGCTGGAAATCCTCCACTTATGCCTAAAATGATAATCAGGGAGTACATCACATGATAAGTCTGCACAGTAAGCTGTGCATATCTAACAATGAATTGTGGCTAATCTTATAAAGGTTATTTAGGTCAGACTAATGAGTGGGAGAAAACGGGGTCTACTAGAAGCTCAGCCTAACTTTGTGTATTTATTGTGTTAACTGCTCAGCACTGTGCATTTTATTTTAAGAAACAATGTTTTCTGACCTAGATTTACTTACTCAATCATTTTTGCTTATTTGGGAAAACAATATATTTTGGTGGAGAGTTATTGGTGTGTGTCTGATACTCAAAGCCACAACTTAATCGGTATCCTACACTCAGCCTATATCATTATTTGGGAAAAAATAATCTTTGTAAACCTCTGTACTGAGTAAACTAAAATTGCCAATAATCATTGCCATGTTTTGATTGCAAGGATCTCTCCTATTTCTGCATACTGCCAGAGCATTGTGAGGGATAGAAGAAAATGAGAAGAAAGCAGGGTCTGCTCGTCCTGTGGCAAATAACTCACCACCTAACTCCACAAAGTCTGCCCACCATCTACAAGGCTTATGTCAGGAGTGTGATGGAATACTCTCCATTTGCAGCTTCAATAACACTTAAGAAGCTTTAAACTTTAGAGAACTTTGAGGAAACAGTTTCCTTGACCCACCGAGTCCGCACCGACCAGCGATTGTACAATAGAACTGTTCTACACGTTAGGAACAATTTACAATTTACAGAAGCCAATTAACCTACAAACCTATATGTCTTTGGAGTGTGGGAGGAAACCGGAGCATCCAGAGAAGACCAACACGAGCGGTCACAGTGAGAACGTACAAACTCCCTACGGACAGCACCCGTAGTCAGGATCGAACACGGGTGTCTGGCGCTGTAAGGCAGCAACTCTACCACTGCATCACAGTGCTGCCCCTAATGCACTGCAGCAATGCGCCAAGACTCTTTAGGCAGCATCTTCCAAACCCATGACCTCTACCAGCTAAAAGGACAAGGGCAGCAACGCATGAGAACGCCACATCATACATGTTTGCCATATTTGTAAATGACCGGCATATGGACGAGGCAGGCAAGATTGGTAAATTCACAGATCACACAAAGACGGGTGTAGTTGTTAAAGGTGTGTACGGTATTCTTAGGCTGCAGAGAGGTATCAATGTTTTGGTGAAACAGGCTGAGAAATGGCATTTGGAGTTTAATCCAGACAAATGTCAGGCGATGCATGTTGAAACGGATATAAAGTATGAGTGATATGGTCTATGGGAGCACTGAGGATCTGAGGGAACTTGAAGTACAATTCCATAGATTCTTAAAGGTAGTAACACAGATCAATAACATGGTTAGAAATGTACACAAAATAATGGACTTTATGAGTGTTTGAGAGACTTTGAGAGAGATTTTCAGTGAGATTATGCTCCAACTTTAGAAAACTTTGGTCAGGCCTCAGCTTGAGTATAGTAAATAGTGAATTTTATTCGTCACATACACCCAAAGGTGCAGTGAAATGAATTTGCCAGCAGCTATACAAATAAAAAAGAACACACAATACACAATAAGATTTAACACAAACATCCACCACAGCATTCTTCACTGTGTTGGAAGGCACAAAGTTCAGTCAGTCCTCCTCCTTGTTCACCCATGGTCAGGACCATAAACCCTCTGTAGTCGCCGCTATGGACGGCCGGATGTACAGGCCCTCTTGTCGGGACGGTCGAACACACTCCGCGGCTTGGAGGTCCCGAATCGGCACTTTCTTACCGGAGACCGCGGCTTCTGGATGTTGCAGGCCGCAGGCCGGCGATCGGAGCTCTTCTCTGGCTATCCCCGGCA
Organism: Okamejei kenojei; assembly: GCA_035221665.1. Lineage (NCBI taxonomy): Eukaryota > Metazoa > Chordata > Chondrichthyes > Rajiformes > Rajidae > Okamejei > Okamejei kenojei. The sequence continues at coordinate 50,308,369 of CM069140.1, read as the reverse complement.
AGGGATGCCAGGTAAGCCCACGCCGTGCCCGCAGCTAGAAGCTCCGCAGACCACGGCTTCAAGATGTACTGTGTGCAGATATGATCACCAAGACATAGGAAGGATATGTAATATAATTGCTAATCTAGCAGAAGTAAGCTCCTCGCAAGTACAAAGAATTAAACCCTGCATCTTATGTAGCTGCAGTAAATTACCAGCCTGTTCACTGGTTTTTGGCTTCACCTCCTTCTGGCCGCCTTTGGGATTCCACAGATGTAAAGAACAATTAGCTGATTTCTCCATGAGCATCTGATTTTCTGCTGAACAGGAGCAGAACGCAGTTATCAAATGTTGTCACACTGCTGCTTTCCAAATTACTAGCTACCCCTGTTCTTTGCAAAATTTTGTATGGAATTTGGTGAATGCTTTGAATTGCCCTGGCCCACTGACAGTGCCTGGCAGTCTTAGAATGATAGAAAATCGTCTTTTATCTACTACGCAGATAAATCCTCAAACACAGCTTGCATTCCAAGATACAAGCTGCAATTTTGAAAGAAGTTGCTTGGCAACACTTTGCATCATGCATAGAGAGACCTTGAACTTTGCAAATGGGACCACAGTTGATTTTGATTACTAGTTTATTTAAGGTTTGTCAATTTCCAAGTCTTTTCCCATGAGTAGCAGCCTATGCAAATCAAAGTGAACATTGTATCATCATCTCTTGACAGTCATATGCCTCTGTCATCATTTCTGAAGCAAGCCCGCAAAAGTAATAAACAGGACAACTTTATTCTCATTGTCAAACTAAGCTCAAAGACACCAAGCCCAGGGACACAAATTCCTGCTTTTATTGCCAGCACGTTCTTGCCCCAGAAAATACTTGGAAAGGTTCAAATTAGTGTTTAAAATGATCTCCAGCTTTTTTCAAATTAACAACTTCTGTAGTGCTTGAGCTTGTAATTTTATCTTCTTTCCCAGGAAAAGAGAGAAAGAGAAAGAAAGAGAGAGAGAGAAAGAGAGAGAGTGAGAAAGTGAGGGAGAGATAGAGAAAGAGAGAGAAAGGAAAGAAGAAAGAGAATGTGCTTGTGTGTGAGAGAGTGAGCATGTGTGTGAGAGAGAGAGAAAGTGTGTGTGTGTGTTAGAGAGAGAGAGAGAGAGAGAGAGAGAGAGAGAGAGAGAGAGATTCATTTCAATGGTTTGGTTTCTTCCGTTTGCCACCTAAGCTGTCTGTAGTTGGTGTGTGCAGCTGAATTATGCAACTCAGTGGCAGGGTCAAAACTTAGAACAATTACTGATCTTACTCTGCACTAGGTTAAACACTGAAACTCCTGTGATCCAATTATCAATAATGTTAAGTCAAAGTGAAAGGCCTTTTGCAACTACTTTTACAGGACACTTCATTTCTTCTGCCCTTCTGCCCTGTATACTTTATTTATGTACCATGGTTTCCATCTTAAATGTTTATTCATTTGTAAGCCACTGTTTATTTAGAAAAATATAATGTATTTGGCTGCTAATGCCCCAATAAATAATGTTAAAAATCATGTGGAATATAACAAACTTGGCTCAATATGAATAAAGTTTTAAAAGGTAACTATCCTGTTAAAACAGGAACATGTGATGGTTAAGTATCCTATTAACCTAAGGAGCAGCCATTTAAAGATGTCATAATTAATGATTAATTTTCCAGTTACTATTCATAATATTTTCCCAGATAAATCTAAGAGATTAACTAGATATGTTTTTAAAGGTAAAGCACCACAATTAGACCATCATACTGGCATTTAAATCATTTATTGGTATCGGTTTATTACTGCTACGTGCAGGGGTGCAGTGCTGCCGGAGCTCACCAGAATTTTAACTATCGGCTGTGTGGTCAGGGTAACCTGGTTTAAAGAGGGGGAAGGGGAAGACCCATCATCACTGAGGTTCCCAGTAGGAGGGGGGGAGCAGTAGGACCCAGCAGAGTCAGACCACGTGCTGTCTGCATCATGGAGGTTGTGGGCCTGATGCTGAGCCTGGAACTCTGGTGAGGTGACGCCTCCAGCCCGCTGCTGGCCAGTGGAGAGGTGAGGGTCGGCGCAGTCGCTGGTGGAGGACTGTGAGGCTGGAGGAGAGATACAGTCAGTGGTTGCAGCATCGGTGGTCCCGGGGAGACAGTGAAGGTCGGCGACAGAGGCAATGGCAATGGGAGGTGGTGAGAGTCGGCGACAACAGCGATGGCCCCCCCATGGAGGCGGTGAGAGTTAGCAGCCGTGGCAGTTTCGGTGGACCATGCCTGGGTTTGTCCGGGAAGGCGGTGAGGGTCGGCGACGCGATGGATGTTGTTGCTGCTGCTTGTGGAGGCCATCTCGGCCTCGTGGTGGTCGGGCAGGCGACGCTGTGGTCCAGCGGTGGAGCTCCGGGCCTGTGTGCGGGCGGTCGAGTCAAGGAGTGTCGGTGGAGGGATCTGTCTAGAGGCGGGCAAGCTTGTGTCCAGATAGTCGAGGAAGCGTTATTGAGGGTGTGGATCTGGCATCGAATGAAGTGGTCCATTGCAGGTGTAGTCCATTGCAGGTGTGAGTGGGTGGGCCATTGCAGGTGTGAGTGGGTGGGTGGGTGAGTGAGTGAGTGGGTGGGTGAGTGAGTGAGTGTGTGGGTGTGTGGGTGTGGGTGTGTGTGGGTGTGTGGGTGTGTGTGTGTGTGTGATTATGTGTTTGTGTTGAATTGAATTTAATTTAATTTATTTGTCATTCAGACCTTTCGGTCTGAACGAAATTTCGTTCCCCTGCAGTCATACATATAATAAAAAAATGACAGAAACACACAATAAACACAAATTTAACATCCACCACAGTGAGTTCATCAAACACCTCCTCACTGTGATGTAAGGCAAAGTATTAAAGTCTCTGTCTCTTCCCTCTTTGTTCTCCCTCTGCGTTGAGGTGATCCAGGCTTCAGATGTTGTGACCCCACCGGGTGATGGTAAGTAAATCCCGCGGCTCAACCGTGCTCCGCGAACGGGTCGGTTCAAACTCCGCGGCCCGGGGTGGTCGAAGCTGCCGAAGCTGCTGCCCTCCAGACCAGCGGATGAAGCTGTTCTTGCGGGAGCTCCGGAAAAACAGGTCACCAACCTGTGACCTGTGACCTGCGAGCTCCCGACGATGTCGTCCACTGGCCCGCGGCTGAGTCCACCGAGCCCGCGGCCGAGGTTGTGGTCGGGCCGCTGCCGCTGCCGCCGTCACAGCTCCTGGGCCTAGTCGGGTCGCCACTGCCACTGCCGCCGCCACAGCTCCTGGGCCCAGTCGGGTCATCCCTTCTCCCGCCACAGCTCCGGGGCCGAGTCGGGTCGCCGCTGCCACTGCCACAGCTCCTGGGCCTAGTCGGGTCGCCGCTGACGCTGTCGCTGGAACGCTGCCACAGCTCTGGGACCGAGTTGGGTTGCCGCTGCCGATGCCGCTGGAATGCTGCCACTGCACCGAGGCCGCCAGCTCCGCTATTAGGCTTCGGCGCAGACGGAGACAAAGACGGGGAATATGACAGAAAAAAGTCGCACCCCCCCGAAGGAAGAGACCAAAGACATGTTTCTCCCCCCCCAACCACACACACACACAATCTAATAAAACAAAATTAACTAAAAACAGGACAAAGAAACACAAAAAAAGAAAATAACAGACGGACTGCAGGCGGGCCGCAGCTGTTAAGCCAGCGTCGCCATCTTGGAATATGGTGCGTGTGCATGTGTGTGATTATGTGTGTGTGTGTGTGTCATTATGTGTGTGTGTGTGTGTGTGTGTGTGTGTGTGTGTGTGTGTGTGTGTGTGTGTGTGTGTGTGTGTGTGTGTGTGTGTCATTATGTGTGTGTGTGTGTGTGTGTCATTATGTGTGTGTGTGTGTGTGTGTGTGTGTGTGTGTGTGTGTGTGTGTGTGTGTGTGTGTGTGTCATTATGTGTGTGTGTGCGATTGTGTGTGTGTGTGTGTGTGTGCGTGCGTGTGTATGTGTATGTGTGAGTGTGTGTGTGTTTGTGTGTGTGTGTGTGTGTGTGTGTGTGAGTATGTGTGAGTGTGAGTGTGTGAGTGTGTGAGAGTGTGTGAGTGAGTGTGTGTGTGAGTGTGTGTGTGAGTGCGTGTGAGTGCGTGTGTGTGTGTGTGTGTGTGTGTGTGTGTGTGTGTGTGTGTGTGTGTGTGTGTGTGTGTGTGTGTGTGTGATTGTGTGTGTGTGTATGTGTGTGTGTGTGTGTGTGTGTGTGTGTGTGTGTGTGTGTGTGTGTGTGTGTGTGTGTGTGAGTATGTGTGAGTGTGTGAGTGTGTGAGATTGTGTGAGTGCGTGTGAGTGTGTGAAGGCCCAGAGGTGCAGGAGAGTCAGTACGAGTTGCTGCTGGACCGGCACCTCTGTACAAATACATGATTACCGTCTTTTTCTTTACTTGCTTTATAATTATATTTCATGATAATTAGTGAGTGCAACAGTGCAATATTTTGTCATATTATTTAATTAAGTATTATATGTTTTAATTTACTAGTTATACACTGGGATGTAGTGGTAGGCTATAATCTTGTTTGACCCTCTTGGGAGATGAGCTTGTGTTCCCCCCCCAAGCAAAACCTGAAATGACGCCCCTGTTTGATACGTTAAAAAAAGCACTGCAACATTGGTTATGTGCATCAAGATACAGTGAAATATTTCCTTTGCGTGATATCGAGATAAATCATAGCATACAGTAAATGAGTACATCGGGTCATGCAAAAGTGAAAGTAAAAATAATGCATATTGTGGTACAACTGCGAAGAAAGTGCAGATGAAATAAAGTGCAAGGACTGCAGCAAGGGGCCATGGAAGATCAGGAACTCCTCCTTAGCATGTGAAAGATGTGTTGAACAATCTAATAATCATGGGAAAGAAGATGTTCTTTCAAGGTTGTGTACATTCTGCCCAACAGAAGATGAGAGAAGCGAGAATAACCGAGGTGCTGTTTTCCTGTTTAGTTTAAGTTTAGTTTAGTTTAGACATACAGAGTGGAAACAGTCCTTTGGCCCAGCAAGTCCGCACTGACCAATGATCCCCGCACATTAACACTATCCTATTTAAACTTATACCAAGCCAATTAACCTACAAACTTGCACGTCTTTGGAGTGTGGGAGGAAACTGAAGATCTCGGAGAATACGCTTGCAGTCATGGGGAGAACATACAAACTCCGTACAGACAGCTCCCGTGGTCGGGATCAAACCTGGATCTCCGGCACTGCAAGTGCTGTAAGGCAGCAACTACCGATGCATCACCATGTCCTTTGCTGGCTCTGGCCAAATTAAGTTTATATGTAGAGTGTGTTTACATATTAAAGAACACCAAACCAAATTAAACCTCAAGCACAACTTCAAATATTTAAATGTTAGCGCTATAATTCAAGTATTTTCCCTGTGACACAACGAAGGGCATTTAATGTGAACTTGCCAGCCCTTTTTAAACCATTCCAAATTATACTTTGGGAAAATTAACCCTTCCCAAAACATCAACAAAAGGAAACCTTACTCATGTACTATCTCTTCAACCGTTCCAAAGCTGTGAATAGCGAAGGCTCATGGAAAATCAATGGCTTGTGATTTAACCAGTTGGTGTAAAAATAAAGTCAAATTAGAGCTTCAGTGGATTTTCCCTGTGACAAATTATTTAGTGAGTCATGCAATGTGTGAATAATGGAAAAACAAGTTAACTTTGGAGAAATGCACATTAAATAATCTCCACATTCATTAATAATGCTTGTCTTTAAAGAACTACCCAGAGTATAATTTTGTCAGTGAAATTTGACTCAATTTAGGACAGAACAATAAAAGCTGATTTATTTGGAGTCATGAGGGTCATAGTCGTACAGCACTGAAACAGGATCTTCGGCCCAACTCATCTATGCTAAACCAAGAAACCGTATCTAATCAAGTCCCATTTACTCCTTTCCCTGTGCCCCACCTGGATGCACACCTATTCACCCACTATCCCACCCTCTTTTCCTTTTCTCCCATCCACTTATATACATTCCTCTGGTCTCATTTTGCACATTTTCTCTCCCAATCTCACAGCCTTTGGTCTTCTTCCCATCTCTGACCTTTGTCCGCCCATTTTTCTGTCAAAACCAAGACTTTTCTGAGATGCCGCAGCCGCAGTGCAATGCAAGCCCGGAAGACCCAAAGGCTGTGATTGTAAAGAAACCCACGTATAATGTTTAGTTTTGACATAAAACAATCAATTTTGCGGTTGACATGAACACACTTGACTATTCTGCAGTCGATGTTCTGGACTAACCTGGTCTTCCTCTTTACTGACAATAAGTCAAAGAGTGCTATGAGAATGCAGGGTGACTTGGACAGGTTGGGGGAGTGGGCAGATGCATGGCAGACTAAGTTTAATGAGGATAAAAATGAGGTTATCCACTTTGGTATCAAAAACAGGAAGGCAGATCAATATCTAAATGTTGTCAAGTTGGGAAAAGGGGAAGTGCAACGGGATATGGAGGTCCTTGTTCATCAGTTTATGAAAGTAAGCATGCAAGTACAGCAGGCAGTGAAGAAAGCAAATGACATGTTGGCCTTTATAACAAGAGGAGTCGAGTATCAGAGCAAAGAGGTCCTTCTACAGTTGTACAGGGCCCTAGTGAGACCACACCTGGAGTATTGTGTGCAGTTTTGGTCCCCTAATTTGTGGAAGGACATTCTTGCTATTGAGGGAGTGCAGCATAGGTTTACAAGGTTAATTCCCAGGATGGCTGTACTGTCATATGCTGAGATAATGGAGCGGCTGGGCATGTACACTCTGGAGTTTAGAAGGATGAGATGGGATCTTATTGAAACATATAAGATTGTCAAAGGTTTGGACACGCTAGAGGCAGGAAACATGTTCCCGATGTTGGGGGATTCCAGAACCAGGGACCACAGTTTAAGAATAAGGGGTAAGCCATTTAGAACGGAGACGAGGAAACACTTTTTCTCACAGAGCGTTGTGAGTCTGTGGAATTCTCTGCCTCAGAGGGCGGTGGAGGCCGGTTCTATGCATACTTTCAAGAGAGAGCTAGATAGGGCTCTTAAAGATAGCGGAGTCAGGCGATATGGGGAGAAGGCAGGAACGGGGTAGTGATTAGGGATGATCAACCATGGTCACATTGAATGGCGGTGCTGGCTCGAAGGGCCGAATGGCCTACTCTGGCACCTATTGTCTATTGTCTATTGTCTAAGCCAATTGACGACTGTATAGTATTACCTGATATGACTAGAGAGTATATTAAGGAAAGTATCTGATGAGTATATTAAGAAAAACACATTTTATAACATTTACTGTGCTTCATATAATACTACACACAAATAAATACTGTGAAATGAATTGTTTAAATTAAGTGAATGGACTTAATGGATACAAATCCAGATTGAGGAAGGCGCCAAAAACAAAAAAACTGACTTCTATGACTGAAGATCAGAATTTTAAAAAAAAAACAATATCCTTTCTTGTTTCCACAATGTCTACATTTAGAAAAGTGAGGCCACTGTTTTCTTATCTCCTCTACACACAGGGAGATGTTGTCTGACAATGTTCCCACTCCATCCCCCTTCCAGCAGCAGTGCTTCAGTGATGGCAAAAAATTATATCACAGCTTCACTCACCCCATCTTAATGACTATTTCAACATGCCTTACACTGGAAGGGCAAAGGTGTCATTACTTAAGCTGAGCTGCAAACAGTGGGTACATGATTAACTGACATTCAACACGATGAATTGAGTATACAGAGTCCAGTGGCTCCAAGGGGTAAAACCAATGATCAATTGGTTCTAGCTATGTACTTCTCAGAACTACATGGACCTACAGTAAGTCTGCTATAAACTGAGTGACATCCACTAATATAGGATATCACTGTGTTCGTTATGAGAATCTATCTCTGTGAGTATATGTTAGCCACACCCAGCTGAGGAATGGTGATCTTATGAATAAAAATGAGAAGTTTCATTTTTTTGTATTTGTATACATATTATGCATTGTTTAAATGTTTAACTGTTTCTTACAATTTATATGTGTTTTAATTTATTTAATGAATGCTTTTAATAGTTTTTAGTTTTAGTGACACATCGTGGAAACAGGCCGTTCTGCCTACCAAATCCACGTTGACCATGTCTTCACTCTAGATCTGTGTTGGATGTGAGAGGAAACCAGAGGACTCGGAGGTCACAGGAAGAACGTGCAAACTCCACACAGGCAGCACACGAGATCAGGATCGAACCCAGGTGTCTGGTGCTGGGAGTAGCCTAGACTCTTTGAATGCCTCTAAGTATTAGACACATTTAAAGACTGTTGCAAAATCTCAAAAACACTGTGCGATAAGGTAAAAGTCCAGCTCCTTTACCTTGCCTCGTATCAAAGCTGTCAGCGGTCCCATTGTTACGCTGACTGAGTCCCGCTCACTCTAGGTCACATAGTAAACCTTCTCCCTCCAGTGCAAAGTGGCAGGCTGTTTAGTCATCTCATCCACGCCAGTTAAATAAGTGGGTGGAAACTAAGTGGAAGACTCTGCATGTAAGAAGTTCAGACCCCCCATATCTAGAAGGGGCTCATTGAGCAATGAGGGAGTTATATGCTGCAGGTGGAGACAGATAGTCCTTTGGCTATTGCGGGAGCATGCATCATTGGACGACTGAATTACTCAGGAATTTTGTGTATTTGAAAAGATCATATTATTGGAAGGTGATGAGATCCAGGAGACACTTATGCTTCAGAGTGCATTGGCACCCCCTAAATTAATTGAAGTGATAAATGGCCTGCAAGAGATCCCATAGAACGTGCCTACGCCACCACAAGGATCCACAAATAGGGCAACAATCTTGCCAGACGTTGTCATAGTGAGATAATATTAATGGAGTCTGGTATAGTTAATGTTGGCGTTGGAAACGGTGGGGTGAAAGATTGCAACCTTCACGTGGTCCGCCCTGTTTCGACTAATGCAATCAACTCGACGTGTACAAACAGAAGATCAAATAGAACAAGTTGTCCTACAACTTTAGGCTGTGCACGCCACACCAAAGAAGAAGGAGAAAAGATAAATTTATAGATAAGAAATCCAAGAGCCTTAGAGAAAGAGTGAGCGTATAATAGGTTTAATTCATAGGAGGGAATATTTTTTGCCAATAATTAGCGAATTGCATAATTTATTTTATACCTATGATTGGCTGATTATATAATTTTAGTTGGAATGGAGTTTATGACAATGAAAAAGAAACAATGTGATGTAATATGAATGAGTATAGGTGCACTTTTGAGAACTGAATGTACCATGTAGCATGACATGATACATTGGAATTCAGTGGGAGATGACTTCCCTTTGTGGATAGCTCCAACCATATAATTTATCTTAGTAGCCAATAGAATTACTGAACCAACTAGATAGCTTTTACAAATTTTGTACATGACTGGAAAATGGATCTCTGACCTCAAAATCTGATGTTGTGTAACCATATTTTATTGGTCTGAGGTGGATTACTATTTGGCTTTCTGCCATATATCTGTCTTCGATGATTCATGGATGTCATTGAGAAGATTTCAACTTCCTGACCAAATTTTTCTTCAACTTACAACTTGAGATAAAACACAAAATGAATGAGGTAGTAAATCAATGTATCCTAGAAGAATCTCCACAGATAAACACAACAGAAACCCATTCATTTTATCTTATTATATAAATCTCTGATTATTCAGATTTTATCGTGAGACTTTGACAGAATCAGGTAGGAATTTTTCATGTTATTGACATTGTTGCGTTTCCCCGTAAACTTTTTTTTTGCATATTTGCGGCTGTTACATGACCGAGTACTGATTGATGATCAGTCAGTGGACCAAAAATCTGCAGTTGCTGAAAAACTGCAGCAAATGCAGACAGTGTTGGGAGCACTCAGCAAGTCAGGCTCATTGATGGGGAGTGAAACAAAAATGACATGAAGAAAGGCCCTTCTTAGAACTGGAAAAGTGAAGAAAGGATCACAATAAACTGCAGAGAGACATTCCTCTCTTCGCTCTACCGCTCTCACTCTCTGTACATGATGCTATGAATACAGAGCATAGAACAGTACAACACAGAAACAGACCATTCAGCCCACAATATCTGTGCCTAACATGATGGCAAGACTAAAGCATATCTGTCCGCACATAATCCTTATCCCTCCACCCCCTGCATATCCGTGTGCCTATCTAAAAGTCTCTTAAATGCCACTATCATACCTGGCTCGACCACTGCAGTCTGTTCGAGGCACTGCCTACCCGTTGTGTAAAATGCTAGCTCAATTCATCGCATTTAAACTTTGCCCCGCTCACTTTAAAGTTATACCTTTTAAATTTCCATCTTGGGATTAAGGTTCTGACTGTCTACCCTATCTATGCCTCTCCTGATTTTGCATACTTTCAGATCTCCCCTCAACCTATGGCATTCCAGAGAAAGCAATTTGCATATGTCAAAGCTTCGATGTAGCTAATACCCTCTAATCCAGACATAATTCTGGTAGTCTTGCCCTGCATTCTTTCTAAAGTCTCCCCATCCTTCGTGTAATGGGGTGACCAGAACTGCACGCAATACTCCAAATGCAACCTCAATAAAGCCCTATAAAGCTGCATCATGACTTCCTTGCTGTGAATATTACTACACCGACCAATGAAGGCAGGCACACCATACACATGTTTACTACGCCATTTACGTGTTACCACTTTCAACGACTTGTGGACTTGGACCCCAAGATTCCTTTCTCTTAGAAAAAGTTTTATTTTACCCCTGGTTCCTACTGTGCAATATATAGTGAGGGACTTGGGTGGAGGGGGCTGGCGCAGAACATGCAAGTGAGTTGCTCTGCCAGTACTGTTCTGTAACTGGTTATCACTTAAGGAAGTGTTTCATCTCCAGTGAAGGACAGAGCTCCATGAAAGAACAGCAGAAATAGAGAACAGTGTGAGAGGGAATTTGTTGTGTGGTTTCATGGTTCACCTGTGTTCCTAGCAGCTTAATAGGCCACGCACCCTTGCAACCTTGGGAACAAAAGTGAGTGTGTGTTAGTGTGTTCATATTTTGCAACAGATTGAGGACACAGGGCCACCTATGCATGAAACATATCTGCCTATTGAAGTGACTGCATTTAGGGGGAATGCTACTTCTGCTTATATTCACTATGTCAGATATGAGAAAAGACTATCTTAAATGTTCACCACAATGAAGGTTGGGTGACAAATATACACTTCTATCTTAAAGCTCAGCACATCATTAACTGCTACTGGTGGTGCCAGCTCCAACTGTTAATGTCACAACACAATGCTCCTTCTCTGCTCTCTAACTGATTTTCTCTCCGTAGATAATCTGGAAAAAACATTAATAACTATTTTTTATAGAAATATGCAAGATAGTTAAGTAAGTGCCTTCCAATTTTAATTATTCTCTGGCCGATTTCTCGATGAAACTTCACCCATCCCTTTTGCTCTTGTGTTGAGATAAAGCATCAGATAAAGCATTTGACGTTAATCTTTTATCAATGTTGCTACGCATTGACTGATTCTATTGATTTTTTCCCTCTCTGCTGCACAATACAAGAGCTGCAGGAGCAAGCTGTTTGAAATTACAGTGCATGCAAATGAGATGATATCATTCTTTGTCCCTGCAGTATTTATAGCCTTTTTAATTTACCGGTCCTTAATTTTTATCATCTTTCCGTGAACCCTTTATCTTCTGTGTTTAGCATCTCAATCACAAGGTGGTGGCTGAAGCACGATGCAGTGAGCCCATCTTTCAGTGTCACTTTGGTGTTATCAAAGCACTTTTCTTTCAGAGAATGCTTGCACGAGGGATTAGCTGGAATGGGTTTCAGGGCTTTCATTTTGGCATCTGAAGAGTGAGCCAACAAAAGCTGCCATGAGGATCCATTACAGTTTGCAACAATCTGTCAGCATTGAGGGCTGTCAGCAGACATTTTCCAACATGTGCAAACTGCAGTCCATAACCCGAATCCCAGAAATGGCCTAAAGAGGCGGAAAGGGGAAAGTGCTTGTGGACAGCCTTTTAGCCCATAGTATTTGAAAGACACTTGAGCTGGTTGATGGAGAGGAATGGTTTAGACTTATGTGGGCCAAAAGGACCAACATAGTGGGGTATCATGGTTGGCATGAGCAAGTTGGGTGAAGGGCCTGTTTCCATGCTGTATGGCTCGATGACTGAGCAGTAATGAAGTCCCTTGGAAAACATATTGTATGAAAACCTACCAGGAAAAGGGTATGTTGTTGCACATAGTGCCTCAGAGATTATTCAACTACACTGTTCCCCAAAATGAGTCAATTGGAATGTTTGCAGAAGAGCTGAAATGAAAGGAAGATAGTTCCCACACATGAAGGAAAACACCTTTGGCACTAAGGATATGTGGAATAGCACAATAGCTCTTAAACGGTTTCTGTTGCTGGACTAATCTTTCCTGTTGTCAGAGTTCTGCCCTCAACATGTAAGCTCTGAGTCACCTGCAAGATGTAGTTCTCTCCTGTTACAGTTGCGCGTCATGAGATTACTGGGTGGAGAGAAGAAAACATTCACGAATGGTCTCAAAACCCCCACCAACTCCTGAGAATCTGTGTCCTATTATCACTCAAACTGAAGAAGAAGCATTTGGGAAGACACTGAGAATCTCAAGTCCCCACATCCAAAGTGCACTGAAGCCCAGCCTAAAGCGTGGGAGGAATGTACCATCTCATCAACCACCCACCATCCATCCTACCAATACACCTCCCGCATTTCCCACATAAGCCTCATCAGTCACCTTAGAGCCCATAGAACTGGAGTGGCAGCAAGGCATTGTGGATCCTAGGAAAAAGCCTAAAGTGCGTGTCCCACTTGGACGACCTAATCCACGATGAGTTGAAAAAAATGTCAAGGTTGTGTTGACTCGCCGAAGTAAAGACCTCCTACGACTATGTCTACGACCACCTACGACTATGTCTATGACCTCCCACGACTATGTCTACGGCCTCCTACGACCCCCCCCCTCGACCTCAGTCTTCCACAACTAAGACCAACTACGACTAGCTATGAGTGAAAATTGATCACATGATGTCATGATGTAATGTTTGAATTTTTTTTCTTGGGCCAGTTACCTACGACTATCTACGACTACCTACGACTACCATCACGACCTACCTACGAACTACCTACGAGTAAAAAGTCTCAGTTTTTTCCATGCCAACCTTTTTTTTACTTGTGGAAATTTTTTATCAGGCTGGAAAAAACGCCGCGACCTACTTGAGGCCGCGAGTACGCAGAGACCACTCACGAGCATGGGAAAGAATTACAAAGACTTCCTACGACTTTGTGGCGACCATGTTGCGAGTGTGAGTCAAGGGCAAACTCGGCAGAGGTTGCTAATTAGGTCGTGATAGTGGGAGACAAGAATTAAGAAGTGAAGCTATTGCGTTTTATACCCTGCTTGAACTCTTTCCCCTGATTGTTTTGTTGAGCTGCCTAAAAGACAATCCATATTTACCAGAATGAGTCAGAGCAACGTTGGCATCACCTGTACTGTTTCAGTCACTTTTATAACTGCATTTTAATTTTTCCAAAATAGTCTCATTTATCTTCCACACGCTGTCAAGCTTAGTAACGACACACCAGTTTCAATGTCAAAGGGAGTAATATTTGGAGAAAAAATATATTTAAAAACACAGATCATGATCTTGTAACTATTTCCTGATAAGGTATATTAAATGGGAACTTCTCTCCTTTAAGAAATGATGTTTTTTTTAAATGAATTCTTGTACTGACAAGGGTGAGCATCAGCAGAATGGAAGGCAGGCAAAAATGCTGGAGAAACTCAGCAGGTGAGGCAGCATCTATGGAGCGAAGGATTAGGCGACATTTCCAGTTTCCTATTCCTAAGCGAAGGAATAGGAAACCCTTCCTCAGACTGATATCGGGGGGGTGGGGGAGGCGGGAAAAATAAAGGAAGAGGCGGAGACAGTAGGCTATGAGGGAGCTGGGAAGGGAAGGGGAAGGAAGGAGAAAGCAAGGACCTGAAATTGGAGAAGTCTATGTGCATACCACTGGGGTGTCTGTCCTGGGCCTCCTCCATGGCCAGAGTGAGTCCCGCTGCAAATTGGAGGAACAGCACCTCATTTGGTTTCGTTTGGATGGTTTACACCCCAGCAATATGAACATTGATTTCTTAAACATATCAGCAGAATGGAAATATTTTCTACTTTTAGGATTCTGGTCAAGCATCCCAGGACAAATGCAACACAGGCAAGATTCAGAGTTGAGCTTTGTTCCAACGGTGTGCCTTATTCCAGCTTTCGAATCACATAGCTGTTTAACTAATTTTATTTCCAGCAGAATGTTAGCATTGATATGCCTTCCTTTGAATGGGATCCTAATCTCATGCCCATCTAGTACAGAGTTTGACATTACTTCACAGATACAGCATGGAAACAGGCTTTTTGGTGACCAGCGATCACCCCACACACTAAGTACAATTTAACTATTTTTTTAACCAAAGTGAATTAACCTACAAACCTGTACATCTTTGGAGTGTGGGAGGAAACTGGAGTATCAGCGATATCCCATGTGGTCAAAGGAAGAACATACAAACTCCGTACAGACAGCACCCATAGTCAAGATCGAACCCGGGTCTCGGGTGCTATAAGGCAGCAGCTCTACCGCTGAGCCACTGTGCCGCCAAAGGAGGAGCTTGGAGCAGTTTGAGAGGAGTACTGGAGGCAGGTTTGATTAGTAGCATTCAAATGGGAGCTGACAAAGTACCCACAAGAAACAAAGTGCTCGTCTATGGGGAGATGGTGGTGAGGAGTGGGACTCATTAGGTTGCTCGTTCATAGAGCTGATGTGGATCGGCAGCCAAATACCCGCCTTCAATATTTAATCAGGGTGTCAGGGTTTTTGGGGTGAAGGCAGGAGAATGGGGTTGAGATGGAAAGATAGTTCAGCCATGATTGAATGGCGGAGTAGACTTGATGGTCTCATTTTGCTCCGAGGCACTTATGAACTTATGAACTTTTCTGTGATTTGTCACCATCAGGAAGTGGGTTGTCTTGTGTGTGTTGTAAATCATAGGAGCACAACTTTCTTTACAGCCAGTTTGCTGACTCAAGCCATTGCCCTACTGTCTCACTTTGTAATAAATCACTGCTTTCTTCTCACTAGGATGCACGTTAACCGTTGGCCTTACTGTATTTGTATTTACAGAACTGCTTCCTGATGCAATTTTGAGATTCTGGCTGTCATTCGCAACAGTGTAGAATTTACAGCAAATAGTTTTTTTTTCTCGCAGCAGCAAGATATACTGCCAACAAACCTGCACAGTATAATTATTTCCACTTGGGTCCCAGCATTTTTCTCAATAGTTGTTGGAGATCTGTGTTGACTAACAATAGCAATATTGCCTAGCCCTCAGCTAACTTGCCTGTACGGAGTTTGTACGTTCTCCACGTGACCTGCGTGGGTTTTCTCCGGGATCTTCAGTTTCCTCCCACATTCAAAAGACGTACAGATGTTAAAAGACGTTGGTTAATTGGTTTGGTAAAATGTAAAAATTGTCCCTAGTGTGTGTAGGACAGCGTAAATGTGCAGGGACCGCTGGTCAGCAAGGATCCGGTGGGCAGAAGGGTCTGTTTCCATGCTGTATCTCTGAAACTAAAAACTAAAAAACAATGGCCTGTTTCCTTTATCATCGTTACTTTTTTGCATATCTTTTATTCATTTGTTCTATATCTCTCCATATCATCATCAACATCTCTCGTTTCCCCTTCCCCTGATTCTCAGTCTGAAGAAGGGTCTCAACCTGAAACGTCACATATTCCTTTTCTCTAGAAATGCTGTCTGACCCGCTGAGTTACTCCAGCTTTTTGTGTCCATCTTTGGTTTAAACCAGCATCTGTAGTTCCTTCCTACACAATAGCAATATTTTAATAGCTTACGTAGGCCAGGAGTGAGTGTTTTAATTACTTGGCTCATAGCTAACCATTAGAAATAGCCTTCTCCATCCGGCATATCTTATTTTTGCTGCATGAAAGACCGTTATCAGAGGATTAGACAAAACCTAATTCCTGTTGCATGCTTAGCTATGGCCACTTTGCAGGAACCACTCGTGACAAAGCAACAATGTAAATTCAATATTAAGTTGAATCATGTTGAACCTGAAGAGCTCTGGAACAAGCTTTTAGTTTCCAACTATTGTTTCACACTGCAGAAGACAGAACAATAGTATCTCTTCTATTGCAGTTTCCAGATTGATTCGAGGGACAACATTTTCAATAAATGGCAGCAAGCATGCACTTACAATTGAGACTGATGTCATCACCACAACAAGCTACTCCTACCTCCATAAGGTAGCAGTTCACAAAGCAAGATGGAGTCAAACAAAATTGCCTGACAAGATTCTTCCACACTCAAGAGGGGTGGATATAAGAGAACAAGAGAGGAGAAGAGCCGGCAAGCTTTGCTCTTGGCATCAGAACACTCCGAGATCAGCTTCGGATCCTGAGTCTGCTCCGTGGAGTAGGATGAAATGTGCTCACGCTTCTTCTTCCAAAAGGTTGACAGGGTGCACCGTGATTCACAGCCTTTTGACAAACAATGGGTCAGTAACATCCTCTTTGGCAGGCATATGGAGGATCTGCGAATCCTTCTATGCTGGTCTGTTTGACAGCATAACCTCCTGGAGCTTCATGTCCACTAAGGCAGAGGCCTTAGATAACAGTGAGTGGGAGAGTCTGGACCAGTCACTTATCCTGAAGGAGCTGACAGGCTCTATCCATATCCTTGAGTGGCATAAAACTCCAAAACACAATGGCTTACTGGCTAGGTTCGGCATGGCTCTATGGGACCGGATGAGCCCAGACCTGCTGGAAGTCTACAATGCTACGCTGCTGGTTGGTAGCATGTCAGAATCCACGAGGAATGGCTCACCACCATTGTACAGAAAGAGGAGAAGACAAATGTGACTCCCATTTCACTATTAAATCTGGATTCATATTGTCCACGTTCTTCACTGATGAGTCCAGGTTTGTAGTGGGATGTGTGATCCACCTTGGACCAAACCTGTGCTGCACCTGGCAGGAAAATCTCTGGCAGCATTGCACTGGTATTGGATGATATCAGAGATAATATCACCTATGTGCAGGACAGAGGTGGGCATTTGTCTGGCCAATCTGGACCAGGAAAAGGACTCTAACAAGATATCACACATACATGATGGCCATGCTTTACAATATCTGGGATCTGGATCTGGAACTGTTCTACGCAGACATTAATGTCACAGTCCCATTAATGGGTGGGAAACAGATAATTTTGCCATCAAGTCCGGAGGAAGTCAGGGTTGCCCACTCTCCCCTTGACCTGTTTGTGCCTCATTGAACCCTTTGCCAAATCTATTCAGAAAGGACATGGACATGCACATGAGGGGCAATGTTACCAGGCAGTGGGGCACCCACTTCTGTAAAAAAAAAATTAAATTGTCCCGAGTACATGAACAAGGTACATGTCTTCTGCTTGATCCGAGGTTTGTCCATAAATTGATCAGCTATGCCTGCCTCTTTGTAGCGTATGTCGAACAATCCTTGTTCGAGGCATATCGTGGCCCTATCCCCGAACACTACCTCAGCTACATCGACGACTGAATTGCACCCATGCAGAACTCACTGACTTCATCCATTTCATCACAAACTTCCATTTGACACTCAAATTCACCTGGACCATTTCTGACATTTGCTACCGTTTCTAGACCTCACTATCTCCATCGCAGGTAACAGACTACTGACCGACATCTATTACAAACCCACTGACTCTCATGGCAATCTGGACTACACTTCTTCCCACCCTGCTTCCTGTAAGGACTATCCCCTACTCCTAATTCCTCTGTCTACACCGCATCTGCACCCAGGAATGAGGTGTTCCAAACCAGGGCATCGGAGATGTCCTCATTCTTTGGGGAACAGGAGTTCCCCTCTTCGACTGTAGATGAGGCTCTCACCAGGGTCTCCTCTATATCCCATAGCTCCGCTCTCACTCCAGATCCCCCCACTCGTAACAAGGACAGAGTCCCCCTTGTTCTCACCTTCCACCTTGCAGCCGTCACATACAACAGATAATCCTCTGACTTTTGAGCCACCTCCAACGGGATCCCACCACTGGCCACATCTTTCATTCTCCTCCCCTTTCGGCTTTCCGCAGAGACCGTTCCCTCCGTCACTCCTTGGTTAATTCGTCCCTTCCCACCCAAACCACCCCCTCCCCTGGTACTTTCCCTTGCAACCGCAGGAAATGCTACACTTGTCGCTTTACCTCCGCCCTCGACTCCATCCAAGGACCCAAGCAGTCTTTCCAGGTGAGGCAGAGGCTCACCTGCACCTCCTCCAACCTCATCTATTGCATCCGCTGCTCTAGGTGTCAACTGTTCCACATCGGTGAGACCAAGCGTAGGCTTGGCGATCGATTCGCCCAACACCTCCGCACAGTTTGCATTAACCAACCTGATCTCCCAGTGGCTCAGCAATTCAACTCCCCCTCCCATTCCAAATCCGACCTTTCTGTCCTGGGCCTCCTCCATGGCCAGAGTGAGTCCCATCGCAATTTGGTGGAGCAGCACCTCATATTTCGCTTGGGTAGTTTACACCCCAGCGGTATGAACATTGACTTCTCCAATTTCAGGTAGTCCTTGCTTTCTCCCTGCCCTTCCTAGCTCTCCCACAGCCCACTGTCTCCACCTCTTCCTTTCTTCTTCCTGCCCCCACCACCCCCACAACAGTCTGAAGAAGGGTCTTGACCCTCTTCCCTATTCCTTCGCTCCATAGATACTGCCTCACCCGCTGAGATTCTCCAACATTTTTGTATAGCTTCGATTTTTTCAGCATCTGCAGTCCTTTCTTAAGCATGAGTGATCTGTTTCTGTTGGCATCAGGGGCCAGTGGTAACTGTAGGAAGTGCGAGGGGGTCGGTGATGGTTTGATATGTACCCCTTGTCCCCCTTGTCCTAATGGCCATCTTTTTTGTTTTGGCTTCACCGTATGGTGAGTGGAACAAAAATACATAAGCACCAAATCTCACTACATGGTGCGATTCCACCAGTACCTGCTGTCGCGAATAGTAGGCCTGGCCTCATTGCTGTGCAATGTTCCATTCAGCTGGACATAGTGGAACTACATGGAAAAGTTATTTCAGTAAAACCACATCTGAATCAGGCAGTGGTCAGCACGGAATGTCCTGCAGGCACTGTGGGAGAGAGAACTGAGGGATCCTGTGGGATGGTTCCCCAACCAGACTGCCAAAACTATTTGGCAGAATGCCTCATGGGCAGACTCACCAACAAGCACCAAGACCTCGCTTGGCTGGTGATGAGAGGGACCCTCCCTTTCAGATCTTCCCTGCACGATCAGAGTTTCACTCCCAATGTGCACTGCCTTCAGGACAGTTGTGATGAGGCGAGATGATCATCCCACTCTTTGTAGACTGTGCATTTGCAAAGAAGGCGAGGAAAATAATGTAAGCGTTCTTGTCCAGGTTCATCACGAGCAGTTGCATAACAGAGGACTCTGTTTTACAGGCTATGTCCAGGGACACAGACCAAGACAAGTGCTGCTGTGAGATCATCAATTCAGTGAAAGATACACTTTGGGCTGTTCAATGCTTACCAGTCTTCCAATACAACAAAGATAGACACAAAATGCTGGAGTAACTCGGCGGGACGGGCAGCATCTCTGGAGAGAAGGAATGGATGAAGTTTCGGGTCAAGACCCTTCTTCAGACAGACATACAGACTTCCAATACAATGAGATGTCCAGAAGGAATTGCTACCAATTGGCACATTCCAGGTTGTGGGAATATGTACGGTGGGATGCACTGAAGTTTGTAGCAGCCAGTGCAAAGGCTTTGTGGGCAAGGACAGTTGTCTAAGGTTCTTCCTCCACTAGACATTGAAGTGCCCACAAAAACTTGAACTTTGCAATGTCCCAGCAGGCTATGGGAGCAGCAATATTGCTCAGTGTACAAAATGTGCTAACACCACAAATGTATAGAACTGATAACATGATGAATATATGGATCATTGCTATGAATGTAAATAAACCCATGTGTACTGTTCTTTTTGTGTTTCTTGTATATATTTTTATAAATAAAAGTTTATTGTAATAATAAAAAATCTATGTAACATAGTCTGTCTTTTTCTGCAACTTATGTCATCTCTTGCTGACATTCTACTCCAAGTCTTTGTTATTCTCTAGTCTGGCCAATCCCAATACTGCTAACTTCCCTTTATCCTTTTATAACCTAGAGGTCATCCAAAGCTATGTTACACATTTCTTGGAGTCAAATCCCATTGCCAACTGATCTACATTGGCTTCCGGTTACATTAATCTTGACTTTAAATTTCTCACACTTGTTTATAATACTTCCATGGTCACATTTCACCTAATCCTTTTAGTCTCTTTCAGCTCTCAGGACATATTTGCCCTCTTCCCATTCTGGACCCTTGAGAAATCTCAATTTCAATTGCTTCATTATTGCTGACTTGCTTTTAGGTGCAAAGGCCCCAAGCTCTGGAATTCCCTCTCTTTTATTCTTCATCCTTTAATACCATCCTTAAAAACAACTTTAAATCTCCTGCTGACGCCTTCTGTGGGTGGGTATCGAATTTTGTTTGTTTAAAACTGCTCCTATGCAACCTTTAACTGCATTATAATCTCAATCAATACCCAGCATTGGTATTGGTAATGGTTTGCCATTATACCAAGATACAGTGAAAAGCTTTTGTTTGGATGCTATCTAATTAAATCAGATAATTCTATACATGAACACAATCAAGCCATGCACATGCACATTTCCTGGAGAAATCTGAAGAGAGCAATCAAGAGAGTCTGGCTATAATTTATCCTTTCCTCAGCCAAATGCATGCAGCAAATTGCAGTAAACAAACAGCTGCCCCAGTCAGGAGAACTATCTTGGCCTTGGACATTCTGGTCTATACTGCATTGCAAAATAGCATGCTTTGTCTTTTACTCATTGAACTAATAAGCATCACTCATATCAAAATCAGGTTTAAATGGAAACATAGAAATTAGGTGCAGGAGTAGGCCATTCGACCCTTCGAGCCTGCACCGCCATTCAATATGATCATGGCTGATCATCCAACTCAGTATCCCGTACCTGCCTGCTTTCCATACCCTCTGATCCCCCTAGCCACAAGGGCCACATCTAACTCCCTCTTAATTATAGCCAATGAACTGGCCTCCACTAACCTCTGTGGCAGAGAGTTCCAGAGACTCACCACTCTGTGTGTGAAAAAAGTCCTTCTCATCTCGGTCCTAAAGGATTTCCCCCTTATCCTTAAGCTGTGACCCCTTGTCCTGGACCTCCCCAACATCGGGAACAATCTTCCTGCATCTAGCCTGTCCAACCCCTTAAGAATTTTGTAAGTTTCTATAAGATCCCCTCTCAATCTCCTAAATTCTAGAGAGTATAAACTGAGTCTATCCAGTCTTTCTTCATAAGACAGTCCTGACATCCCAGGAATCAGTCTGGTGAACCTTCTCTGCACTCTCTCTATGGCAATAATGTCCTTCCTCAGATTTGGAGACCAGAACTGTATGCAATACTCCAGGTGTGGTCTCACCCTATACAACTGAAGTAGAACCTCCCTGCTCCTATACTCAAATCCTTTTGCTATGAAAGCTAACATACCATTCACTTTCTTCACTGCCTGCTGCACCTGCATGCCTACTTTCAATGAATTTTCTCAATTTTCTCAATTCTGTTAACCCTTGCTGTCTCCTCCCCTTCCCACCTCTCCCTCAGCCCTCAGGCCCTGGCATTCCCTCTATCTCTATCTCCCTCCCCCACCCTAGTCGTACTAGCTTCTCATTTTCACACCACAAACAGCTTACAATGGCTTGTTCCCTTTATCATTGATACTTTTTTGCATATCTTTCATTCATTGTTCTTTATCTCTCCACATCACCGTCTATATCTCTCGTTTCCCTGATCCCTGACCAGTCTGAAGAAGGGTCTCGACCCGAAACGTCGCCTATCTCCTTCGCTCCTTAGGTGCTGCTGCACCCGCTGAGTTTCTCCAGCTTTTTGTGTAACCCTGCCTACTTTCAATGACTGGTGTACCATGACACCCAGGTTGCGCTGCATCTCCCCTTTTGAACAGCACTTCAACTCCCCCTCCCATTCCACATCCGACCTCTCGGTCCTGGGCCTCCTCCACGGCCAGAGTGAGCAACACCGCAAGCTGGAGGAACAGCACCTCATATTCCGCTTGGGGAGTCTGCATCCTTTGGGCTTGAACATTGAATTTTCTCAATTCTGTTAACCCTTGCTGTCTCCTCCCCTTCCCACCTCTCCCTCAGCCCTCGGGCCCTGGCATTCCCTCTATCTCTATCTCCCTCCCCCACCCCAGTCGCACCAGCTTCTCGTTTTCACACCACAAACAGCTTACATTGGCTTGTTCCCTTTATCATCGATACTTTTTTGCATATCTTTCATTCATTGTTCCTTATCTCTCCACATCACCGTCTATATCTCTCGTTTCCCTGATTCCTGACCAGTCTGAAGAAGGGTCTCGACCCGAAACGTCGCCTATCTCCTTCGCTCCTTAGATGCTGCTGCACCCGCTGAGTTTCTCCAGCTTTTTGTGTACCCTCGATTCTCCAGCATCTGCAGTTCCTTCTTTAACATCTCCCCTTTTCCTAATCGGCCACCATTTAGATAATAGTCTGCTTTCCTGTTTTTCCCACCAAAGTGGATAACCTCACATTTATCCACACTTAGTGCTGTATTTATCAGCTAGCACACCTCAGATGGGAACAACTTTTGTAACTGATCCAATCCATATTAAGTAGCACCCTCTGAGAGGATTTTGAGGAGCTTACTGTTACATGGCTCAATTTGGAACAAGTTTCATGAAGAATGATCCCTTCGTTTATATTAAGCCACAGTCAAAGGTCGGCCAGGAATATTTCATTTGCCCTTCAATTAAATCAAAAGATCAGTTTATTCAGGAATGCTTTTAAATACAATTTGCTGAAGTGCATTCTGTATTAATTTAGCAGAGCACAATTTTGTTTTAACTAGAAAACAAGCAGGGACAATTGCAATGAATTTGAAATGTTAATTTTTTGTTTTATGTTTACATAAGGTGATCAAATCCAAATGATGAATCCTCAGCTTATAATTGAAATAATATTCAACAGAAGCAAGTAATGTTAATATATTCAGTAGCAAATAATGAAGCCATAATTTCTTCTGAAGTAATAATTCTTTAATGAACATAAAATAAGGTATTTACTGTGCCTGTTTTGTGTTCCTTCATTAAAATGCATTTGCATACCTAATGGCTTGATGTGAGTTTACTCATTTCTGTCTCATTCAGTCACGTAGTAATAAACTTAGTTGAATATTTTGGAATTTAAAAAACTGCTGTAGAGGCTCGGGAGAACAGGCACATCTGTAGAGGGAAATATTCAGACAATGTTTCAGTTCAAATTATTCAAGATTGGAGTAGAGGGGAAATGGCAGAAATAAGTGGGGGG
The DNA here is from genome assembly GCA_035221665.1 of Okamejei kenojei. Taxonomy (NCBI): domain Eukaryota; kingdom Metazoa; phylum Chordata; class Chondrichthyes; order Rajiformes; family Rajidae; genus Okamejei; species Okamejei kenojei. The sequence continues at coordinate 50,284,834 of CM069140.1, read as the reverse complement.
AGGGGGGGGAGAAGAGCTGGCCAGCATTAGATGGCATATAGGCACAAAAAGCTGGAGTAACTCAGCGGGTCAGACGGCATCTCTGGCGAAAAGGAATAGGTGATGTTTTTGATCGAGACCCTTCTTCAGGCTGAGAGTCAGGGCAAAGGGAAATGAGAGGTATCTCCCTACCAACCACTCCCTCTCGATACGATATGATAGAACTTTATTTATCCCAGGAGGGAAATTGATTTGCGAACAGTCATAAAAACACAAGATACATGAAACATGAAATTGAAGTGTTGAGTGGAAAAGTGTTGAGTGGAACGGATTGGGGATGTGCAAAGATTGGGGAGAGGGAGGAGAGGGGTGGCGGGGAGGAGGGGAGTCAGTCTACCCTAAGACAGAAGGGGGAGGGGGTTGTACAGTTTGATGGTCACAGGGAAGAAGGATCTTGTGTGGTGTCCTGTCCTGCATCTTGGTGGAACCAGTCTGAGGCTGCACTCCTCAGGTTGACCAATGTGCCGTAGAGGGGGTGAGCTGTATTGTCCAGGATGCTCCGCAACACATTCCGACCAAGGCCTATTCCCGGATAACCGCAGAAGGTGCAACACATGTCCCCATACCTCATCCTGCACCTCCATTCAGGGATCACACAAGTGCTCGCAGATCAGACAGACAGGTTTGCAGCTGTAAATCCCTGTCTCAACCCCATCTCTTGCATTCAATACTCTTGATGTGGCCTCCTCTTCAGTGGTGACACCAGATGTAGATTAGGTGACCGCTTTGCCAAGCACTTGTTCTCTGTCCACCAGGGCCATCTGAAGCTCCCAATTGTAAGTCGCTACAATTTTCCTTCCCATTCTCATGCTGACCTTTCTTATCTGGGTCTCCTCCATTGCCTGAGTGAGAGCACATGCACACTGCAAGCACAGCTCCTCATATTCCACTTGTGTGGCCTGCACCCCAACAGCATTAATATTACATTCTCCAGCTTCAGATAACCACCCCCCCCCCCAACTTCTCTCTCCTTATGATCTATATGGATCCCCTTACGCACACCTTTCTGGCCACTGCCCTGTCCCCAACATTGAGTTATTTTCCCTTCCTCCACCTACATCTACTGCTCATTGCCCGCTTCTACCACCTCTGTGTCTCTTATTTCCTCAACTCTTCCCACCGTTCCCACCTACCCACCATCGCTCTCTAAGGTTCCACATTGCACTCCCTGCCCTCCTTCCTTTTCAGGTTCCACCATCTGCAGCTCTTTGTCTTCTCCACTTATCACTTCCAGCCTTTGTTTCTATCTCCACCTTTCCCTCTCATCTGCATTCAGCCCCTCTTTTCTTGGATCCTCCTATCACTTGCCAGCTCTTTGCACCAACCCTTCCCATACCCCTCTGCTCTCAGTCTGAAGGAGGGTCACTACCTATTCCTTTTCTCTAGAGGTCCTGCCTGACCCACTGAGTTACTCCAGCATTTTGTGTCTATTTTTGGAGATTTTGTTGTCTGATTCTTAAAATGTCATGCTGGTCTATTTCTGCTTTGAAATAAATGACTTTGTTTACACAATCAGTTTCTTGTTAATCCACGTGCACTCAGCATGTTTCTTGAAAGAGTTGTATTGGGAAAGTATTAAAATACTACTACACGGATACTAGTCAGAAAGCAGCATGCTTAGAAGTCTAAGTAAAGAACAAGTGTCCATTCTTGTAGATATGAATTGATTTGTGGTAAGGGGTGGAAAAAAAAAAGAATCCAAGAAAGGGAGGGAAAATAATGGCCTGGGTGTGGGATGGAAATGTCAGACATTGCGAGGATTGTGTACGTAGGAGTGAATTTACACCAGTTTAAATGTTAATGCTTTAAACATTCAGCCTTAAGGCTGTAAAAACATTGAAAGCTGAGCTAACTGTGTGGTTCGGAAAAGATTTTTTGGTTGAAATCAAATAAATTAACATGAAAATAAAGCTTAACCTCTCTCAGCTGGAAAGATAAGCAGTGAATCTAAGGAGGCCCCTCATGGTTCAGATGTAGGCTTGGCTTTGTGCCAGTTTTGAATCCACAGGGATGATTAATGTCTAGCCCCTCAATCTTGTATTTGTCATTCAATACACCAATGACACATCCCGGTCCCCAGACATTGCCAATGATCTTTGATCAGATAAAGGCCCTTTGATAAACTTCCCAAAGCCTAGGCCAGTTCAAGGCAGTGCCCTTCAGATACATTTTTCCAATATCTCTTCACCTGAGCTGTGCAGAAAATGGGTAAAGATTCGATTTCCTCTCGTCGTTTCAGAGCAGAGTCTCATAAATCACATCTAGCGTCATCCCATATTGCATGTAACATAGGATAGAGGCTGACTGGTTGCTTGGGCTTGCCCTCACTCTGTAGCAAATGCATCAATGACCCTGCCTGGCTTAAGCTATGAGCTGGATTTCCAATCTTTTCGGCAAGACACTGTGGAGATTCAAATTGTCACATTGCAAACATTTATGTCTACAATTACCAAGGCTAACAAGAAAGGGCTTGTTGAAAATCCGACTGTGAATGTTTTTATAGCAGTTTTCTCATTATAAAATACACACGACAATTGAGAGTGAAATCACCAGGATGTGTTAGAAACAATTGACAATTAATATAATAAATTAGAAATGTCTAATATGCATAAACCATATGCATGTGACAATATCTTAACATAAAATAGGAAATTCAGCACAATAATATTTATTGTCCAAGCAAATATATGTCCCAATGTATGTTTTCAGAATTCGGAACCTCCGCTTCATCTTTCTTTGCACACGCATGTTCATACTTTGGTTTCTTTTGCAACAATTCAGAAATCCTTTTAGCTGCAAATATCTGTGATAGCAGAATGTATAAAATGGTGCACATAAAAATTGAAAAAAATAAAGCTTGCAGTTGGTCAGAATTTATTGAAAAAAGTGTAAACTAATTGGACAAATACAATATGGCAAGCTACAATACGGTACGGTAGAACTTTATTTATCCCAGGAGGGAAATTGGTCTGCCAACAGTCATAAAATACAACAACAAGATGCATGAAACATTAAATTAAAGTGACGAGTGGTAAGTCTAGGATTTGGGATGTGCAAAGATTGGGGAGGGGGTAGGTGGGAAGGGAAGTCAATCTACCCCACTACAGAAGGGGGGAGGAGTTGTACAGTTAGATAGCCACAGGGAAAAATTGATCTCCTGTGGCGTTCTGTGCTGCATCTTGGTGGAACCAGTCTGTTGCTGAAGGTGCTCCTCAGGTTGACCATTGTGTCATGGAGGGGGTGAGCTGTATGGTACCCGGACGTGGCGTCGAAGGTAAGAACCATTTATACATGTAACATTTGTGTTTTTAAATCAGTAACTCTCTTTTGAGTTTTAATGCCGACCCCGTCCTGTGGGAAGGGCTTGCGGCAGCTGGCCTCTTAGTGCCTTCATTGTTGGTAGGTGCTGATCTTTCACCTCTGCTCCACCCGGCACTGCTGACACACAGCCCGTCACAGTGCGGCTGCATGGGGGAGATGCTGCAGAGGGCGGCCGTGGCCGTGGGAGAGTGGTGGCTGCCCCGAGGGATGCGCTGCTTCGGCCGCTTGCAACTTGGTGATCGGGTTCAGAGTGCCCAGTCACCTATGGCTTGTGTGGGAAAATGACCACCACCCTCCATCGGCCCGTGATGTGATGGACGTGGGGGTCTGGACCAATCAGTGACAAGTCCCGCCCCCTCCCCCTCCCCGGCGACGTCATGTCCGTTATTTGACTTTTCGGCAGAGCCGCTATTCGGTGAGTTGGCTTGTAGGCGACGCAGCCTTTCGGTGAGGCCGTTTTGGCAGAGCGGCCTTTTGGTGAGTTTGATTTTAGGCGTCCCTCCCTTTCGGTTATTTGGCTTTTAGGCGTTCTGCCCTTTTGGTGAGTTTGCTTTTAGGCGTCCCACCCTTTCAGTTAGTTGACGATTCGGCTTTGAACACTTTTGGTTATTTGGCGTTTCGACTTTGTTTCCGTTTGGTTATTTGGCTTCCACTTCTTTGCTTCAGCTCCTCGTTCTTGGACGCCACCTCCGCACATGCAGCTGTATTGTCAACTAAATACTTGAATCAACCATGATGAGAGTTGTTATTTATTAATGTCAGCTGAATATTATTTTGTTGCACAAAAATCCCATTTTAAGATTTCAAAGCAATACAGGTGATGATATTCACTGCAGGACGATGGCTTAATCATCATGAATTATCAATGCACATTTCAACAGTTAACCAGTAGAAAATACTAATGTTTATTGCACAAAATAATAAATCCTGGAATAGCTCAGAGTTCATGGGAAGCCAGGATGAGATTTACCAGCAGCGTAATATTTTACAATATGGTTCACAATGGCATCAGGTCAACCATGATTGAATTATAGGATTTAAATATTTTCTCTATAGTTAATCAGTCAAAAGATTATAGAATTAATTTAATATTTGATAGGAGCCAATGTCTCTTGCTGTGTTTCAAACTATAGGAATAATAGAAATAAAATTGTTATCCTTGTGGTCGGGCAGGAGACATGAGTGGCAGGAGACATGAGTGATGTGTGATGACAAGTCTTTTCTTTTATTTTCTGATTTCGGAGTGGAACTAACATCTTTCTGAGATACAGATAAGCAGAGAACAGGGTTCTAACACTATTTGGGAACCTGACTTTCAATTGTTATCTGTCGGAAGGAACTGCAGATGCTGGTTTAAATGGAAGATACGCACAAAAAGCTGGAGTAATACAGCAGGACAGGCAGCATATTAGATTAGATTTTTTTTAAAGAAGGAACTGCAGATGCTGGAGAATCGAGGGTACACAAAAAGCTGGAGAAACTCAGCGGGTGCAGCAGCATCTAAGGAGCGAAGGAGATAGGCGACGTTTCGGGTCGAGACCCTTCTTCAGACTGGTCAGGGATCAGGGAAACGAGAGATATAGACGGTGATGTGGAGAGATAAGGAACAATGAGTGAAAGATATGCAAAAAAGTATCGGTGATAAAGGGAACAAGTCATTGTAAGCTGTTTGTGGTGTGAAAATGAGAAGCTGGTGCGAATGGGGTGGGGGAGGGAGATAGAGATAGAGGGAATGCCAGGGCCCAAGGGCCGAGGGAGAGGTGGGAAGGGGAGGAGACAGCAAGGGTTAACAGAATTGAGAAAATTCAATATTCAAGCCCAAAGGATGCAGACTCCCCAAGCGGAATATGAGGTGCTGTTCCTCCAGCTTGCGGTGTTGCTCACTCTGGCCGTGGAGGAGGCCCAGGACCGAGAGGTCGGATGTGGAATGGGAGGGGGAGTTGAAGTGCTGAGCCACCGGGAGGTCAGGCTTGGTTATTGCGGACCGAGCGGAGGTGTTCGGCGAAGCGATCGCCAAGCCTCCGCTTGGTCTCACCGATATAGATCATCTGGCATCTGGAGCAGCGGATGCAGTAGATGAGATTGGAGGAGGTGCAGGTGAACCTCTGTCGGACCTGGAAGGACTGCTTGGGTCCCTGAAAGGAGTGGAGGGGGGAGGTGAAGGGACAAGTGTTGCATTTCTTGCGGTTGCAAGGGAAAGTGCCCGGGGAAGGGGTAGAGTGGGAGGGGAGGGAAGAATGGACAAGGGAGTTGCGGAGGGAGCGGTCTTTGCGGAAGGCAGACAGGGGGGGGAGATGGGAAGATGTGGCGGGTGGAGGGGTCACGTTGGAGGTGGCGAAACTGGCGGAGGACTATATGTTGTATTTGCGTATCAATTGTCGCGTGTTTGTATTTGGAGAATGGAATGCCCGGAGCCGACGGAGAGTGTCTGAGGTGGCTTGAACATAGGTGGGGAGGGATTTAACAAAGGGGGATAGGATGGCGTCAAGGTATGTGGAAATGTGTTCGGTGGGGCACGAACAGGCAGAGACAATGGGTCTGCCAGGGCAGTCGGGTTTGTGGATTTTGGGGAGAAGGTAAAATCGGGCCGTGCGGGGCTGGGAAACGATGAGGTCGGAGGCTCGGGGGGGGTAGGGAGCCGGAGCTGATGAAGTCGGTTATGGTGCTCGAGATGGTGGCCTGGTGTTCGTCAGTGGGGTCATGGTCCAGGGGTAAGTAGGAGGAGGTGTCCGAGAGCTGGCGCGCGGCCTCCGCTTTGTAGAGATCGACGCGCCAGACTACCATATTAGATTAGATTACCTTTATTAGATTACCTTTATTGTTATTCAGACTTTTCGGTCTGAACAAAATTTCGTGCCTGCAGTCATACATATAATAAAAGTAACAAAAACACACAATAAACGCAAATTTAACATCCACTACAGTGAGTTCTCCAGGCACCTCCTCATTGTGATGGAAGGCAAAAGTCTTAGTCTTTCTGGAGAGAAGGAATGGGTGATGTTTGGGGTTGAGACCCTTCATCAGAGTGAAAGGGAACAAGAGGTATAGATAATGATGTAGAGAGATAACAAACAATGAATGAAAGATATGCAAAAAAGTAACGATGATAAAGGAATTGTTAGCTGTTTTCAGGGTGAAAATGAGGTGGTGCGACTTGGGTGGGGGGAGGGATAGAGAGAGAGCGAATGCCATAGTTACTTGAAGTTAGATAAATCAATATTCATACCACTGGGCTATAAGCTGCCCAAACAAAATATGAGATGCTGTTCGTCCAATGCCTCACTCTGACATTGGAGGAGACCTAGGACAGAAAGGTCAGTGTGGGAATGGGTAAGAGAATCAGCAACCGGGAGATCAGGTAGGTTCAGACGGACTAAGCGAAGGTGTTCAGAGAAACGATCGCCCAGTCAATTGTTACGTGCCATAGATTACTCGATTCACACCTTTAAATAATAGGTTTACATTACATTTGGATTTATTATTGTCATATGTACAGTAAAGTAAAAAGCTTTGTTTTGCATGCTACTAATCAGATCAGATAACACTATATATCAAAATAATCAAGTCAACAGGTACAATGGATAATACAAAGGGGAAGACATAGTGTGTAGAATATAGTTCTCAACACTGTAATGCACCAGTTAGGCAGTTACATAGTCAAAGTCCAATGTCCAGAATGGGGTAGAAGTGAATATGACAGGACTCTACATTAAGGAATGACAGTTCAGAAGCCTGACAACAGAGGTGAAAAATCTATGCGATTGTGAGGTTGTGTTTGAGGAGGGAGAATGGCATGATGAGTAAGGAAGGGGAATGGGTCTATATTATAGTGGGGAGAACAACAGCCGACAGTGGTCCTATTCTGCATGTGCAAACTTTACCTCAGGAGAGCAATCATTTGCAGGATATTAGTTCCTGCTCCATCTTGACATCAGCTAACTCAGTACTGATGCTGATATCGAAACGGAGGAATTGGGAGTAGGGGACAGAGTCCTTACAGGAAGCAGGGTGGGAAGAAGTGTAGTCCAGATAGCCATGGGAGTCAGTGGGTTTACTGTAAGGACTATTCACTACTCCCAATTCCTCAGTCTATGCCGCATCTGCACCTAGGATGAGGTGTTCCAAACCAGGGCATCAGAGATATCCTCATTCTTTAGGGAACCTCTTCGACTACAGATGAGGCTCTCACCAGGGTCTTTTCTATATCCTATAATTCTGTTCTCACTCCCCGTCCCCCCATTCGTAACAAGGGCAGAGTCCCCCTTGTCCTCACCTTCCACCCTACCAGCTGTCACTTAAAACAGATAATCCTCCGACATTTCCTCCCACGGGATCCCACCGCTGGCTGCATCTTCCCATCTCCACCCCTTTCGGCTTTCCGTAGAGACCGCTCCGTCCATAACTCCCTGGTCAATTCGTCCCTTCCCAGCCAAACCACCCCGTCCCCTGGTGCTATCCCTTGCAACCACAGCAAATGCTACACTTGTTGCTTTACCTCCACCCTTGGCTCCATCCAAGGACCCAAGCAGTCTTTCCAGGTGCGGCAAAGGTTCACCTGCACCTCCTCCAACCTCATCTATTGCATCCGCTGCTCTAGGTGTCAGCATGCTCTACATCGGTGAGACCAAGCGTAGGCTTGGCGATCGCTTCGCCCAGCACCTCCGCTCAGTTCGCCAAAACCAACCTGATCTCCCGGTGGCTCAGCACTTCAACACCACCTCCCATTCCGAATCCGACCTTTCTGTCCTGGACCTCCTCCATGGCCAGAGTGAGTCCCACCGTAAATTGGAGGAGCAGCACCTCATATTTAGCTTGGATAGTTTACACCCCAGCGGTATGAACATTGACTTCTTCAATTTCAGGTAGTCCCTGCTTTCCCCTCCCCTTCCCATATGTCCCACAGACCACTTTCCGCCTCTTCCTTTCTTCTTCTCGCCCCGCCATCCCCTCATCAGCCTGAAGAAAGGTCTCGACCCGAAAAGTCACCCATTCCTTCGCTCTATAGATGCTGCCTCACCCCCTGAGTTTCTCCAGCATTTTTGTCTACCTTCCAGTACTGATGGAAGCTTCTGAGCCCCCATTCGCTCAGATACACGTTCAGCCAACTTGCTGAGCCATCAGCAAATTAGTTGAAAAGAGTCAGCAGGTCTGCTTTGAATATTCACAATCCATGAAGTGACACTCAGTATCCCAGATGCTATTTAACATTTCCAGAAGAACAATGGATGCAAAAGTGTGGGCTTCCTTTCAGTAGACATTAACAGCAGCACTGACCCTCCTTTGTACGGGCTCCAGGAAAATGTAGCCACAGCACAGTGTGGCCTCTGTCATTTAAGCATCCAAACTAGCATTTTGTTGTATAATGACAAAGAAACTCCTTTGTTTTTTTTAAGTTCCCTTTGTCACACAACACAACAGTCATAGTCAAAAATAATGTGTTTGTCATGCAATAAAGTCCAGATGGTTATTTAACTGCATATAGCAACAATCGTGGAAATGTATCGTAAACCAAGAGTTCCGTGGTGCAGTTCACAGTAAAATTGAACACTAAGGCCTCAGCTCTGGAATTCACTGAACCTATTCTGACTTCGTTTATAAATTATGTTCCCTATTAATTATGACTTTATAAGGAACAAAGGAGATTACATAGAGTGGTGGACACTGTCCATCACAGGTACTGACATCCCCATGGATTCATAGGAGGTGTTGTCTCAAAAGACCACACTACCCTGGCCATTCTCTTCTTTAGCTGCTATCATCGGGAAGGAGGCGTAGAAGTCTGAAATCTATGACCTTCAAGGTTCAAGAAGAACTTCTTCTCAAAAACCATCAGCCTCTCGAACGCAACACATTAACCTCAGATATCAATTTCTATGGACTATCTTTGGTTGTACTAAGGACTTTGGGATTTTTTTTTAGCATGCATTGTGGTTATTAAATTATTGGGTTTTTTTTAATTACATATTATCTATAATTGATTTGTATTTACAAGTCTATTATGCTGTAACAGGTAAGAATTTCATTGTTCCGTTCGGTACAAATAACAATTAAACATTCTTGCCTCCATTGGTAGCACCAAAAGACGCTACAATTTTGAAATCTATATATACAAAGCAACCACTAAGCAGTTTTCATTCTTTCGTGCTAGCCAGTGGTATCATGTATACTGGAAGTTTGGCTATTTGCTGCTTCACTAATTGATATGTTTCAGTATCTTCATAACTTCATAAGTTATAGGAGCAGAATTAAAGATTTAAAGAATTAGGCCATACAGCCCATCAAGTCTACTCCACCATTCCATCATGGCTGATCTATCTTTTCCACTCAACCCCATTATCCTGCCTTCTCCCCATATCCCCTGATACCTATACTAATCAATCACTGCCTTAAAAATATCCATTGACTTGGACTCCGCAGTCAATGAATCCTGAATGCTTTCAATAGAGAGCTAGATAGGGCTCTTAAAAATAGCGGAGTCAGGGGATATGGGGAGAAGGCAGGAACGGGGTACTGATTGGGGATGATCAGCTATGATTCACATTGAATGGCGGTGCTGGCTCAAAGGGCCAAAATTGCACCTATTGTCTATTGTCAATTGAATTGCACAGATTCACCACCCTCTTACTAAAAAAATCCTCATCTCCTTTCTTAAGGTACGATCTTTTATTCTGAGGGTATGGCCTCTGGTCCTAGACTCACCTACTCATGAAAACATCCTTTCCACATCCACTCTATCTAGGCCTTCTTGGCTTCAGTGTATGCCCAAGACCAGCATATGGATATTTTTGAGGGGCTGCCTGAGTTTCATATCAGGTTAACCTTGTATATTTGATAAACTGTCATGTGTCAAGTCAGGCATGTGCCAGGTAACAGAGCTGTTCATGGATGGCTCCTTCCAAAACACTCCCTATACCTGAGAGCTATTACTTCTGAGTGGCAATATACAATATGATATAACTTTATTTATCCCAGGAGGGAAATTGATCTGTCAACAGTCATAAAAATACAAAATAGATGAAACATGAAATTAAAGTGATGAGTGGAAAGGATTGGGGATGTGCAAAGATTGGGGGAGAGGGGACTCAGTCTACCCCATGACAGAAGGGGGAGGAGTTCTACAGTTTGATAGCCATAGGGAAGAAGGATGTTCTGTGGAATTCTGTACTGAATCTTGGTGGAACCAGTCTTTTGCTGAAGGTACTCCTCAGGTATCCTTTTACACATGTGTAATTCAAGGGGAAGTGACAGAAATCTCTCACCCTCATGTGACTTCTTTCAAAGTGGAAATCTAAGAGAGGAAACAGATATTTATGGAATATCACACGTTTATATTTCACATTGTGCTATGTTATAGTTCCCAGACCAGGAAATTGTCGTAATGCTATTGTGCTAGTGCTCAGCAAACAAATTAAGAAAGCAACACAGCTTCCCTAGTATAACAAAATCATCATGAGCTTTGATTTGCCTCAATTGTGCAACTTTGGTAAATACTGTACATTATATAATTATTGCAGTCAAGTTCAACTTGATTATGTTAATTGAACACCAATGTCTTTGTAGCTATGTACAGATGCTGCCATAAAGTGTAGGTTAAATAATTAGGAATCAATAAAAAAAGACACACACTGGAAGATGAATGGCTCTTAAAATGAATCAATTAAAAGCATTTACAGCAAATCCTCTGTTGCTCAGCTGTGATGTTATTCTCATAAAGTTCCATTCCTATCTGACTCAAGACAAATAGCACATATAAAGCTCCTTTCCCCATCCTCTACAATCCACACTAATATCACACAGGATATATCCATGTCACCCGTGATTTTCTAACTTAATACTGCTTTATAGTAAAACACAAAGTGGTGGAGCAGCTCGGCGGGTCAGGCAGCATCTCTGGAGGGAAAGCCCAGATGATGTTTCAGGTCTTTGTTCAGAACTGCAGTTTTTGTATCTGCTGTTTCATAGAGTCTTGTGGCTTAGTAGGCATCAATCAGCTTCCAACTATAGATTCCAGCCACCCAACTCTTTGCTCCACAGCTTAATTCAACACCGCTTGTGCAATCCTACCTATTTAACATTGTGCAGGAGGAGGCCATTCGGTCCTTCGAGCCATCACCGCATTCATTGTGATCACGGCTGATCGTCCCCAATCACTAACCCATGCCTGCCTTCTCCCCATATACCTTGATTCCACTAGCCTCCAGAGCTCTATCTAACTTTCTCCTAAATCCATCCAGTGATTTGGCCTTCACTGCCCTCTGTGGCAGGGAAGTCCATAAATTCACAACTCTCTGGGTGAAAAAGTTTTTTCTCACCTCAGTCTTAAATGGCCTCCCCTTTATTCTAAGACTGTGGCCCCTGGCTCTGGACTCGCCCAACATTGGGAACATTTTTTCTGCTTCTAGCGTGTCCAGTCCTTTTATAATTTTATATGTTTCTATAAGAGAACCCCTCATCCTTCTAAACTCCAGTGAATACAAGCCTAGTCTTTTCAATCTTTCTTCATATGACAGTCCCGCCATCCCAGGGATCAATCTTGTCAACCTACACTGCACTGCCTCAATCACAAGGATGTCCTTCCTCAAATTAGGAGACCAAAACTGTATGCAATACTCCAGTTGCGGTCTTACCAGAGCCCTATACAACTGCAGAAGAATCTCTCTACTCCTATACTGAAATCCTCTTGTTATGAAGACCAACATTCCATTAGCTTTCTTCACTGCCTGCTGCACCTGCACGCCAACTTTCAGTGACCAGTGTACAAGGACACCCAGGTCTCGCTGTACCCCACCCCTTACCCAATCTAACCCCATAGAGATAATAATCTGCCCCCTTGTTTTTGCCACCAAAGTGGATAACCTCACATTTATCTATATTATACTGCATCTGCCACGCATCTTCCCACTCACTCAACCTGTCCAGGTCACCCTGCAACCTCCTAACATCCTCTTCACAGTTCACACTGCCACCCAGCATTGTGTCATCCACAAACTTGCTAGTGTTGCTCTTAATTCCCTCATCCAAATCATTAATATATATGGTAAACAGTTGCGGCCCCAACACCGAGCTCGAGGCACTCCACTCGCCATTGCCTACCATTCTGAAAAGGACCCGTTCACTCCTACTCTTTGCTTCCTGTCTGCCAACCAATTTTCTATCCACGTCAACACCCTACGCCCAAGTGCTCTAATTTTAGTCACCAGTCTCCCGTGCGGGACCTTATCAAAGGCTTTCTGAAAGTCTAGATACACTACATCCACTGGCTAACCTTCATTCATTTTACTTGTCACGCCCTCAAAAAATTCCAAAAGATTAGTCAAGCATGATTTTCCTTTCATAAATCCATGCTGACTTGGACTAATCATTTTACTGCTATCCAAATGCCCCATTATTACCTCTTTAATAATTGACTTCAGCATCTTTCCCACTACCGAAGTCAGGCTAACTACCCTGTAATGCCCCGTTTTCTCTCTCGCTCCTTTCTTGAAAAGTGGAATAACATTAGCTATCCTCCAATCCACAGGAACTGATCTTGAATCTATTGATCTATTGATCGATTGGAAAATGATCACCAATGCGTCCACTATTTCTAGAGCCACCTCCCTGAGGACTCTGGGATTCAGTCCATCAGGCCCAGGGGATTTATCATCCTTCAGTCCCATTAGCCTACCCAATACTATCTCTCGCCTAATGAAAATTTATTTCAGTTCCTCAACCCCCTTAGATCCTCTGTCCTCCAGTATTTCTGGGAGATTGTTTGTGCCTTCCTTAGTGAAAACAGATCCGAAGTACCTGTTCAACTATTCTGCCATTTCCTTGTTCTCCATAATAATTTCACCCTTGTCTGCCTTCAAGGGACCCACATTTGATTTTGCTATTATTTTTCCCTTAACATATCTAAAGAAGCTTTTACTGTCCTTCTTTATATTCTTGGCCAGCTTCCCTTCGTACTTCATCTTTTCAGCCCGTATTGCCCGTTTTGTTTCCTTCTGTTATCCTATGAAAGTTTCCCAATCCTCTGGCTTCCGGCTACGATTTGCCGGAAGTGTTATACATCTTTTCTTTTAGTTTTATCTTATCTCTAACTTTTCGTGTCCGCCACACTTGCCTCCCTCTCCCCTTAGAATCTTTCTTCCTTTTTGGAATGAAATGAACCCGGGTCTTTCGGATTATGCCGAGAGATTCCTGCCATTGCTGTTCCACCATCATTCCTGCTAGTATCCCTTTCCAGTCTAGCTTGGCCAGCTCTTCTCTCATGCCTTCATAATCCCCATTGTTCAATTGCATCACTGCCACTTCCGATTTAACCTTCTCCTTCACAAATTGCAGATTAAAACTAATATTATGATCACTACCTCCAAGCGGTTCCTTTACCTCGAGTTCTCTTATCAAATGTGATTCATTGGACAACACTAAATCCAGAATTGCCTGTTCTCTGGTCGGCTCCATTACAAGCTGCTCTAAGAATCCATCTCAGAGGCACTCTACAAACTCTCTTTTTGGGGTCCTGAACCAACCCTGATTTTCCCAGTCTACCTGCATATTGAAATCCCCCATCACCACAGTGACATTACCTTTGTTACATGCCAGCTTTAACTCCTGCTGCAACTTACATCCTACATCCGGGCTACTATTTTGGGGTCTGTAGATAACACCAATTAGTGTCTTCTTGCCTCTGTAATTCCTCAACTTAATCCACAGTGACTCTACCACCTCATTCCCTATGTCTTCCCTCGCAGGGGACTGAATTTCAACCCCAACCAGCAGAACTACCCGCCCTCCTCTGCCCACCTGCCCATCCTTTCTATAGAATGTATAACCCTGAATATTAAGTTCCCTGGCCCGATCCTCCTGCAGCCACGGCTCAGTAATCCCTACAATGTCATATCTACCAACTCTAACTGAGGCTCAAACTCATCTACTTTACTTCTTATACTTCACACATTCAAATACAATACTTTTAATTCCTTACGAATCTCTCATATCATATCGATCCCTATTACACTTGGCCACACTCTTCTATCCTTTTGTGAGCATTCTTCCCCATTAATTCTGGGGTCATTAACTATCCCTTTACTCCCTTTCCCTTTAACTCCGTCCTTGATACCACCACCCCCCTTTTATTTAGTTTAAAACCATCTGTGTCGCAGTGACAAACCTGCCTGCCAGAATGCCGGTCCCCCACCTGTTAAGGTGCAATCCGTTCCTATTTTACATTTCCCCCTAACTCCAAAACAGATCCCAGTCCTCTAAGAATCTAAATCCCTGCCCCCTGCACCAGGTCCTCAGCCACACATTCAGGTCCTTTATCTCCCTGTTCTTGCTCTCGCTAGCACGAGGAACTGGAAGCAAACCAGAGATAACCACCCTGGCGCTCCTGCTTTTCAGCACTTTTTCAAGCTCTCTAAAGTCACGCTTCAGAATATTCATCCCCTTCTTTCCGACATCGTTTGTGCCAACATGCATTACAACTTCCGGCAGTTCACCTTCGCTCTTGAGGATTTTCTGCACTATATCCATGACATCCTATATCCTGGCACCAGGGTGGCAGCACACCATCCTCGAATCCCATCTGTTGCTGCAGAAACCCCTGTCCGTACCTTTCACAATGGAGTCTCCAACCACCACAGCGTTACCATATAACCATATAACCATATAACAATTACAGCACGGAAACAGGCCCTCTCGGCCCTTCCAGTCCGTGCCGACCATTTGTTTTCCCCTAGTCCCATCTACCTGCACTCAGACCATACCCCTCCATTCCCTTCACGTCCATATACCTATCCACTTTACTCTTAAATGTTAAAATCGATCCTGCCTCCACCACTTCTGCTGGAAGCTGATTCCACACAGCCACCACCCTCTGAGTAAAGAAGTTCCCCCTCACGTTACCCCGAAACCTCTGTCCCTTAATTCTCATGTCATGCCCTCTTGTTTGAATCTTCCCTACCCTCAATGGGAAAAACGTATCCACGTCAACTCTGTCTATCCCTTTCATCATTTTAAAGACCTCAATCAAGTCCCCCCTTAACCTTCTGTGCTCCAAAGAATAAAGACCTAACTTGTTCAACCTTTCTCTGTAACATAGTTGCTGGAACCCTGGCAACATTCTAGTAAATCTCCTCTGTACTCTCTCTATTTTGTTGACATCCTTCCTATAACTAGGCGACCAAAATTGTACACCATACTCCAGAATTGGTCTTACCAATGCCTTGTACAATTTTAACATTACTTCCCTACTCCTATATTCAATGCTCTGATTTATAAAGGCCAGCACACCAAAGGCTTTCTTTACCACCCTATCTACATGCGATTCCACCTTCAGGGAACTATGCACAGTTATTCCTAGATCCCTCTGTTCCACAGCATTCCTCAATTCCCTACCATTTACCATGTACGTCCTATTTTGATTTGTCCTGCCAAGATGTAGCACTTCACACTTATCAGCATTAAACTCCATCTGCCATCTTTCTGCCCACTTTTCCAAATGGCCCAAATCTCTCTGTAGACTTTGAAAATCTACTTCATTATCCACAACACCACCTATCTTAGTATCATCTGCATACTTACTTATCCAATTTTCCACCCCATCATCCAGATCATTGATGTACATGACAAACAACAGTGGACCCAACACAGATCCCTGAGGCACCCCACTGGTCACCGGCTTCCAACCTGACAAACAGCCATCCACCATTACTCTCTGACATCTCCCATTCAGCCACTGTTGAATCCATCTTGCTACTCCGCCATTAACACCCAAAGATTGAACCTTCTTAACCAACCTTCCATGGGGAACCTTGTCAAAGGCCTTACTGAAATCCATATAGACAACATCCACTGCTTTACCCTCATCAATTTCCCTAGTTACCGCTTCAAAAAATTCAAGAAGGTTTGTCAAACATGACCTTCCAGGCACAAATCCATGTTGACTGTTCCTGATCAGACCCTGTTTATCCAGATGCTTATATATATTATCTCTAAGTATCCTTTCCATTAATTTGCCCACCATTGACGTCAAACTAATAGGTCTATAATTGCTAGGTTTATTCTTTGAACCCTTTTTAAACAATGGAACAACATGCGCAGTACGCCAATCCTCCGGCACTATTCCCGTTTCTAATGACATTTGAAATATTTCTGTCATAGCTCCTGCTATTTCTACACTAACTTCCCTCAATGTCCTAGGGAATATTCTGTCAGGACCTGGAGACTTATCCACTTTTATATTTTTCAAAAGTGTCAGTACTTCCTCCTCTTTGAATCTCATAGTTTCCATAGCTACTCTACTCTTTCCCCTTAACTCGCCGAGTTCAATATCCTTCTCCTTGGTGAATACCGAAGAAAATAAATTGTTCAATATCTCCCCCATCTCTTTTGGCTCTGCAGATAGCTGTCCATTCTGGTTCTCTAATGGTCCAATTTTATCCCTCGTTATCCTTTTGCTATTAATATAGCTGTAGAAACCCTTTGGGTTTACTTTCACCTTTCTTGCCAAAGCAACCTCATATCTTCTTTTAGCCTTCCTAATTTCTTTCTTAAGATTCTTTTTACATTCTTTATACTCCTCTAGCACCTCATTTACCTTCATCAATAAACTTCCATTTGTGATGTGGTCAGAAATTTGAATTACTTCTGGTGACTGCCAGTGTTCATTTCCTTTCGTAACTCTTCAGCAGTCTATAACACAAAATGCGCACTCTAGTTGGGATATTCAACATCCTGGGAGAGTACGTTGACCAGGAACCTAACTGGATCAGTCCAATATAAATAAGGAGTAGGTCTCTTCTGTGGCCAAGTTATTCATCAATGGACTCCACAAAACCTTTCAAACATCTATCCATGACAGAAGCAAAAAAGGTATGAGGTTAACATGTATGACTCCAATGAACACCAATGCCTAGTCTTTGCATCATGTGAAACAGTGTTCTTGCCATTATTGAAGGCAGGGCCATAGAGCCTGTGGTGAAAATCACAAACGGCTACAGATTCAGAAAAAATCAAAGTACTGGAGGAACTTAGAAGGTGTGGCGGCATCTTTGGATGAAATGCACAGAACAACGTTTTGGTTTGGGCGAAGGATCTCGATCCAAAATGTCGTCTGTCTATTACCTCCACAGATGTTGCCTGACCCACTAGGTTCCTCCAGAACTTTGTTGTTTTGATTGAAAATTGTGGTACCCAATCTCCATCTTCCCTGCTGCAAAAGGTTTTCTGATTTATAATCTGGATATGTTGCAATCATGCACCTCTGATTGCCCTTTCCCTTATCCTACTTTTTATGTGAGCCAGACAATATCAATGAAATCACCAAGGAGATAACACTTAATCCAACACAGAGGGCATTCAGTTTGGTTACTGGCTCTTTGTTTGTCGTTGGGTGTAGTCAAGTGGCAGATAAGCACATAGTGAGTTACAAGGCTTCTTCTTATTCTTCTTGCATATGGCGTGCACAGCCTAAAGTTGTAGGACAACTTGTTCTATTTGATTTTATTTGATTGTGCATGCCAGGTTGTGCACGCTCGATAGGGGGCGCCGTCCTGTATGGTATGGCTGCCCAGCCTGCAGCTGTTTGTTTTTCACTCTTTTCTTTATTTTTAGTGAGTTAAAGTGTTTTGTTTTTGGAGTTCTATTCTTTTTTATGTTGGGGGTGGAAGGGGAAAACTACTTGTCCTGGTCCCTACCTGGTCGGAGAGGCAGCTTTTCTCCGGGCTGCACTTTCGACCCGTCCTCGCGGCCTACCAGCGGGCCTGGAGTGGCGTTTCCTGAGGAGGCCGTCCAGAGCCTCGGTTTCGGCAGCGGCGCAGCGCTGGAGCTCCATCACGGAGCGGTCGATGCCTTGCCTGGGTCGCCGCTTTGGAACTCCGGTGAGCTGAAGACCGCTGATGCAACATCACGGAGCTGTGGGTCTGTGGAGCGGCCAGTCGCAGGCGACGGCGCTGACTTCAACATCGGGAGTCAGTGGAGGAGCTCCATTCAGCGCGGCCTTGTTGGCTTCGGAAGCCGCGGATTCCGGTAAGGAAGCGGCCGTTCCTGGCACCCCAAGCCGCTGAGAGGATTCTCCTGACGCAGGAGCACCATCAACCGGTGAGAACGGCCTGAAACATCGGGCCTCCGTGAAGGTGACTTTGGAGGCCTCAATAGGCCTGACTATGGGTGGACATGGGTTGGGGACTGGACATTGTGCCTTCCCTCATAATGGGAACCATTGTGGGGGGATGTTTTTTATGTTTAAATCTCTTTATTATTGTTATGTCTGTATTCTTTTTTTATGTGCTGCATTGGCAAGAAATATTTCACTACACCAATTGGTGTATGTGACCAATAAAATAACCTTTGAACTTTTGAACCTTTGGGTTGATTGCATTCGTTGAAACAGGGCGGACCACGTGAAGGTTGCTTTCTCCCACCCCAGTTACAAGGCTCAAGTGCTGCCTTCCTGGGGAGTGAGGTTCAGCTTCAAAGGACTCAATGAGGAATTCAGTGGGACAGCATTCAGATCTTCCGTCATCATTCACAGTACATTTCTGATCATATAATTTCCTGACAGGTTTCAGATTTTATCAAGATGCCATATTTTTGTTTGTTTCTTGAATCTTCCATGAGCAATAAGTCATGGGAGTTTTTACAATGATTCTAGTTCCTCAAGATGCAGGGCAGCATTATTTTTCCAACAAGCCTTTGTGATAGTAGCACCAGTCTTTTATGTGTCCGTCAGCACAAAGTACTGGACATTGAAATGTGTGTTCAGTTACAGGCAGCAATTTGCACTGGGAAATTGAGCATTTTTGGGAAGATCAAAGGAAATCTTTGAGCAAGTTGCTAATTCTTCTGCATAATGTGACGTTTGCTGAGTACATTTTGTAATGCAGAGAGTCTTGTGTTACACAACTGATCAGGGTGAATCTCAATCAGATCAGCATTAATCCTAATCATATCCTATGTTCCCAGGAAACACAATGCTATCAGACTTGCTTGACAGCACACTCAGAAAAGGCCTCCTGATTTCACTTTCTTCCTTCATCTTCTTTTTCATCCTCATCCTTCTCCTACATGATTATCTCATGCTTCCTATTTGTGAGTAACAGTTGCCTGCCTAAGGAAGGCACACAAACAGTCATGAATTAGGAAATTAATCCTACATTATCCTCTAGGATGCCCCCAGAACAGTCCAGATAGCAGAATTGGTCATTGAAAATCCCAATTGCCCCACAGTGCAGTAAGGGCAAGGTTCTCGTTATATGCATCTTCCCCACCGTTTGTTGGCTTATTTTCAACCTTTTTTCATGAACGCGGCATTTAAGGTCGTTCCAGAAATCATAGCCTGCTGTGTAGCATAGATCTCTAAAGCCTTGCATGCATAACACTACATTGTATAAAGAGTTAACCATAAATCTTTTGAATGCACTTAACTTATTTGTTGTGTCATTGTACTGTTCTTTGATCTGGTAAACTCTGAAAATAAGTACAATGAGAATTCTAATGGACTGATGCTTAGGATGTACATGAACGAACAGGTTTATTAAATACAAAAACAATCTTAGCACTCAGCCCCATAAAATATGTAAAAAAACAGCAGGCTAAAATAGTGAGCAGCACATAGTTATTCCTCCCATTTCACATAATATACAAATGGGATCCTTACGCAAGACTCTCAAACAACACAAGCTCTGAATTATCATCTCCTAATGATATACAATATCTTTTATCTCGCACACAGCCTCCCTTCCTTCTAATGATGGCCTCCAAATGACTAATGAACTGGAAGCACAGCACTGAAAGTACGCTTGTATTTTGATCACCAACAAAAGCCAGGAAAATATGTATTTATCAAAACAAATTAAGATACCATTCAAACATAAACTTAATAATGCGAGGGCGTTTGCAGTTTTCAGCTACAGTAATAAATGTCTGAGCAAGATTCATTTATCAACGAAGTATAAATTGCTTTAGTCTTAATTGGCCATCTGCAGAACAAAGCCAGCAGCCAGTAGGTAATAGCAACTCAAATTATTTTTCAATTAAGAATTATTATATAAAAGGCAATGAGTGTCATCCAATTTTCTCTCTGGGAATGGAGACAATAGAATAATGGAATACACAGCTCTCGATATTCTTAAGCAGACACAGTTATAATCAGAAATGAAAATGCACGGTGGAAAAAATATTCCTTTTCATCAAGCAGGTTACGCTTTCTTCCTTTCAGAATTTCACTCGTTTTGCAACAATGCATCCGACATAAGATAGACACCACGTTTATTTCAGAGATATATAATCATTGCCAAGGATAATTGGTACTGACTCATATCCAAATTTGAAGATTCAAATGCCTTGCTAGATGAGGAGACTAATTATTTCCTGTATTTTCTCACAGGCAGCAGCAAGCCTTGGGGTACACTCTCATGAGCATTTATCAGCCACTACCGAGCTCAGAACAGATCAGTTGGACTTAAAATATCATCATATGAGTTAGTGCCATATAAAACTGTGTTGTACAATATGATAATTTATTCCTCTTATTCTGATCGCGTTCCATCATATAAAGTAGTTTGGGTAAGTTAAAAGGACAAGTTAGATACATTTCAACATGACTCAGTGACAAAGTACATTCAAATGTCACTTCTGTGAAATGCCACCATGAAAAATGTTGTCTCTCTCCGAACCGAAAAATAAATAACTGAGTATTTCCACATAAAAACAGTATCCCTTAAATAGATCAAAATCCCGCATGCACCATCTCAGAAAAACCTAGTGACTCATGCCAGCTCCGTGAAATCCAGAAAAAGGTTCATATATTAAAAATAGCTACCGCATCTAAATAGATTCTGTGTAAAAGGCCAACAAAGAGGCCATTGTAACAATATGCTATCTAAGATACATTTATAAATACCTCATGATGTTGGTTTATGAAGAGGAAAATCAGCCAAGAAGATTTCTTAACAGAGAAAGTGAATATTGGCTTCCTACCTGGTGCTACTTGCACTTCAGCCAAACCTCCAGTCATGATAAGTGCCTCAACAATCTTAATGTGGTGCTCTGGATTCACATCAGCACTGGAAGCAAATATAACAAGCATTTAACATTTCTGTATACATTCAGCCTGGCAGAATGTCTGCTTCAGACGCAATTTACAACATTTGGCCTGACATAGGCATTCTACAAATTCTTGCCACTGACTTCAATTTACTGAACAGTGAAGTGTTTAATAAATAGTGATCAAGAGCTAGACATGGAAATGCGGCAAGTCATGGAGTTAAATTCAAATAAACCCATTATTCCCACAGCTTCCCCTGCTTTTTCAGATCTGCTGACAAAAGCTTATAATCACTTGCCAAGCCTGGACCATGCAACAAGTACAGTACATTTTATTTGTGTGGGAAGGAACTGCAGATGCTAGTTTAAACAGAAGATAAACACAAAAAGCTGGAGTAACTCAGCAGAACAGGCAGCATCTCTGGAGAGAAAGAATGGGTGATGTTTCGGGTCGAGACCCTTCTTCAGTCTGACAAAGCGTCTCGACCCGAAACGTCACCCATTCCTTCTCTCCGGAGATGTTGCATGCCCCGCTGAGTTACTCCAGCTTTTTGTGTACGTTTTACTTGTTGTGCTCTGGGATGTAGTAGGCCAACAATGAATTGGACTGAAAAGTTTGGAGGTGGTCAGTGGTGGAATGAGGAACACTCTTTTGATATTACTGCATTACATTTCTCAGTTAAATCAGAAGGAAAAAAAAACAAATATAACTGATTAATTTCTCACCATCTCCCTCTTCCACCCAGCCACAACTTCCATTCTTGCTACCTAAGATCAAGCTTTGAAAACTTAACTTCAACAATACTGGATCAATACTTCACATTCTTCACCATATTGTTCAAACTTTATAACATGTTGCACTCTGAATGTTGGCTCCATATTCAATTTCTCAATTAATGAAATATATAGGCAATTATAGAAACTTATTTAAAGGTAATAAAAATTACCAGTGATCCGGAACATACCACAAAGTCAACATTTTGCACAACAGAATTTCTTGGCGTTAACATTCAATGAAACATCTCATGTCCTGCCTGAGGGAAGTGGCAAAAAGGTTAAGGCGGAATAAAATCACAGCAGCTTAGGTCATTACTATCCTCTCCTTCATCTATGGCAGATATCACCCAAAAAAGACAGGTATCTTTTGATAGAAGGGTGGTCTGTTGGGGTACAGCTTGGTCCCATTATCATTACTGTATGTTTGAATAAGGCACAGCCTAAACTACATACTGGGAATCATTCTAATCCACAGTGCAGCATTTGACCATATGATTCACTTTGAGTCATAGAGATATACAGCACAGAACCTGGCCCTTCGCTCAATTGGTCCCTGCTGATCAAGTTGCCTAACCGATTTGCTGTGTCCAACTTGCTTTGTGTTGCCCTTAACCCTCCAAACCTTTCCGATTCAATCCATGTGCCTGAAAGTGTCTGTCATATTTGTACCTACTTCCTCTGGCAGCTCATCCCATAAACACCATTCACTCTGTGAAAAGGTTCCCTCTCATGTCCCTTTAGTTGTTAATCCTTCTCCTTAAACTAATGTAATCCAGTTTTAGGCCACATTGGGTGGCTAATCATTATATCTAGACTCCTCATGATTTTATAAACCTTTATCAAGTCTCCACTCAGCCTTCAATGCTCCAGGGATAATAATCCAGATTATCCAGCCTTGTTCACCTCTTCAAAAAGTAATCACATTTGTGGGATACGATTTCCTATGCACAAACCTGTGCTGTCAGGCCTTGCCTTTCCAGATGCATGTGCTTTTCCAGATGCCTCAGAATCCACTCCACCACTAATGTTAGGAGTTTCCAGGCTTTCCTTGTAGCTGTTCCTCGCTTTCTTAAAGAGAGGCACCATGTCAGCCACCTGAAAAGTCTTCCAGCACCATACCAATGGCTATCGATGATACAAATATCACTGCCAGGGGCCCCGCAATTTTTTCTTATCTTCCTACAATATCCAAGGATACGCTTGAACAGGTCCTGGGAATGTATTTACCTTCCCGAAGCGGTAGGCAGCTTCGACCGCCCCGGGCCGCGGAGTTGAACCGGCCCGCTTGCGGAGCACAGTTCACCCGCGGGACTTATTTACATCACCCGGTGCGGTCACAACATCGGAGGCCCGGGTCGCCTCAGCGCAGAGGAAGAGGAAGAGGAAGAAGGGAAGAGACAAAGACAAGATTTCTGCCTTCCACCACAGCGAGGAGGTGTCTGGTGAACTCACTGTGGTGGATGTTAAATATGTGTTTATTGTGTGTTTTTGTTATTTACTATATGTATGACTGCAGGCAACGAAATTTCATTCAGACTGCAAGGTCTGAATGACAATAAAGTTTTCCAAGTTTATGCTTTTTAACACCTTCAACATCTCCATGACTTTCTCCACAGTAAACATAGACAGGAAATATCTATCTAACATCTCCCCTCTATCTTCTGTGGCTCCACATACCTTGCTGAGCTTTAAGGGGTGCTATCCTTTCGCTAGTTATTCTTTTGCCTTTAATATATTTGCAGAGTAACTGTTGGGGGGGGGGGGGGGAGAGAATGTGGGAGGGAGGTGTCCCCCCTCCCATTGTTACAGAGCTTTTGCATTTTTCAGCTTGAAATTGTACAATCTGGTGCATACTGTAACAAGTCTTTTAACTTACACTTGAATGCAATATTTATGCTTTAAATTGGATCAGCTATAAATAAGGTTAGGCTAAATTACATTACTAATTACATTCCACAGTAGAGCCAGGCTCTGATCAACAGGTGCAGCACATGAAAAATCTTAGTATATTCATGTATGGAAATCAGATTATAATCAAACACTTGGCCCATGTTGACCAACCTGGGTCTCACTGCACACCTGGTACTACTCATGACCCTGACTCCAGTTGCATACATTTTCTCATTCCTGACCCTTAGTCCAGCCTTACACCTGGCCCCCTATTCTACCCTGATCATAGATACTTAAATGCTTAGGTTCCCAGTGTTGAACACTCCCATTGTCCCAGCTTTGACTGCACAACTAGTACTATTCCAGACCTTGACTCTGGATGCACACTTGGCCTTGCTCCTAGCCCCTCTGCACTGACAATATATCTGGCCCACACATAAAGTCCCATATCTGACCCCCTGGACTTAACCTATTACGTTCAAGTCCACAGGTGCTTATCTAATGCAGTAATCTTTTATGGGGCACTTCACAGACAAAATTTTGTATATTAAAATTTGCTAGATCCATTGGCTTCCTTGTTATCTAACATGCTAGTTACTTTGTCAAACAAGCCATCAATTTCTCATACATAAAATTATACTCATTCAGCTGTATACGTATTATGTTACCATTTCCTTCATTTTCCTAACAAACTGTCCTGAAGTCATTTTCACCCCCAATATTTTCAGTATTTTGCTGTCTTCCTCTCAGCTGGGACTTTTCCGAAATACAAAGTCCAATAACTATATATTTAAGCAATATTATTCTATTACATGTGATCTTGAGAGTACATAATATTTTCTGTGGTATTCATAACACAACAATGATAAAAAGATCTTTGTTTTGATTGCACCTACCAACATGCACACATTATTATATTACAGTTAATATGTACCGAGGGCAAATTTTTGTTCCAATGCTCCCCATTCCCAATTACCTTTACATTGAAGTGATTGAAATCTAAGTGAAGTTTAAATGACATCAGAAACATAAAACCTCCGGAAAGGATGATATTCAATAAGTGGTTGGTTGGAGTCAGTATCAGCACAATTACTATATTAAACTTTGAATCTTCAGATGTCCTGGTTCAAGCTAAAACTAAACACAAATAATAACCTCCTCACACATTCCCCTGCAAGTATCTCTGTCACTCCTTTAAAATATGCCCCTTCTTTGAACAAGCTCTTAAACATCGCATCTGAATAAGTTTCCATCTGATTTTCCTTGAGAATGTTCATCTACGCGTTCAATTAATAAAACAACGAGATTGGGGACATTTCTATTCAACCTGTCAAAGGAATTTGTTTGCGGGGGGTTAGAAATAGTCAGTGAGGTAAACAAACATAATAGTTGAGTGGCAAATGACAATAGTGCTACCTTCCCAATATTTAACTGAAGGAAATAATGGGTTATCGGGGCTGCATGTTGTGACAGACAGCCTGACAACTTGCATGTCATTTTAATATTACACTTATCCCATTCCCCTGGATATTCTGGATAAATAAATTAAGGTTTTGTCAACTAATTACAAATCAGGCTAATTACAAATCAATAACATTAGCCAACTCTGAAACACGAAGCGCTGAGCATTGGGATCCAGACATCATGGACTACTGGCCTCAGTTCCCTGCTCACATCTGGCAGTGCTCTCTGTCTGAACCAGGGGCATGGAGCATTTTTGGAAGTGGGGAGGCTGAGTGATCATTGATCACTGGCCTTGGAGGTACCGGGTGAGGGAGTGAGCAACCGAGCTGGGGGAGGGTGTGGGAGGGAGTTATCCCCCTCCCACGGTAGGGATTTTTTGAAATTTGATGTATTAAATCATGTTTTAGTAGAAGTATGAAGTAGAAGTATGATTTCAATGTTTCTTGTTTGAAGTATTTTTAAGAGGTAAATCTTTAAGGGGTAACTTTTTCCACACAAAGGGTGGTGGGTGTATGGAACAAGCTGCCAGAGGAGGTAGTTGAGGCAGGGACTATCCCAACATTTAACAGGAAACAGTTAGACTGATACATGGATAGGACAGGGGTTACACAAAAAGCTGGAGAAACTCAGCAGGTGCAGCAGCATCTAAGGAGCGAAGGAGATAGGCGACGTTTCGGGTCGAGACCCTTCTTCAGACTGGTCAGGGATCAGGGAAACGAGAGATATAGACGGTGATGTGGAAAGATAAATAACAATGAATGAAAGATATGCAAAAGAGTATCGATGATAAAGGGAACAAGCCATTGTGAGCTGGTGTGAAAATGAGAAGCTGGTGCGACTAGGGTGGGGGAGGGAGATAGAGATAGAGGGAATGCCAGGGCCCGAGGGCTGAGGGAGAGGTGGGAAGTGGA
The DNA here is from genome assembly GCA_035221665.1 of Okamejei kenojei. Classification (NCBI taxonomy): domain Eukaryota; kingdom Metazoa; phylum Chordata; class Chondrichthyes; order Rajiformes; family Rajidae; genus Okamejei; species Okamejei kenojei. The sequence continues at coordinate 50,258,402 of CM069140.1, read as the reverse complement.
GGAAACAGCAAGGGTTAACAGAATTGAGAAAATTCAATTTCAAGCCCAAAGGATGCAGACTCCCCAAGCGGAATATGAGGTGCTGTTCCTCCAACTTGCGGTGTTGCTCACTCTGGCCGTGTAGGAGGCCCAGGACCGAGAGGTCGGATATGGAATGGGAGGGGGAGTTGAATTGCTGAGCCACCGGGAGGTCGGGTTGGTTTTTGCGGACCGAGCGGAGGTGTTCGGCGAAACGATCGCCAAGCCTCCGCTTGGTCTCACTGATATAGATCATCAGGCATCTGGAGCAGCGGATGCAGTAGATGAGGTTGGAGGAGATGCAGGTGAACCCGCTGTCGGACCTGGAAGGACTGCTTGGGTCCCTGAAAGGAGTGGAGGGGGGAGGTGAAGGGACAAGTGTAGCAAGGGAAAGTGCCCGGGGAAGGGGTAGAGCGGGAGGGGGGGGAAGAATTGACAAGGGAGTTGCGGAGGGAGCGGTCTTTGTGGAAGGCAGGCAGGGGGGGAGACGGGAAGAAGTGGCGGGTGGAGGAGTCACGTTGGAGGTGGCGAAACTGGCAGAGGACTATGTGTTGTATTTGCCGGCTGGTGGGGTGAAAGGTGAGGACCAGGGGGACTCTGCCCTGTTTGCGAGTGGGGGAATGGGGAGAGAGGGTAGTGTTGCGGGGTATGGAGGAGACCCTGGTGCGAGCCTCATCAATAGTGGGGGAGGGGATAGGACAGGTTTGAAGGGATATGGACCAAAAGCAGGTAGTGAAGCTGGGACATGTTGGTGGGTGTGGGCAAGTTGCGTAAAAGGGCCTGTTTTGACACTGTATCCCTCTATGACTACATTATACTTCCACCATGCATGAATGCTTCAAAATCAAGTGGTTGAGTTTTATTGACATATACTCAAGCATAGAAACATGGAGAATAGGTGCAGGAATAGGCCATTCGGCCCTTCGAGCTAGCACTGGCATTCAATATGATCATGGCTGTTCATCTAAAATCAGTACCTTTTCCTGTTTTTCCCCCATATCCCTTGATTTCGCTTGCCCCAAGAGCTAAATGTAACTCTCTCTTGAAAACATCCAGTGAATTGGTCTCCACTGCCTTCTGTGGCAGGGAATTCCACAGATTCACAACTCTCTGGGTCCTCATCTCAGTCCTAACTGACCAACCCTTTATTCTTAAACTGTGACCCCTCGTTCTGAACTCCCCCAACTTCGGAAACATTTTTCCTGCAGTTACAGTAAGTAAAAATCTAGCAGGCAAGCAGGATGCTTTCTCCAACCAGTCCATTTGAAGGCCACTATCTTCCACCGTTTCTACCCAGTGCTTGGTACCTACTTCCAGCAGCCACTGGTTGACTTCCAGGATGCACCAAGCCGCAGCCTGATCCATGCTGGTCACCTGGGCGAATTTGGCACAGAGACTCTCACGGCAGCGGCGCAATGCTTCCGACGCCCCCGACGGCCCAGGACTCTTGCACTGAGTCTGCTCCATGGCCAGAGCTGCAGCGAGCGACTCGCCAGCCCGGCAAACACTCGCCAGCCCAGCAAACACTCGCCAGCCCGGCAAACACTCGCCAGCCCGGCAAACACTCGCCAGCCCAGGCTCCCCGTCCGCATTTGTCCCCGCCGCTGCTTCTGATTCCATCCCTCCCTCCGCCCCGTCTCTCCAACACCCGTGGCCCATGCAGTTGATATGAGTTTTGAAATTCTCGTTAATCACAGAATTTCTCACAACAGAGCGTGAGAAATTTCAGATCAGCGTGAGAGTATTAGTATTTGGTGAAATGCATGAGTCTCATGCTCAATGCGGGAGAGCTGTCAGCCCTGCCTTTTGCCCTCCTGATTTTCCCCTTAATGCTCCTACATTTCCTGTACTCCTCCAGGGATTAATTTAATGCCAACTGCCTGTCCCTGAGTTATATATCCTTTCTCTTGACCAAGGCATCAATATCTCTTATCATCCAGTGTTCCTAACTCGTAGCAGCTTTGACCTTCAGTCTAACAAGAACATGCTGGCGCTGAACTCTTCTTATCTTACTTTTAAAAGCCTCCTGCTTGCCAGACATTCCTTTACCTCCAAAGTTCCTGACTAATACCATCAAAATTGGTGCCCCAATTATGGACCAGTCAGTGGACCAGTCCTATCCTGTTCCATAATTAATTTAAAACTAATTATGGACACTGGTCCCATGCTTCCCCATGGACACTTCAGACACCAATGCTATCTTATTTCCCAAAAGGAGTTTGAATTTCGTCTCATCTACATATTATTTAGGAAAGCTTTCCTGAGCACACTTCACAAATTCCACACCATCCAAACCCTAGCACTATGACCGTCCCAGTCATTATGTGGAAAGCTAACATTCCCCATTCTTATAACTATATTATTCTTATAGCATCTGTGATACATCTATATATTTTCGCTTCCAATTCCCGCTGACTGTTGCGGGTATATAGGGTCTATAGTACAATTCCATCAATGTGATCATCCTCTTTTTTTTACTCAGTAGCCTCACTGGACAATTACTCCAGAAATATCCTCTCTAGGCACTGCTGTGGTGTTCTTCCTAAACAGAAATACAACTTCCACTCCTATCTTACCTCCACCTCTATCCCTCTTGTCACATTTGTATCCCTGAATGTTGAGTTGCCAGTCCTGTGCCTCTCTCAGCCACGTTTCAATAGTGACAACTGTATCCTTAGTTTCATATATCTATCCAAGTCCCAAGTTCATCTGCCTTACCATTTGGGCCTCTTAACCAGGGCCGGATTTACGTATAAGCTTGACAAGCTTAAGCTTAGGGCCTTGAGATCTTGGGGAGCCTCGCAGAGCCAGATTTACCACTAGGCTTCATAGGCTGAAGCCTAGGGTCTCCGGCCAAGGAAGGACACCTGCCGTTCAACTCTGGGCGGGTCTCCCTCTCTATCTCTCTCTCTCTCTGTCTATCTCTCCGTCTCCGCTCGCCATCCGTATCCGTGTCCGGTTCACCACTCTCCGCCCTCTCCTCATCCACCGGCACGGCGGGCCGCCTTGCACATCCTGCGCACAACCACGGCCAGCACATCATCGGCCGCCCTGCGCATGTGCACTGCCACGGCAACTGGTAGGCGCTGGGCACTTTCTCCCTCACTTTGAATGGCGGGAGATCTGGCCGCCATTGCTGTCCGATCGCCACCTCGCCGCAACTGCTGAAAACCAACGCAGAATCACTCCCTGACCCCCTAATTGGAGTAACTCCCTGGAGTAACTCTTGTTTCTGGTTTCCTGGTCCTCCATAAATATTCTAAATGGAATTTAAACTGGAGGTGGTGGAGGGCTGAACAATAACAGCCTATTGCATTTTTTTTTTTTTTTGTAAAATATTTTTATTAGAAGTAAATACATATTAAGAAGGAATAACATAAAATAAAAAGAAAGAGACATATTATTCGTCACATACATTCTTAATATTTTTAAAGTTTACAATCATTCTTATTTATACTTCTATACTTTTTATTATTTTATAACAGAACGAAGATAGTAAAGAGAAACAAGAAGAGAAATAAAATAAAAGTAGAAAATCAATAATATGAGTGGAGTATTAAGCAGGCTATTCTTCATTGGAGATATATCAGTGGTCTATTATATATAGTTCTTCATCTATTCTTTCATTCAGGTTTCAGTCAGGCCCTCGAACCAGACCACCTTGACCCTTTAAATATTCAATAAATGGGGACCATATTCCTCTGAACTGATCTAGCTTGTCCAAAAGGACAAGTCTTAATCTTTCCAGATGAAGTGTCTCCGACATTTCTGTAATCCACATTTAGATTGTGGGGGATGTAAGACCTTTCCAAAATCTTAATATAAATTTTTTACCAATTATTAAACTATAATCGATAAAAATTATTTGCTGTTGTTAGTAGTTGATCCGTTTCTAATATTCCTAATATGATTAATTTTGAGTCTGGAGTCAGATTTGCATTAACTACATTCGAGATTATCTTAAAAATTTCTATCCAAAAGTTAGTAATTTTTATACATTTTGTGAATGAGTGCATTAGATTAGCTTCTAAATGCTGACATTTATCACATATAGCAGAAACATTTGAAAAAATTCTGTTTAATTTGGATTTTGAAAAGTGTAATCTATGTAAAACTTTAAATTGTATCAAAGAGTGTCTGACATTTAATGAGCAGTGGTGTACATGTTGTAAACTTTCATTCCATACTTCTAGACTAATTGTTTGACCTAATTCATTTTCCCATACTTGCCCATATATTTCCGACATTGGTACATCATTTTCCAATAAAATATTATAAATATATGATATTAATTTTTCTGTGTTCGGATATTTATTTAGACATTCATCTAAAATTTCTGTCTTTCTATTTCTAAAATCCTGTGTGTTTGATTTAACATAGTCTCTAATTTGTAAATATCTAAAGTGCTCTTTTGAGTGTAATCTGTAATTTTGTTGTAATTCCTGAAATGAAAGAAAGAGACTTTCCCTGTAGAGATCACCCATCTTATTAATTCCATAGTTCTTCCATTGTAAAAAAACCTTTATCCATCATTGAGGGTTTAAAAGTAACGTTGTTTACAATGGAAAAGCCAGTGGTATACTTTCCAATTTTAATGTTTTCTTTAATTGTTTCCAGATACGTATCCCACTTTCTATTATTGGATTTCCTCTATAAATTTTCTTACGTATTTTAGTATTGGCAAATAAAATCGAGCTAATTTCGAAAGGTGAACAATCTTCCTTTTCCATTTTTAACCGGTTTGGCTGTTTATCTAATTCTTCCAACTAGCCTATTGCATTTTATCTGTTTATTTATTGTGTGTATATATGGTCTATAGTATATAAACACACTGAACTTTTATCTCCTTTCTGTAGTGTGTTTACATATTCTGTTGTGCTGCAGCAAGCAAGAATTCCATTGTCCTATCTGGGACACATGACAATAAAATACTCTTGGACTTAAGCAAAAACGTGTTCTTAGGGAAAAAAGAGCTATCTTAAATTTAGTTGCGTATGGATGGGTAACTATGGTAGGGTGAAGACTATTCCATGCTTTAATTGTGCGGGGGAACTCCATGGATCAGCCAGCATCTCTGGATAGAAGAATTTGGGTGACGTTTCGGGTAGAGACCCTTCTTTAGACTCCCTCTGGTTTTAGTGTTTTTAGTTTAATTTAAGATACAGCGTGGAAACAGGCCCTTTGGCTCACCGAGTCCAAGCCGACCACCGATCACCCGTACACTAGTTCTATCCCACGCATTAGTGGAGTGAGTCAAGAGTCAAGAGTGTTTTATTCCCTCACGTCCCAGTTAGAACAATGAAATCCTTACTTGCAGAAGCTCAACAGAACATGTAAACATAGTACTCTATAAATAATGTTATAAACGAGAAAACAAAACAGTGTATATTTATATATGAATATATAACTATATAAATATATATATATGTGTGTACGTGTGAGCATTTGTGCATGTGAGCGTGTGTGCGTGTGTCTGTATATAATATATATACCCACAAACACACACACACAGTTTCCCTCCTGTAATTAATAAAGTTCTATCGTATAGTATCGTGTGTGTAGGAAGGAACTGCAGATGCTGGTTTAAACTGAAGATAGACACAAAAAGCTGGAGTAACTCAACAGGCCAGACAGAATATCAGGACAAATTAAAAATGATACGTTTTTGGTTGGGTCTGAAATAGGTTCCAGCACACCTTTGGAATGTGGAAGGAAAGAAGAACACACGGAGAAAATCCATGCGACCAAAGGGAAAAGGAGCAAACTCTATACAGACAGCACCCATATTCAGGATCAATTCCGGGTCTCTGGCACGTTTAGGCAGCAACTTTATGGCCAATGTACTGCCCCATAGTCTTGAACTGAATTAAAACATACAGTAGCTGTAAAGGGGGACATAGCGTCACTTGGAGATTTAAAACTGAAAATTGATATTTTCATTTTTTTAGTAACCAAAGTTATCAACGTATAATTTTTTGTGTGTTGGAAAACAAAAAATAGTGGCACAGCTGGCAGCCTCACATGCCAGAGATTTGTGTTGAATTTGCACATTTTCCCTGCAAGCGTGTGGGTTTCCTCCCACATTCCAAAGACGCAGTGGCTTTGTAGGTTAACTTGGCTGTAAAATTGCTGATTTTGACTGATGTGAGGGTGGGGGGGGAAGGGAAGAAGAAAGATGTTGGGCAAAGCGATCGCCAAGCCTACGATTGATCTCACCGATGTAGAGCAGCTGACACCTAGAGCAGTGGATGCAATAGATGAGGTTGGAGGAGATGCAGGTGAACCTCTGCCGCACCTGGAAAGACTGCTTGGGTCCTTGAATGGAGTCAAAGGGGGAGGTAAAGCGACAAGTGTAGCATTTCCTGCGGTTGCAAGGGAAAGTGCCAGGACAGGGGGTGATTTGGGTGGGAAGGGATGAATTGACCAGGGAGTTACGCAGGGAAGGTCTCGGCGGAAAGCCAACCGGGTAGGAGACGGGATGATGTGGCCAGTAGTGGGATTCCATTGGTAGACAAAAAAGCTGGAGAAAATCAGCGGGTAAGGCAGCATCTATGGAGCGAAGAAATAGACGACGTTTCGAGTCGAGACCCTTCTTCAGATTGTTGTTGGGGGGTGGGGGGAATTATAACCTGAAATTATAGAAGCCAATGTTCATACCGCTGGGGTGTCAACTACCCAAGCAAATATGAGGTGCTGCTCCTCCAATATGCGGTGGGCCTCACTCTGGCCATGGAGGCGGCCCAGGACAGAATGGTTGGATTCGGAATGGGAAGGGGAGTTGAAGTGTTGAGCCACCGGGAGATCAGGTTGGTTATTGCGAACTGAGTGGAGGTGTTGGGCGAAGTGATCGCCAAGCCTGCGCTTGGCCTCACCAAGTTTGATCATACGCTGCATAATCCAACCACATTTTTGTTTGGAAGTGGAAAGAAATAATAGAAATTGCATTCATTGCAACTGTGTAAAATGAATTGAGATACTGTATTATAATTTTGTCATTGTGGTATATATCATGTCTTGATTGGTGAATATGTTTAGTTTGTGACTTCATTTGAAGCCGAAATAATATGTGAATGCTTCATTGAGCATAATTCCAACTGGTAACTACACACTTCGTCCAAGCACATTATTGCATGCGTCATGCAAGCTGTTTTAAATGACCACCTAAACTGACATTTGACAACTTAAAAAGCTGCCAAGGTTGCCTGGCTGATAACAGAGAAAAGAAATGAAGTGAGAGCCCTGCAAGGTGTGTAATATTTTTGACACTGTCATAGGCCTTTCTTACATATGCTGTCACAACGCACTGTAGTCTCTAAACAACCCTTCAGTAATTTTCCTTGCCCTCCATTTCAGAATAATAGTGTTTTAAGCCAATAACGCGACACTAGCACGGGCACTAAATAAACAAATAAATAAGCGCAGCTTTCCAGCCCCTTATCTCATTGGCCAAGCTCGGCTGCAAATCGGTGTCAATCTGGTGGACCATCTTCCCCTAGTCGTGGGGGTGGGGGATTGGGAGGGGCCTCACAAGTGCAACAGCTTAGGGCCTCTCTTCATCTAAATCCGGCCCTGCTCTTAACCAGCAAAGTCAATACTGAACTATCCCAACCAGTAAATCAAAAAATAACTTAAGATTGTTTAAAGTGAAGGTTGTGTCCATTTGCCTTTCCTTTTTCAATTAAAATAATCAACTAAAAATACAGAACTATGAAGAACCATTCTCATAAACTATTTCAAAACAAGGTAGAATGGCACATTATCAATTCGTGTGACACAAGACAAACAACAGATCATGTTTCTACCTCGTATATGAATAGAGTGCAGCCAGTAATATATCATCACTGTTATTTCTAGTTCCATTATTGACTCAGAACTTCCATGAACTTCCTTCCTTGAACTTTCTCCCTTAATATTTTCACAAACCTCCAACGGCATCATTTTGGTGAGCATTTATTACATGATTGTATCAGATGCAGATCCTCCTCTGGGACCAACAAAGAGTCACCGCGCTCCGGTGCTTTCTTTACGACACCCTCCGTGTCAAGAGGGCATGAATATTTTTAGGATATCAAAGAAAAGTGGCATGTTGGATGTGGCAAGTTCCTGGAAATACCTCCAATTAGAATGCGATGATCTCGATACACGGGATGTAAACAACTCCTTGTTTTATTGTCTGGACATAGTCAGATGGTTAGGGTCATAAGGATCTAGTTTTTATTTTATCCATTACTCAGAATTTTCCTTACATGAGTGTACATCACTGCTGGGTTAAACACATGCTTTCTGAAAGTCATATTGTTTGACATGTTCAGGGGATTGATGGGTGAAATCAGATTGACACGTTAACAAATAACAAGAAAAATAAACAGTTTCTTGTCTTTAAAAAAAAAAAAAATAGTTACCTTAGTAGTGAATGACTGAACAAGACATCACTGAAGATCTCGCCCAGGAGCCGTGGTGTGAGATGATTTGTGCCTTCATATTGACACACCTTACAGAAATGCTTCACCAGGCTCTGCAGAATAAGGCAGTGTGGCAGAGGCATGCTGGGAGATTCCACAATCCTTCTGATTTGATGAACGCACTCATCAAGGTTCTGGGTTTCTGAATAAAAGAGATTGGATGATGTTAAGGACTATTTCCAGTATTAACCCAGGTAACAGCTTCCTGGTTGTGTGTTGTGTACCACACGTGCATTGATACACTATAAATCGATCATGTGTAGTTACCTGCAGTTTTCTCAGAGAGTAAAACTGAATAAAGAAATGCTCGCAAAATAAACTTAACATGAGTCTTAAGGCAAGTAACAGATAAAATAGGAGATTTAAAAACAGGTAAAATGTGGTTCAGGGTCATGCTCTTTAACTACAAACTGCCGCTGCCAATGGACTCGGAGCAGAACTGTTGCTGACCACTGGCCATGTGAAATGAGGTATGGTGGTGCCAAAACTGATAATAGGGGCTAAGATAATAATAAAATAACATACTTCCCGCCATCTATGCTTCTGCTACCTGTCATGGGTTGTGCACGTTCTGAATGAGAACTGATTCTGAACAATCAATCAACACCAACTCACTCCTTTTTAATTAGTCATCTTCTGAATTCATGAAACATTACCTTCAATTATGTAATTTCTATTGCAATTCTCCACTCCGATAACTATGATACTGCTGTGCAAGAATAAAATTTGAAGACTATTGAATCATTGTAATTTTTTATTATTTCCATCCTAAATTTGGATCAGTTGGCTTGAGATTTCATTTTGGCTCTGATTTTTATCCCCAGACTTTTTTCTCATGGAATGAGTGATTGCCTCACTAGTTTATGAATGTTTCCTAGTATGTTACCTCCCTTCTACGCAGAGAGAGGATGATATGTAATTATAATTTGCAAGGTGCAGGCCATCCTCGACAACTACGGGCACCCCTCCATGAAATTCTGGAGGGTCAAAAGAGCACACAGAACAACAACCGACTCCTCTCCCTGCGTTGTAGAACAGAGCGGTTCAGGAGATCTTTCACCCCTGCAGCCATTAGATTTTATAATACTGACCGTTAGGCAGTATGGGGATGCTTTTGCATTTTTAATAGTTAATTATTGGGTCTTTTTAAGTATTTATTGCTTTCAGGTACTGTCCATATTGTATTTTATGTATTTTCTGTCTGCTTTTGTTCTGAATGTGTGGGTTTGTTGGTCGTTGGCTCTTGGACATCTGAATTTCCCTGAGGTTATCAATAAAGTATTTATTATTATTATATTTGTGAAATTAAAGCTTTAAGCAAGAGTGCTGCTTAACAATTCTTGCATGTGATCTTTTTAAAATATAGGGTATAAAATGATCTACCCTAAAACAAAGAAAATGGCATGACCACATTTGTGTGGCTGGTGATGCTATGCCAAACAACTCCATCTGTGGAAGCAAAGTGCTGGACCAACTCAGCAGGTTAGGCAGCATCTCTGAAGAACATGGATGTGTGATGTTTCGGGTCGAGACCCTTCTTCAAACATCGCTCTGTGTCCGTTTGTGTATTAACCAGCATCTGCAGTTCTTTGTTTTTACAACTCCCATTTGTGCTATGTGTCTGCCAAATCACCCTTTAGATTCTAAACAATTCAAAGTTGCAGTGGTGACTTTTAGGTTGATCATACATATAGTTTACACAACTAAGTGTAAGCTGGTAGTAGCATGGTCCATTTTTAAAACTAATTGAATTATGGTTAAGCCATAAGTTTTCTACGACGAGCATTTCAGTCATTTTCCCAGCCTCGTTTCCCTACAGGCGGTCCAGTGTTTCCCACTGTCTAGTAAGGCCATCTATAAGTTGTTTATATTGGTTGAAGGATTCATCATTCAACTCATTGAATGTAATTTCGGTTTTGGTATCAAACAAGATTCAGGGATAAAGTAAAAGCTTCTGGGTTCTGCAGAAGACATTGAATTCCTACATATTTCACAATATGTCACACCTTTGACATTTTCCATAATTTAATTCTTAAGGCCGACAGGTCTGTAATCGTGCTCTGTTTTGCATTTGACATTGGATATTCTATTCACTTCTCTATGATCTTACATGGACTTTATTTAACCTGCCCAGTATCCAGGAGAACAATAGTGATATATAGAAATTAAATGCTAATTCTTCCCACCAAAATACATTACATGCCATCATATCATTCTCCTAAGATTTACTGAACAGATTGAATTTGTAATCTATGAGTCGACAACTTAGGTTATAAAAAACAAACACATTAATTAAAGACAGAGTAAACAAACAGACTTCCAGTGAAAGTTGTACTTTACAAATTTAATGTTAATGACGTGAGGTTGGCACAGTTCCACGCTGTTAAATACTATAGATTCCTGAGATAATGCACCCCACAAACATTTAATTACAAAACATGGATTTACGTTATAAAGATACATGTTTGCTCAGTTCAAATATACAAATTAGTTAGTGCTTTAATGCTTAACTTCATCATTCCAAGTGTCAGAAGAGGTAGAACAAATATTGCGTGTGATGCGTAAAATTGCCTTAAAATTGTAACTTAGCCAATCTACTTATTTCACAGAAACAAGCAGAGGACATACTAAAGCAGGTGGGATTGTAAACACAGGGGAGGATGTAAAGAGGCTTCAAGGGGGGTGTGGATTGAATCTTTGAGAACATGGCAGAAGTAATATAGTGTGAAAAATTGCATGGTCATCCACCTTGATGAACAAAACATGAAAGCAGAGCATTTGTTAAATAACGAGAGATTGGGTCATACCAATGCTCAAAGGAACCTGTTTGTGTTTGCACACAAATCACCAAAGGGCAATGTGCAGGTGCAGCAGGCAATTAGGAGGATAAATGATTTTAGCCTTTGTTATGAGAGAGTTTGATTAAATGAGTAAAGTCGTCTTATTGCAATCTTATAGACCACCCACGGAGTATTGTGTATAGCTTTGATCTCCCCATCTAAGAAAGGACATACATATCCTCGTGAAAGTGCAGTGAAGATTCACTAGGCTGGTTCCAGGGATGGTGGGTTTGTTCTATAAGGAAGGACTGTTTAAATTAAACCTGCATGCACCAACATTCAGAGGACAAGAAGGTATCTCTTTGAGGACTTATACAATTCTTTCTAAGCTTCTTATAAAAGATTAGATGCAGGGAGGATGTTTTTCCTGGCTAAATAGACTAGGCCAAGGTATTCAGTTTGAGAATAAGTTATTTAAGACTGAGATGATGAGAAATGTCTTCCTGCAGAGTATGATGGTCTTTTGGAATTTTTTTACCCGGAAGGCTGTGGAGGCTCAACTATTATTCATTTAAAACAGAGGATGATAGTGGTGCAGCTGGTAGAACTATTGGCTTACAGTGGCAGAAACTCAAGTTTCACCCTGACTGCTGTCTATTTGGAGTTTGCACATTCTCCCAGTGACCGTGTGGATTTCCTCCCTGGTTACTCCGGTGCCATCCCACACCCTAAATACGTGCAGGTTTTTTCAATTAATGTGCTTTGCCCCAAGCACATAGGGAGTGGATGTGAAAGTGGAATAACATGGAACTAGAGTGAACTGGTGATCAATGATCAGTGGGCTGAAGGTTGTAGGAAGGAACTGCTGATGCTGGTTTGAACCAAAGATAGACACAAAATCCCCAGACAGCGTGAAGTGTAGATGGAATCAGTAGAAGGGGGAAGCAGAGACTAATTTGCATGATGAACTGTATCCACAACTTTGCCATTTCTTGGGCAAACCAGTTGCCAAATCAAGTTGTGTTGTTTCTTGATGGGGTGCTTAAGAATTTAAATGTTCCAGTTCATATGACAAATAAACAGTCTTGATCTTGAGAGGTGATAGAGCAACAAAGTGATTTAGATGGCACTTTAGAAGGGTTTTTGGACTATTTGATCCCTGGTGTTGTGGCCAGCATTTTCTTCAATCGATATCAAATCAAAATATGAAACATTGACTTCTCTCCAATAACGTACTTTATTAGAAAAGATTGAATAATAGAAAAGAAATAGAGTAACCACATTTTTGTTTGGCATGAATTGTGGCCTGTTTCAGTGCGGATGTTTCTACGAGTGTATAGCTAAAACAGATTATCCGGTTGGTATCTCATTTTAATGGGAGCTTTACTGTGTACAGATTGGCTGCCACATTTTCTACCATACATCAATTATTTTACAAGTACTTCACTGCCTGCGAGGTGAAAGGAATGTGAAGGATGCTATTTTCATGCAAGTTTTTCTACCTTGAAAGGAAATTCCAGACAGTGAGACCTCGATGGAATTCTAGACCTGTTCCAAGATTGGCACAGAATGAAGACATTCAGTCCACCGTCTATAGCAGCCCACTGGTATCCTACTTGCTGAACAAAAAAAAGAGTTTCCTACCTTTTGCCTCACTTATCAAATCTGTGCCCCCCGATCTGAGAACCACCTGTTACTGGAGCTACTTCCCTTTGTTGGCCTTATAGAAAATAGCCATCTTAACATTCTTTAAAAGCGATCAAAGCCAGCTTCTGCAGGTTAACTTTATGGTTGATACCTCTCTTCCTTGGACTAACGCATCCTTTCTAAGACTTTCACATCCTTCCTAAACCGTGCTGACTACGGTTGTGATACAATCGTCCAGTGCTTTAAATTGATACAATATAACTTCCCTGCTCTTAAATTCATAGTCCTACAGCTCAGAAATGGGCCTTTTTTCCCATTATGTCCATATCGCCTTTTACGCCCATTTATTCAACTCCCACATGGTTGCATGTGGATTATATCCTTCCACGCCTTGTCTATTTAAGCATGTCATATTGCCTCTTAAACATAATAATTTTATTTGTTTCTATTGCCTTCCCTGGCAGCATGTTCCAGATATCAACCACTCTCTGTGTAAAAAATAATGACCTTTTATCTTAAGCTATGCCCTCTTGTTTTTGATACCCCTACCAGGGGAAAGAGATTTTAACCATCTTTCTTATTTATGCCACATAATTTTAAATACTTCTTTTGGGTCATCCTATCCAATCATTCCCTTAACTTAAATCTACAAATCCAGATAAATTGCTGGTAAATCTCCTCAGTTCTCTCTCCAGCACCATCACCTCCTTCCTATTTTATAACAACCAGAACTGCACACGGTAAGAAGCGAGCTTGGTATTACAACTGCGCATGCCCAGGTCAAGGGTCATTCGGGGAAAAACATTCTCGCCAGCTGAGCTACTGTTTGTATACAGACCAGCTTTCATACGTATTTTCCAGTTTTGCTTCTTTGAGGTAAGAAAATACTGCATTCAAAACTATTAACTAGGTGTACTTATGGTTCATTTGTACAAAACGAAGATGATTTTGGTGGTTTCATTGCTTAATGCTTCGGTGAGTGAGCGAGATCGTGACGATGAATAACAACCATTTTTAATTGTTTTTGTTTTGGGGGGGTGGGGAGAATGAAATGAAATGTATGATTTCTAAAACTATCAATAGATAATATGAAAAGTATTTGTGGGGTTTTCACCTCTTACTATACTCCTCCGTGGCCACAGGCTGTGTGCACGTTTGTTGACGTCTGAATGTGTAAGTAAAGTTGTTTAGTACATTAGTTAGTCACGAGTCTCCTGACTAATCATGTCTCTTCTGATTCTCATTACATTGGATAATTGTAATCAGTATTTGACATTCCAATTTTCTGTTATATTGAGACCTCAGTGAAGTAGCTGGCTGGTTAGCCTCATCATAACTGGCAAGATGATTTGACAGCTCGACGATGGATGTGGGAGGCCAGCAGTTTAGTCCTTCCGATTCTCCGAGCCACCCATCTTTCAGTTCGCTCATGGGATCGGGAAGAATTTTTTCTCCACATTTCAAGAGTTCCTTGTATTGATCAGCATGACTATGTTTTTCTTCACCGGCAGTCGGTAGCACATGCTTCTTCATGTATGGTGCAGCATGAGCAAGAGCAGCACGTTCGTCTTTCCGTCCTGTCTTTTTCAACCCCCTGTCCGCTAAGAAATGCTTTAAAGCTTCGAATTTCCATCGCAGAAAATCATCCAGTGTCATGTTGTTGTAATTTGGGTCAGCCGTAACCAATATAAGATTCAAAGAAGACGAAAACTCAGACTGAAAATGTACTCACAGTTTAAACAGCACTGCATTCACTTTTTAAACTTCCAAATGACCTTTGACAAATCCCACGATTCCATGCATTTATCGAGTTAGCAAACGCGCTTATTTGAGCATGGCCTAACAAGTGTATCGTAAAGTTGCAACATAAACATTCCCAACTCTTACATTTTATGTCCCATCCTATGAAGGCAAGCGTGTCATATGGCTTCACCACCACATCGTGCTCTTTACATCAGTCTTCAGTTAAGAAGCCCAGGTTCCCGTATGGTTTATTATGTAGCCACAGTTCCTTCCTATGCATTAATTGTGTAGGAAGGAACTGCAGATGCAGGTTTAAACCAAAAATAGCACAAATAGCTGGGACACGCAGCATCGCTCGAGGAAAGGAATGGGTGACATTTCGGGTCGAGACCCTTTTTCAGACTAGTTAGGGAAACAGGAAATTAGAGATATAGACGATGATGTAGAGAGATAAAGAACAATGAATGGAAGATATGCAAAAAGGCATAAAAAAGGCCAAAGACATCCACAGGCAAAGGGTGGAAGACCACTTCAACACCGCGGACACCAGAAGCATGTGACAGGGTGTCAGGGACATCACTGAATTCAAGAGCAGCCCCACCTGCCCCCACAGTGATATCACACTGGCCAATGAATGAAACACCTTCTTCGCATGCTTCGAAACTGGCAACACCACCAGGAGAGGAACAACCCCGGCCATGGCGGAGGGACAGGCCTTAACACTGAGCAACCAGGAGGTACAGTGCGCTCTGCGTAGGATCAATCCACGCAAGGCTGCAGGCCCGGATGGAGTCCAGGGTAGGGTACTAAAGGACTGTGCTGTACAGCTGGCGGAGGTATTTACGAGGATCTTTAACCTGTCTCTATCTCTGGCAACGGTCCCCATGTGCCTGAAGACAGCTACCATAGTGCCGGTGCCCTAACTCCAATACCAAAGAAGTGCTTTGAAAGGCTGGTCCTCTCCCACATCAAATCCAGCATCCCTGCATCATTGGACTCTCATCAATTTGCATACAGGGCAAATAGGTCCACAGAGAATGCCATCTCTGTGGCTCTTCATACTGTCCTGACCCACCTGGAAAGACAGGGCACCTACGTGAGGATGCTCTTCATTGACTATAGCTATATACGGTCATCCCCACCAAGCTCACCACCAAATTCCACCAGCTAGGCCTCAGCTCACTGATATGTGATTGGATCCTGAATTTTCCGACGGAGCGACCGCAGGCAGTGAGACTGGGGCCGCACCTGTCCTCCACTATCACCCTGAGCACCGGCACACCACAGGGCTGTGTACTGAGCCCCATGCTCTACTCCCTCTTCACTCGCGACTGTGTTCCTGCATTCAACAACAACACCATTGTCAAGTTTGCAGACGACACAATGGTGATCGGGCTGATCACCAACGGTGATGAAACACACTACAGATTGGAGGTGCAGAACCTGGTGGACTGTTGCTCACGGAACAACTTGTTGCTAAACACCTCCAAGACCAAGGAGCTGATTATCGACTTCAGGAGGTCACAGAATGGGGAATACGCCCCAATCTCCATCTATGGGGACAGTGTGGAGAGAGTGTCCAGCTTTAAGTTTCTGGGCACTCACATCTCAGAGGACCTCACATGGTCCACCAACACCACTACGCTGGTCAAAAAGGCACAGCAACGACTGTTCTTCCTAAGAACATTGAAACGGATTGGTCTGCCCAACAGCTGCTGACAACCTTCTACCGCTGCAAAACAGAGAGCATACTAACGTATGGCATCTCCCTGTGGTATCTCAGCTGCACGGAGGCGGAGAGGAGAGCTCTTCAGTGCATCATCCACAGAGCGCAAAAGATTATTGGGACACTGCTACCAGCCTTGGAGGGCACCTACCACACAAGGTGTCTCAGGAAGGCCGTCAGCATCCATAAAGACTCCTCACACCCTTGTAATGGACTGTTCGAACTACTCCTTTCCGGCAGACGTTACAAGGCCTTCTATGCCCGCACCTTCAGACTCAGGAACAGCTTCATTCCCAGAGCTATAGCGGCTCTGAACCGGGCCTGCTGAGTGCCCCCATGGACTGTCTCCCTCGGATGGTCACGTCGCACAGACACATCTGCACTTTAGTCTGTTTTGACTCTACTGGTCTAATGTTCGTTTTACAAACCTTGTTCTCAGGGTATCTAAACCTAACTTTTATTTGTCGATTAAGTTATGACATTGGATGGAAGTTGCAAAACGAATCTCGTTGCACTTATGTGTAATGACAATAAAATATATTATTATTATTATTATTATTATTAAAAAGTAATTATGATAAAGGAAACAGGCCATTGTTAGTCGGAGAGCAGGAGGAATCAAAGAAGGGGAGCAGCGAGAGTTGGAGAGAGTTCGGCAACATGCTCCACTGCGAAATCTGCTCAAAGATGTTTACTTTGAGGAGGTTCTCCTCCTCTCGCCGATGGGAGTTCAGCAACATCCTCTCTCTGCTCCCCTCTATGATTCTCCCTGCTCTCCGACTAACAATGGCCTGTTTCCTTTATCATTGTTACTTTTTTGATTATTGTTCATTCATTGTTCTTTATCTCTCTACATAATTGTCTATATCTCTCGTTTCCTTTTTCCCTAACTTGTCTGAAGAAGGTTCTGACCCAAAACGTCACCCATTCCTTCCCTCCAGAGATGCTGCCTGTCCCGCTGTAACACCAGCCTTTTGGGACTATCTTTGCTTTATTAATCGGTCTTTAAACATTTTTGCCACCTTAAAGGATTCATGCACATGTATACAGAGGCCCCCTGACACTACTTTAGAACTGTCCCAAAGGACAGAATATTATGAAGTCAGAGAGCCATCAGGTTATTATGACGCTGATGGATTGTTGGACGGCAGGATAGTAAGCAATGATTGTAGGAGTGGAGATTTGATAGAAAGGAAGAGATAAACCATGACTGACTTAGTCCATGAGAATGCAATCTTTTTATTTGAGTGATGGAGGAAGTGGAAGCAGATGCAGGGATGATGAGTTCACAGAACACCACAGGTTGGTATTAGGCAAAAATCTGGAACACCTTAACTAAATGAAAATAGGAGGTTTGCTTGGAGTAGAAATGATAAAGACTGGGAAGAGGCTTGCAACAGCCGATGGAGTGAGGCAGAGACAGAAATAGTAGTGTAGAAGAGGGCATTCTCTGTAAATTATTCTTGCAGTTTCTAGTATTAAAACATTCTAACAATAATCTCATGGGCAAACTAGCTGCACCTTCATTAATATTTCTTTAGGATGTGATATATTTACGAATGATCTGTGGGTTGCCCAGAAATCTTAACAATACATAGAATATTGTAAAATACCAATGTCCCTTTTCTACATAGAAACAGAGACGTAGAAACATAGAAAATAGGTGCAGGAGTCGGCTATTCGGCCCTTTGAGCCAGCACCGCCATTCAATATGATCATGGCTGATCATCCAAAATCAGTACCCTGTTCCTGCTTTCTCCCCATATCCCTTGATTCCCTTAGCCATAAGAGCTATATCTAACTTTCTCTTGAAAACATCCAGTGAATTGGCCTCCACTGCCTTCTGTGGCAGGGAATTCCACAGATTCACAAATCTCTGGGTACATTTTATATCAGGATACTACTCTAATTCAGCCTATCTGACTACCTACTGGATTTGACATTAATTAATATGAATATGAAGTGGCCAGTGAGTTAATTCTCATTTGGAAGAAAAAGAAGGCCCATTCCCAATGGGAGGTGTAAACAGTAAAAAAGAAGAAACATACATTTGCAAATCCAGAATTGTTTGAACAATGTCCTTTTAGTAATTATAGATCAATCATTTTCATGCTTTTGTAACAAATTTCACCCTGAGTAGCGAGATTTAACTTTTGGTGAAGTCTTCACAGGCTAGTACTGCCCTGCTTGGATAGGTTGAGAGGTCTGTAGTGAGGTCTAAGGTAACTAAAGCAAAATATCACCGGAAACTGCAGCTTTGTTTCTGATGTCACATTTGATTGGAAATACCTCAAATTATAGTCTTCTGATCCGGATTTACCTCTAACAATAAAAGCTTGACTCATCCTAATATCACATGGTGTTCATGAAGGTAGAGACAACCATTCATGGATTCAATCACCTTACTGTATTAAGAGGAGTTGGATGAAATAGTTTGTTCCACAAGGATTTAGCTAGGACGTGATTGGAAAATGGCCTTTTGTGCTGTAATAATTTTATGATTTTTCAAAATGCTCTACCTAAGAAGACAGTTTTATGCTTGTTTGCCCACCCTGTTCCCATCCCACTTCTATCCATTTCCTTCATGCATTCATCCAAATAAATCTTCATTAATTAATATCACAATCTTGGTGTAAAAAAGCCTTCTTTTGCATATTTTATTTTTCTTCTTGTATTTCTTTTGCATCTTACGTAAAGGCATAGTTATTGGTACAAGATGTACCGTACAATTACATTAAGAACAGGGTTAATTTAGCTTTAATATATTTAATTAATTAAAAGCTTGGTCAGCTGTGTGCATAATGCGTAACATCTGAATGATGTGACTTCTAACCTACCTTTGTGTCATAATAACTTGCCATTGTAATGATGCAAATCCTTCTACCTCTGAACTTCATATGCACAGGGCAGACATCGCCAGCTGTAATGGCATCCACAGTGCTGACACAATTGGAAACCAGACTTACTGTCCGAGGGAGCTATGTCTTCTAATTGCTGCCAGTTGCTTTCTGAACTCTGTTCCATGATGCCAGTTGGGAACGAACAGTGACCAGATGCACTATTAAAAATAAATGCACATGTGCAAGCTTGTGTATGAGCAGCTGTTTTGTGTTGTTCTGGCTGCCCGGGAATCTACACTACATTAGAATGTAGACAATTTTAAGTACTAGGAACTGACCTGTTATTATGGGACAGCTTTTTAAGACGGCACTGAAAGATGTATGTAACATCGGTTTGACTCGACTGCATTTTTTTGCATTCAAATTTTTTTCTTTGCATCTTAGAAGGGCCAAATGGCCTCCTCCTGCACCTATTTTCTAAGTTTCTAAATCCGGCATTGACAAGGTAATAAGTTATCTTCTCGTTCTCATTAGATAATCCCTCAGGATCGAGGATAACTTGGTTTAATTCCAGTTCTACGGACTCTGAGGTTGCTGATGAGGCCAATGTGTGACCCATGGACTCTGCCACAGATGGAGTTGGATGTGTTTAATGGGAAAGGCAGTTCGATGGTTAATCTGGGAGGTACATTCTTTCTGCCACATATCATGAGTGTTAGGAGTAGAATTAGGCCTTTTGGCCCATCAAGTCTACTCCGCCATTCAATCATGGCTGATCTATCTCTCCTGCCTAACTCCATGCTCCTGCCTTCTCCCCATAACCTCGGACACCTGTACTAATCAAGAATCTATCTATCCCTGCCTTAAACATATCCACTGACTTTGCCTCCACAGCCTCTGTGGCAAAGTATTCCACAGGTTCATCACCCTCTGACAAGAAATTCATCCTCATCTCCTTCCAAAAGGAATATCCTTTAATTCTGAAGCTATGACCTCTAGTACTAGACTCTCCCACAAGTGGAAACATCATTAAGCTGGGCTTATGCTGGGACATGCTGGGCTTCTCCTCATTCCTCCTGAATGAACTGGAGTTTCTTAGACATCCAGACATTCCTCCACCCTTCTGAGCCAGCAATTCCCTCAAATAAAGAAAGTTTTGAGAAGACCCTTCAATCGCTTGTATTTGCTAATCCCTACCTTTGTGTTTGGCCATTTGCCGAATTCAATCTCCAATGTGGACCAAAGCTCCATTATGGAGCTTGACAAAGTATTTTTCAGGCGTCAGACATGCACACGATCAGGCCAGTTCACTTGAGAGACTGGTATCAATTATAAACCTTAATGCTGGGGATGTTGGGACGGTTAAAGTTATTATCGGTTCATCTGCTTTGCCAGTGAATTTGAAGAATTTTGCAGAGATAGCACACGGTGGTAAATCACGCATGCTTGGAGATAGCACAGAACACCAAGCTGGAGGTAGCACAGAACACAGAGCTGGACGTAGCACAGAGCACAGACGTCTCTCAGAGACAAGGATTACTGCTGACCAGTGAACCTTGAGTTTTGTCCCACGTTTAAGGAATTGATCTTCAAAGCATTTTTTTGTTCATGGAAGGACAAATGCTGTGCTAATGCTCTGAAGGCAATGGTGAACTTCATCATCGATATCTGGCTTCATTGCGAGGTGGTTCCTGGATATGGCACGCAGTTCATTTTCCCAGAGTCTTGTTATTAACCTTTATTGTTGGATTATAGTGGAGACAGGTATAATATGCTTCAGCGAGTCAGTCAATTACTTGGTACTGAAGATTTGTATGCACACGCATCATCTGTGTTTAGTAGCTTTACTTTACTTTAGAGAAACGGTGCAGAAACAGGCACTTCACCCACCGAGTCTGCTCCGACCAGCGATCCCTGCACATTAACGCTACCCTACACACACTAGGAACAATTTAAAATTTTAAACCAAGCCAATTAACCTACAAAAACTTGTATGTCTTTGTAGTGTGTGAGGAAACCGAAGATCTCGGAGAAAACCCAAGCTGGTCATGGGGAGAATGTACACCTGTAATCAGGATCGAACTTAGGTAAGGCAGCAATTCTACCGCTATGCCACCGTGACGCCCAATATCTGAATTTGGGATAAGCTTACTGCTGCAGTAAAAGTGATGTTTATCGAACAGGTATTGATTTGTCTGATAGATTAGCTCTTTTTCAGTAGCAAGCTTGTTTGATGTGGGCCAATTGCATTGAGAATGAGAACAAATGAGAAAATTGTTGGGACAATTTCTTAGTCTCGCTTACCACCTCAGCATCCATCCCGCACTCACTTCCAAAAAGCAACACACCTCACTGCTATTACAATGCCATAGTTCCATTTAATCTGCTTCAGATTCTTATATGTGCTTGGTTTTTCTCAATTGAAACACCAGACGTGATCATTCTTAGCTTCAGTTTACCCTTGATACAGATTTCAATTACCTGAAGGCAATCTCCCAGATAATTGATTCAAGCAAATGTGCGCACCTTTAAAGCAAAGCAAATCGACCCGCTGGGCAAGAATATATGAAGAAAGATACTTGATGATGGAATAGCTGTACAGGCACTCAGCTATAGTTTCTCTGTTGATTGTTTCCAGTCACATAACAGGCAATGTTTTAAAGTAAAATACAAAGCGCTGGAGTAATTCTGTGGGTCAGGCAGCATCTCTGGAGAACATGGATAGATGACATTTCAGGTCTGCACCCTTCGTCAGACTGATTGTGGTGGGGTGGAGGCAACAAAACTGCGAGTGGAGAGGTAGGCCAAAAACCAGCAAGGAACGGATGGATACAGTGAGTGGCCATTTTGATGGGCAGATAGTTGGACAAAGACCAGAGATAAAAAAGACAAACGCAAAAAGGTTAGACGAGGTGTGAATCATAAAGCCTGAGGATGAAGGTGGAAGGAGAGTGGAAGGGGAGAAATGGGAGAGTGGGAAGGAAAGTCCACGTGGGGAACAATGAAGAGAGGGGGGTAAAATGAAAATAAGATGGTAGTTTGTAGGTGAGTTACCTAAAATTAGGGAATTAAATGTTCATACCGTTGGGTTGTAAGCTACCCAAGCGGAACATACAGTAAGAGGATGTTCTACCATCGGAGAAGGACCAGGACTGAAAGATCAGTATGAAAATGGGAGAGGAGTTACAATAGTTAACAACCGGGAGATCCAGCAGGCCCTGGTGGATCGATTACGAGTATTCAGTGTAACGGTCGCCGGATCAATGCTTGGTTCCGTTGCTTTAAAGGAGGACACATCGAGAACATTGGATGCAGCATATGAGGTATGGTGAGCGGCGCATGAACCTCTATCTCACTTGGAAGGATTGCTGGGTTCCCTGAGGGAGAAGAGGTATAGTGACATTTGTTACATTTCCTGTGGCTACCTGTCCTTGTTCTCCAGAGATGCTGTCTGACCTGCTGAACTACTCCAGTACTTTGTGTCATTTTGTGTAAATCACCATCCGCCGTTTCTTGTATCTCACTCCTCAAATGCTGCCTGGCCAGCTGTTACTATAACATTTTTAGTTTCACTCAAGATTCCAGAATCTGCATTTCCATATGTTCTCAAAGTTTTAAAACGTGAACTCTACATATGCATATGTTACAAGGGTGTACAATAATGGTAATGAGCGCAGACTGTAATGAAATGAAACCAATTGCCCAGTATGTAAAATGGAGTTATATGAAACTGTAGATGCCACAATCCTGAGTAAAACTCAGTGCTGATGTAACTTAGCAGGTTAAGAGTACATGTGGAGGAATGGATAGCTATCATTTCAGTTTGCTAATCTTCTTCATTATAGTGTGTGCCTATTGTGTAATGCAGATGATTCCTATCAATTGGTGGGTTTTGCATTCAACACCTTAAAATATCCAAATAGCTTGTTTCCAAGTGACTGTATAAAAGTCACTATGTCTAACGAAACCAAATTTGTTCTACCTGACAAGCATAGAAACATAGAAAATAGGTGCACGAGTAGGCCATTCGGCCCTTCGAGCCTGCACCGCCATTCAATATGATCATGGCTGATCATCCAACTCAGTATCCTGTACCTGCCTTCTCTCCATACCCCCTGATCCCTTTAGCCACAAGGGCCACATCTAACTCCCTCTTAAATATAGCCAATGAACTGGTCTCAACTACATACTGTGGCAGAGAATTCCACAGATTCACCACTCTCTGTGTGAAAAATGATTTTCTCATCTCGGTCATAAAAGACTTCCCCCTTATCCTTAAACTATGACCCCTTGTCCTGGACTTCCCCAACATCGGGAACAATCTTCCTGCATCTAGCCTGTCCAACCCCTTAAGAATTTTGTAAGTCTCTATAAGATCCCCCCTCAATCTTCTAAATTCCAGCGAATACATGCCAAGTCTATCCAGTCTTTCTTCATATGGAAGTCCTGCCATCCCAGGAATCAGTCTGGTGAACCTTCTCTGTACTCCCTCTATGGCAAGAATGTCTTTCCTCAGATTAGGAGACCAAAGCTGTACGCAATACTCCAGGTGTGGCCTCACCAAGACCCTGTACAACTGCAATAGAACCTCCCTGCCCTTGTACTCAAATCCTTTTGCTATGAATGCCAACATACCATTCGCTTTCTTCACAGCCTGCTGCAACTGCATGCCTACTTTCAATGACTGGTGTACCATGACACCCAGGTCTCGTTGCATCTTCCCTTTTCCTAATCGGCCACCATTCAGATAATAGTCTACCCTCCTGTTTTTGCCACCAAAGTGGATAACCTCACATTTATCCACATTATACTGCATCTGCCATGCATTTGCCCACTCACCCAACCTATACAAGTCACCTTGCAGCCTCCTAGCATCCTCCTCACGGCTAACACTGTCCCCCAGCTTCGTGTCATCCGCAAACTTGGAGATGTTGCATTCAATTCCCTCATCCAGATCATTAATATATATTGTAAATAGCTGGGGTCCCAGCACTGAGCCTTGTGGTACCCCACTAGTCACTGCCTGCCATTCTGAAAATGACCCGTTTACTCCTACTCTTTGCTTCCTGTC
Organism: Okamejei kenojei; assembly: GCA_035221665.1. NCBI lineage: Eukaryota > Metazoa > Chordata > Chondrichthyes > Rajiformes > Rajidae > Okamejei > Okamejei kenojei. The sequence continues at coordinate 50,234,115 of CM069140.1, read as the reverse complement.
TGCCAGCCAAGCAGCTACGTGTATACAAAATGAAGAATAATGATGAACAAAGGAAGGACATTGTCTTCATATATCAAATACATTTCAGATAGCTGAGGCAAAGCAGCACGGTGGCGCTGCGGTATTGCTGCCGTATAGCGTCAGAGACCCAGATTTACTCCTGACAACGGGTGCTGTCTGTACGGAGTTTGTACGTCCACCCCGAGACCTGCGTGGATTGAACTCAATTTGCTGGAGCTGTGAGGCATCAGCTCTGCCAGCTGTGCCATTGTACCATTCACTCTACCTTGCCCTCTTGAGCTGTAAAGGTTACTGGAAAGCATTTAGAGGTACAGCCATTGCTATCTCCACAAAGTCCACCAAATCTACATGCAATAGAAGTGAACATCAATGTCCGTGTCCTCTCCCGAGTCAAGGTCCACAACAACGAGATCCTAAATATACCTCATTGTTTCTGATGAACAGGTCATCTTGTTCATATGCCGACACCAGACTGCTGAAACAGACACTCTATTCTGAGCTCTAGCCTGTAAATAGATCACCAGGTGACAGATGATACATTTCAAAGAGGTTGTCAAAAGCTTTCTTGGAAAAATATAACATCCCACTGACTCATGGGGATCCCTGGTTCAAGTTTGTTTCAAATGGAGAGCATTCGGGAAGGCACCAAGTACCTTAAATTAATTCTTCAGTTGCACACAAAAGCCCAACATCTGCAGCATAAGGAACATGCCATCTCGCAAATTACCCATCCACTGTGTTCTCCAGGGATGCAGCCTGACCCACTGAGTTACTACAGCACCCTGTGCCTTTTTATTTTTTGCAAACTAGTATCTGCAGTTACTTGTTTCCACATTTTGACTGCACCCCTGTGAAATCTCCTCCAAGAATGGCTAATGTGAAGATGTTCTGAAATACAAGGAATGCTGTCTGACTCATTAAATTACTACAGCACCGTGTGTCTTTTTATTTTCTGTAAACCTGCATCAGCAGTTCCTTGTTGCTACCCATTCTTCCATTAAGAATGTCTTATTTTGCCTTAGACTGAATCTGCAGATCCCACATCATCCTTCTGTTGTTCTTGTAGCTGAAGGAGTATGATTAACAAGTTCATCACAGGTTGGCAGGCTGGCAACTTGCTCTAAGTTGGAGAACTCCCTTTACCCTTCATCCCCATTCTTTCCCCTCCCTCCGGTCCCCTTCCATTCACCACTAGGCTTCGTAAGCTGAAGCCTAGGGCCTCGAAATCTAGGGAACCTCCGGCCAAGGCAGGACTCAAAACTAATAGTTGCCTGGGTGCCAATGGCCAACTAACATCCCACCGGGTAACATAAAAGTTGTGCCATTTTGCCCGGCTTGGCAAGCACCTGGGACACCTGCCGTTCAACTCTGAGCGGGCCTCCCTCTCTATCTCTCTCTGTGTCACTCTCTGTCTCCACCTGCCATCCGTATCCGTGTCTGGGCTGCCGTGTCTACGCTCACCGCTCGCTCCTCTTCCGCCAGCACAGCTGGGGCCTTGCACATGCGCACTGCTATGGCCAGCACATCCCCCCACACAACCACGGCCAGCACATCATCGGCCGCCCTGCACATGCACACTGCCACGGCAACTGGTCGGTGCCGGGCACTTTCTCCCTCACTTTGAATTGTGGGAGATCTGGCCGCCATTGCTGTCCGGTCGCCACCTCGCCGCAACCGCTGAAAACCAACTCAGAATCACTCACTGGAGTAACTCTTGCTTCTGGTTCCTTGGTCCTCCAAAAATATTCTAAATGGGATTTAAATTGGAGGTGGTGGAGGGTCCATCACCAAACTCCAAACCCTGAACAATAACAGCCTATTGCATTTTATCTGTTTATTTATTGTCTATATATATGATCTATGGTATATAAACACGTTGAACTTTTATCTCCTGTTCTGTATTATGTTTACATATTCTGTTGTGCTGCAGCAAGCAAGAATTTCATTGCCCTATCTGGGACACATGACAATAAAACTCTCTTGATTCTTGACTTGGACTTAAGCAAAAAAAGGTTCTTGGGGAAAAAAGAGCTTCCTCAAATGTAGTTGCGCCTGGTTGGGTAACTCTGTTAGGGTGAAGACTATTCAATTCAATTCAATTGCCCTTTATTGTCATTCAAACAAGCAAGGTTTGAACATAATTTCGTTCCTGCAGTCATAACAGCAAAAAAAGACCAAAACACACAATGAACACAATTCCACATAAATATCCATCACAGTGAATCTCCAAACACCTCCTCACTGTGATGGAAGGCAAAAGTCTTATCTCTTCCCTGTCCTTTGTTCTTCTCCCGCGGTCAGGCAGCCAAACTGCAACATCGAGGCGGCCAGGGCTCCCGATGTTAAAGCCCCCAGCGGGCGATGGTAAGTCCCGCGACTGTTTAAGCCGCGCCGGGCAATGTGAGGCCCAGCTCTGGGCCGATTCAAACCCTCGATTCGTGTGGGAGAAATTGCCGTTGCGGGAGCTCCGAAAATCGGTCTCCCACCAGGGACCTGCGAGCTCCCGACTCCACCGTCCACAGGGTACCGCGGCCGAAGGTCCTAATCTCTGAAGTCGGGTCGCAGCCGCAACCGCAGCCGCAGCGCCGCCACAGTTCCGAAATCAGCCAGCTCCGTGATGGTGAGTCCGCAGGCTCTACAGCTGGAGCCCTCAGGTTGATCCCGGTTGGAGGCCGCCAGCTCCATGATGTTAGGCCCAACAACAACGGAGACACGACACGGGAAAAGCCGCGTCCCCCGTTCAGGGAAGAGATTAAAACGTTTCCCCCACCCGCCCTCCACCCCCCCACATATACACAGCTAAAATAAAACTAAAAACATTCTAACAAGAAAGAAAAAAAGACAGACGGACTGCGGGTAGCCGCTGCCACAGGGCGCCACCAATTCCATGCTTTAATTGTGCAGGGGAACTCCATGGAGCAGCCAGCAACTCTGGATAGAAGAAATTGGGTGACGATTCGGGTAGACTCCCTCTATGTCATTAGTGTTTTTAGTTTAATTTAAAGATACAGCGTGGAAACAGGCCCTTCGGCCCACGCCGACCACCGATCACCCGTACACTAGTTCTATCCCACACATAAGCGGCGTAAGTGAAGTCAAGAGTGTTTTATTCTCTCATGTCCCAGTTAGAACAATGAAATCCTTACTTGCAGCAGCACAACAGAATATGAAAACATAGTACTCTGTAAACAATGTTATAAACGAGAAAACAAAACGGTGTATATTTATATATGAATATATAACTATATAAATATATATGTGTGTGTGTGTGTGTGTGTGTGTGTGTGTGTGTGTGTGTGTGTGTGTGTGTGTGTGTGTGTGTGTGTGTGTGTGTGTGTGTGTGTGTATAATATATATACCCACACACACACAATTTCCCTCCTTGGATTAATAAAGTTCTAGCATATAGTATTGTGTGTGTAGGGAGGAACTGCAGATGCTGGTTTAAACTGAAGATAGACACAAAAAGCTGGAGTAACTCAACAGGTCAGACAGAATGTCTGGACAAAAGGAAAATATTACGTTTTGGGTTGAGGCTGAAATAGGTTCCTGCACACCTTTGGAATGTGGAAGGAAACAAGAGCACCCGGAGAAAATCCATGCGATCAAAGGGAAAAGGAGCAAACCATACAAACAGCACCCATATTAAGGATCAATTCCGGGTCTCTGGCACTTTTAGGCAGCAACTTTATGGCCAATGTCCTGCCCCATAGTCATGAACTGAATTAAAACATACAGTAGCTGTAAAGGGGGACATAGCGTCACTTGGAGATTTAAGACTGAAAATTGATATTTTCTTTTTTTTAGTGACCAAAGTTATCAACGTATAATTTTTTGTGTGTTGCAAAACAAAATATAGTGGCACAGCTGGTAGACTTGCTGCCTCACATGCCAGAGATCTGTGTTGGATCCTGTCCTCGGGCACTGTCTGTGTTGAATTTGCACATTCTCCCTGCAAGCGTTTGGGTTTCCTCCCACATCCCAAAGACGCATTGGCTTTGTAGGTTAACTTGTCTGTACAATTGCCCCAAATGAATAGGGAGTGGGTGAGGAAAGTGGAATAACAGAACTTGTGTGAATGGGTAGGCAAAAATGCTGGAGAAACTCAGCGGGTGAGGCAGCATCTATGGAGCGAAGGAATAGGTGACGTTTCGGGTCGAGACCCTTCTTCAGACTGATGTCGAAGAACAGCTGACACCTGGAGCAACGGATGCAATAGATGAGGTTGGAGGAGGTGCAGGTGAACCTCTGCCTCAGCTGGAAAGACTGCTTGGGTTCTTGAATGGAGTGAAGGGGGGAGGTGAAGTGACTAGTGTAGCATTTCCTGCGGTTGCAAAGGAAAGTGCCAGGAGAGGGGGTGGTTTGGGTGGGAAGGGACAAATTGACCAGGGAGTTACGGAGGGAGCGGTCTCTGCGGAAAGCCAATAGGGGAGGAGTGGGGAAGATATGGCCAGTGGTGGGATCCCATTGGTAGACAAAAAAGCTGGAGAAAATCAGCGGGTAAGGCAGCATCTATGGAGCGAAGGAATAGGCGACGTTTCGGGTCGAGACCCTTCTTCCGATTGATGTCGGGGGGGGGCGGCACAAAAAAGAAAGGAAGAGGCGCCGACAGTAGGCTGTGGGAGAGTTGGGAATGGGAGGGGCAGGAAGGAGAAAGCAAGGACTACCTGAAATTAGAGAAGCCAATTTTCATACTGCTGGAGGTATCTGCTTGCACGAGGCTGAAGGGCTGGACAAACAGAGACAAGGGTCGATCCCGCGGTGTGGTTAGGTATTGTATAGGGAATTTGTTATTGTTTCATTAAAAATAAGTTTAGTGGACCAGTGCTTGACTCGTGTTTTACTGAACTAGACTAACGGGAGTTAGCTCTAGGAGCCTAATTACAACACTACTGCAAATGAGGCTACATTGGGAGCACTGAATACAGTAGATGAGGTTAGGTGAAGTGCATGATTCAAAGTAATATCAACCATTTAAAAAAAATCTCTATTGTGGACACCAAGTAAGAAACTTAAGGGAAGTTGCAAACTTAGAACAGAGAATGATTTTATAACTGGAGTTTAGTTCGAGAAAGATGGGAGGGCAAAGTTGTTGAGAAGTGGGAATCCTGGAATATTGTGTGACCAGATATTGGACACCAAAGGCAAACTAAAGCTTCAAGACGTGGTGTTCATTTGCAGAAAAACACCGTATATGAATGCTAGTATTGCCCAAGTATTTGTGGAAACCGGCCTCCAGCAAAGGGGACAATAGAAATATCCCCCCTGTATGAGGGAGAAAAGTGAAAACAAAATCAGTACATTCAGAAATGCTGTGAGGTGAATAGGGAATATACAGTAAGTCTGTGGCTGGGAAAGGAACCAATGAAAGCCCGTCTGCAGCAAAAAGAACAATGAACAATGCTTCACAACAACTCATTGCCTGCTACCCAAAGTGTTGGTTTGGAATAAACCCCTTGATCATGTGTTTCACCAAATATTTTAGTATGTGCAGTGGAACTGATAAAATATTTTAATATGGATTCTAATGAAAAAAAAATTAGAAATAAAAGTTAGCAACAATGCAAAGGGAACCATAATGCTCTCGGGTAGATATATATATATATATATATATATATATATATATATATATATATATACATATACATATACATATATATAGAGAGAGACACACACACACAGAAAGCTGGAGTAACTCAGTGGCTCTGTATATAATGAATGGGTGACATCTAAAGAAGGGTCTTTACCTGAAACGTCACCCATTCTTTCTCTCCAGAGATGCTGCCTGTCCCTCTGAGTTACTCCAGCTTTTTGTGTCTATCTTCGGTTTACACCAGTATCTGCAGTTCGTTCCTATATATATATATATATATATATATATATATATATATATACACATATACATATACATATATATACACATACATATATATATATATATATATATATATATATATAATATATATATATATAAGGGCGTGTATATTTTTTTCTGTTGGATATACAGAACCTTTTCAAGATAGCTTTGCTGACAAAGGCTGTTGATGGATCTATATCTCATTGAAGTATTTATAATAATACAAGCACTTAAAGTCCTTAGGTCACCAGCAGCTCATTGGTAAACTGGCAGATGATGAATGGGCATTAAGCCTATCTCAGCAAGTATGGATTAATTAGAACGCAAAGACTCACCCTTGATCCAACATGGTTTGTCATGGTTGGAACATTACTTACTCCCCACTGCTTTCCTTGCAGTGATTATCAATGATGTGTGCTCTACAATGGAAACTCACAATGAACTTTAAACTCAACCAGCTGCTGCTTCGAATGACCTTATCCTTCACGAGGTTAAAACCTGTGTGTATAATCTCTGGCCCAGATGGACCCCTACTCAAATCCTTCTTAATAATCTGCATATTTTTAAAAGGCTATTTATAAATTATTAGCATGTATTTAATTGTTTTAATCAAATAGCTTTAAATGACCCAGAAATAATCCTTTCTGGTGAACAAATAAGTTCAACTTATTTAGTGCCATGAAGCAGATGGGAAAACTATTGGCTTATCCGCAGTTTAATAATTATTAGATTTAGCCGGAATAGCTTTTACATGTAAATATGGCAGAGCATGATGTCAGACACTTTAAAATTAAATATATGTATGTGCAGTACATTATAGAGTGAAATTAAACTCATCCTGCAAATTAAACCTATACTACAAATGCTTACACAGAAAATAGAAATCAAAACTCTACACTTTAAGTCTATTATAAACAGATACTGATTAATGATTTAAACCATTGCAGGCTGCAAAAGCTATCTACTGGAAATGCAAATGCTAAACTCAGTGGTGGTGGGGTTGTGCATCTTATCTAAACAAACCTCATCACTATTCTTGAGGTTTGATATAGATTTACCATAGAATTTCTCAATTAGACATCATTACTGATTTAACTCGTTGTTAATCAATCAATGTGAGTACAATATCTGTTCTTGTCCAGGACAGCAGGTGCTAATAAAAATAATCTTCCCTTGGCTTGAGGAGTAAATGCACTGAACAGTGTGGTGTTAGAGGCCACGGAACAGCAGATCTCATTCGGCTAAGTTAAAGTTACGCTTACTAATACTGCAGTCCTCTCTCGATCCCTTGGATATGCGACATGCTTCCAAAAATGATTTATTGCCTTCTGCAATCTGAAAACTATATTATTTTACAATTGGTAGATTTGTAATCTTGACTATTAAATGAGAATTCCTTCCTGCTGGTTGAACTCCTTCAGAACATGGCCCTTTGGCAACAATATCCAATTTATCACACTGCCAGGACGTTGAACATGACTCCTGCAATGAAGCCAATGTAGATGCTTGAATGCAGGCAGCTCACCTTATATTTTTCACAAAGATCAGGCAGCGACTTCTAACACTCACTCCACATTACCCATGTTCATTCGCCTCTCTTGATTAGGGTGGCACAGTGATACAGTGGTAAGTTGCTGCATAACAGCGGCAGAGACCCGGGTTCGATCCTGACCAAGGGTGTTGTCAGTATGGAGTTTGTTCGTTCTCCTTATGATCACATGGGTTTTCTCTGGGTGCTCTGGTTTCCTCCCACACACTAAAGATGTACAGGTTTGTAGGTTAATTGACTTTGGTAATAATGGAAATTGTCCCTAGTGTAAAGATAGTGCTAGTGTATGGGGTGATCGCTGGTCAGCACAGACCCGGTGGGCTGAAGGGCCTGTTTCCACACTGAATCCTGTATCTACAAAGATTAGATTCACCTCTTCACCTCCATTCAGGTACTTGCCTTTTATTCTGCCCAAATATTAAGCTGCCTTTCTTCTGCTCCCCACCTGTGCATAGAGGCCGACAGTTTTTCAGGTCCTTATGAAACATCTTTACTTGTTTATTTCAGTTTATGGCATTAATTTTCTTTGCCTTTTCCAGTGCATGCTAGTTTTTCTAAATGCTGTATTTTCCAAATACTGTTCCAATGGCCACCCATTCTCCCGCTCATTAATGAATGCTATTAATTTATTATTTCTACTTTTTAGTTTTTTTTAGTGTGTTCAAATGTTTGTTTTAGTGTCCCTCAATGTGTCTTGTGTGGGGGGTGATGAGGGGGGGTAAGGGGGAACCACTTTCAGTAGCCTCCTTTACAGAGAGGCAACTTTTTCCATGTCGCCTCCCTCGCGGCCTAACAGCATAGATTGGAGCGGCCTTTCCTGGAATCGGGCGCAGAGCTTTAGCAGCGGGCGCAGCGTGGACTTTTCATCGTGGAGCGGACAAGCCCTTGCCGGGGTCGCCAGAAGGGAGTTCTCCGATTGCTGGTCTGCGGACTGTTACATCCTGAAGCCGCGGTCTGCGGAGCTTCCAGCCGCGGGCACGGCGTGGACTTACCATCGCCGGGGATAGCCAGAGAAGAGCTCAGACCATCAGCCCACGACCTACAACATCCTGAAGCCACGGTCTCCGGTAGGAAAGCGCCGATTCGGGACCTCCAAGCCGCGGAATGTGTTCGACCATCCCGTCGAGAGGGCCTGTACATCTGGCCGCCCGTAGCGGACGACTGTGGAGGTTTATGGCCCCGACCACGGGTGAACAATGGAGGAGGACTGACTGTTCTTTGTGCCTTCCACCATAGTGAAGAATGCTGTGGTGGATGTTTGTGTTAAATCTTATTGTGTGTTGTGTGTTCTTTTTTAATCGTACTGCTGCTGGCAAATTCATTTCACTGCACTTATATGTGTATGTGACGAATAAAACTGATTGATTGATTGATTGATGCTTCAGCACTCTCTCTTCATCTAGTTCATTCTGAACTCCCCACCCCTCAGATAACACAGGCAATTTTGAGCCCCCTTTTCATAATTTCATGTTCACAAGTTATAGGAGCAGATTTAGGCCATTTGGCCAATCAAGTCTACTTTGCCATTCAAACATGGCTGATCTATCTTTACCCTCAACCCCATTCTCCTGCCTACAACCCATAACTTCTGACACCGTTAATAATTGAATGGATTAAAGGCCGATAACTCCCCAGGGCCAGATAGGCTGCATCCCAGGGTACTTAAGGAAGTAGCCCCAGAAATAGCAGATGCCTTAGTGATAATTTTTCAAAACTCTTTAGATTCTGGAGTAGTTCCTGAGGATTGGAGGGTAGCTAATCTAACCCCACTTTTTGAAAAAGGGAGGGAGAGAGAAAACGGGGAATTACAGACCAGTTAGTCTAACATCGGTAGTGGGGAAACTGCTAGAGTCAATTATTAAAGATGGGATAGCAGCGCATTTGGAAAGTGGTGAAATCATTGGACAAAGTCAGCATGGATTTACAAAGGGTAAATCATGTCTGACGAATCTTATTGAATTTTTTGAGGATGTAACTAGTAGAGTGGATAAGGGAGAAGCAGTGGATGTGTTATATCTGGACTTTCAGAAGGCTTTCGACAAGGTCCCACACAAGAGATTGGTATACAAACTTAAAGCACACGGTATTGGTGGTTCAGTATTGATGTGGATAGAGAACTGGCTGGCAGACAGGAAGCAAAGAGTAGGAGTGAACAGGTCCTTTTCAGGATGGCAGACAGTGACTAGTGGGGTGCCGCAAGGCTCAGTGCTGGGACCCCAGCTATTTACAATATACATTAATGATTTGGACGAGGGAATTAAATGCAACATCTCAAAGTTTGCGGATGACACGAAGCTGGGGGGCAGTGTTAGCTGTGAGGAGGATGCTAGGAGGCTGCAGGATGATTGGATAGACTGGGTGAGTGGGCAAATGCATGGCAGATGCAGTATAATGTGGATAAATGTGAGGTTATCCACTTTGGTGGCAAAAACAGGAAGGTAGACTATTATTTGAATGGTGACTGATTAGGAAAAGGGGAGATGCAGCGAGACCTGGGTGTCATGGTATACACCAGTCATTGAAAGTAGGCATGCAGGTGCAGCAGGCTGTGAAGAAAGCGAATGGTATGTTGGCATTCATAGTAAAGGGATTTGAGTACAAGAGCAGGGAGGTTCTACTGCAGTTGTACAGGGTCTTGGTGAGGCCACACCTGGAGTATTGCGTACAGTTTTGGTCTCCTAATCTGAGGAAAGACATTCTTGCCATAGAGGGAGTACAGAGAAGGTTCACCTGACTGATTCCTGGGATGGCACGACTTCCATATGAAGAAAGACTGGATAGACTCGGCTTGTACTCGCTGGAATTTAGAAGATTGAGGGGGGATCTCATAGAGACTTACAAAATTCTTAAGGGGTTGGACAGACTAGATGCAGGAAGATTGTTCCCGATGTTGGGGAAGTCCAGGACAAGGGGTCACAGTTTAAGGATAAGGGGGAAGTCTTTAGGACCGAGATGAGAAAATCGTTTTTCACACAGAGAGTGGAGAATCTGTGGAATTCTCTGCCACAGAAGGTAGTTGAGGCCAGTTCGTTGGCCATATTTAAGAAGGAGTTGGATGTGGCCCTTGTGGTTGAAGGGATCAGGGGGTATGGAGAGAAGGCAGGTACAGGATATTGAGTTGGATGATCAGCCATGATCATATTGAATGGCGGTGCAGGCTCGAAGGGCCGAATGGCCTGCTTCTGCACCTAATTTCTATGTTTCTATGTTTCTAATCAAGAATCTATAAATCTCAGCCGTAAAAATACCCAAAGACTTGGCCTGCACAGCCTTTAGTAGAAGATAGATACAAAATGCTGGAGTAACTCAGCTGGACAGGCAGCATCTCTAGATAGAAGGAATGGGTGACATTTTGGGTCAAGACCCTTCCTCAGACCTACATCGATACTGATAACTTTCACCATGTCCTTCCACAATTTGTCACTGTGTTACCTTCCCAGTGCCATTCTCTTCCCCACTTAGTGTGGTTTTCAACTCCTAATACACAAAGACATATGGGCCTGTCTCACTTAGGCAACTTTTTAGGCGAGTGCAGGAGACTCTGTGCTCGCCACATGTTCGCTGGTGGTCTCTGGTTAGTCTCCTTCATGGTCGCGAGGCGTTTCCACATTCTGGGAACTAGTCGCGGCCTCAGTATGGTCGCCGCAAATTTTTCAATATGTTTTCAATATTTTTCAGCGACCAAAAATTGGATGCCATGGAGATAATCGATAATCCTGTAGTCATAGGTGTAGTAGTTGTAGTGGGGTTGCCATGTAGTTGTCAGTAGTCGAGGTAGTCGTAGGTAGTTTTAATTAATCGCCTTTGCTGACTGGGCATTTTCATTGGTTCATTGGGGAAAAAAAACATAAGTAGGAGTTTTCAGAACCAAGGATAACTGACCGGTAATGTTAAATGTCCGCTGAAATTCACAGCTGTGTCTCGCTGGCTTATTAAAAGTTGTCTGGTTTCTTAAAAGTTGTCCACTACTTCTCCCCCCTTTACCCCCTTCTCCACTCCTTCTCCCCCTTTACACCCTTCTCCTTTCCCCCCCTTTTAAAGGACCTACCGTAAACTGTGCTAGCCGTCTTAATTACAGCGCCAACCTTCTTGTTCATTGCGGTGTGTGTCTGTATCACCTTGGCTTTGCACCGTGTGAATTTCAGACAGCGCTACCCCCGCTTGCCCTGGCCCCCGCCTTTGCGATGTGCTTGCGTTTGTGTGTGTTCCACTCTAACAGTCGCTGTTCCAGTTCCCGGTTTTTCAGGCAAATACAGACAACTTGACAGTCGCCGGCAGTCCGCTGAAAAATCGCTTAAGTAGGACAGGCCCAAAAGAATAACACAGTGGGCAAGAATTCTCCCAAAGTGTTTGCTGGCTGGTCAGAAATCAGAAAGAAAATTGCTGCAACAATGTGTGTTGCCAGCAGTGCTCAATTATTGGAGTAATCCTCGTTAGACTGGAAAGATTAGCAGTTACCTGGAGATTAATAGGTACGCAATAATCTGTGTGTTGCATGAATTTAGCCGCACCCCTGCTGAACAAGTGGGCCTCAGGTAGTTAGAGTTTGCATAGCAAACTGATACAATTTAGCCCAATTCAGCAAGAACAAAAACATTGCCATCTCTGCCAAGATGCATTCCCTTTTGTCTGCAGAATTTTCCACTTATCTCACTCACACACGAAGAGTGGTGTTTTAGACAAAAAAGGGACAGTAGAAAATATGAACAGCAAGAGCATTCGAAAGATTTTCAACCTTTCCAATGACCTGATATTACCAAAGCGAAATAATTTATATATTACCTTTCACGTTCCTTTCGGAACAAACCAAAGTGTGTGAAATCCTCTGAGGTCGTTTTGAAATGTACGCACTGCTGTAGTTTGCAACCTAGACTTAATAAAGTAGTGTACCATACCTTGCTGCCAACATCTGGATACATGAGGTAGTTGTCAAAAAGGGGCTCAGCTGGATCTTGACAGCATTAGAGAGTGAGCCAGAATGAGATCCATATGGTATTGATCATTGATGGAGTTACCTCTCATATGCATTGCATATTCTGGTCAGCCCATTTTAGAAAGGACACCAGAAAAGTTTTAAAGAGCATACAGAGCGACTCTAAAACTTAGAGGGATTAATGTGTGATAAAATATTCATGGGGCAAAGAAAGGCAGATGTGAGCTGAGACAAACATTAACTTGGTGACAGAATGTGTAGGAAGGAACTGCAGATGTTGGTTTGTTTGTTTCATACCTTTTATTCATTTGTTCTTTGTACCTTTTCATGCCACATATTTCCCTCTCCCCTGACATTCAGTCTGAAGAAGGGTCTAGACCTGAAATGTCACCTATTCCTTTTCTCCATAGATGCTGCCTGACCCGCTGAATTACTCCAGCATTTTGTGTTTAACTTGGTGGCAGATGCAATTTGATCTGTGCAAAGCTTGTTCCTACTTAAAGAGATGGCTGCAAGTGAATGCTGCCGATTGGTGCATTTCGAGATGCTGGAGAATGTGCTGAAGCTTAATCCAGCCACTGCATAAGCTCTTTGGAGAAGGAGCACAGTCCAATGTCCGGCCACAACGGGACACTGAGAGGTTGAGGAACTACCTCGCAAATGTTTTGCAGGTGCATTGAAGGAAATAGTGGCAGTGACACAATGTAAGAGATTGTATGATTAGGTGATAGAATGCAGGTAGAATGCAAACTATGCCCTGTTTGAATTTATGTGCTACAACATTGAAAGGAAAGGAAGACCAAGGGGAGACCTGTACAGTATAGATCAGATGGAAGTTTACACATTTCAGTACAGAGTGAACTGGAATGAACAAGGGTATAATATTCATAAATCCCATTTAACAATTATGAAGACAACAAATGAAATTCAAAATGCAAACAAAAATATGCTCTTTTTTATGTCTCTTTAAAACACCTCATAACATTCTAAATAAGTTTTGAAGTGTCATCATGGCCAATTTCTATACAGCAAGCTTCAAATTATAGCAATTAGCTTCTGTCCATACTGTCTGTTTCAGAAGTGTACATTGAAGCCAATATATTGGCCAGGACCTAGGCCAGCTTACATGGTCTTTGCCAGAATAATGTCATTTAGGTTCTTCTGAGAAAATAGATGATGCCTCAATTTCACATCACAGCTCAGCGATAGCAACTCTAATTGTGCAGGAATCCCTCGCCACTGCACGGGAGTGTCAGACTAGATTTATGTGCTCAAGTCTCCAGAGTGAGATTTGATAACAATAATGTATTCAGGAAATCAGTGACAAATGTAAAAGAAAATTGGGGCCTGACCTGAACCCAAGTGAATATAATAATGTCTAAACCTCTCCATTAGCTCTCCCCTCCCCAACAAACACGCAAACATGCACAGTATATCTTAGTCTCTGTCTGACCCCCAGCCCAACATAGAGCATGACGGGCTACCAAACTGAAGCATGGTTTATTGAAATAATGGACTACCTCCAAGGGCATGTATTTTATGGGAGTTCAATTGGCATCTTTAAAATGGAATTGGATCGATAGAGAAAAAGGATTGAAGGTTTTAGAGAAGATTAATGGCATCATTATTTTTGCAGGGGAGGCTAGAAGCGCCAAGTATTATTTGTTGAAGTGGAAGATCAATAAATGTTGTAGGCTGGCCAGTGTGATGGAATAATCATACCTGGATTTTGGTTCAAGCTGAGCTTCACGGTCCGACCTGCCTCTTTGCACTGTAGGTTTTTAAATATTTTTATACAAATTCTCAATCTTAACAAACTGCAGAAAAAATAAACCACAGTATCTTACCCATATTAATCTGCACCATCTCCCAAACCCACCCAGACTGATAAGATTAGCTGGCTCATAGGAACACCACTTGCTACAAATCGGCCAACGCCTTGCTGTTACTTCATAGTTGTTGTTGGGTCTAAATTCTGAATCTCCCCATCCAACAGTCTATTCAACTATGCTCACCAGAAGGGCTACAGGAAGCTAGCCCACCAACAACACAGTATCAAGCACAATTAGTGATGGACAATACTGTAAATGTTGGTTTTACCAGTGGCATCCTCATCTCATAAAATTAATAAACATGAAAATGCGACAAGAAATGTAAGTCAACATTTCAGGTTCAATATTTGTGCTGATTTTTAAATATGTTTTTTGATTGATTGATTGAATGATTGAAAGATACAGCATGGAAACAGGCCATTGGACCCAGCAGGTCCACACTATGTCATCCCACTTTATCATCCAGTCCCCTTTCCACTTGGGGCAATTTACAGAGGCCAATTACCCTACAAACTGCATGTCATTGAGAATGTGGGAGGAACTGGAGAATCCACGAGGTCACTGGGAGAACGTGTCGTCTCCATACAGACAGCACTCAAGTTCAACATTGAACCCGGGCATCTGGTGCTTTTAGGCAGCAGCTCCACCAGATACGCCACTGTGCCACCATTTCATGCATTGTGCGTGTCTATTCTTTTGTAAATATATGTAAAAGTTAGTAATAATGGTTAGAATATGCCTTGGCAAACATCCATATTGAAGTCCTGTCTTTCTCATCCTTACAGACTTTTCGCTTGAAAGCACTATGCACACTTCTATTACCAGCAGTAAGGAGTCTTGGAGTATAATCCCACTTATGCAATTTTTCAGCGGACTGCCGGCAACTGAAAAACCGGGAACTGGAAGGGCGACTGTCAGAGTGGAACATACACACACAAACACATCGCTTCCTTCACCAGCCATGTGAATTTTTTAGACAGCTCTCCCCCCGCTTGCCCTGTCTAAAAATTCACACAGTGCAAAGCCAAGTGATACAGACACACACCGCGATGAACAGGAAGGTTGGCGCTGTAAAAAGATGGCTAAAGAACGGTGTACAGTAAGACCTTTAAAAGAGGGGGGAGAGGAGGGAGAAGGGGGGAGAAGGAGTGGAGACAACTTTTAAGAACCCATAGATGCACGGCTGTGAAGCTCGGCGGACATTTAACATTACCGGTTGGTTATCCTTAATTCTGAAAACTACTGCTTACCTTTTTTGTCCCCTATGAGCCAATGAAATTCACCAGTTAGCACCGGCTCCAATCTATGAGAACCTCCGAGAGCCTTCGTCCTCCTGGCGACCCATCTACGGCTCGGGAATTCTCGCTAATCTCCATGGCGGCTTCATTCTAGTCGCTGCTAATTTTTCAACATGAGGCCGCAACTAGTTCACAGAATGCGGGAACTCCTCACGACCATGAAGGAGACTCCCCGGCAACTACCCGCAAACATGTGATGACCATGTGGCGACTGCATAGTCTCCTGCCGTCGCCTAAATAGTCGACTAAGTGGGACAGGCCCATTAGGCTATCTTCCTGGAGATACTAAGACTTTGGTGAGAGCACATTTTTGGCTTCCTTGCTTTTGGCAGGATATATTTGATTCCCATGATAAAAGGGCTAGCTATTCAGACAAATTGCATTTTCTGGATCTTAGGCGAAAGTGAGTAGATCTCTCCAATGTGTACAAGACATTGTGCGCTTATCAAGGTCGATACTCCAAAGCATTTTCAAGTCCCTGAAGAATCTAGAATTATGGACTTAGAATAAAGGACTGACGTTTTAGGACTGAGGTGAGTAGATATCTGACAGTCAAGATACAATGAATTTTCAGAATACTTTACCTACAAGGTCATTTTGCTCGGTCATTAAATGCAGTCAAGATTGCATGGAAAGGCATGGTCACTTAGGGAACAGGACAAATGGGAATAGTGGAATAAAGTGATTAGTAGTCCATCCACAATCATATTGAATGACATAACTGGCAGCTTACACTCATGTTAGGAAATGCAATATATCCTGAACATTTTATCCTGGGTCGTGGTCTTGCTCCGTATCATTTCCAATCTTTATTAAATTGCAATATTAATACCACATCTAACTTCAATGGCAGCCTCGCCTACAGTCTTTTTGTTATTTTTTGTTATTTTTAGTGTGTCTTAAAAAGCATGTGTTAATGTTCTTTGGCTTGTTTTATGTGGGGGGTGGGGGGTGGTGGGGTCAGGGAAACTTTTTTTCAATCTCTTACCTTGCCGGAGATGCGATTTCTATCTGGATCGCAACTCCAGTCGTTCTGCGGCCTAACATCATGGAGCTGGCGGCCCTGCTCGAGACTGACTTTGAGCCCCACCGCAGGGCTGTGGACTTACCTTCAGAGCCTGCGATCCCTTGCTTGGGATCGATGCTCCAACCACAGCCTGCGGAGTTCAACATCGAGGAGCTTGCAGTCTCGGGTAGAGACTGATGTTGGGAAGCTCCAAAGTCGCAGGAGGTTCGACCAGCTCCGACTCGGAAGTCCCGTTGCCTGGCACGGGGAGCTGAGAATCCCCCGATGCGGGAGCTTGATCGCCCCGTGTGGAGGGCTCGACTGCCAGTTGCGGGAGCAAAGATCGACCCAACAACGGAAGGTTTGAGTGCCCCGGCCGCGGGAGAACAAAGAAGGGAAGAAGATTGAACTTTTTTTGCCTTCCATCACAGTGAGGAATGTGGGGGAGTCGCTGTGGTAGATATTCATGGTAAAAATGTATTTGGGAGTCTTGTTGCACTTTATTGGTATGATTGTATAGCAATCTGAATTTCACTGTACCTTAATTGGTACACGTGGCAATAAACTCACCTTGAAACCTTGAATGTGACATTCTCCGCATTTGAAATATCCTGAATTTCCTGTTTTACATACCTCCTGGTTTTTATTTCCACCAGTAATGTTCAGTTAACTTAGCTCAATACGATGACAGAGAATATTTAGGAGGGAAAAAATCATATAATTATTTAACAAACATTATATAAGACCAGGGCAGACAAGCTGAGTAAGGGAAGTTTGGAGTTTGTGTTAAACATCAATGCAAGGTGCTATTTAATAATCTTGTAATTCTCTGTAGAAAATTGGATAGAAAATTGGCTTCATGGAAGGACGTAGAGGGTAATGGTGGAAGGTTGCTTCTCGGACTGGAGGCTGTGACTAGTGGTGTGCCTCAGGGTTCAGTGCTGGGCCCATTACTGTTTGTCATCTATATCAATTATTTGGATGAGAATGTACATGGCAAGATTTGCAAGTTTGCAGATGACACAAAAGTGCGTGGTATTGCAGAGATGATGGATGTAAAAAAATAGCAACAGAATCTTGATCGATTGGCCAGTTGGCCTGAGGAATGGTTGGTGGAATTTAATACAGAGAAATGTGAGGAGTTGTATTTTGCAAAGTCTAACATGGGCACGACCTACACAGTGAATGGCAGAGCTCTGGGGAGTGTTGTAGATCAGAGAAATCTAGGAGTGCAGGTACATAGTTCCTTGAAGGTGGCATCAGAGGTACTGTAGATAAAGTGGTCAAAAAGGCTTTTGGCGCAATGGCCTTCATCAGTCAGTGTATTGAGTATAGAAGTTGTGATGTCATGTGAAGTCAGAAAGACATTGGTGAGGCTGCATTTAGAGTATTGTGTTCAGTTCTGGGCACCATGTTACAGGAAAGATGTTAACAAGTTGCAAAGGGTACAGAGAAGAATTACAAGGATGTTGCTCGGACTCGAGATTCTAAGCTAGAGGGAGAGGTTGAGCAGGCTGGAACTCTATTCCTTGGAGCACAGGAGGATGCGGGCTGATCTTATAGGGTGTATTAAATCATGAAAGGAATAGATCGGGCAGATGCACAGAGTCTCTTGTGCTGAGTAGGAGAGTCGTGAACCAGAGGACATAGGTTTAATGTGAAGGGGAAAAGATTTAATAGGAATTTGAGGGGTAACTTTGGCACACAAGGGTGGTGGGTGTCTGGAATGAGCTGCCAGAATGAGGTAGTTGAGGCTGGGACAATCCCAATGTTTAAAAAGCAATTAGACAGGTACATGGATAGGGCAAGTTTGGAGGGTTATGAGCCAAATACAGGCAGGTGGGACAAGAGTAGTTGTGCATGTTGGTCGGTGCAGGCAAGATGTGCCAAAGGACCTGTTTCCACACTGTATGAATAACAAAAATCGCACATGACGCACCTTTGTCAGAAAACTGTCTCCCCCACCGCCTGCTTCAATTACAAATTTAGAGCACCTGCACTATTATGCTTTGCACAAGATATATGATGAATATATTTTTCTTCCATTTGTTGTTATTATATGCAAGAGCGGAACTCGCTATAAAAACATGGAGGGGACGGGGGACACACCCACACATGCGCACACTCACCCACATCATGTCCCACCCCCATTACCTGCTGACTGACGTCTCTCTCGGCCAATCGGCGCCCTCGATCATCAGTCCCACCTCCACTGTCTCGCGGAAAGCGGAGACTTTAAAATCCGGATTACAAAAACTTTGTCCCCCACCTCTCAAAACATGGAGGGGACGTGTCCCCTTTGGCTCCCCCGGGTTTTACGCCCCTGATTATATGGCTGGTTCTGTTAGCGCTGTACAAAGCCCACCACTTAAGCGGACGCAAGGATTTGAACATTCATCTCTCAGCATTAATGGTTATTTAAAAAAATATGAAGGTGCTCTTTGCAATACCAGAAACACGGCAGGATATTGTTACAATAAATCCGCCCACTACGTAGGTGGATCTGGCTCCTTTATCAGTTGGCACTTTCTGTTGACAAGTTTATGATGTATGTAACATTTCCCTTGCATGATTAATAACCAAATTCATATATTCCTTTATTTGTTGTACCCAACCAACAGCAACAGAAAAGGTAATTAGGTTCTAACGATATGTGTAATATTATTCCTGTGATCAGTAACAATTACAGATACATCCTTTTATTAAAGAACTGTACACTTTACATGCTGCCCTTCCTTTAAATTCAACTTAAATTATACACCCAGATAAAAGTGATGGAATAGAAGAAATGGAAACACCTTCCAAGGCAAAATTCCGTGCACACGGAGGTACTTATGTTATTAAAGAGGCAGGAGCTTCTAAATTCCTTCTGGGCTAAATTCAAGCTACTCAGAATAAATCATGTAAAACAACAAAATTGGCATCAGTGGTTATTTTACTTAAAATTTGTATCAGTGGATATTTTATTTAGAACATAGAACAAGAATAGTAGAGGAATAATCATCAATACCTTTTATTCAAGAATAGAAATACTACAGATTCTCCCCAGTTAAAGTGATCTTCTTGTACTATTTTAAATAATTGTACAGGATGCCAGCACGCTCACAAAATACAACAAACAGTTCCACTGTGTAGGAAGAAACTGTAGATGCTGGTTTACACCAAAGATAGACACAAAATGCTGGAGTGACTCAGCGGGTCAGGCAGCATCTCTGGAGAAAAATAGGTGACGTCTCGGGTCGAGACCCTTCTTCGGACTGGGAGTCAGGGAGAGGTATGAAATCAGATCAAATCAGAGCCGGCACTCATGGCCAAGGATCCCATCATTGTCCATTGCTGGCTGTGGAGAAGGTGATAATGAAGAGATGTGAACGGTGAAATAGCAGGACAACTAGGGGTGGGGAAGGGACTTGAAATTATAGAAATTAATATTTATACCGCTGAGTTGTAAGCAGCCAAGCAAAATATGAGGTGCTGTTCCTCCAGTTTACGTTTGGCCACACTATGACCATAGAGGAGGCCCAGGACAGAAAGGTCAATAGGGGAATGGAAGGGGTGTTAAAATGTTTGGTAACCGGGTGATAGCGTGGGCCAAGGCAGACTGAGCGTAAGTGTTCAGCGAAATTATCGCCTTTGTCAAGGGTGACAGTCCCTTCGGTATCTTACTCTGCTGTGGTACCTTATGTTGGTGCTTTATTACCTTTTAACATCCAAACTGTGGAACTCCTAGTTCTAAGTGTATTAAAGATATTTGGTTCAGCAAAGCTTTTCCTTCGGATCAATGCAGAACATACTGACCAGTTTCAATTACACATTCATCATCTATAATATTCTCGTGAGTTGATTGATATCTTTATTAATTCAGTAATATTTTATGAGGATGAAGATTCTGCATGTCAACTCTCAAATGGTTTGGCATGAATTTGATTCCAGAATGCAAAAATAATAATACTAAACATCAGTACCTTCAATATATGATTGAAATGATAAATACGTTTTATAGTTAGTAATTTATGAAGGAGTACCAACACATTATTTTTCGCATAAACATTGAGCTAATGTTTGATTTGAATTAATAAATGTCAGCTATTATTGACAACAGCTACATGGACAGCCAGATGTTGGGAACCAGTTCCAGAGTTGCCATTTCATCCCGTTATCATCAGTGCCACCTATTTGTTTCCACCTGACAATAATGTCTTTTTTTTATTGGCTCCTGATGGCCATCAGCTTGCACAGTGTTCCTTAGATACCAGAAAAACATGCCTGCTATCCATACAGATGGAGAAACAAGGAACTGTAGATGCTGGTTTACAAAAAATACACAAAGTGCAGGAGTAACCAGGCAACATCCCTGAAGAACATGGACAGGTAATATTTCAGGTCGTGTCCCTTCCTGTGACTAATGTTTAATGTTCAGTCTGATGAAGGGTCCCAAACTCAAACATCACTTGCCCATTTTTTCTCCAAGGATGCTGCCTGATCCATTGGTACTCCAACACCTAGTGTATTTTTTAAAAATCTATGTAAATGTGCTTGACAACTCATAACATTTAACTTTGGTGTGGGATCACAATCATATTGGAGTTAGGACTTGTCCTCACCTGATATTTTAAGTCATGAGATATCATTGGCTGATTAATTCGACATTTTGGCTGATTTAATGAGTAACAAACAAGGTGATTGAGGAAGGAATCAGGCGGGCACTAGAGGCAAAATAATTTGCAGAGCTGCAGGATATGCAGAATAATTGGACATCTTGATAAGAAGATGGCATGTATGAATTGTTTGATGAATGGTCTCTGTATATGCTGTTATGATACAAAGGTCCCACAGATTCATACAAAATCTCGGGATATCTACCTTATTGTGGCCCCTCAATTGGCTACAATTTATTAGGTCCTCAAGGAAAGAACATAAAATTCGTCAAGCTTACATTTTTGTGAAACACACCGAGTAAACTACTTATTTACTTTCCCATCGTTTTAATGCAATATTCCTGAATATCTAAAACTGAATTTTCTGAAAGAAAACGCGCAGATGGACTGCCATTTAAAGCAAAATCTGCTAAGGATTTGGATCAGCACAAGGTTGAAATATTTTAATAGTCTCAAGGATCAGATGCAGGGTAGGGTCAAAACAGTTTGTAACAAATAAAGTTATATGAAACAAAGATTTAAAATCCTTTGACATTTCTCAGGCAAACAATACTCTTAAAAGAAAGAAAAATGACTATTGCAAAAGAGACCGAAAGGCATTACAAATTTATTGAGCTATTATTCAGCAGTACATTTTAGAACAGATTTTTATTTACGGAATCATAAAAAGGCTTAGAACCAGTCATCTGAAGCATTTTACCTTGGGCAGTGTAGACTAGCTCACTGTAAATAGCTGGAGGAATCACAGGTGAAGGCAGCCCTCGTAAGTAATGCTTCAGTGCATCAGCAATGGTGTGGATGTCATATTGATCGATATCAACAGCTGCCATATCTGCAACATAATGAAGGAGGTTAGAGACCACAGTGCCTTTATTAGTGCAATTCATCAGCTTTCTAACTGCAGCTAGATAGCCGACAGTAGTCCTGTGGCTGGCTTCGGCTGTGATTACCCAAGTTGAGGTAACAACACATTTAATTTGCTCATCCCTCCAGGTAGGTTAAGGTGTGGTCATATGCACCAGGACTGACTGATACTTAAATCTGCCAGCTATTGCTTCCACAAGGTATTTTCTTTGTTGTCAGGTTGCCTCAGAGTCTTAAAAAAAAACAATCTGACTATCTTGGCCTTGTGGGTTTACCTCTAATTCATAATTCAGAGCTTCCTCTGCACCTTTTGCTATGTCTTCACCTGAAGAAAGGAGGCTCGGAAATGGAACAACTTGCACAAGCGTGCTTGGAAATGGACCTCCTCCTCATTTAGGGTGCGAAAATGTGTGCAATATTTACTGCTGACACTCAACCCAGGGATCCCATAATTATCATGAATTTGGAAAAATGTGCTATTAAAAAAAAGTCAGTCTGGAGGTTTTCACCAAGACTACTGTGCTAATACCTGACTTGCGTGGCATCCTGAGAGCAACTGTGTGCAGAGATTGCAGCTGTTATATCATAGCCACCAGGAATCAAGGGAATGTTACTCAGCCTTAAATAATTCCCTTAGTGGCAGGCTCAGGACAGCGGCATATAATGGAGGTGAGGAGAAACATGGAGAGTGGAACACATGCATTTAACGTGCGCGACAAGACCCAACCTCTGTGATTGTCAGCTCGAGTTGAGTCTTGCGCCGTGAGTGGTCCCAAGCCATTCATCACTCAGCAGAGTTTATAGCATGGATCTTTGCTGTGCAGCTCTGCAATAATTGCTTTAAGGCCCAGCAATGATGTGTGAAATATAGAGAACGTTAAAGTTTCAGGCATAAGGCAACTAGATGCAAACTACTTGTTCTTGTCAGAGGCAACATTAATTCATGTCTCCTGGCCAACTTGCTCTTAGGTTTGCTACTTTTTTAACTGGGATTTAAAAACAAATGCATTAGTATATATATTACTGTTCCAGCCTTCCCCAGTGGCAGGATAATGAAGAATATGTTTATTATCAGGAAGCTTAACAAACATTTCAGGGCATGACATTCACTGTAGATAATGGGAAAAGTAACTGGTTTGATATATTGTGCGTGGCATAGCGTAGCATCAAAAACATTTTAATCTTTAAACCGTAGCTTTAATGAAGTCATTATCATTGAAAGGGGTCTGTTCTGAGACAACAGTTCCAACATTAATTTTAAATACATCCTTAAAACTGCTAAAGTGAGAATATTGATTTTTCTTACTTATCAGCTTTGCTTTTAGAAGTGGCTTATCTAGCTTGTGTTTATTGCACTGAGTATAGATTAGCTTGCCACCCACACTGTTCATTATGAAGTAAATCACGCAAGCCCATATAACACAATCAACAAGATCATTCAAACTGAATCAAGATTGCATCTCTTCTGCTAACATTATTCGATTAACTTGTAAAACTATTAAAACTCTAATTTAATCAGCAAATCTGAAATGAATTATTAATTCAGAAAGTTTCCCATTGCCACGGAATTAAGCTGGAATTACAATATTGCTGCATAATGGAAATTCTGACTTCCTGCAGGAAGTCTTTACATTTTGGTGAGGTATGGTGAACCAAAGATGAACAACATGCATTAATTTGACAATTTACTTCATCCTCCCGTCTTTCAACAGCACGGTCAGGTTGCCATTCAAGAGCTCTGCACCAATATAAAGCTGTGCTTTTCCACAAGCAGTCGTGGTTTGAGGGGGTATTTTTAGCTGCAGGGATGTTTGACATCTACTCAGCTTCAAAGATATATTTTTTTATTTCAATAATTTGGAAAGTTCACTGAAGTGCAAAAGGTGGTTATGTCAATTGAAACCTTTGCTTCAAAGGATTTTTTTAAGGATTGCAATCCCTTTGGGATGAAGAGCTTTAGTAGCAATTAACGCCAAGTGTTAGTTATGCCCCGAAGCCTCACATCCATGGATTGTGGAGTATATTAAATGTCAAAGTCCACAGTGGAAGGTCATCATTATTTAAGAAAATCATTGAAATGTTACAAATGTAATTCACTTCTATCAATAATATAATGAATATGTGCAATGTTAATAACCAGTCACAGGTAACATCAGCACTATGTCAACAGAAGCCAGGATCGAGTACCAAGGGGAGATCAGTTTTACAATCATTACTCTAAGAAATTCAGGAGTGGATGAGAAAGTGACATTACATAGAACTATGTGAATGGGTGATCGATGGTTGGCATGGACTCAGTGGGCCGCAGGGACTGTTTCCTTTCTGTATCTCCAAACTTATCTAAACCAAACTAAAATGCCCTGTTCTTCTCACCACCCGCTGTTTTGTTTAGAAGGGTTTAATTGACCCCTTTCCCTTTATGGAGGGCTAAGGACAAAATTATGATGGGCAACCAATGGAAAAATATGGAATTCAGAGCTTTGGACGTTGATGTTTCTGTTTGTTACCCAGGACAGTCCATCATTCCAGTCAGCTCGCTGAAAAACTTGAACTAGAATCTGATGTTGTTATTATACCAATATTTATAGTGTCCAGAAGAAATGAACACATCGGCACATATAAGTAAAATATCACCTTGTCAGGAATAAATCATAATGAAGAGAATTATCAAAATATAGATCAAAACTACAGCCAGGGTTTGTGACTTAAACTGCTTCAAGATATTTGGCTATATATAACAGTAAAGCACAATGATAGGCCCTGCAGCCTACAATCTCCATGCCAAACATGATGCCAAGTTAAAATAATCTCGACTGCCTGCATGTGATCCATTAAGGGTTTCATTCCTGAAAGCCAGTTTTCCCATAAGTAAGAAATGCTGTTTCTACAACTACTAATATCGCTTTGCTCTACATACACTTCCTATAATTCTTTCATCAAATATTCATCCTAACTCTACCCACAATTAAACTAATTGAAAATTAACTGTATCCAGTTGTTAATGAATACCACAGAACATTTTATTATTTGTACTATCTTGAACAATTCTTTAAAAATTTATGAAATAATTTGCTTAAAGTCAGATTTCTGTATGAGAGGTCCTCCTTAACCTGGGGAGCCAATGTACCTGCCCTCTGTCTTGATTCAGATAAACAGAGAGACCATTCCTGCACCTGGTTCAGGTTGTTCAGTGCAAGGAAAGTTCTGAGGAAATTCTATATCTTCATATGTAGGTGCAGGAAAAATTCAGTGCAGATGATCATTGGGGCAGATCCAGGAGTACATCACTAACCCATTGCCAACAAGTTCAGGACTTCTGCATTCACTTGAGAATCCTGAATATGGTTGCAAATGCCCTATGGAATTTCCAGTATTTCTCAGAGATCACTGCAATCTCTGATGGTGAGCATTTTTTGTGATATTGCACTAGGGGTGATTTGCTCTTTAGGAGCGATTTTAAAGTTACAGTCATTTTTGAGATACTGCATGGAGACAGAGCCTTCGGCCCAATGTCCTTGCCAACCATTGATCACCCATTCATTCTGGTTCTATGATAAACCACTTTTTCATCTAATCCTTACACACTAGCGGAATTTTACCGAGGCCAATCAACATACAAAACTGCATGCCTTTGGGATATGGGAGGAAATCAGAGTTTCCAGAGGAAATCAATATGATCACATGGAGGGTACACTAAATGCTGGATAAACTCAGCGGGTGCAGCAGCATCTATGGAGCGAAGGAGATAGTCAACGTTTCGGGCCGAAACCCTTCTTCAGACTGGATGGAGAATGTGCATCCACACAGTCTGGACCAAGCATAGATTTCTGCTGCAGGGAGGCATCTGAGGATCCAGATTCAATTATACAACGTATACAATTATACAGTTATTTATTGTCATTTGAACCTCAAATGAAGTTCAAACGAAATTTGGTTTCTGCAGCCATACAACAAGAAAAGTACCAAGACACACAACCAACACAATTTACACAAACATCCATCACAGTGAATCTCCTCCTCACTGTGATGGAGGGCAAAGTCTTGTCTCTCCCCTGTGTTCCATTCTTCTCCCGATGTTAAAGCCCCCGCCGGGCGATGTAAGGCCCCGCTCCGGGTCATTTTCAACCTCGCAACTCGGGTGGGAGATGTTGTCATTGCGGGAGCTCTGAAAAGCGGTCTCCCACCAGGGACCCGTGAGCTCCCGATGTCAACGTCCACCGGACCTGCGGCTGGAGCCTCCGAGCTCCGGAGTCGGGTCGCAGCCACGTGCCACCACAGCTCTCTACGCTCCGAAGCCGGCCAGCCCCACGATGGTAAGCCCGCAGGCTCCGCGACTGGAGCCCTCAGGTCGTTCTGGTTGGAGGCCGCTCCACGGTGCTAGGCCCCAACGACAACAGAGACCCGACAGTGAAAGGTCGGATCACCCGTACAGGGAAGAGATTAAAAGTTTCCCGCCCCCCACATATACACAGCTGAAAACAATATAAAAACCACAACAAACTATACATTCAACGGGACAAAAATGTTAAAAAAAGACAGATGGACTGCAGAGGCCGCTGTAACGTCGGTCGCGCTGCCCAGAACACATGTAACTGGTGTGATTGTCCTGTGGTTTATGACGTATGTGACCCTGTTTGTGAGATTCCGGCCTTTAAAATATTCTTAAATAACAATCTTCCTCCTAGTAAATTATTTTTCAATGAGTTCCGCGCCCACCACGACTTGGAGCTCTTCTACCGTCGCCTCCGCCTCACAGCGTTCTTCCACGGGAAGGAGTCCTCGCCCCCCATTGATGATCCCTTTTCCCGTCTCCAACGTAAAGCCTCCTCGTGGACCTCCCTTCGTGGCTCTCTGGCTTTAGAAATATTTAATCCAAAACTGCCATTGCGACATCAACCGCCTCAACTTCTCCACTCCCCTGTCTCACTCCAATCTCCCCCCACCCCCCCCCGCACGTACTGCCATCGACCCATTCCGCAACAACCCAGACTGGGTTATCAAACCCGCCGGCAAGGGAGGTGCCATAGTAGTCTGGCAAAGCTGAGGCCACGTGCCAACTCTCGGACACCTCCTCCTAATTACCCCTGGACCATGACCCCCACTGACGAGCACCAGGCCACCATCTCTAGCACCATCACCGACTTCATCAACTCCGGCTCCCTGCACCCCCGAGCCTCCAACCTCATCGTTCCCCAGCCCCGCACGCCCCGATTTTACCTTCTCCCCAAAATCCACAAACCTGAACACATTTCCACATACCTTGACCGACATCCACTATAAACCCACTGACTCCCATGGCTATCTGGACTACTCTTCCTCCCACCCTGCTTCCTGTAAGGACTCCATCCCCTAATCCCAATTCCTCCGTCTACGCCGCATCTGCTCCCAGGATGAGGTGTTCCACACCAGGGCATCACAAATGTCCTCATTCTTCAGGGAACGGGGATTCCCCTCCCCCACTATAGATGAGTCTCGCACCAGGGTCTCCTCCATACCCCGTAACACTGCCCTCTCTCCCCATCCCCCCACTCGCAACAAGAGCAGAATCCCCCTGGTCCTAACCTTTCACCCCACCAGCTGGCTCATACAACACATAGTCCTCCGCCAGTTTCGCCACCTCAAACGTGACCCCACCACTCGCCAAATCTTCCCATCTCCCCCCGTCTGCCTTCCGCAAAGACCGCACCCTCCTCAACTTCCTTGTCAATTCTTCCCTTCCCTCCCGCTCCACCCCTTCCCCGGGCACTTTCCCTTGCAACCACAAGAGATGCTACACTTGTCGCTTTACCTCCCCTCTCCACTCCATTCAAGGGCCCAAGCAGTCATTCCAGGTCCGACAGAGGTTCACCTGCACCTCCTCCAACCTCACCTATTGCATCCGCTGCTCTATATCGGTGAGACCAAGCGGAGGCTTGGCGATCGTTTTGCCGAACACCACCGCATTAACCAACCCGACCTCCCGGTGGCTCAGCACTTCAATTCCCCCTCCCATTCCGTATCCGACCTCTGTCCTGGGCCTCCTCCATGGCCAGAGTGAGCAATTGGAGGAACAGCACCTCATATTCCGCTTGGGGTGTCTGCATCCTCTTGACATGAACATCGAATTCTCACAATTCTGTTAACCCTTGCTGTCTCCTCGCGTTCCTACCTTTCCCTCAGCCCTCGGGCTCCTCCTCCTCCTTTTTCCTTTCTTCCCACTGCCTCCCCCTTCCCGCCATCAGTCTGAAGAAGGGTTTTGGCCCGAAACGTTGCCTATCTCCTTCGCTCCATAGATGCTGCTGCAACCGCTGAGTTTCTCCAGCATTTTGTGTACCCTCGATTTTCCAGCATCTGCAGTTCCTTCTTTAACAAATTATTGTTTAACTTCTCTAAAATGCAGTGGATCTGTTTTCATTGAAATCTGCACAACATTAGGCCAACTGATGCAGAACAAGCCGGGTATCTATTTGAATGCATTCAGTTTTAACCAACCATGTACAA
Source organism: Okamejei kenojei (assembly GCA_035221665.1). Classification (NCBI taxonomy): domain Eukaryota; kingdom Metazoa; phylum Chordata; class Chondrichthyes; order Rajiformes; family Rajidae; genus Okamejei; species Okamejei kenojei. The sequence goes on along the minus strand of CM069140.1, from coordinate 50,205,617 downwards.
AGGTCTCCTTTCTGTTTTGAATTAAAGCAAAGTCTCAAGGTATTGTTCATGAATGGTATTGATTTCTGATTTAGTAAAGAAGTTTACAACCAAAGATGGGATTAGTTATATTACCATCATGATAGGCACATACATGGTGGGCTGAAGGATCTATTCCTGTGCCGTGCTGTTCTCTGCTCTATATATTCTACCAACATCATGCTACCCATTAAAATATTCACAAAATCTATGCATTGACAATGTTCAGGTAAATTGGATTAGACCCTGGCATTATAATGAGTTTCTGCAGTGCCAATCCAGCCACAAACTGCCCCTATTGTAGTACTGAAATGAAACAGAACTATCTCATGAAACTTGAAGATGGAAAAATGCTGCTTTGTTGCAGTAAGGGATATTTTCTTCTGAGGTTTGCAGTGCAAAGGAAGCATCGTTTAGTGTTCAACGATACTTGCATGATTTGGGATTGCTTAATGAAACCAAGCGCACAAAAGATGGAAAACAAATTACTTGCAGACAAGTGAGTTTCCACATTGGCAAATGCGCACTTTTCTTTATAGACTGACTTCTAAAAACAAATTGAGGTACAGAGTTGGTTTAAAGTTCAAACTAATTAAAATTTAATTGAACTAGAATTCAATTGGAGGCCACTTGCTGAACTACATGGACACAAGCTCCAGCATCAACAAGGAACCCTGCACCTACCCACACTAATTTAAAGCTATCTATGTTTTTAATAGGATTTTCCTTTGCTATCTTCACTGTTGAATCCCATGTATGACAAGAATTTATAGCTTATCTTTGGAGTCTGATGGAAGTTTGAATAAAAGGCACTTTAAATTCAATGAGCTCTCTGAACTCATTTGTCTTTCAGCACTGATGGAATGTATCGCAATGGCCGCCACAACCTACTCTAACCAGCAGGCAAGCTGAGTCTGGGAAGATGCCATTTGACATACAGTATCTTGATAGAAATGCCACACCACTCTATTACTCAAAACCATTTGCATCACAATTTGATCAATTTTCAAATTGTGTTTAATGGCTGCAGGTTTTTGCCTTTATAGAGAAAGTTCAGGCAAGATTCCTGATTTCCAAATCAGCATTTGTGTATTTTGCACATGTCGTTTACAAGCACAGTGCACAAAACATGGTCACCTCTTTATTCAAGTCAGTTTTCTTTTTGATCTAGTTATCAATTTATATTTAATCTTTGTTGACAGATCGGACCTGTTTAATAATATTTTCCAGAAATGTTGTCACCATGTAAATTGTTTTCTTTCCTATTATTAGAGAACCATGCGCTAGGATTTAAGAACTGAAGACTGTAACAAGAAAGCACAGAGTTTAGCTATAGTGACAAGCTAGTGAATGGAGCAAGTTTAACATTTTTCAAGAGTCAGTCCATGACTTTTGCTTGTGAGGTTTCTAATGTTGTCTTTCCCCTGAAATTTAGAAATGTGTAAGATGTCCAGGGAATGTTGCAAGAGTAATAAGACCACCAGCTGGTCTCTCAACATAAAGGGCACATGTGTGTTGTTGTTTGGGTTTGTGATAACTTAGATGAGTTTAGTTTAGTCCAGTTTAATTTAGGGATACAGCGTGGAAACAGGCCCTTCAGCCCACCCAGTCCAGTGACCAGCGATTGCTGTACACTAGCACTAGCCTACACACAATTTACAATCTTTACCAAAGCCAATTAACCTACAAAAATGTGCGTCTTTAGAATGTGGGAGAAAACCAGAGCACCCGAGGAAAACCCACGCGGTCACAGGGAGAACGTACAAATTCTGTACAGACATCACCTATGGTCAAGATTGAACCCGGGTCACTGGCGCTATAATTAGATAGAGCTCTTGAAGATAGCGGAGTCAGGGGATATGCTGAGAAAACGGGAACGGGGTACTGATTGTGGATGATCAGCCATGGCGGTGCTGGCTCGAAGGGCCAAATTGCCTACTCCTGCACCTATTGTCTATTGTCTATTATAAGGCAGCAACTCTACCTCTGCGCCACTGTGCTGCTCTAATGCTGCCCACAGTTCACTGTGATAACTGAGATCAGCCAAACCCCATTAAAAAGTGGCCACTGTAGGCAAATTGAGAATCCCGTGGAAACAATCGGTAAGGAAGGAATTTTAATAGGAATAAATCCTTGGATTTTTCCTGTGAAAGAAAACATATAAATCTCCTTAGTACATTTGTAAATCGTTGTAGGATTTTTGGTGTTGACTTTTGGCATTATGTCAGCACTATCCTTCCACGGAAAGGTCATCAGGGTCTATTATTAGATTGGATCTTTTTAAAAGACATTGGATCTGCACACATCTCTTTTATAGCAAGTTAATGGCAAGTACAGTGATAAATAAAGTATAATGAGCAGCTGATCATTGCAGAGCATTGGCATTCAGAGTCCCAGCAGTTTATTAAACAATTCATCAGTCTGCAATCAATGTAATTAACAGGCTGAACAGATGGAAAAATGAGCAACTACATCAGTGTCACAGCTTTCGTTGCTATACAGTGCAATACAAGAGTAAGTTGATTACTACCAAGAATATATGGGAGCCCGTTAGTTGTCTAGGCCTTCTCTCAGCCTCAATGATTGTCTGTAAAGAACTGGAGGTTGCAGGAGGTTACCAAGTAATTATATAGTGATAAGCTTATATGTGTACCATGTCCATGTGGGATAAAGAACTGCTGCCTGGTAGATCAAAATTACTCCTCACAGAGAACAAACCAGATTTACTGATGTTTGCTATTTAAAGGGGAAACATAAATTCTTCAAACTGGGAGATAAATCATGAATAAATATCCTCCCTGACAGGTATTATCTAATACAAATATGACAGATGCAGGAGATAGTAACATAGAGCCATAACCAGTAAGGATAAGAGGTCACTTGCCAAGCCATCACTAAGATCAATTCACAGAAGCATCCCTTTTCACTGAAATAGGCATATGGAAAGCATTTTCCTGTTAACAGTCTCAATTATTTGCTTTTATACTGAGTATTACTTGAATTTTTTTTTTTAAATGCACAGTTCCATTTGTTTTCAGTTTGCCTCATCCTTCACCTAAAATTAAAATAACAGCAAACATCATCAATATTCCAAATAATTCAGGCAGCACAGCAAAAATCTGCACAGCAACACCACTTTCAGTTCCACAAATCTATAATTTCATTGCATTGGTTCTTAGGGGATAAAAAAAACCTTAGGAAAAAGTATGTACAAGGTGAAAGCACATTTAAAATTGCACATTAACACAACCTAACACTGAAAACACAGAGAGAATGGGTGAATCTAAATTGTTGACTGAACCAGCAGAAATCAGGATACTATCTATTGGAGTGCCCAGTTCTCTTTCCTCGGAGTGTCATTCTTAAACACGCAGTCAGGGTTAAGATGCTTTTATTGATTTGCTGACTTTTCAGGATCTGGGCATCACTGCAAGTTAAGCATCAGTGTTTGCCTTCAGAAGAAAGCTCCCAATGTACAAATGGGGCCTTGATTTTCTAAGGATTGTATGATAATATCTCCTACCAGTGTCGTAATGGCAGGTGTATCCTCTATGGGTAGATTGGTGAAGCTAATTCCTGAGTAACCATCAGGAAGCTGAAGATCCCAATACATCATGGATGAATGCACAAGCTCCTAACTTCCTAAAAGGTCATTGCCAGTGATTTCCCAACTGTGTCCCGATGTTTGATTTTGCATTGTCCCTAACTCTGCATCTGCAGTTCCTTCCTACACATTCCTGGGAGATTCATTATTATTTATTATTTAATTGCAAATGAAAATTTAAAAAATGCTGATACTGGAAGAATTACAAGCAAATTCTAATAGTTTTAACTCTGATTATATGTATATATTTTTAATTTCGAACAAGTTTTTAATTCTTTTGCATTTTGTTCCTAAAGTTTCAAATTATTTGATAGTTTTGATAGCCTAGGATGTGGTGTCACATGCTGTCAAGGTATTTCTGGGTGAAGCTCTTTCTGGTTGCCATTTACAGCCAATAGGCATGTTGTAGACAAGCTCTCCCACACGCATTAGGGTCAGGCATCAAGAACATTTTATTGTCATATGTTCTGAAACAGAACAATGAAATTATTCCTTGCAGCAGCGCAGTAGATACAATAATAAATAACAAAAAGTTCAATAAATTAAAAAAAGAGATCAAGTGCAAAAAACACAAAAACAAACCCAGAAGTCCCTAGTTCAATCAAGCCTGTTCATAGTTTAGAGTTTAGTAGGAGCTCGTAGCATTCAGTAGCCTGATGGTTGTTGGGAATAAGCTGTTCCTGAATGTACACATTATGGTCTTCATACACCTATACCTTCTTCCCAATGGAAGGAGTGAAATGAGAGAGTGGCCAAGGTGACGTGGGTTCTTGATGATGTTGGCTACCTTTTAGAGGCAGCGCATCCTACAGATGCCTTTAATGCTTTGTTGAAGAAAGATCTCATCCAGGTTATAGTACACACCCTTGATATGGGAATATTGAGCACAAGAGTTGCATCTGTCTGGAAATGTTGGGTCAATGCATGATTTACCATGACTTGCATTATTCAATTCACTTTGGATTATTCTTTGCAAACAATTATTTTGAAAACTCTCATGAGAGTGTACTCTGGCTTGAAGTTTCAATTTCCATTCTTATAGTGATAATTCCTTTGCCAAACCGTACATTGCAGGTCATTTGTGTTACTTAATATGTTAAGGGACATTGGCTGTGGTTTCATGCTACCATAGCCTGACCAGTTCTAAATCCACCTCAACTAAATCAAGGAGTTGCTGTGAAGCAAATGGCTCTTTCCCAAAGATGAGACAGACAAGTGATAAAATCCAAAGTACCTTTCATATATTTTACATGCATTGGTAGAAGGCTTTGAGTAAGTCAGATATACACTGTCATATTTCAATATTTTTGTGAGACAATAGAGGAAGAAAAAGATATAACTAAAAATGGACAAAAGGTGATTTTTTTGTTACAATTTTACTTTCTTGATGCAAATATCTGTACTCTATTTTACTTCGGAGTTACGTGAGTGATTCCGTGAAGAAGCCCTGCCAGTGCGCATGTGCGTCATTACGTCAGACGCATGGTGCACCAACGGGCTGGAGAGCGCAGCTCCACCAGCGGTAAGTAAAACCAGCAGGTAAGTGTTTTAAAACTTTACTGCGGTTTACTTAGGTTCCGTAAGGCTGGTTGCAGGAACCGCAGGAACAAATTCAGAATGAAAAAATTAACAAAAAGGCGAGGGATGCCGCCGTTAGAAGTAAAAAACTTACCCGCGAGACCGCGGTCAGCAAGCGTACACCGGCTTCAGACACGCCGACTTCAGAGCTGCCGGCAGTTCAGCCAGCAGCAGCAACTCCGGTGCTTCACAGCACTGTGGCCACTCCTATCGGGAGGAAGGCCAAGAGGAAATTGTCCAGGCCTGTCTACTCTGATGAGTCAGGCCAGGAAGACTCCCCTCCTTCCAATAAAAAGGTTGGGGACGTATGGACAAGATGGAACACGTCATAGATAAAATAATCAACCAGGAGATGTTCCAGCGGGGTTTTATACCCCCAGGGTTCCCCAGCAGCTCTCAGCAGCAACCTCTAGCAGAGGTCCGTATAGCAAAGAGCTGTACAAGCAGGAAGAACAATATGCCTACGAGTCTGCATGGGGACCCATAACAGCAGCGCATTTTCAAGGGCTGCATGATACCTCCCTAGAGCATGAGCCGGGAAAGCCAGGGCAGTATGACTCTGACCCTGAAGTTGGTGATACTGCAGAAGAGCATGCACCAAAGCACATGAGCTATGCTCCAGGTATGCTGGATGTGGCAAGCAAATTTGCCATACCGGCTGGAACTGGTGAAGAGATGGATGAAAACCTAGCCATCAATGTTAACTATATGGCCTCTCACCAACTCCAGGACTCCATAATGGGGGAAACTTCACAGAGATATCAGACACCTGTTAACTGTGCATCACTCAAAGTGCCCTCAATGAACCAGGCTATCGGTGGGTAAATGGGCGCATCCATGAGGGCGCATGAGTTGAGGCTGCAGAAAGTCCTGAAACTGGTTGGAGCAGGAATAACAGCGTTTGGGCAAATGGTGCAAGGGGCACCACTATTAAAAAACACAGCAGGATATGCTGGCCCTGCTGTGTAATGCCCATTTTGAAAATTAATAGCCATCAAGCCTACGCTCAACCATGGTTCGCAGCCTTGTGCAGATCCTCTAATATCCAGACACCAAAAACTTACTATTTGGGGAGGTTCTAGTGAAACAAGTAAAAGATCTGGACGATGAGGCAAAAACAATCGGCCTCATCAAAACTCATCCCGGGAGAAAGATGCCGCCTCGAAAACCAAACCCTTTCAGACGGGCTACAGAAGCTGGTGCAGGTCAAGGACCAATCCGGGTGACTCCAGCTACACGCCTTTGGCATGCTCTAAATGCACACCCCCAACAGGGCCAGGAGACGGAGGAATCCAGCAACCATGGAGGTACGAGTACTGGACTAGTCCAGGACATATCCTCCACACGTCAGTCAACGGTCATGGGTAGGTTGCAATTGTTCTATGATGAATGGTGCTGCATAACATCAGATCTATTCATACTGGACAGTCTCCGGGGGTCTTGAATCGAGTTTATCCCGGAGTTACATCCACCCGTACAAAATACACCTAGTCGGGTATTGGTTTTTCAAGACCAGAAACTCTACAGGTGAATGAAGAAATTGGAATATTATTCCAAAAAGGGGTAATTGAAAGGATGGCATATCAGCCTCAACAATTTGTGTCCAATATATTCCCCAGGCAAAAGAAAGATGGTGGGTGTTGAGTCATTCTGGACCTAACCCGACTTAACTCTTATGTCCAGTACAAACATTTTTAAAATGGAATCTTTCAGTACTGCTAAGCAACTGGTATCAAAAGGGTGTTATATGGCAAATATAGATCTGAAAGATGCATATTATTCAGTACCAATTCATCACCAATACCTACCAGGTAGAGATAACGTGAAAGTGGCAGACACCAGGTCACGTAAATTCAATGATAACACAGAATGGAAGCTGAATCCAAAAGTTTTCAAAATGATTGTCAGCCGGTATGGATTGCCAGACATAGATCTGTTGCATCCAGATTAAATCACTAGTTACCTAAATACGTCTCATGGGAACCGGATCGAGGGACAGTAGCGGTGTATGCATTCTCGCTACATTGGGGACGTACGTTCTTTTACGCTTTTCCCCCCATTCTGCCTCATCAGTCAATGTCTCACCAAAATAGAACATGACTCCGATTCAGGCGTTTTAGTAGTTCCTGACTGGCCCACACAGCCATGGTTCCCATTGGTCCTGAGACTGATGACACAGCCATTCATGACTATCCCCAAATGCAGCAACTTGTTGGTTCACCCTGTGACAGGAGAGAATCACCCTTTACATGATCGTATTAATCTGTTGATTTGCCTGATCGTATTATGATCGTATTATGACCTTTACAGGATCGTATTAATCTGTTGACCAGACCGTTCCAGCGACTTGGACTATCGAGTAGGACCGTGGATGTGATTACGGCGGCCTGGAGAGATAGTACTAAAAAACAATATGTATCTCATATTAAGAAATAGGAGATGTTCTGTTTACAGTCAAATATATCTTATCATACTGCAGGCATACCGGATGTATTGGAGTTCCTTGCTACATTGCATTTTGATGAGCAGTTGATTTATAGTGCCATTGATAGTGCTCGAAGTGCTTTGTCCTCCTATTTAGGGCAAGGGTCGGGACAACACTCTGTCGGATCTCATCCATTGGTGGCCCGATTCATGAGAGGTATTTTAACAAACACCCTCCCAGACCTAGATTTACGGAAATCTGGGATGTGAGCATAGTTCTCACACTGCTTCGGCAATGGGCTCCAATTACATCTCTGTCTTTCCAGAAGTTAACGCTCAAAGTGGTCATGCTCATGGCACTAGTGTCAGCGCAACGGGTCCAGACATTGCAAAAGCTACGACTGGACAGCATGCATTCTTCTGTAGATAACTTTACATTTATTTATATGATCTAATCAAACAAAGCAGGCCAGGTACGGCTGGAACCAAAATAAGCTTTAAAGCATACCCCATTGACCTGAGACTGTGTAGTTACGCATCTGAGTCAATATATCAAGGTCACCAAGAGTCTCAGAGGCTCTGAAGCAGCGATGCTCATCAGCCACAAAAAACCTCATAGAAAGGTGTCAGTACAAACTATTTCGAGATGGCTGAAACAGGTTTTTGATTGTGCTGGAGTAGACACTGATGTGTTTAAATCTCATTCCACCAGGGCGGCATCAACGTTCACAGCAAAGGCGCAGGATGTGCCTTTAGACCAAATCCCTGGAGCCACAGGATGGTCCAGTGAAGGAACCTTTTCACAATTTAATGATAAACCTGTCCTCGCAATGGAAGGATTTGGGCATGCTGTTTTGGGTTCTGTTTGAGTTCTCCTTTGTAATTTCCCCTGGGAGAGAGGGGTTATTGCTGTTCTTTTATTGTTAAAAATGTTCATTGTATAATTTAAACAATGTTGAATACATTATTTGTTTATCCTGTGTCAACCGAGGCAGAGTGTCATATGGAACTGGATCTACGGCATGAAATCACAGAGCTTTGAAATCTTCATGGAATCACTCACGTGACTCCGAAGTAAAATAGTAAGAATAAACGAGAACTTACCAGTTTGAAGTTTGATCTTTATTTTATGAGGAGTTACGGTGAGCGATTTAGTGCCCTCCGCTCCAGGCCCTCATAATCGCAAAGATCATCTTCTGAGTCTTACTATATCACTTTGATGGTAATTACTGTGATTTCACGCTGCTGCTTTGAAGATTGACGCACATGCGCACTGGTGGGGCTTTTTCATGTAATCGCTCACTTTTTTAACTCCTCCTAAAATAAAGATCAAACTTCAAACTGGTAAGTTTCTCGTTTAATCTTACTATTGTAACACAGTTCTATGCCGTTGACAGATGCTGGTTTAACTTCTCAAAATTCTAATTAACCTCCAGCTTGGGCGAATAATCATGTTGTCATTCAGTCGAGAACTCGTTAACTACCTTTGAGGACCTAAGTGTCTGGATTAGGGTGGTATTAGCTATTGGGAGAGGTTGTACAAATTTGGATTGTTTCCTCTCGAATGTTGGAGGTTGATGGGAGACCTAAAAGAAAATTATAGGAGGCATAGATTGGGTTGACAGTTAGAATATTTTTCACAGGGTGGATATGTCAATGACTAGAGGGCATAGCTTTAAGGTGTCTTTCACTTGGCATTATGTTCAGCATGGACATTGTGGGCAAAAGGGTTAGTTCGTGTGTTGCACTCTTCTCTGTTCTATGTTCTATATTCTCGTTTACTTCCTCAGCTTTGCTGTTTATTTGGTGTAAGTCAACACATCGACAGAAACATCAGCCCCAGTCCTGCAGCAAAAGTCCTTCTGACATGACTCCATCAATGATGGAAAATCACCAGAGTTAACCACGATATTTCCAGGTGTTAGTGAGCGAATTCACCACCTGCACAAACCTGAAAATTGTATTTCTTAACAACGAATGGCAATTGTCACTGGATAAATTGACAGGTCAGTGAACTGGAAAAACAGCATTTAAAAGCTGAAGATTAAACAAAAACAAGTCCGTTGACCCTCAAGTAATGATTCAAAACAACAGTTTGAACTAGGATAATTTTAGCATGTTTAGTACAACCGATTCACACATCTAGTGCACATAAACAGACATATATACCATCACAAATAATTATAGCCTAAATTCTCCCATGAAGATTTTTCACTTTATCATTTCCATGTTTAAAATTCAATCCTTGGCTCCTGTAAGTCTAGGATCCCACCTGGAGATCCCTTTAAAAATGGAAATGATTTCATGATTTAGTAAAAATAATTTGTCAGCAGCTATTCTTTGCATTATGGTATTCCGCACCAATGTTTTATTTATGCAGGCTGATTTAGATATTTTGTAATTTTCTGCCGTTAAATGATGTATTGCCTATTATTAAATAAAAACCAACGTAAAGCGCAATATAACCTAGATGGGTGGAATTGAATCCAGTTTTTGAAGTATCAATTAAAAGATAAGGCAAGAAAAACATATTGAAACAACAACAATAAAATGGCCTGATATGTCTGATTTGAAGCTGTACTTTATTTATAGGCTCATGTGATCTGTGTGGGGTTAAGGATAAAACTTTCAATTCTGAACCCATCTATGATTTGCTGATAATTTTGCAGTGCCCAATTCTTGAAGGATGAATTTAGCTCTCCTAGCCAAGAATTACAAGCGTAATAATAACGATTAGATTAATATTTCCCATTCGTTTTGCTGATGTACCAGTAATTTAACAATGCATTTCAGATCTGAAAAATAATTTATGCACCTCAAGAAAGCATAAAGCTCTGGAAAATATATGATTCACCCAGTTGTCATTTAAGTGCTGTGGCGACATATTTGCTCTGATAATTTAGATAATCTAAGAAGAAAATTAACACTCAATTTATTAGTGTTGAATATATCGCTGGGTATCTTGATAGTATTCTAAATCTTCAACGATTTGTCAGCACACAGTGACCACCCGCAGCATTTCTGACCCAGATGGTAGTGTTCATTAATTTAGTAATTTAAAAAAAATGTGGATGCCATTTTCAAACCCGTATGTATTATCCATCCCAAATTGTGAATGAGTAAGTAGTGGTGAGTTGTTTTGGTTGTTGTTCCAGAATTTAGACCCAAGCGACAATGAAGGAAGTGCAATATATTTCCAAATCAGGATGGTGTGCCAAATATTACGAGCGTAAAAATACCAGAAGGTTAATATTTCCTCTTTCGACTTTGCTGCAGTGCCAGTTAATTTTGCAATGCATTTTCAGATCTGAAAAGTAGCTGCTTAAGGAAGCATGAAATTCCTGGCGGGGAACCCACAGGTTATGGTCCTCCCATGAAGCTGAAGCTCATGTCCTTCATGGTGGAAGACCTCATGGGTTTTGGAGGTGCTGCCAGTGCAACTTAGATGTAGATTGATGGGCCAGATACCAATCAAACAGATTATTTAGTGTTGTTAGAACTGCACTCATCCAGGTAAATGAAGATTATTCCATTACACTCCAGATGTGTGCCTTGGAGATGATGGAAAGGGTGAGAGGTGTCAAGAGTTGAATCATTCATCACAAAATACCCAGCCGACGACCTACTTCTTTTTCAATGATATTTTTACGGCTAGTGCAATTGAATATGCATACCTGATCTCATAGAGATCGAGGAAATCCCCACCTGCACCTCCATCCCCACCAGGAAGGTCTTAAAGCCCTCCGTTTCCTCCTCAACCGCAGAACCAGCCAATTTCCATTTACTAATACACTCCTCCGCCTAGCAGAGCTGGTCCTTACCCTCAACAATTTCTTTTTCGACTCCTCCCACTTCCTCCAAATCCAAGGCGTAGCTATGGGCATTCGCATGGGCCCTAGCTATGCCTGCCTCTTTGTAGGGTACATCGAATAATCACTGTTCCTGGCATACATTGGCCCTTTCCCCGAACTCTACCAATGCTACATTGACGACTGCATCGGTGGTACCTCCTGCACCCATGCAGAACTTACTGACTTAATCAACTTCATGACCAATTTCCATCCTGCACTCAAATTCACTTGGACCATCTCCGACATCTCCCTACCATTCCTGGATCTAACAGTGTCCATCACAGAAGACAGACTATTGACTGACATCTACTGCAAACCCACTGACTCCCATAGCAATCTAGGCTTCCTGTAAAGGCTCTATCCCCTACTCCCAATTCCTCCGTCTGTGCCACTTCTGCGCCCAGGATAAGGTTTTCCATACTAGGTCATCGGAGATGTCCCCATTCTTTAGGAAACGGGGGTTCCCCATTCCATTATAGATGAGGCTCTCACTAGGGTCTCCTTGATATCCCACAGCTCTGCTCTTGCTCCCCCTCCCCCCATTCATAACAAGGACAGAGTCCCCTTTGTGCTCACCTTCCACCCCATCAGCCATCGCAAACAGCATACAATCTTCCAACAATTTTGCCACCTCCAACAGGATCCCACTACTGGCCACATCTTCCCATCTCCACCCCTTTCTGCTTTCCACAGAGACCGTTCCCTCCGCAACTCACTGGTCAACCCGTCCCTTCCCACCTTAACCACCCCCTCCCCAGGTACTTTCCCTTAAAACCAAAGGAAATGCAACACCTATCCCTTTACCTCTCCCCTCGACTCCATCCAAGGACCCTAACTGTCTTTTCAGGTGTAGCAGAGGTTCACTTGCACCTCCTCCAACCTCATCTACTGCATCCGCTGTTCCAGGTGTCAACTCCTGTACATCGGCGAGACCAAGCGCAAGCTCGGCGATCGTTTCGCTGAACACCTCCGCTCAGTCTGCCTAAACCTACCTGATCTCCCGGTTGCTCAGCACTTCAACTCCCCTCCCTTTCGCAATCTGACCTTTCTGTCCTGGGTCTCGTCCAGTGTCAGAGTGAGGACCAGCGCAAATTGGAGGAACAGCACTTCATATTTCACTTGGGTAGCTTACACCCCAGTGGTATGAACATTGACTTATCCAACTTCAAATAGCCCTTGCTTTCCCTCTCTCTGCATCCCCTCCCCCTTCCCAGTTCTCCCACCAGTCTTACTGTCTCTGACTACATTCTATCTCTGTCCCGCCCATTCCCCTGAAGAAGGGTCTTGACCCGAAACGTTACCCAGTCCTTCGCTCCAGAGATGCTGCCTGTCCTGCTGAGTTACTCTAGCATTTTGAATCTACCTTCGAAGAAATTTCAGAGTGAAACTGGGTGACAAGTGCAAATCTCCCAGTGACCTGGTCCACCACACCATAACTTGAACCCTGCTTCATGTCCCTCTCGAGCTACTGGAGATTTATGGCTTGCAGGGAGCAGAAAGAGGGAAGACTGTAAACACATGACAAACTATTGATTAAGGAAAGGTCGTGTTCTAAATGGATGACGTTATACTCCCAAAAAAATGTTCACAAAGAGCACTTGCTGAGCTTATTAGTTGGCCGAACTACTGATGCAAATCAGATAAATCAATAATCTAAAGTTAAATATATTACGGTGCAAAATAAAACTCTACGGATGCTAGAACTCTGAAATGAAAGCGGGCAATTTTGGAAATCCACAGCTGTTTGGCTAGCATGAATAGGAGAAAAATAGTTTATATTTCAGTGTGTGAACACTGTCTATGTGTGAACAGTGACTGCAATAAACCCCTCCAAAAGTGTTCAAATTGATAATCCTGGTACTCCATACATCACCCCATCATGGTGCACTACTAAACTCTTACTTGTTATGACCAGCAAATAAAATAATCGCTAGCTCTTTTTACAAAGAATTTGAATTCGCCAAACATCTGAGCAACATTACAAGTTAAAAACCCCCTGAAACTCCCCTCAACTATCAATGGTATGAAATGTACCTACATCCCGTATTTTGCTGCTGATAACATGAAGCAAAAAGGTTTAAACAAAAATGTTCACCATATGCAAGTTTCTAAATAATACATGAATTATACAGGAGACAAGAGACTGATTTCAAGGCTGTAATCTAATCTTAAAATTCAGATAATGGATATAAACCACTAAGGCTTTACTATTGTATTTAATGATCTCATCCGAACTTTGCTATTAGATTACACTAAGAATAAATGATGGCTCTAAGGGAGGGGCTGCAGAGTTCTAATATTGCTGGACACTATAAGAGCACTTGGAGCTGCATTATTCTTTAAATGCACATCATTTAAGCTCAAAGATCCCAATCTCAACATTTCATTATTTGATGGAATAAAAGATGTTACAACCATTATGGTAATTCGAGATGCATTTAACCGTGAAATACTACAGATTTATGTAAACTTTTTAAACATTTCAGAAAGAATACCACCAATACGTTAATATTTGTTTGTATATACTTTCTATTTAAAACTCTCAGGCCAAATTTGTTGTATGCATGATAATCATCTGAATAAGCCATAATAAAGCCTTCCCCCTTCTCTCTACCCGCAACACAGTCCTTGCTCTGAGATGGCTCAATCCCTTGAATTATGAGCCATCTAGCCTCCTCAATGCTGTCTGTGCCAGTAGAAGTAAGGTTCTAGGAGTGTAGAGGGTGAGGGGAGGGGAAGACTGCTTCATTGTGTACACTGCCTTGGGCCTCACAGTAGATTCTAGTTGAGTTTGAAGAAGGGTCTTGACCTGAAACGTCACCCATTCCTTCTCTCCAGAGATGTTGCCTGTTCCGCTGAGTTATTGCAGCTTTCTGTGTCTTTCTTTAAACCAGCATCTGCAGTTCCTTCCTGCACAGTAGTTTCTAACAGCCTGTTTTGCACAAACTGAACAGACTGCTGCAAAGATAAACACAAAATGCTGGAGTAACTCAGCGGGACAGGCAGCATCTCTAGAGGGAAGGAATGGGTGACGTTTCGGGTCGTGACCCATCCTCTGACTAATCTACATGCGTTCAGCTGCCTACTAAGGCATGTAAGAATTTCTAAGCCAATCCAATGTCTTAAAATTCCTGCAGATTCCTGGGAAGTGTCAGTGCTGAAACTGCCTTATGAGCAATCTATGTATCACCAGGACAATGTAAACAAAATGATTGATAGGATTGATAGGATCACTGGAAAACCTGGTGTTATTATCCGTCCTCAACTGCTCCTTGAACATCCTTGCCCATTTCAGTGTGGAATAAAGTCATTTACATTGGCAAGTCTGGAGTCACATGGTGACTAGGCTGGATAAGTCTGGCAGATTTCCTTTCCTGAGCAAAACACAAAGTGCTGGAGGAACTCAGCAGGTCAGGTAACATCTGTAGAGGGAATGGACAGATGAAACATAGAAACATAGAAACATAGAAATTAGGTGCAGGAGCAGGCCATTCGGCCCTTCGAGCCTGCACCACCATTCAATATGATCATGGCTGATCATCCAACTCAGTATCCTGTACCTGCCTTCTCTCCATACCCCCTGATCCCTTCAGCCACAAGGGCCACATCCAACTCCCTCTTAAATATGGCCAACAAACTGGCCTCAACTACCTTCTGTGGCAGAGAATTCCACAGATTCACCACTCTCTGTGTGAAAAGATGACATTTCATGTTAGGACCCTTTGTAAGTCTGAAGAAGTGTTCTAACCCCAACATCACCTAACTATTCCCTTCATAGATGCTGCCTGACTCATTGAGTTCCTCCTGCACTTTGTGTTTTGCTCACGATTCCAGCATCTGCTGTTTTATGTGTCTCCATATATCCATTCCTGATGGATGTCACTGAGGTAAATTAGTTTTTATAATGATCGGCTTTTCAGTGGTCATCATTAATGCTACCAGCTTCTTATTCCCAATTTATTTAAATAGCTGTATTCAAATTCCACAACTCACATGTCAGGATTCAAATTTGTGTCTCTGTGGTAATAGTCCAGTTTGTAAAATGTAAAATGTTGGGTAGAGATTAATCTGCCACTCTGTGCACTAAATATGTGATAATATAAGATCTGCATTGAGTTCAGCTTTTGAAATTTGGTTCCATTGTCTGATGGAATTGGACTTCAGTGACAGATTTCAAAGTTCACACATTGTTGCATGTAGAATAAAGGGTGAATTTCTAACCAACACATAATTTGGATCTAGACACTTGATTTTCATTAAGCACTTGAACTGTGTCATGCTTTGTATTTCAAACCTTCAACACAGATTATGAGGATTCATCTTCATATACATATATACATATAGATATATTTGCTCAGATATATCCCAATGTTTTATATTACATGTTTCTTTTATAAATTTAACTGTAACTGAGAGAAGATTGATGAATCTTGCACTTGTAACTTATAGCTTGAACCATTGAACCATTGATAGTACTGGAAAACAATATGGCAAATTGTATTAATGAGAATTCAACAAAAGGAAAACAATTAAACCCGGTTTAGAGTTGCCTGACAGGTGCATTCAACTGTTTTTCCACAAACTTACATCACTTCAAACATGTAATCAATTTGGACCCCTCATTGTTAACTTTTTAAACACATTTCCCAAACTGCACTTCAGCATACAGTTTATGAGGTTAGAAACATAGAAACATAGAAAATAGGTGCAGGAGGAGGCCATTCGGCCCTTCGAGCCAGCACCGCCATTCATGGCTGATCGTCCGCTATCAATAACCCATGCCTGCCTTCTCCCCTTATCCCTTGACTCCACTATCCCCTAGAGCTCTATCCAACTCTCTCTTAAATCCATCCGGTGGTTTGGCCTCCACTGCCCTCTGTGGCAGGGAATTCCATAAATTCACATCTCTCTGGGTAAAAAAGTTTTTTCTCAAATAACCTCCCCTTTATTCTAAGACTGCGGCCCCTGGTTCTGGACTCACCCAACATTGGGAACATTTTCCTGCATTTTTCCTGCATCTAGCTTGTCCAGTCCTTTTATAATTTTATATGTTTCTATAAGATCCCCCCTCCTCCTTCTAAACTCCAGTGGATACAAGCCTAGTCTTTTCAATCTTTCCTCATATGACAGTCCCGCCATACCAGGGATCAATCTCGTGAACCTACGCTGCACTGCCTCAATCACAAGGATGTCCTTCCTCAAGGTTCTATGGTTCATTTCAAATTCTGCATTAGTTGATCTCAGTCAAAGTGTTCCTCACTGCACCATAGCTAGCTAGAGAAAGAACAACACCCCTGCCATCTCTGTCAATATTGGGATTGGATGTGTTGGACATAAGGCACAGCGATTGCAGAAATGCCTTCCTGTCAGTTGTATATTAGTAACACTGAGCTCCGAGGCACATATCTGTAGCCTGGTACCAACATTGCCCTTGGCAGCAAAGGGGGATGTCATATTTTGATTCTCAGGGAAAACATTTTTTTTTTGATTGATTGATTGAAAGATACATCATGGAAACATGCCCTTCAGCATATCCAGTTAACGCCACCCATTGATCACCACTTCATAGTTCTGTGTTATCCCACTTTTACATCTAGATACTCGAGGCAATACAGACGCCATTTAAGCTTCAACCCACACGTCTTTTGTATGTGGGAGGAAACTGGAGCACCTGGAGGAGACCCACGAGGTCATAGGGATAACGTGCAAACTCCACGCAGACAGCACCCGTGGTCCGGATTGAACCCAGGTGTCTGGCGCTGTGAGTCAGCAGGTCTACCGGCTGTGCCACCGTGCAGTCTTAGGTTGATCCAACTGCAGGGCGATTGATCGTGCTTCTTACCCTGCTATTTGGAAAAGTATTTTAGTTCAAACCCTGTCCTCTCTGTGAGCTCCAGGGATCGGCAGCCATCACGGGACTTTAGCAGATTGCTTCACCAGTCCCACGCAGCCTTTTCTGAAATAACTGAGCCTGGCCTCACAATTATGAGCAGAGGAAGAGGTTGCATCGTCGTGGTAGGTGGGCATTGTCAATCCTGAAGGGACCACAACACATTAAATACACATCCTCCACACACATTGTTGAGAAGCCCAGAAGAAAGATCATGGTGAGATTAATAAAATTATGTGTTGTGGTTATTTCCTTTGCGCACTGTTATAAATATATTGGAAATGGAGAACAAAGGCCGTGTGACTGACCAGGGCTGGGAGATTTGATTGGAGGTGGCTACTCATATGACAAAAGCTCCAGGAATTGGGTAGAATAGTGATTCCATGTTGCATACTTTGGCATTAAAATCAAACAGAAAATCTTGATCCAGGCATCAGAGAGAACTAATTTGTAAAATAATCTACCTCAAAGTTGAGGAAAGACTCGTAAAGCAGCTGGTTGGTGGTAATACAAAAGAAGGAGAACATGTAGTTCAAATTAATGGTTCTAACACACAGAATTAACCAATAACCGTGTCAACATTATAACCTGTCAGCAAGGACAAATATCATTTTTCATTTGAGATTGCAATATAAGTTTGTATTGTGCTGTGCAGAAGTAAACCTTGACCTTGGCCTGATATGCTCAGCTGCAGAGACTCCTATTGTGATGACAGATCATTTCACAGAAAACACACACGCACAATGGTCACGTTTGTCATTACTGTGGGGAATGTAGGCCAGTGAAAAATTAAACCAGCCGTGTGGAGAGGTGTGATTGCTGTTTCCACTGCTGAGCTAACAACTCACACAATATATAATGTTTTTTTATCACTGGGATAGTTGGACCATGCAGTTAAAAAAAAAATCGAATTACTGGGAACCCAATGGCAATCTGACTGAATACACAAAGGAAAGTGCACACTTGACTACATCTGAAACCAGCACCAAGTCATGCAGGTTTTTTTTAAATTTCAGAATAATATATGAACTTTACGGTTTTGAGTAATCTGGAATCATCTGTAAATCTGAGGTTCATAGCAATATTTCATCATTTGAAATCAGTGAACTAAAATCCAATAACTATTAGGTGCTGCAATCAAACTGTTTAAAAAAAAAAACTTTTTCTGAGTGAATGACTTCTACTGGATAAGGTTCACAGATAAACAGCAACTCTCTGGATCGTCACCAACAGAGCTGATCATCCTCTGTAAACTTGGACATCCCAGATCTGTCTGTCTCTACGCATACACATACACGTCATACACCATGTATCACCTGCATTACATGGATTGTGACCTTATCATTGCATTACACTGAACATGAGCCCTAGTGAAGGCTGAACCATGCCATTAAAAAGTATGGAGATGGTCTAGCTAATGTTAAACTTGGCCCCACCTATGTAAGGATTTATAGTGCAGGAGGCTTGGTTGATGAGAATTATTAAGGTCGCTCCATTAGTGAAGTTCCAGTGCTCCTGATTTATTTCTCAGACTCGCATGGCTATGATATGTGGTGCTGGGGCAGGTTTCTGATACTGCTGGAGAGGGTCTAGGTCACTAAACTTAGGCATCAGGAAAGCTACCGCCAACTATGGTCACACCATGTGTTTGACCCAGCACCATGGCACGTAATTAAAGTAGAGAAGCAAAGAGGGATATGCCTATCTCCTTCGCTCCTTAGATGCTGCTGCACCCGCTGAGTTTCTCCAGCCTTTTGTGTACCCTCGATTCTCCAGCATCTGCAGTTCCTTCTTTAACAGGGATGTAAGCTCACCTGACCCAGGCCGGGTGATGTATATTGTAGCCTCTGCTCCTAATGCACAGCTCCCCACTGTCTTAAATCTGAATCCCTGCTGTAACCACTGGAATAGTTGCTCATGCCTCCTGCCTCTGCCCCCCCCCCCCCCCCCCCCCCCCCCCCCCCCCCCCCCCCGCACTCCCACTCCCAATGCCCGTCCTGCAGTGACTGTTGAGGATTCAGCGACTACTGACAATATCCTCGTACCAAGGCTGGACCTTTGTAGGTCAGGACAGTCGGGATCAAAGTGTGGTTGCCATTATGTCGTCCCATGCCCCCATACTTTATCCCAAGGGATCTCAAAGCAGATAAGAATGCCTTGCACGGTTGTTTATCTCTGCTACAATACACTGGCACATTTCCCTCAGTTTAATTGCAATGTTACTGCCAGCACCCTGCATAGTTAATGGGCTCTTGTCTAGGACAAACCACTTTTAGCACGCTATTTGAAGACATTATAAAAAGCCAACATGCATTGTGCACTGTGTGGGTGTATAAAGTTACTGCAAATATGCAAGTGAATGTATCACAAAGTAAGCTTATACTGTAAGCTAGTCAAGGCAAGTGCTCCATGTAAGTGTGATCTGTTTTGGCTGTGGCACCGTACTGCCACCTCCAGAACTCCTTCTCCACCCATGAGCTCCTTGCTCAGCTCACTGCTCCTGCTCCCACTGCTGTCTCTCCCTCTGCTGCTGCATGCACAGAGACCTCTGCTCCTGTTCTTGCTGTTTCTGCACCCGCTGCCATCTCCATTGTGCCCTCTGATCTCCCTGCCATCCTCAGTGTGTGGTGGCCTGTTCTCATTTCACTTCCACTGCCCCAGAATGTCTAATCAGAATCGGTCTTACTGCCTTACAGTATCAATGACTTAATCCAAATGATGGAGAGTGAGAGTGGCTAAGTTCATAACTTGGGAGCTGAAGCTTGAAGGGAGACGCTGACTTGTTCTATTCTGCCGTGGTGGGCAGGGGAGCCACTTGAAAACACTGTCTCTCTGCCCTCTTCAACCACTCAAAATCTCGAGCCTACTGCTAATAAGATCATGGCTGATCCAATCTGGGTCTCAGTACCATCTTTTTGCTCTCTCACAACTCCTTTGTCTTTCAAGTATCTGTCGATATCTGCCATGAATGTATTCAGCGAAACCATTTCCACAGTTTTCTGAGGTAGAGAATACCGAAGGATCATGAGAGAATACATTTTTCCGCACCTCTGTCTGAAATGGGTGACCCTCTTATTCTAATGGCATGCCCCCTTGTTTAAGCAGCCGCATTAGAGGAAACATTCAATATCCACCCTGTAAATCCCCCTTCAGAAATTCAGGCAACAGGTGATGTGGTCAGATTCTCCCCTGCTGTAGATGATCATTACTTGCACTAGTCAGCCCAGTTCTGAATACTGTCCAGTCCTTGCTGCAGGCAGCGAACTGAAAGTTGATAACTGATAATAGCGGAGAATGGAATGGTAAAGAAAGCCTTGTCATGTTGTTACTTAGGCTGGATCACACAATAGGAAGCTGTTTGAATGCAACAAAAGATTTGAGAGAAAAGCTATCCATGGGAAGTGTGTTGGCTGTCCTACTTCAGCCCAAAACCTTTTAGTATCCAAGAGCAATTAGTTTAAAGAAGGCTGGGAGAACTGCTCGCTGTTAATTTTCATTGCAGACCTCCTGACTGTGATAAATGCCTTTGCAACTCACAACCAGTATCCCTCGTAAAGCTGTTCAATGTCCTCATAAGCTTTCATGGGAAAAAAAAAGCTTTTCTACCAATTGTATCTGAATCATGAGTTATGTTATGTAATAGTAAGATTAAACGAGAACTTACCAAGTTCGAAGGTTGATCTTTATTTTATGAGGAGTTGCGGTGAGGGATTTCGTGAAGACCCCGCCAGCATGCATGCGCGACATTCTTCAAAGCAGCGGTGTGGAATCACAGATCGCACCATGACTGGAAATAGTAAGATTAAGAACGTAGAACATACCAGTTGATCTTTTGATAGAGGGTGGGAGCGGAGGGCACGAAATCCCTCACCGCAACTCCTCATAAAATAAAGATCAACCTTCAAACTTGGTAAGTTCTTGTTTAATCTTACTATTTTACTTCGGAGTCACGTGAGTGACTTCGTGAAGATTTCAAAGCTCTGTGATTTCATGCCCTGGACATCATCCATGCTATCACACTGCCGCAATACTGATGGAGGAAGGTAGTTAATGCATTCCAGACTGAACAGGCTGAAAAATAATGCACAGTTATTAACACAAATAATAACAAAGCAAAAGACCCCTAATTCGGGGACAAATCAGTCACTGAGCGGCTCCCAGCACGGCTTCCGCAAATGTTGCGGGGGCAACCAGCGGCTTATTGTAGAACCGCTGGAAGGTTGCTTCACTGGCCCAGCCCGCGGTGGTGAGGATGTGGTCCATGGGCACTTCCATGGCCCCGCCACTGATGTGGATGCAGCCCTGGTAGAGTGAGATTTAAAAATGTTAGTACCTATTCCTGCTGCACCCAACACCGCCCTGAGCCTCCTTGCGATAGTCGGCACAGTCACCCGGTGATGTGGAGAGTTGTGGCTGATGAGGAGCCCCTGCTCCATCTTCCGGATGGTTCCTGTAGTGTGGATGTCGAGGCGGAGATGGGTGACTATGCAGAGGGTGGCATCAGTGGGGTACGCCCGAAACTCCAACTGCAGCCCGCAATCCCCAGGTCTGTGCTGCTTCAATAGGTCCTGGACAAAGAAATTCACCTTTGCAGGGGTGGAGACCATGATATCCAGCCGCAGCTTTTGTAATGCCTGGACTCGTTGAGCTGTAGTCAGTGCCATCAGCATCACCACTTTGAGTGTGAGCTTTTTGAGTGGTAACTCTGTCATAGGGGACCAGCTCCTCAGTAGGGTCAGAATGATCCCTACGTCCCAGGTGATGTTGTATCTGGGCCGTGGAGGGTTGGTGTTAAACACTCCCCTCATGAATTTAGACACCAGGTGGATGGAGCCTATACCGATGTTTAGGTATGAGGAGAGTGCACTCCTGGTGCTGTTGATGGCACTGGAGCTAAGGCCCGCATCGTAATGAAGGCCCGATAGGAATTCCAGGACATCAGGGATCGTAGGCGAGTTGTAGGTCGTGCTGGTACAGGAGCAGAATGCCTCCCACTTCCTGACCTGGGTGAAGTACTGCCTCATGGTTGATGCTCGGCATGACGCTGAGATGAGGTCCATGGCTCTTGGTGATATGCCGGCCTTGACGAGCGGCCTCGTTAGAACCTGCTTGCCAACATGTTTAGGTGATCAAGGCACGGGTGACTGTCCCCCATAATGGGGTTAGTAATCAATGTGGGATTTACCAAACTGAATCCACGGATGTTGCAAGATTTGGAGGGCCATCGGGTACCATGGCTGAGTAGGCCAGTCGGGAATGATCAAATGCCAGTTGCAGAATCCAGTTGAATTTTCTGCAATACCCGACTGATGAGGCAGAATGGGGGAAATACATAGCAAAACCATTTCCCCCCCAATGGAGAGAAAAAGCATCCATATGTACTCCCCCAGGGTCTGGATCCCAATACACATACATTGGTATCTGATGGTTCAACCTGGACGCAAAGAGGTCAATATCTGGCGTGCCAAAGTGAGCTATAATTTCAGCAAAAATTTTGGGGATTCAACATCTACTTGATGTTATCATTGAACACTCGTGACTTGGTGTCCGTCACTGTATTGAACTTCCCTGGTAAATAGGTCGCTGTGATCCAAATATTTTTCTCAATGCACCAGTGCCAGATTGTATTTGCCAATTCGTCACAAGATAACGACCTGATACCACCCATATGATTGATATAAGCCACCACCGGTGTGTTATCTGTTTGGAGACGGACATAAAAGTGCTGTGAGTTAGGACAGTAAGCTCACAGTCCATGGAAACCCCTAACATCTCCAGATAATTTATCCCTTGTGTCTGGAGGAGGGTAGACTCGTGAGGGTCCCATCTGCCACCACAACTGGACATGGTGTCAGTTGTACCCCAACCTTGTGCGCTTGCGTCAGTCTGTAGCACGACGGATGGGTTGCTAACAATGATGGGTCTGTGACACTCACTAATAATGTCAATCCACCATTGTAGCTCAGCTCTAGCAGGATTTGGCAACCGTATTGGTCTATCAAAGTGCCCAGCATTTGCTTTTAATGCTGCGATCTTTGTTCTTTGTAAATTTTGGTAATGTAACGGTCCGAATTGCGCAGCTGAGAATGTAGCTACCTAGTTCCCAATTTCTTTTGCCGTTTGTCGGATAGTCGGTACCCTGGCGCAAGCAAGGCTGTAGCACGCTTCTTTTATGTCTAAAGCTTTGTTGGTCGGGATAGTGATCATCAGTAAGTTTGTGTCAATGGTGAAACCCAGGTAATCCATAACTTGAGAGGGGTTCAGTTTGGATTTGTCTGGATGGGTTACAAACCCTAACGTCTCGAATAAAGATTTGGTCGCTGTAACGGCCAGCGTAGCCGATTGGAGGGTCTGTCCCACAATAAGGATATCGTCTAAATATGCCATGACGATACAATTGTGTGGTTGGAGGAGTGCCAATATGCGTTTTACTAATTTGGTAAATAGTCTGGGGGCTGTGGGTAACCCATTGGGTAAGGCTTGGTATTGCCACAACTGTCCCTTCCAGACAAAGTTTAGGAACTTCCTGTGAGATTCTGTGATGGGAACTGTATAGTATGCATCTTTTAAATTGATGCAAGCCATAAAGTACCCCGGGTAAAGCATCTGCTTAGCTGTTTCGAAGGTATCCATGGGAAAATGGATATATGGTACAAAAGTGTTTAACAGGGTTAGGTCTATGATAATCTGACTCCTCCCATTTTTTTTTGGTTTTTGTAAAGATGTTAGACACAAACTCAAGGGGTTCGTGTGTCGTTTTGCCAATCACCCCTTTGGCTGCTAGCCGTAAGATTTCAGCATGTCCCTCCTTTATCTCAGTCTGAGAGAGCGTAAAAATGCACGAGGTTCATGCTGTGTAGGGGGAAGTTTACCATCAATAAATGCCATGACATAACGTGAACACTTTGTAGAATAAACGTGGCTGTGGTGATTGCATCCCAAGCACCACGAAATGCCCGCAACCGACCCCCGACTTGTGCGGGTAGAAGTGCTACTGCCTTAGAGGAACCAGACCCCCTTACCTCCATGGTTAACGGCGGGTCTTGGCGTATGGCGTTTTGGGGGAACGTTGCGGTGCTGTCGTGGCGGTGGCCGCATCTTCTGATATGGGTGAACTTTAGCCGGTGGAGGTTTCATAAGGCCCACGGTCTTGGCCTCCTCGTCGAGTTCTGTGACTTGCTTGGAGAGATCTTCCCCAAACAGCTGATGAGGTGGTGGAGTGGTGGAGGGACGGCACAACCCTGCAAATTACGGGTTGAGTGTCGGCCGGATGGAGCTCTTACGAAGGCAGTTAATTTTGAACTGCGCATTGCAGAGAAGTGCCAGGGCATCCTGCGGCTCGCTGGGCACATCATCCCCATCGAGGGTGCAGGCAAATGCTGTAATGCCTGTCGATAGAAGTTTGAGGATGCGCTGTAGGCGGACGTCCTGCATCTTGGTGGTAGTACTCAAATTCCCCCAAATGTGAGCATTCCCCATGGGCACACTTAAAGTGATGCAGTTGTCGGGCAGTTTGAATGCGTCCATGGTGTCAGTGACAACCTGACCCAGGGGCTGGTGAGTGGTCAGATAGTCAATGGTGCCCGCCAGTTTGGGGTGCAGCGGCTCCCCATTGTGGGTAGCTGTGGCAAAATTTTCCCACGACATCCTGCAGGTCCGCACCTAGGACTGGCTTTATGGCCTCCGGCAGCCTTGGTTCGTCATCGAAGTCAGCGTCCAGCAATTTCTGGTACGTCTGGCTGGAGAAGACGATATGCTGGGCGGTCTCCTGGCGTGGCTTGTGGAGGCCCGAGACTCCCGTTCATCCCAGTCCATATCCCATAGAAACATAGAAACATAGAAATTAGGTGCAGGAGCAGGCCATTAGGCCCTTTGAGCCTGCACCGCCATTCAATATGATCATGGCTGATCATCCAACTCAGTGTCCTGTACGTGCCCCCTGATCCCTTCAGCCACAAGGGCCACATCCAACTCCCTCTTAAATATGGTCAACGAACTGGCCTCAACTACCTTCTGTGGCAGAGAATTCCACAGATTCACCACTCTCTGTGTGAAAAACGATTTTCTCATCTCGGTCCTAAAAGACTTCCCCCTTATCCTTAAACTGTAACCCCTTGTCCTGGACTTCCCCAACATCGGGAACAATCTTCCTGCATCTAGCCTGTCCAACCCCTTAAGAATTTTGTAAGTCTCTATGAGATCACCCCTCAATCTTCTAAATTCCAGCGAGTACAAGCCGAGTCTATCCAGTCTTTCTTCATATGGAAGTTGTGCATCCCAGGAATCTGTCTGGTGAACCTTCTCTGTACTCCCTCTATGGCAAGAATGTCTTTCCTCAGATTAGGAGACCAAAACTGTACGCAATACTCCAGGTGTGGCCTCACCAAGACCCTGTACAACTGCAGTAGAACCTCCCTGCTCTTGTACTCAAATCCTTTTGCTATGAATGCCAACATACCATTGGCTTTCTTCACAGCCTGCTGCACCTGCATGCCTACTTTCAATGACTGGTGTACCATGACACCCAGGTCTCGCTGCATCTCCCCTTTTCCTAATCGGTCACCATTCAAATAATCGTCTACCTTCCTGTTTTTGCCACCAAAGTGGATAACCTCACATTTATCCACATTATACTGCATCTGCCTACTCACCCAGTCTATCCAAGTCATCCTGCAGCCTCCTAGCATCCTCCTCACAGCTAACACTGCCCCCCAGCTTCGTGTCATCCGCAAACTTCGAGACGTTGCATTTAATTCCCTCGTCCAAATCATTAATGTGTATTGTAAATAGCTGGGGTCCCAGCACTGAGCCTTGCGGCACCCCACTAGTCACTATCTGCCATCCTGAAAAGGACCCGTTCACTCCTACTCTTTGCTTCCTGTCTGCCAGCAAGTTCTCTATCCACATCAATACTGAACCACCAATACTGTGTGCTTTAAGTTTGTATACCAATTTCTTGTGTGGGACCTTGTCGAAAGCCTTCTGAAAGTCCAGATATAACTCATCCACTGCTTCTCCCTTATCCACTCTACTAGTTACATCCTCAAAAAATTCAATGATTCGTCAGACATGATTTACCCTTCGTAAATCCATGCTGACTTTGTCCAATGATTTCACCACTTTCCAAATCCGCTGCTTTCCCATCTTTAATAATTTCCCCACTACCGATTACAGACTAACTGGTCTGTAATTCCCCGTTTTCTCTCTCCCTCCCTTTTTAAAAAGTGGGATTACATTAGCTACCCTCCAATCCTCAGGAACTACTCCAGAAACTAAAGAGTTTTGAAAAATTATCACTAAGGCATCTGCTATTTCTGGGGCTACTTCCTTAAGTACCCTGGGATGCAGCCTATCTGGCCCTGGGGATTTATCGGCCTTTAATCCATTCAATTTACCTAACACCACTTTCCAGCTAACCTGGATTTCACTCATTTCCTCCATCTCATTTGACCCGCGATCCCCTGCAATTTCCGGCAAATTATTTATGTCTTCCTTAGTGAAGACAGAACCAAAGTAGTTATTCAATTGGTCTGCCATGTCCTTGTTCCCCATGATCAATTCACCCGTTTCTGACTGCAAGGGACCTACATTTGTCTTAACTAATCTTTTGCGCTTCACATATCGATAAAAACTTTTGCAGTCAATTTTTATGTTTCCTGCCAGTTTTCTTTCATCCTCCATTTTCCCTTTCCTAATTAAGCCCTTTGTCCTCCTCTGTTGGTCTCTGAATTTCTCCCAGTCCTCTGGTAGGCTGCTTTTTCTGGCTAATTTGTACGCTTTCTTTGATACTATCCCTGATTGCCCTCGTTATCCACGGATGCGCCAACTTCCCTGATTTATTCTTTTGCTATACTGGGATGAACAATTGTTGTAGTTCATCCATGCAGTCTTTAAATGCCTGCCATTGCATATCCACCGTCAACCCTTCAAGAATCAATTGCCAGTCCATCTTGGCCAATTCACGTCTCATACCCTCAAAGTTACCTTTCTTTAAGTTCAGGACCCGTGTTTCTGAATTAACAATGTCACTCTCCATCCTAATGAAGAACTCAACCAAATTATGGTCACTCTTGCCCAAGGGGCCACGTACAACAAGGCTGCTAACTAACCCTTCCTCATTGCTCAATATCCAGTCTAGAATAGCCTGCTCTCTCGTTGGTTCCTCCACATGTTGGTTTAGAAAACTATCCCGCATACATTCCAAGAAATCCTCTTCCTCAGCACCCCTGCCAATTTGATTCACCCAATCTATATGTAGATTGAAGTCCCGTTGGACTAGTTGCTCCACCAAGAGCTCCAACCGGGCAATGCGACCGTCCCCGCTACTCGCGGCGGACAAGCCGACTTCCCCAGGCTCTGCAATTTCTCTGGGGCTTCTACCAGCGGACCACACCTCCATAAGATGCAGACTAGGGTCCGAAGGTAGGTTGTCGTGGGCTACCGCTCCTGCAGGCCCATACGACTCCCGCACGGACTTTCCGCTAGTCGGCTTTCGAGCAGACTGTGGCAGTACATCTGCCTGGTAGGAAGGCAGTGGAGATGAGTCGGCGCCGGTCCCCAGTACCTGGCTCCCCGAAGTCCGTGCAGGCTTATCTCCACTATCGCCCAATCTTCTTCGTGGAGGCGCATGGTCGGCAGCTGCCAGAGCTAAGCTAACCGACCGTCTACTGCTGCCACCGGCGCCCTTGACCGCAGCCTGATGCGGCGTTATGCCGGCAGAAGGTTAAGAGCGCAGAAGGTTAAGGGGGGACTTGATTGAGGTCTTTAAAATGATGAAAGGGATAGACAGAGTTGACGTGGATACGTTTTTCCCATTGAGGGTAGGGAAGATTCAAACAAGAGGGCATGACATGAGAATTAAGGGACAGAGGTTTCGGGGTAACGTGAGGGGGAACTTCTTTACTCAGAGGGTGGTGGCTGTGTGGAATCAGCTTCCAGCAGAAGTGGTGGAGGCAGGATCGATTTTAACATTTAAGAGTAAAGTGGATAGGTATATGGACGTGAAGGGAATGGAGGGGTATGGTCTGAGTGCAGGTAGATGGGACTAGGGGAAAACAAATGGTCGGCACGGACTGGAAGGGCCGAGAGGGCCTGTTTCCGTGCTGTATTTGTTATATGGTTATATGGTTATATGCTCGACGCAGCAGTAGCTCTGCCAGACTGCCCTACGCCAGATATCCCCGGCAGCTGTACGTGGCGTGCTGCGGCTGCGGGGCTCCCCTGTAGCGCAGCCGTTACCCGGCCTGGCCCCCGTGGATCCATAGCAACACGGGGTGAAGCTGCTGTCGGTGAGCGAGGCACTTTTCCACGTACCTGGTTTCTCCCCCGCTTCCTAGGGAATGGGGGCACAAAGGCTGGGTCTGGAACTCCCAGCTCCAGTGCGGACATCCATGCGGGAGATAAGTCGGGCGCTGGTGTAACTGAAGCGCCCGACTTCCGCAGCTTTACCACCGGCTGTCCGGATGCTGCCGGCGGTGCTCGCAGCTCCGGGGAAAGTGGCCGCTGGCCTGTCGGCGTCCCGCGGCTCTTGGGAAGTCTTCCTTCCCTCCCGTTGCCTTCCATCGTGCAACCAACAAAAGGTTAGTGCACTTACTTTTGCCGGTCTTGTTGAACGAGCTGGTGGAGAGAGCGCACTCCCCCCCCAGCTTGTCGATGCAAATGCGCCGACGATATGTCGCGCATGCGTGCTGGCGGGTTCTTCACGAAGTCACTCATGTGACTCCGAAGTAAAATGTCACAGTAGAGCAGAGCACAGTTTGTTGGACACCATATCAAAGATAATTTAATGAAAACAAAACTGGATTTAAAGCCGAACTAAACCCCCCAAATGATCTTGATGGAAAAGTTAAATTACTTTAAATGACATTAAAGCAGGAAATATTCATAAAAGCAAAGTCCCTGCTGAGTACGTAGTGAAAACTGTTGTCCAAAATCTTGGGTAGAGTAGGCCATGATTGATCTAAGAATGCAAGAATCCACAAACTATTCAGCATAGACGAGATTATTGCAGTATCATACATGCATTTTCACGCACTGCTTCTTCATTTGGGCCAAGTATCAAGGCTTTTTTCTCTACTCATTTGTTGGAGTATTGAGGCCAAAAGAGGCCCTCCTGCCATGCAGTGAGATTGGAAACTTCTTGGGTACGCCAATTAGCATGTGGATGCAGAATATAACACAACATATTTAGGGTAGACACAAAATGCTGGAGTAACTCAGGCAGCATCTCTGGAGAGAAGAAATGGGTGATGTTTGGGGTCGAGACCCTTCTTCAGACTGAGAGTTCAGCAACATATTTAGGAACAGGAGTTTCCACTGCATTCTTTTGAAGTAGTCACAGAGACCCAGCTTTGAACCTAACCTCAGGTGCCGTCTGTGTGGAGTTGGCATGTTCTCCCTGTGATTGTATGAGTTTCCACCGGGTGCTTCGGTTTCCTCACACATTGCAAATATGTGATGGTTTGTTGATTAATTGACCTCTGTAAATTGTCCCTAATCTGTAAGGAAGTGTATGCGAAAGTGGGATGACATAGAACTAGTGTGAAGAGGTGATTGGTGGTTGGCATGGACTCGGTGGGCCAAGGGATCTGTTTCCATGCTGCATAAAAAAAAGTACATTTCACTTGAAATCAGCCTAATGGAAATACCATCAGACATGGATTGCAGGATTGTTAACCTTTTTCCACTAGATTGGAGAATCTCATATTAAAAAACGGCTCTTTCCACAGATTGGCCAAATCCCCAGGATGCATTCATCACCATTGTGAGTTCTGCTAATTCAGCAATTTTGTGACCCTTTGAGTAGGTTCTAAAAAAATAAGGTTTATTTCAGTTTCAAACTCACAAAGTCAAGCTTTAAAAGATTTAAAATATTTTACTTCAATTTACCCAGAATGGGACCATGTTGTAGTAATGCAAGTGGCAAGTGATGGTTTACATTATTCGCAGAAGGAAATTTTGATTATTTAAAGTCAACTTTCGCAGAGGTGGTGGGCCAGACAGGTTGAAGCAGTTGGACCCTAACTTTAGTCAGTGTTTTGTACACAACCATTAACTAAAGGCCAACACATCGCACCTCTGATACTACGGCCAAATTTACCATATTTGAATGGGATTGTTAAAACTGAGTAAAGGGTAATTTACAGGTTTATGTACTTTTCACTTTAACATTTTTAATTTCTGATACAAGGCATTTATAATTAAACTTAAACAATAATAATTTAAATCCATTTGAACAGTTTTGGATATTTCTAACTAACAGAGACATTTACGAAGAGCTCGAAGGCCTTTGTCAGCAGGGAACTGCTAAAAGCAGTCAGAGCATTTTGGGGGTGGTGAGAGGGACTTGAACTAAAGGCCTCATCGTTGTTTGCAGTCATCTTCCCTTCACGTGGTAATACTTGTGTATGGAGGGTCAATTCAGCCAGTCACCCCCACGAGGATCAGGTTAGTTCATGCAAGTTAGGCAGCAATACAGTTGATGAATTTGAGCTCCAGGCTAAAACGCAGCTGAAAAAACTGTCTTTAAAAGGCTGCCTGGTTTTGCTTACTTCAGGAAGATTTTGTATTTGGCAAATTTCAATGGTGTTGCAGTGGGAACGTGAGCTAAAAACAGCCACAAGAAAACAAATATGACTTTGAGTGCAATACTCCCAGATAACCTCCACGCTAAAAATGAAAACTCAAGGTCATATATTGTGTATCAATATATGATTGTACTTAATGTATATCAATTAATTTGCCAGATTGTTCTTCCGTGTAATTTTGCATTCCGATTGACATGTTTCAATGTTAACTTCCCATGAAGGGTTTCAAGGGTGGATCTGAGAAGATCACCTTTTCTTAACTCAGAGAGTACAATGAGTTAATGCCTGGCTTTCACACTGTTATGGCTCTTGGCTCAACAATGGTCATGGCCAATCAAGCTTCTCTTAGTAATTCACTTTCTCTTTGAGAAAACACTCTATAACACATTACAGAGGGACTATCTGGTTACATGACCTAAGTTGGCACTAGGCATTGTGGTAATGCAGCTCTCTCACAGCAGCCACTGAAACCTGGTTCCCATGATACAATGTGCCATTTGGACATAATCACTGAAACCCAGTATCTGGACAGCTCAATTTCAAAAGATCAGCATTACTGGTTAATTGAATGGTATAAGATGGTATTTTTATGATCGACATTCTAGAACACTGCTTGGATATGAACCAACAAGGTTCAAAATACTGGGAAACTTAAAATAAAATACCAGGTTCTGCATTGTTTTCTTTGATGACAATTCTTTCTAAATATGAGAAAGCTTCTTGGGATTACAAATGGGCACAGCCTTGCTCTGTACTAAGATTAGATTTTTTGTTAATATAAGAGTAATATAAAGCTTTTGGATTTGACATTTAAAATGATGGGACATCTTGGCATTTTTGTCTCGAGGTGATGCTGGAAAAAGATGGCTAAAAAGTTTATATAACTGTGCACTATCGAATATTTTATTTCTCTGACAGCTTTGTGAAAGCTTTTCAAGCTATATGGAATTCACCCGGCTATATTTTCACATTGTGTTTGAACAAGAAAGGCTTTCGTTTGTGGCATGCCTCAAAATTTCTTCCAAATGTGTCGAAGAATTTTATACAGAATAAATTACAATGAAATGAAACAGCGTGACTGCTGTTTATAGATACAAAGTAATGAATAATTATACTATCGTGAGAACTACTGATATTGAAGGAATAGATGCAGTAGATCTAAGCCCATTGAGATATTTCATATTAATTTAATTTGGGATTCAGAATAAAATAATCCACTACCTTTGTTCCACTACATATGTAGACAGTACATGGAAACATTTATATGACAAAATTGATTCCAAAGCACTTGTATGTAGCCTGTTCTAATATAGGCATGAACATCAGCAAATTTCTGCACACTAAGATCCCGTGGGCAGTAGGGAAATTCTTGAGTAGTTTACTTTTCTTCATGATGTTTCTTTTCCCACAGATGCAGCCTGATCATTTTCTGTTGTTATTTTATATTCACAAAATCTGCAGTTACAAATAACATGAAAAGAGGCTAAACCAGTATCAATGTTTTAAGTATCAACACAGCTTTTTTGGAATGCATCCCTTTTGTTGCCCAACCATGACCAAATTTGCTCGTCGTGCTTAGTTTTATAAAAATACTAGTTTTAATAAATACTTGAATTAATCATTGGTCAATAAGTTGAGAGCATATGACCAGTGAGCCAAAGGCATGGGCATTCATGATGGCATCATTATTACCCATTCTGATGTGATCAGTTAGTTTTCCTTAATTTGTTCTAACTTTCCCACTGATTGAACTGATTGATCAATATTCCATGTAACTTGAACGAATGGCTGGAAAATATTGGAAATTAAACCAAGCAATCAAAATGGAGATGGTATGAAGCACTCACAAGTGAAGTACAAAGTAATGCCCTTTTCCTTCTCCCTCCCCTTAATTCATTTGCCTTTGCTGAGC
Source organism: Okamejei kenojei (assembly GCA_035221665.1). Classification (NCBI taxonomy): domain Eukaryota; kingdom Metazoa; phylum Chordata; class Chondrichthyes; order Rajiformes; family Rajidae; genus Okamejei; species Okamejei kenojei. The sequence continues at coordinate 50,172,754 of CM069140.1, read as the reverse complement.
TAGTGCGTGCACTATGATTAGTGTGTTGCATGAATCTGCTGTCAGAAACAGACTTCATTTCCAGCACTTATTATCACACATCAATCAGAAGCAGATGCGTTGCTTAACTTGAGGCACAGCAGTAAACAGAGCAATTCCTACTGCTGAAATCAACTAACTCACCACACACACATCTTGTTTATCATAGTTCAGAACCAAACTTATACAGGAAATAGATTGGGAACCTTATGTCATCATGTCATAATAACCTAGCCTTTAACATCAGCAAGACAATAGAGTTGGTTGTTGGCCTAAGCAAGTGGGGAGTGGCGGAGAACATAGCCCTGTCATCCTCAAGGGTGTTGCTGTGGAGGTGGTCAAACACTTCAAGTTCCCAGGCATCCATATCACCAAGAACGTAAACTGGTACTTTCACACCAATACGGTGATCAAGAAAGCGCATCAGCTATTTTCTCTGTTATGCATTAGAGAAGGTTTGGCATGTCCATGAAGATACTCTAGAATGTCTTCAGATGTAGTATGGAAAGTATTCTAATAACCATATAACCATATAACAATTACAGCACGGAAACAGGCCCTCTCGGCCCTTCCAGTCCGTGCCGACCATTTGTTTTCCCCTAATGGGATGCATCTCAGCCTGGTATAGCAATTACCTTGTTCTTGATTCTCTGAATCTGCAGATAGTGGTGCACACAACCCAGTTCATCACAGGCTCGACACTTTCTTCCACCAGTCCATCTTCACAGAGCATTGCATCAGGAAGGATGGAGGTATCATCAAGGATGCCTGTCACCCTGGATATTCTTTTTCCTCTGTTCTACTTTCTGGGAGAAGATAGGAGCTTGAAAGCCCAATCTTAATAACAGCTCATTGCCCATGGCTATCACTCGCTTTTCACACACAGATCACTGAGGTGCTGCCATGTACTCTTACTTCTATTCTATTTGATTTATCCATTATTACATTTTAGTATTTTATTACACTATTTAAAGTTGCACTACAATTGTTGCACCATTCTGCTGCTTTCTGTTTGTTGTTGTAATTATTGTTGTAACTATCATTACCCTATGCAGACACACTGATACAAGGAACTGGAATCTTAAGCAAAAAACAGTGTGGGGGGACTAAATGGGTCAGGCAGCATCTGTGGAGGGAGTAGACAGGTGACATTTCAGGCTGGGGCACTTCTTCTGACTGTGTGCTCCTTCCATGGGTATTTTCGGACCCACTGTGTGCCTCCAGCACTTTATTATTTGTTATTATTATTACTCGATGCATACTGTTTATCCTAGGAGCATCATGTAAGCAAGGAATGTTATTGCATCCTGGTATATATGACAAGAAATTAAACTAACAAAATGAATTATTGGATGGAGAGAAATTGTCAATTAGGAAAGCACTGCTCCAATACAACATTGATGCAAGTATCCACTCCCATGGTGGGATATTTAAGATTTAAGTGACACTGAGAATGTATTGTTATTTTGTGCTGAATCACATGCAGTTTTCATTATTCCTAGTTTATGATCTTCCTTCTATTAAAACAATGTTTTATAGCATCACATTATCAAGAGCTAAATGTGCCTAAAAGCATTTTGCAATTGTACATTTGCCTAGTTTCAAATCTTTCATCAGGAACTAATAAGAACATCTTACATTTATATGTAACTCAGAATAATGCTCTAAAAAAATGGAAAGAAAGCCAGAAAGAAAATAGACATTAGGAGTGAAGTTTGAAGAATTGGTCAGAATGAGCTTTTAAGGAGGATCCAAAAAAGAAAAAAATGGAGAGAAGTGGAGGTATTGAGGAGGTGAGATTCAGAAGCTGGGGCGAGTCAGCTGAAGGCATGGCCGTTCATGGTAGTGTATGGAGACTGGAATGCACATGTCGATGGAGTTGGGGGAAAAGGAAGCTTGAGGAAGACTGAAGACAGGAGATGATAAAGCCAATGATTGTTTTCAATACAAAAATTACAGTTTTTAGTTTGGGGGACTTGGGATGGGAGTAAAGGTCTTCGAATGAGTCAAAGACATTGGCTCATCAGAAAAACATTAGATGCCACTATAAAGCAGGGAGATCGATTTTTACCTATTTTTAGCCAGTTTTGAAACCACTTTCGACCATTAGGGAGACTGACAACCTAGAGAGCTGTTCTTCAACAGAATGAACACATTTAAAATTGAGGCTGGGTGAGTGGGGGGGTGGGGGGGGGGGGTGGGGGGGGGGGGGGAAGGACAGTGGGGCATATCTCCATCTTTTTTCTTATTTCTCTTTTTTCTTCTCACACTTATTTGGTAGTTCAGGGGTCTTTTCTTCTCTCTCCTATGCATGTTTTTTTCTTTTTCTTCACTCTTTCCTTTTTTCTCTTTTTTTAAAAGGTATGTATTAATTTATAAAATGTTAAAAAATGAAGCTGTATGAAAATTGTATAACTTGCATGCCGATTGCTTTATTCTTGTACAATAGCTTCTAATAAAATATATTTTTTTAAAGTTTCAAAGGCATAGGTGAAAACAATAGGAGCAAATATGTCTAAGGGTCAGAAATCTATGCTAAGGTCGAGACCCATTATATGTTTCCAGATTTGAAACATAGACTCAGTTTCTCTTTCCACAGATGCTGCCTGACCTGCAGAGTATTTCCAGCTTTTCTGTTTTTATTTCAGGTTGCCAACATCTGCATTTTCTTTTTGTTTTTCATGACATTCTCAAATTGAAATTTAATCCCTATTGAGAATTTATGCAAAGATAGAAAGCGCTGGAGACACTCCAAAGGTCAGGCATTAGAGAATTAGAGTAAATGTTTCAGGTCAATGACCTTTCGACAGAACTGATTTCTTGATCTGAAACACTAACTCGATCACTCTGTCCATGGGTGTCGTTTTACAGTATCTCCAGTATTTTCTGGAGGTTTTTTTGGATTTTTGGAATTTACAATTCTTGAGCTTTTTTTTTCTCCACACCTTTCCTTGACCAGAAAACAAAGTTGTTGTGACTTGTCAACTGACTGCAAATGCACCGGTTTATTATGCCTATAGTCTGCTACCGCAAGGGGCAGTGCATACACCTCACAATATCGCACAAGGCAGTTCCCAGAGCACGGAACTGCCTGTTTGTTAAAAAAAAGATGACAGTAATATAAAGAAACCTTAATATACGGAGTTGTATACTGTGCTGAGAATTTGGTCTGTCCAAATCTATTTAATTTACAGTTCATAAAACCAGCAGTTGGAGGATACTTTCCCCCATTAATCTGGATTAAATTTGTAGCCAGACCCTGAGGAGAAAGAACAGTTGTATCCTACTGATCCCCATTAAAACTGATGTTATAAAATAATTCAGCCTTCATAAATGGACTGGAGAAATGTGCAAATCCAGAGAGATCAGCCCATGTGGTAAACCCATGAGACTGTACAAAAAGATGAAGATGCACAAAAAATATGCATTGGTAATATTTCTGCTGACTTGCTTACTGAACTCTTGTCAACAGCTTGATATATTGATCTATGGATCATGGAGCATATTTAATCCATGTCCATTGAGTGCATTACAGGCTGCTCTCTAGCTAATGTTCACAACTAACATTGTGAACATTAGCTGGAGAGCAGCAGCGCAGTTAGTTCAACTGCGGTTCAGGCTCGAAGGGCCAATTGGCCTCCTCCTGCACCTATTTTCTAAGTAACAGCCAGGGCAACTGCTCTGTTCATTGGCTGCGGACATGAAAGTGGAGCTAATATTGTAGGTGGGTAATAGCAGTTGCAGATGCCCTCACAGCTGAAGCGGGCCTGTATCTCTCTTTGCCAATAAGCCAATTTGGCACCTGGAATTGCACAGAGATTGAAATCCATTCTCTCCAGCACAGCAGGCAACTCCAATCACACACTCCTAGTTCATGGCCCGAAACACCGCCTCTCCATGTTCTCCGTAGATGCTGCCTGACATGCTGAGTTACTCCCCACAAAGTGCTGGAGTTACTCAGTAGCTCAGGCAGCATCTCTGGAGAACATGGACAGGTGACGTTTCGGGACAAGGCCCATCCTCAGACTGACAGACTGAGTCTGAAGAAAGGTCTTGACCCAAAATGTCACCTATCCATGGTGTTGTGGTGACCATACACCTAAGTTTACATTCATTTTGCCAATTGTTAACTTGGATCATGCAAATCTTTGACTCATATATGGGTCAATGATGTTTTCAATGGTCTGCTTCAGTGAGGGTCACTGTAAATATATACCGTGCTCAGTGAATCGGATACTATTGTGAGTCTTTCACATCTTAAGTAGAGGACCTTTGGTAACAAGTATTACTGCTTAATTTTTCCAGAAATTGGTATATTTTCTCAATTGTACTCACAAATCCTGCCCTTTTGTTAATGTGTTCCGTTGCTATACGTAAAATACCAAGACCAGATGTCTTCTGGCTGCCTCAGCAAATCTCAGAGCTGTGGGAAAGTGCTTTTGAGTAATACCCCAAAGCACATAAGCTTGACATGTTCAGACTTTGTCAGTGCTTTATTTTACTTGTGCTGATTACCATCAACTCTGCAGCACAAAAGGCTGGAGGATTTCATTCCTCCTCTGGCTGCATGCCCACACTCTTCTGGTTTAAAACTGGATGACGGATCTAATTTCAGCTCAAAGTGAGTGGATGACAGAATCCACAATAGGTTTAGCCTCATTTCACACACTCTTGCTCTTGCCTCTCGCTGTCCCTCCAAATTCATGACAGTGCTCCCCTTGTCCTCACTCCTCACCATGCACCTACCTCCAACACGCCAATCTCTGGCATTTCTCCATCTCCAACATGGTGCCAGCACCAGATGCATCTCCTCTCTTTGACATATCCAAGTTGATTCCACACTTCACCCCAACACTTCCCATGGAAGTGCTGATCTGATTTGTCCTTTTACCTCTAGTCTTTTCGTGGCTCTCTTCCCCCATTACAAGCACTCTCTCCAGATGAAACACCCATTTCATTGTGCCTCTGCAATTTAGTGTGCTTTGGTCACTGTTTTGTAGGTGGCTCTCTTCTGCAATGAGTAGATTAATTAGACATTGGGTAACTCTTGTGAACTGCTTCCTTTCAGTCTGAAATCATTATATAAAGCCTGCAGACACCATTCTTCTTCATTCCCCACTGACCCACAATTGAATTCTGCACAATGTTCCCTATCTCCTACACTTTTCCAAAGAGACTCAGTGGAAGTTCCAGAAACAGTACCTCATCTTCCAATCTGCAACACCACAAGCATCCAGACTCAACAAAGAGATAACAAAAATATACGATTATGAGCACGATAACTGGTAGCCCGGGATGAGCATCACCAATTCTTGCTTGGCCACACTCAACTGTGCCAGATTTGGTGGCCCAATGACACTGACCCTCTGCCTCCTTTGGTCTGGCAGCAAGGTCCAGATAGCAACTGGTGGTGTGTGTCTCAGAGCAGAGGCCTCTGCTCCAGATAGCCCCTGGCAGAAGGCATAGCTGTGCCATCTGACAAATCTGTCACCATCTTTTTAAATTAAACAACATTCAGAGACATTTGAACCAATTACTGTAAGTAATTTTTTTTAAATCATATTTTAAAATTAAAAAAAACACATGTGCTTAGAGTTCATTTAAAAACATCAAACAGCAAGATAAATGAAATGAAGTGCCTTAATTTTCATCTACTGATTTGAATGTCTAAAATCCACTTTGAAATCAATGGGGTCTGAAATCTTGTGCCCGGTTAAATCTGGTACAGGATCTGAGTGATCCCAGGTTAACTTGGTGACAGAGTGTCGCAAGGCATTTGGCCTCACTGCCTGTAGCTTGAAGACTGCCTACAGTTTAAATTACTGAGTGCCAGGATAATTTGGGCCAATGCTTGTGCTGCTGCTCTGTATCCCTCCAAACCAACCTGTCCCATTACCACCATGCTTTGCCTTTGACCATTATCCATTTTCCTACTTAATCTCCTGAACACTTCATTTTTTGACACACCTCCTCACTGTCCTTCTCTGGTCCATGTTCGCTCCCTCCCACACCTCTCTTCATTCTTTCCCTGCTTCCGAACATGTTTCAAAGATCTTAATCTTCACTTGTCCAGTTTTGATAAATGGTCATTAACCTGATACAGTAATAGTTTGTCATCTCTCCATTCCTGCCTGATTTAGTTTAGTTTAGTTTATTATTAATGTCACATGTACCAAGGTAATGTGAAAAGCTTTTTTTCAGCAAAAAGACTATATTATACTTCTATGGTTTTATGCTTATATTTTGTTTTCCATTCAACATATTAGAATATGTTGCCATTCAACAAATTAAATATTTTATTCTTCACACATACTGTACCTTTAAATTTCAAAGCACATTTCAAGGTCATCGTCGATGAAATCCCTATCCATATAAGTAAATTAGTGAACATTTTGAATTCATGGTACCTTTGTGCATTAAGGCTAAATCTTTCATTGTATCCTTGACTGGGTATAACACAGGATAGAAACATGGGAACTGGGATAGTTGTAACTTAAATTCTTATTTTTGTTTTGTTATTGGCAGACAATAATTACTGTTTATTAATATTTAATGCATTCTGGGGAACTGAAATTAATGAGTTTCTGTTTCTGTAAGTGGAAGTCTCCTGGAATTTGATATTGATTTGGAATAATCTCAAAAGCCTAGAAAAACCCACTAGTCAAGCCTAGTCAAGAGAGAGTTAGATCTAGCTCTTAGGGCTAAAGGAATCAAGGGATATGGGGGAAAAACAGGAACGGGGTACTGATTTTAGATGATTAGCCATGATCATATTACAATTACAATACCGTTTATTGTCATTTGAACCTCAAAAGAAGTTCAAACGAAATTTGGTTTCTGCAGTCATACAAGAAAAGAACCAAGACACGCACCAGCACAATTTTCACAAACATCCATCACAGTGAATCTCCCCCTCACTTTGAAGGTCGGGTCCCCTGAACAGGGAAGAGATTTAAGGCCGCTGCAAACGTCAGTTGTGCCGCCACTATTGAGTGGAGTGCTGGCTCGAAGGGCCGAATGGCTTACTCCTGCACCTATTTTTCTATGTTTCTGTGTTTCTAAAACCTATACTGTCTAATCCAAACAAAAATCAGACGGACGGTAATGCCATTGTGTAGACCAGCTAGATAAGGCCGGGATGATGCTCTATCAGGCTAAAGGGCAGGCTGAGAGATTGTTAGGGCAGGGAGGTGAGGGGCCTCTTGCACTGGTATTGGATTGAATGCAAACTGAACATTGTGATTTTGTAACTGGGGTGGGAAGGAGGGAGGCTTGGAATGCCAGAGCCCAATTTTCTAATCATAATACTGAAGAATAGTAAGATTAAACGAGAACTTACTAGTTTGAAGTTTGATCTTTATTTTATGAGGAGTTACGATGAGCGATTACGTGAAGAAGCCGCCAGCCCGCATGCGCGTCAATCTTCAAAGCAGCGGTGTGAAATCACAGATAGCAGTTGTTGACCTGAATATAGTAAGATTGGAGAGAACTTGAAAACTACCAGATGACCTTTATGATACGAGGGTTGGGAGCGGTGGGCACGTAATCGCTCATCGTAACTCTTCATAAAATAAAGATCAAACTTCAAACTGGTAAGTTCTCGTTTAATCTTACTATTTCATTTCAGAGTCATGTGAGTGATTCCGTGAAGACTTTAAAGCTCTGTGATTTCATGCTGGATACGAGTCCAGGCATCACACACTGTATCAATTCACCATGGATGAGTGAAAAAGATTAATGCATTCAGCCATGACATAGTCTGTTAAAAATGCTGATGCTTTAATCATCAAAGGAGAATAATAGTGACCCCTTCCATCCTGGGGGAAACTATGAAACAAATCATGAATGGAATTTGGCAAATACCCCCGGTCTGGTAATGGGTTATTATAAAATATTGGAAAGTTCATTTGTTTGACCATCCTGCAGCCACTAGGGTGTGGTCCAGTGGAACATACATGACCCTTGCTGCTAATGTGGTAGCAGCCCTAGTGGAGTGAGATAGAAGATATAGCATCTACTTCTGCATAAGCAAAAACCCTGATTGACCACCTAGAGATGGTCTGGATAGATACCTTTTATGAGGTTTTTAGTAACTAACATTCATTGCTAGTGCAGATCCACTAAGGCTCTTGGCGACTTTGACATATTGTTGTAAATGTGTGACTACAGACAACCAAAGGTCCATGGGGTATGCATGAGAAGTAGTTTGGGACCTGACACCCCTGGTCTGCTCTGCTTAACTACATCATAAACATAAAATATTATATTATTAGCAGATGTAACCATCCTGTCCAGTCGCAATATAGGTAGTGGCATTAAAACCAAAACACTCGTGATGAGGAAAAATGTGTTGCTTTCTCGGTGCTATCCCTGCATTCTGCAGTGAGCACGTACATGAATCGGTCTGGCAATCCGTGCCACCGAATGGTCTTCTCAGAGACTCCAAGTCTATAAATTGATTTTATCATGCAAAGGATGGTTTCTTCAGTCACGGGGTGAACCACCAAATTTTTGTGTTTAGGACAACCATATAAGGTCCTATAATCATCCTCAACATTTAGCAGGAACCATGGCTTCATAGGCCAGTCAGGCAGTATGAAATGCGTGAGGTGAGATCTTGCTGGTTTTTGTGCAAGACCCAACTGATGAGGCAAGATATAAAGAACATTCCCCCTCAGTGTAGCGAGAATACATCTATTGCCACTGTGCCACATATTTGCAATGGTGATAGAGCCTGGATGCAAACATATTGAAATTTGGTGTTCCATCGGACCACAATGTCATTAAATACATTGTGATACAACATCCATACTATGTTGTCATAGATTTTTACGTGATGATACACCAGCGTCAAATGCCCCCACCATAGCGTATCAATTTGGAGTTGAGCATGCAAAGCCCATCCGCCTCTCTAACTAGAGATGGTATTCGTAATATTTCATCTTTGAGTACTCGTATCAGTTTGTAATATAACTGAAGAGTTACTGAGCAAAGGTACAGGAGCAATGTGGAATACACCATTGTGACTTTGATAGCTTCAGCTGGTAATAGGAATAGGTCTGTTAATAACGACCTACATGGCACCCTGACTGCTCCCCTCTTCAGAGAGGGAGACAGTGTGCAGCCCTGTACACAGGTGCTGTTGCCGCAGGCCCCGCAGAGACCCGCGGTGATGTAACTCCCTCCTTGGAGCATACCATTGTGGAGCACCTCTCCATTAGTTGCTCCATGTGGGTTTGACGTCCGAAGAACGTTACCCAGTGAAGGAGGAGATCCTCTCCATCAGGAATCCTCCTGGCCCGACTCGTTTGAGTCAACGAGCCATACGGACTTTCTCCGTGGCTGCCCTCCAAGTGGGTTTGCCAAGGTGCTGCCGGCACCGGTCTGAAACTGCTGGCTCCTCCACCAGCGACTCTGAAGGCGAATTTGACCGCCGCCGCTACCCGCACTTCCGCGGTCTCCGTAGCGGGTTCCCTGCGGTCCATGGCTGGGATTCCCCGAGGCCATGACCAGGATTACTCATGGTCCGTGACTGGGACGCGGTCCATAAAGGTTTCCCCGCTGACCCGACTTTGCCCCAAAATCCAGCAGGAAACTCTGTAAGAAGAGATTCCTGCAATGGAAGTCTAACCTGAAAAGTTAAAAAACGTACCTTCAGGTTTAAACTTACCGCTGGCAGTCAATGTTGCGCCATGAGTCGACGTATAGACACATATGCGGGCTGGCGGCTTCTTCATGGAATCACTCACGTGACTCCGAAATGAAATGAAATTACTTGTTTATGCTTTGACACTAGTCATAAAAGGTTTACTTTGTAATCAAGTTTAGTTCGAACCTGCTCTAAAAGGGCTTCAATAAAACCACTGCCCAAGAAGAGTGAGGGGGCATGCCTCAAGGACTACTGACTGGTGGCACAAACATCTGTGGTGATGAAGTGCTTTGACAGGTTGGTTATGGCTCATATCAACTCTTACCTCAACAAGAACCTGGACCCAGAACAATTTGCCTACCACCACAACAAGTCAACAGTGGATGCGATATTGTTAGCTTTAAGCTCTGCATTGGCCAACTTGGACAATAAAACCACATACACATCAGGTTGTTGTTCACAGGCTACAGTTCGGCGTTCAACACAATCATCTCCTTCAAACAAGTTACCAAGTACATAGAACTGGGTCTCTGTGCATCCCTCTGCAACTGGATCCTTGATCCACAGATCACAATCCGTGCGATTGGCAGCAGTTCAGTTTAGTTTTGTTTATTGTCATGTGTACCGAGATAGTCAAAAGCTTTTGTGGCGTGCTATCCAGTCAGTGGAAAGACAATACATGGTTACAATCGAGCTATTTACAGCATATAAATACATGATAAGAGAATAACGTTTAGTGCAAGTTAAAACCAGCAAATTCCGATCATGGGTTACACAAAAAGCTGGAGAAACTCAGCGGGTGCAGCAGCATCTAAGAGGCGAAGGAGATAGGCGACGTTTCGGGTCGAGACCCTTCTTCAGACTGAAGAATGGTTTCGGGTCGAGACCCTTCTTCAGATGCTGCTGCACCCGCTGAGTTTCTCCAGCTTTTTGTGTAGCCCTCGATTCTCCAGCATCTGCAGTTTCTTCGTTAACAAATTCCGATCATGGATAGTCCAAGGGTCACCCAGGAAATAGATAGTAATTCAGGACTGCTCTCTGGTTGTGGTAGGATGATGCAGTTGCCTGATAACAGCTGGGAAGAAACTGTCCCTGAATCTGGAGGTGTGCTTTTTCACACTTCTATACCTTTTGCCAGTTGGGAGAGGGGAGAAGAGGGAGTGGCCATGGTGCGATCCGTTCTTGTTCAATTCACTGCAGTTCCTGCTCAATAATCCTCAGCAGAGGAGCACCAAGGCTGCGTGCTCTGTATTATTTTGCACACTTTGCACTATTATTGTTTGGTTTATTCTATACTGAACTTCTTTTTGTTGTTTATTATGGTGTTTATAAAGAACTATATTTACATACTGCCTCGAGGAAGAATTTCATTGTTCCGTTTTGGGACATATGAAAATAAAACACTCCTGATGTTTGACTCTCAAAATACTGTTTGTTAGGCTATATTCATGTATTTGTCTTAGCTACACCAAATTCCATCAGGTACCCAATTGGAAAATGCAACGAGGGCCATAGGGAAATGGGAGGAAACACAGAGCACAACATTTAATTTAATTTTGAAACATCCTCACACTCTCACCACTGCCCTTTCACCAGACCCAATATAATCTTAATCAAATCACCTGAAGTTAAATTTTACAGACAGTTTATAACTTTGGCATCGACATTTATAAGCAGCAAGGGGGATGCCAATTATTGAGAAAAGTTATGGTTTGCCATCATGTTAAGTAATTAAATATCAACAGCACCTTAAATGTAGAGAAACAAATACAGGGTAAATGCCTTATCAAATGTAATTCATTCTGGGAGCAGATGAGACACTTTAGCATGATAGAGTGCTGTGTTGAACTTGTCTTTTGCAGTGTGCTCTGCAGCTCTGTCACACTCCAATGAGTGCTTAGGCGCGTCACTGGGTGCATCATTCATTACAATAACCCAACTCCTTCTGAAATTTGATTAGATAAAGTAATCAGCTTTGTGGAAAAGATGAGAGGAGGCAGAATGTAAAACACATTTTTTGGCATTATTTATAGTGATACTTCAAAAAAGGCTTACATTTTAGAAGAGGTTACTTGGAGGATGGTGGCAACAGCTAACAAGCAGTTTGTACTTGTACACGCTGATAACTACAATACCTAACAGAACATGGCTAAGTGTTCTAACAGAAGTTCAACTTGTACTCAGTAGCGACGTTTGCTGCATAATGACCCTGCTCCCTTCTCTTTAGAGCTGGCTGTTCTCTGCTTGACAGAATGTACAGTGAGTTTAGCTTCATCACTGCTAGGGCTTGAACTCTTTATGGACTCCAGCTTTCTCTGCCGTCAATGAAGAGCTGATCCAAAAGTTGGAGAATTCTGAATTTTTTCTCCAAGTCAGATCAATTGAAGTCTTGGCGGCCTTCTCTTTCACATAAAAATGACATGTATAGAAAATGGAGCGATGAAGCTAAAGTCAGATGGGAAAGGTACACAGGAGTCAGACAACCCAGTAATATAGTTGAATGCAAATATTCTTTTATAGGGAGTTAAATTCATTTTAAAATGTTCATCTTCCCAGTCTTAAGCAAAACTCTTGGCATTATATTTTGAACTCAGTTCAAACTTCTGGAATTGAAGTCTAATAATATCAACAGTGTTGTCCTATGCTGGTATAAATTGTTATTTTCTTACAACAGTGCATCAATCTGTATATGTATGCATGTGGACATCCTGTGATCCTGTGGGCAAGTAGAATCTTTTGGTGTCCTGTAGCAACAACTATGTAGCAATGACTAATAAACCCAGTCTGGTTTGGTTTATTTTAATAAGGAACTGCAGATGCTGGAAAGTCGAAGGTAGATAAAAATGCTGGAGAAACTCAGTGGGTGAGGCAGCATCTATGGAACGAGGAAATAGGCAAAGTTTCGGGTCGGAATGTTTTGGGTCTGAAGAAGGGTTTCGGCCCGAAACGTTGCCTATTTCCTTCGCTCCATAGATGCTGCCTCACCCGCTGAGTTTCTCCAGCATTTTTGTCTACCTTTGGTTTAGCTTAGTTTAGTTCATAGTTTAGAGATACAGCGCGGAAACAGGCCCTTCGCCGACCGAGTCCGCGCCAACCTGCGATCCCTGCACATTAAAGGGCCTGTCCCACCAGCATGTGGCTGCATGCGGCTAGCGCGACAAAACCGGAAGTGGGGTTCGCGCGGAGGTCGAGTGATCCCCGAGCGAGTTGACGTGAAATTCGAGCGAAGTCTGCGGGAAGGTCGCGCGTGACGTCATTTTTATTCATATAACCGGGGGTTGCAGGCTTTAGTTCCTGTGGCGCACACTAATACTTTACCCACAATGTACTTTCTCTAGGATTTCCACAGCTTTACCATTTCCCTTACCAAGGAAGTTATTTTTGTTTATAGTTTATAGTTTATAGTTTATTTTGCTAGATAAATCCTTGGACGCTGCTCTAACATTTCTATTTTATTAATGACATTGGCTATGAGATTACTTGATTCTTTTTACCCGATCCTGCTTAATTCGATCACATGTAAATTTAAGATGCATTATCATTATGGAGCCATAATTGCTGCTTTAAATTTGTTGTATTGAAAGTAATTAGTCTAAAAAGTCTTTGATAGCTTATTAGAACATATGGGATCAAATATAACCAAGCTCAACCCGTGAAAACTGCAGGGACGGGGAAAAGTGGCCAAACTTCCCCATTTTATTTATGAACTTTACAGACATTGAGGTTCCCTCTGGAGACAATGATATGGGCATAATTTGTATTAGCATTGGTTTGCGATTTTCACAATGCACACGGCCTCAATGCGGCTGCGGGCCGACAGGCCGTTGCCATGCGGTATTTTTTAACAGTGTCAGTTTTCGGAGCCCCGCGCGATGTCGGGACCAGCTCCGCACAACTCCATAGGGCTCCGCCGATTGAAGTGGGACCGGCCCCTCGAGGCCTTACGGCTCAAGCGACCACGTTAGGTCACGCTCGCCGCATGCAGTCACATGCTGGTGGGACAGGCCCTTAACACTATCCTACACACATTAGGGACAATTTACATGTACATCAAGCCAATTAACCTACATACCTGTACATCTATGGAGTGTGGGAGGAAACCGAAGATCTCGGAGAAAACCCACGCAAGGTCATGAGGAGAACGTACAAACTCCGTACAGACAGCACCTGTAGTCGGGATCGAACCCTGGTCTCCAGTGCAATTCTACCACTGTGCCACTCTATGTTGCCATGTGACTTTTGACTATGAGTGGAACTACATAATTGTCTCAATGGGCTATATCAAGACATTCAGTATATTTGACTGAGCTCATCGAACAATTGGACAAGTTCTTTAAAGTGAAGAAGGTGATATAATGAAGACCCAAAAGTGTGATATGTGACAGCAAGAAAGTAGTACTCAAGATAATGAATCGGTCAGTGGAAATGAAGAACTTCCTGTACTATGCATGGCAAAACAAGTGTTTTTTAAACTATTGTGCAGAAACTGAAACATGAATTTAATACAAGATTGTGAGAAAAAGATGAAAGCAATAAGTTTAGGTGTCAAAAGTAGGGTGAGACAATTAGTGATTGTATTGTTTCATTAAAGAACTTATGCTTGCATCAAAAAATTGGTACATTTTTAGACAGCAACTGATTTATTTGTGGACTGGAAGATCAAAGCTATTGAGCAAGCAACAAATCACATTCAAACTTTCATGTAAAATTGCTGTTTTGATGGAAATGGCATCTACGGACATTAGACAATTACAGCCACCACACATTATTGTTATAACTGTAGCCCATGGTCCGAGAGTGATAACAAAGTCCACGGCTATCAAACCAGGCATGAAATCAGTGCATTCAGTTGTTATTGTTACATAGGCCATCACTCACCACATTATTGTCAGTTTAGAACAGCCAAGTTTTTTTTTGGTTGTCAAAAAAAAACACCTGTTGACAGTCTACAGATGCAGGGCCAAGACAACCAATAAAGCACTTCCCATTGCATTTCAAATTGTCAAAAGAAAAGTGAATATCATCATTTGGAAGTAAATTTTGATGATTTTGATAAAAAAACTGTTCCATAGAAAACCTATTCTGATGATATTTAAGAGACATTATTGCAGATGGGGTGTGCACCAGAGCAACACCTTTGACAGTGATACAGTATCAGTCTGAAGAAGGATCCATTACAAATGTCATCTATCCATGTTCTCCAGAGATGCTTCCTAAAGGGCCTGTTCCACTTTCATGACCTAATTCACGACCTCTGCCGAGTTTGCCCTTGACTCATATTCGCAGCACGGTCGTTACGAGGTCGTAGGTAGGTCGTAGCAGGTCGTGAAGCTACTCTTAGGTACTCGTGGTATCAAGTAGGTCGTGGCGTTTTTTCAACATGATGAAAAATGTCCACGAGTAAAAAAGGTCGTGAATTAGGTCGTGAAAGTGGGACAGGCCCTTAACTTGAGATTACTCCAGCAGTTTGTGTCATTTAATGATTACCTTCAGATCACTATTTAAAACTGAATAGTATTGAATCGGCTAGTTCTTAGATGCTGGTGTAGTTGACTAACAAGTTGGACATTTAAAAAGCTCTTTTATTACAACCAAGCATACATAGAGAGATACTATCTCAAGGGATAGTCTCATGTTTTATATAAAATTGTTAAGAGCCTTAGCAGAATTGGTGGTCTGGCCTATCTTGCTTCTTGAGGAGAAATAGCATGGGAGAAAAAAAAATGAGAGAAAATGAAAAGTGTGTTGAACTTGGAAAGGTGAACGGCAATGATGTCATTTCTGATATCTGCTTCTGTACCAGGAACATGAATTTTTCATATTTGACATATCAAATGGCTTAAGGCCAACAATTAATACCATTTGTGTTTGATAGGAATTGGTCTGAAAATATGTGCCCAAGGTATGAAATGTTGTCATGGGAACAGTATGAAGAGTTTTTTTTAAAGTTCTATTCCTGTGGAAAGTTGATTTCCTTGAGCAACAATTAACATATTATCTAATCGTAACAATATAGAGCACATTATCAGTTCTTGGAGGCTGACAATAGCATTCTTCAAATATTGCACTCGATACCTTGAGGTTTCAAGTATACTCTTTCTATCACAGAGTGATTTTTGGACTTGGCAGCGCAGTGTAACTAGGGTCTACCAGCACGGTGGAGTCTCAATGTATCCTGCAATGCGGTGAATTACACTGGCAACTAAGAAAATGTTATATCCAACATGTACCTACAGGTGGGAGAATTAGACTATTCTTAAGCAGAAAATTATTCCAGATAGTTTTCTGATAATAGTTGCATTTCTACTTTATCCACTTCCCTTCTTTAAATCGCAGTGACAGAACAGTTAGAGAGGATTAGAAATGTTAACTCTCTGGCCTGTAATGCTGTCGTCACCATGATATGTTTGCACAGTGCCCCCTTTCACAGAATAAACTGACTTGTGGTACAACTTAAAAATTCTATTGCAGACTGATGGTGCACGTTGAGATCCTAATTCTATCCAGCCATTTTCTTTGTGTTAAGATGTAAAACCTTTGCATAGTTACTTTCTAAGTTCTTGCAGGTGCTCTTTGATTGCAGGATTCTGCAGGTGCACCTGACGTTATAATCAAGATTGGCTTCGATCCAAAGACAGAATAGCTTGTCCACGGACATTGATGTTTTATCTGGTGTGGTGGAAGGTCATATGGAATAATAAGGAAGATCCAAACACCGGTATAAATTTGAAGATAGACACAAAAAGCTGGAGTAACTCAACGAGTCAGGCAGCATCTCTGGAGGCAAGGAATAGGTGATGTTTTGGGTCGAGACCTTTCTTCAGACCCACAATTCTGCAGTCTCAATCTGGGGACAAATCCTATTAAAAACATGTCTCTAAAGACAATGGAAGTGAAAGATTGTGAAGGCTTTCCCCAGACTTTTTAAAGTAGGATTTGCATTGGATGTGAAAAGGTGTCTGACTTTACCATCAAAGCTGCACGGAAATATAAACTTTGGAAGCCCCAATTTGGGAGAGTTCACTCGATTAATTTAATTTTATCTGCATCTACAGCCTATCAGTATGTTCACATGGCCAGGAAATACTGAAGTTAATGGCAAGTTGTTGTATCTTCAGTGCAGTGCCTTTTCCCTGAGTCTGGCTTAAGTCACTTTAAAGTCGACTGTCAGAAGCAGACAGGCAAATGGTGATTGCCTGGCTACTTGCATCGTGTATGTGCACATAAATGTTTATATATCCATAAACAATCCTGAAAATACATTTCTCCCCTCGCTTACATTCTTCATTTTTCCCACCCTTTCTCTCCCAAGCCCAATACACTATCCATTGTTTGTCCAAGAAAATGGCCCAATGATCCATTCGCATGTCTCGGTCTATGCTGTTCCATAATCTCTGGCATGGAGACATAGAAGGTTGGTGAATTTTTAATGGAAAACAAAGAAATTGCAGAACAGTTAAACAAGTACTTTGGTTCTGTCTTCACTAAGGAAGACACAAACAACCTCCCAGAAATACTAGTGGACCAAGGATCTAGTGGGAGGGAGGAACTGAAGGTAATCCACATTAGTCAGGAAATGGTGTTCGGTAAACTGTTAAGACTGTAGGCAGATAAATCCCCAGGGCCTGATGGTCTGCGTCTCCAAAGTACTCAAGGAGGTGGCCTGAGAAATTGTGGATACATTGGTTATCATTTTCCAATGTACTCTTGACTCCGGATCAGTTCATGTGGACTGGAGGGTAGCTAATGTAACCCCACTTTTTAAGAAAGGAGGGAGAGAGAAAACAGGGAATTATAGACCAGTTAGCCTTACATCCATAGTGGGGAAGATGCTTGAGTCGATTGTTAAAGATGTTATAGCAGCGCATTTGGAAAGCAGTGTTAGCAGTCAAAGTCAGCATGGATTCATGAAGGGGAAATCATGGTTGACTAAACTTCTGGAATTTTTTGTGGATGTAACAAGTAGAATGGATAAGGGAGAGCCAATGAGGGTAGGGTATTAACAGGGATAGAGATCTGGTTTGCAGACAGGAATCAAAGAGTAGGAATTAACAGGTATTTTTCAGAATGGCAGGCAGTGATTAGTGGGGTGCTGCAAGGCTCGGTGCTGGGAGCCCAGTTATTTACAATATATATTAACGATTTAAACGAGGGAATTCAACGTGACATCTCCAAGTTTGCGGATGACACAAGGCTGGGTGGCAGTGTGACCTGCGAGTAGGATGCTATGAGGAGTGGAAGATTGTAACCTTCATGTGGTCCGCCCTGTTTTGACTAATGCAATCAACCCGACATGCACAAACGGAAGATCAAATAGAACAAGTTGACCAACAACTTTAGGCTGTGCACGCCACACGAAAGAAGAAGAAGATGCTATGGCTGCAGGGTAACTTGGACAGGTTGGGTGAGTGGGCAGATGCATGGCAGATGCAGTATAATGTGGATAAATGTGAGGTTATCTACTTTGGTGGCAAGAACAGGAAGGCAGATCATTATTTGAATGGTGTCAAATTAGGAAAAGGGGAGATGCAATGAGACCTGGGTGTGCTTGTACATCAGTCACTGAAAGTAAGCATGCAGGTACAGCATGCAGTGAAGAAAGCTAATGGCATGTTGGCCTTCATTGTGAGTTTAGGAGCAAGGAGGTCCTACTGCAGTTGTACAGGGCCCTGGTGTGACCGCACCTGGCGTATTGTGTGTAATTTTGGTCTCCAACTTTGAGGAAGGATTGCCATTGAGAGAGTGTTAAATCCTGGGATGGTGGGACTGACATATGATGAAAAAATGGGTTGACTGGGTTTGAATCCACTGGAATTTAGAAGGATGACAGGGGATCTTATAGAACCATATAAAATTCTTAAAGGATTGGACAGGCTAGATGCAGGAAACATGTTCCCGATGTTGGGGAGTTCAGAACCAAGGATCACAGTAAGAATATGGGGTAGGCCATTTAGGACTGAGATGAGGAACAACCTTGACCCAGAGAGTTGTGAATCTGTGGAATTCTCTGTCACATAAGGCAGTGGAGGCCAATTCACTGGATGTTTTCAAAAGAGAGTTCGATTTAGCTCTTAGGGCTAAAGGAATCAAGGGATATGGGGAAAATCAGGAACGGGCAACTGATTTTAGATGATCAGTCATGATCATATTAAATGCTGGCTCAAGGGGCCGAATGTCCTACTCCTACCTATTTTTCTCTGTTTCTATGTTCTATGTTTCTGAAGCTCTGCACAGTTGTAGTTTCCTGATTTTCTTTGCATTATTCAGTGCCTCCTTCCAGCACAGATCTTGGAACATTAAAACTACATTCTATCATTCTGAAGGTCCATGTACATTGTACTGTAAAGCGAATACTAACTTTTGAGAATTATTTTCGGCTAAATATGTGCTCTAAAAAACATTGTTTCTGCTTTCCCGATATATAGTTTCTTCCTCAAAACATAAACTGCTGGAGTTATTCGATGGTCAGGCAGCATCTGTGAAGGGAATGGGCAATATGTTGGATCCGGACCATTCTTCAGATTGAATGGAGAATGGGGGACAAAGCCTGGCAAGTGAAAGATGGTTCTGATTTGTTCTGTACCTTTACATCACCTGGCCTTTTCTCCAGAGATGCTACCTGACCAGCAGCATTTTGTGTATATCTTCCTGGCAAGTGATAGATGGATATGGGCGAGGGGAGGGGTTGAAGATGAATTGAGTAAGGAACAAAGGCTAGAGATGAAATGGGGACATAAGGGTGTCCAATAACGAGAGAAGACAGATCTTTCTGCAAGATGCCATATTTCACCACTTTTACCATCTCCAGACTCAAGAATTGACCCCTGTACCCATTTGCCACTTTAAAAATAACTAAAAGATTTTAACGATAAAATCCAAGATATTTATGAAATCTAAAACAATGTAATCCTCATAGAAAATATTTCAGAAGGGGGGAGGGGGGGGGGGGGTTCAATAGCTCCCAGATCACAGTTAGGAATTTCCAGTACTCTATGCCTTTTTATCAAGTGAGCCTTTCTCCCTGTCCCTTGTGTTTTAATGCATCCATGAAAAACTCCACAGCTATTTTTTTCCTTCTCTGTACCACTGGCATTTCATTTCTTACAGGGAAAAAGCTCCCTGTTGTTGTGGAGCACAAATGCAGATTCAACAACTGCTAGTAATCTCTTAGGATACATGTTTCAATTCCAGATTATATAAACTGCACTCATCAAGCAAGGCAGATGCTTTTAAAGACACTTCAGTGTTGACGTTGATGCTAAAGATTCAATATTTTTCTCACTGTGGCTGATTTTCCCAGAAAACAAAGTGGAAAAGTGAGAGCATAGGCATCCTGATAATTTCCTTTCCATACCCTCAGTGATTTTTTTTTTAAACTGGAGTTTGTTTAAAAAAAAAATGGGTTAATGCTAATCACAAATAAAGATCTTGGGCTTCATAAATAGATGCAGGACAAGAGCTTAGATGGTTTGTTGAACCTTTATATAATGGTTGGTTACAGCATCATCCAAGCATTGCTCCAGTACTGATTGCTCTACTTCAGAGAGGATGCAAAGGCCCTTCACTGGGTTCATGGACAGAAGTTCACTAGAATACCAGAATAGTTCAGGAATAAGGAATTCCAGTTACAAGGATGGACAACAGAGTTGGGGTAAGAAGGGGTGGGGGTGTGGGGGGGAGTTAGTGTAGGATTGTTGGCAAAAGAGGGAGACTTGTCCTTAGAAAAAATAAGTTTAGGAGGATTTAATTTGATAGAAGTACAGAAACTCATAATAAATTTAGATAGGATAAATGGAAAAAATGTTCCCAATAATGAAGGAGTAAGAACCAAAGGACATTGACTCATGGTGATTAGCAAAAGGTTCCGAATGGCAAGAAGAAAAATATATTTATGCAGCAAACATTTATGAAGCTCCTAAAATATGATGGATACAAATTCAAATGTGCCTTATGCAATTAAATTAGATAATTGTTTGGTGATAAAATATGTACAAGATAACTATTTTCAGGAAATTTGGGAGAGTGGGGAAATGGAACTCGTTGGATTTCTTTACATAGACTCAAATAGCCTGATTTGCAGCAAAAAGGCTAAGAGACACTTTCATTCTAAATTGGAGGATGAGCTGGATGTTCGGCTGCTGTGGCAGGTTTGCGACTTCCGACAAAAGATAACCAAATGGCAGTTCAAATGGCTGTAAGGCATCACTCCCAGGCAAACTCAATGCATCTATGCACACTTCGAAAGAGAGAACACCAATGTTCCTCCTTGAGCCTCCATAGCCCCCATGGCATTGCAATCTCAGTCACCAAGGCT
The DNA here is from genome assembly GCA_035221665.1 of Okamejei kenojei. Taxonomy (NCBI): domain Eukaryota; kingdom Metazoa; phylum Chordata; class Chondrichthyes; order Rajiformes; family Rajidae; genus Okamejei; species Okamejei kenojei. The sequence continues at coordinate 50,151,773 of CM069140.1, read as the reverse complement.
GACGTCAGAAAATCCTTCGGGTGGGTGAACCCCCCGAAAGCGTCTGGACCTGATGATGTACTTGGTCATGTTCTCAAAACCTGAATGAACCATCTCACTGGAAGATTTACGGATATCTTCAACCTCTTATTACTGAGGTCTGTGGTTCCCACCTTCTTTAGAAGAGCAGCAATAATACCAGTGCTCAAGAAGGGTAAGGTGACATGCCTCAATGACTATCAACTGGTGGCACTAACATCCATGGTGATTAAGTGCTTTGAGAGGCTGGATATGGCGCCTATCAACTCCTACCTTAGCAAGAATCTGGAGCCACTACAATTTTCCTACCGCCACAAAAGACAACAGTTTGTGACACCTCTGGCTCTCCACTGTGCACTGGACTACTTGAACAATAAGAATACATACATCCGTCTGTTATTCATTGACGACAGCTCACAATTCATCATCGTCACCCCCTCAAAAGTTGTTACCAAGCTCATGTAATTGGGCCTCTGCACATCCCATGGCAACTAGATCCTCGATTTCTTCATCAACAGAACACAATCGGCATGAATTGGCAGTTATACTTCTTCCTCAAGAGCCAACAGCAGAGTCCACACTGGCAATTGATCTCCCACACACTAGTTCCATGTTATCCCACTTTTGCATCCTACACACTGGGGACAATTTATGGAAGCCAATTGACCTACAAACCTGCAAGGCTTTGGAATGTGGGAGGAAACCGGAGCACCTGGGGAAAACCCACCCGGTTACAGGGAGAACATACAAACCACACACAGTTAGCACTATAGTCAGGATCGATCCTGAGCCTCTGGCATTGGAGGGGGCAGCTCTACTACTGCATCATTGAGTGTTATTGTACTCTCTTGAACTTCTACAGGCATATGGTAGAAAGCAGACTGTAGACTGGTTGCATTGAGGCCTGGTTCAGCTGCGCGAATGCCCAGGAACAAATGATTATCAAAAGTGGTGGACACTGCCATCACAGGTACTGACCTCCCCACCATCAAAGAGATCTAAAGGCAGTATTGCCTCAAAAAGGCAGCCAATATCGTCAAGAACTCACACCACCCTGGCCAGACTCATTTCACTCCTGCCATCGGGAAGAAGGTAAAGGAGTCTGAACGTGCCCTCAGGTTCAAGAACAGCTTCTTCCAACAAGCATCTGGCTCTTGAACACCACATATACCAACTTAATTATGAACGACCAACTGCCTTGGTTGTACTAAGGAGTTCAGTCTCTTTTGCACTAATATTTGGGTTTTCAATTTATTAAACTTTTTTTTGTTTATTATGCTAGGTATGAGGCCTGTGTTTGCAGAGCTGTTATGCATTTGTAAATAAGAATTTAATTGTTCGTTTTTTTCTGTTGCAACAATTATACACTCTTGAGCTTCACTGTTACACAGATTTATCTGCCTAAAACTTTGACCCATACCATTGTTATTTTCGGCATTACAGAATTTAACAACTATTTTATCCAGCGTGAAACAACCATTCCCAGATCTGTTGATACGATTACTGAAATGTTATCGGGCATTTCCAGGATGAGGTTCTATATGTAACTCTGTTGGCAGTATTCCATAAGCCCGAAGGGACATTGAGGGAACGTGATTTTACTGTGGCAGCAGATTCTTTAAATTGAATGGAAGCATGGTACATAAAATGTTGCAAAGTTAACATGTGACACAGCTTAAGATAACATTGACCTCACCAACCTTAAAGTAACAGTTAAACAAACCTGGTGTACAAGTAATAAACCAATAGATGGAATACAACCCTGCTTCCGTTTAAGAGTTCCTTCCGTTGGCCTCAATTTTCACCAAACCCTGAGATCAGTTCTGCTAAATTAATACTAGCTGTGATATTTTAGCTTCTTATCTCTTTCTGTCCTTGGCCACAATGCTATATATTCTCTTGCAAGACGCCCAGTTGGCAAACAGTTTAATTCCCCTTCCCACACTGACCTTTCTGTCCTGCGCCTCCTCCACTGTCAGAGCGAGGCCACACGTAAATTGGAGGAACAGCACCTCAGATTTTGCTTGGGCAGCTTACAACCCAGAGGCATGAATCTTTATTTCCCAAACTTCAAGTAACCCTTGCATTCCGTCTCTCTCTGTGTCCCTCCCCCACCCTAGTCCTCTTGCTAATCTCACTGTTTATATTCACCTTGACACCAACCAACAATAGACCATTGTGGGCTCCACCTCTCCACCAGGCTCTGATCTGTTCTGTACCTTCCCATACCTCTAGTTTCCCCCTCCCTGACCCTCACTCAGTCTGATGAAGGGTCTTGAACCAAAACACCACCTATCCTTTTCTCGAGAGATGCTGCCTGACCCGTTGAGTTACTCCAGCATTTTGTGTCCACCTTTGGTGTAAACCAGCACCTGCAGTTCCTTCTTACACATATTTTTTTGCACCCTGACTGATTTTGTCTGCAATTCCTTTGATCCTAGTTTAAGGCTTCAATGATGAACACTAATCTGATGGAGGACAGGCAACAACTCTGCATTTTGTGAGACGTGCTTTAGTCAGCCACTGTTGCTTATCGAGTTCTGTTCGCTCTGTCATGAACCTTGTTTATTTTTATACATCTGCATGGGCGGCACAATAGCGCTGCTGGTAAAGCAGCTGCCTCACAGCGCCAGACATCTGGGTTCAATCTCAACCTCGGATGATGTCTGTGTGAAGTTTGCACATTCTCCTGGTGGCCGTGTCGATTTCCTCCGGGTGCTCCAGTTTTTTCCCATATCCCAAAGATGTGTAGGTTTGTAGGGTTAATTGGCCTCTGCAAATTACTATGGTGTGTAGAGAGTGGATGAGAAAGTGGGATAACATGGAACCAGTGTGAACGGGTGATCACCAGCATGGACTCAATGGGTCGAAGGACCTGTTTCCATGCTGTATCTTGCAATCGATCTATTAGTTTGTCCCATCTTACCAGGAATTAGCTGTGGGCTGCCACCTTTCCTCCTGGATTTGATAGATTTGAATGGAATTTCAAGTAGGAAATTCAAGGTTGAACCTGTTAGAGTTTTGAGATCTTTAATTTTGCTCTTAAACAGGTAACAGTGGACCTTAACCAAGGGCAACAATACAGCATCACATGACAATAGCTCTGCTAATGATTAGTGTATGAATAGTTTTTGCAACCAGAGGTTTTCTACAAATTTATTACCAACTTGGTCTATTTGCATTAAATATTGTATGGTTTCCTGGACCCACTCCCTCCAAAAAACCCAATGACCAGCCAGTAACAATCCTCCAAACTCTGCGTGAGACCACACTGATCCTAATCATTGAGAATTTAATTTCCTTAAAAAAATACTTCATTTCTTATACAACAGTATAATCTTGGCATGATGGAAAAATATATTGTTGACATATTCAGCTAAAGTTGCAGCTTATAATCACTCTCACTTTGTGTGACAAACCTTGTTTACAGTACAGTCAGTGTATTGGCCAAATCTTTATCTTGTTTCCTAGATGTTTTGTTCATATGGAGTTCACATTCGTTCACAGATGTTCTACTAATAAAAATGATAAAATCATCACTTGGACGATTTGACGTTTTAAAATCATCTGAAAACCATCCTATGCTGATCTATTATCTACATCAATGTACAAAATTAGACTTGTGGAGTGTCAAAAGTACCAAAGCCTGTCTTTTTGGAAGAACATGACTATTTCGGATGAACATGGCCATATGCGAGAGAATATAGATACTGGAATTTTGACAGAAAAATAAGTGCTGGAGGAACTCAGCGGACAGGCAGTATCTGTGATAGCTTTATGTGTAATATTATCTGATGTTACTGGATAGCATTCAAAACATTGCTTTTCACTGTACCTCGAAACATGTGACAACAATAAACCTAAATCTTAACAGTGCTCACGCCTGTTCTGCAGTGGTTGGGCCATCATGACAATGACATGCTGTCAAGGCTTACATATGGACAAAAGGACATAAGTCATATGAGCAGAATTAGGCCATTTGGCCCATCAAGTCTACTACACCATTTAATTAAGGCTGATCTATCTCTCCCTCCTAACCCTAATCTCCTGCCTTCTCACCATAAACCTTGACATCCATACTAATCTAGAATCTATTTATCTCTGCCTTAAACATATCCATTGACTTGGCCTCCACAGCCTTCTGTGGCAAAGAATTCCACAGATTCACCACCCTCTGACTTAAGAAATTCCCCCTTCTCTCCTTCCTAAAGGAATGTCCTTTAATTCTGAGGCTATGACCTCTAGTCCAAGACTCTCCCAGTAGTGGAATCATCCTCTCCACATCCACTCTATCCATGCCTTTCACTATTTGGTACGTCTCAATGAGGTCCCCCTTCATTCTTCTAAACTCCAGCGAGTACAGGCCCACTGCCGTCAAATGTTCATTATATGTTAACCCACTCATTTCTGGGATCATTCTTGTAAACCTCCTCTCGACCCTCTCCAGAGCCAGCACATCCTTCCCTCAGATATGGTGCCCAAATTTCTCACACTACCCTTATAGACCCTCCGCATTACATCCTTGTTTTTGTATTCTAGCCCTCTTGAAATAAATGCTAGTATTGTGTTTGCTTTCTCTACACCCCAGTCATTTACTTTGGATGTCTGCACTAATTCCAGGCATGAGCAATAAAATAGCTAAATCTAAATGTAGCAAGATCTTTGCATATATTGGGCATGCAGTGAGTTAAAATCACGTCAAACTTGTACAAGAGAATGTTGGCTGACTCAAGTGGAGGTCTTATCATTTCTATTCGAGGTTCCCCGTCATTACCATTGCTCAATTCTCCAAAATATATATCCTGAGAATCACCAATGATCAGAAAATAATCTGAAACGTACTCTTAATTACCATGTGCGGACATGAGCGTCGAAGGATGAGAAGCTGAAGCAAAGAAGTGGAAGCCAAATAACCAAATGGAAACTAAGCCGAAACGCCAACTAACCGAAAGGTGTGGGGCCAGCCTGTCCCACACCTCTGCTCCACCCGGCGCTGCCGACACACAGCCCGTCACAGTGCGGAGACAAGGTGGAGGGCGGCCGTGGCCGTGGGAGAGTGGGGGCTGTCCCAAGGGATGCCCTCCTTCGGCCGCTTACAACTTGGTGCTCGGGTTCAGAGTGCCCAGTCACCTATGGCGTGTGTGGGAAAATGACCCCAATCCATCCGTCTCCACCAGCCAGCGATGTGATGGATGTGGGGGTCTGGACCAATCACTGACAAGTACCCTCCCCCCCCGGTGATGTCATGTCCGTTATTTAACTTTTCGGCAGAGCGGCCATTTGGTGAGTTGGCTTGTTGACTTTGATAAAGCCACCCATGGTAGGCTGATCAAGAAGAGTAAGATGCACAGGATTAATAGTGACTTGATTGTATGGGTTCAGAACTAGCCTACTAACAGAAGACAGGGGGTCCTCTTCACCCTGCCTCTTCTTTCCCCTCTCCTCCTCCCCTTCCCCAATCACTCCCTCTCCTTTCCCCTACCCTCAGTCACTCCCTCCCTCCCTCCTCTCCCAACCCCCTTCCTAGCCCTCTATCGCCCACTCCTCACCTCCCCCTAGCCCCCAACTATACTACCTCACCTCCCCCCACTGCCCTCCTATCCCTCTATACCCCCTCCTCCCCCATTCTCCCTCCTCACCACCCCAGGATCTTTCCCCTCTCCTCCTCCTCTTCGCCAATCCATCCCTCACCTCTCCCTCCCTCTCCTTTCCCCTACCCTCAGTCACTCCCTCCCTCCCCCCATAACCTCTCCCCTCCCTACCCCCTTCCTATCCCTCTATCCACCACTTCCCCCACTCCTCACCTCCCCCTATCTCCCCTCACTTTCCCTCCTCACCTACGCCACTGCTCACTCTCTATTCCCCCTCCTCCCCCACCAGACATGAGACAGGAAAAAAATGAAAAAAGAGGCAGAGATAGATTTCTCCATGGATTTTGAAATTCGGCAAGGCCCTGCTGCCATCGCGAGGCCCCACCACTGCCGTGAGGCTCCACCACCGGCGTGGCCCCATCGTCGCGCAGCCTTACCGACGCAGTCTCGATGGTTCCAGGATCGCTACGTAGAACCCCAGCTGGGGCCTCGTGGGTAGTAGCCTGGGTCTAGATAGAGCTCTAGGGGCTAGTGGAATCAAGGGATATGGGAAGAAGGCAGGCATGGGTTATTGATAGGGGACGATCAGCCATGATCACAATGAATGGTGGTGCTGGCTCGAAGGGCCGAATGGCCTCCTCCTGCACCTATTTTCTGTTTCTCTGTTTCTATGGGTCGGACGAAGACGAAGCTCTAGCCGGCGGAGTGTTAATGATGTTCACTCTGCTCCTTCAGCTTTATATTCTCCTCGCTGGGCGCTGCCCATGACTGACAGCGGACCCGGCCAATCATGGTGCAGGAAGGGGCGTCGCTGCCCCGGCGATGGACAGCAGAGGAGACCAATCTGTGTGACGGAGACAGACAGGAGAGGAAACCAATCTGCGCATGTGTGATTCTTAAGATTTTTAAACCCTGATAACTTTTAAAATATGCCATCGCTTGGAATAAAACGTGTTGCCCTTGTAGCACAGGAGAATGGTGAGTAAGGTAGCGAAAAATTTGTAGCGCTATCCTGTACCGTTTTTGCGCAAATAGAAAAAATGCAAAACCGGAAGAGCACAAGATCAGCGTTTTAGTTATGCATAGATAGATGTGCAGGACATGTTTTTTAAACAGAGGGTGATGAGTGCCTGGAAAACGCTGCCAGTGGTGGTGGTTGCAGCAGATACATTAGTGGCATTTAAAACATTTTTGGATAGCATATGGATATGCAGGGAATGGAGGGATATGGGTAATGTGCAGGTAGATAAGTGATGGCATCTTGTTTGGCACAGACATTGTGGGCTGAAAGGCCTGTTCTTGTGATGTACTGGAAAAAAACATAAAAAAACAACCATCCCTCTGTCCTGCATGCAATGTAGGAATACAACACAAACAGATCCTACAAATCAAGCCAGAGACCATTACCAAAATTAGGCCTTGATGTCACCAATTGATCCACAAGAGTTCTTTGTTCCACCCAATTTAAAATGTTTTACCCTTCTCCGCCCAGTGTTTGGCGCCAACTCTTACATCACAGTCACTGCAAAAAGAAAAGTGACTGATACAAAGTATTCAACACAATAATAATCTTTGTCTGCACTCTGCCTACGTTACCTTGACATAAAAATATGAACTCTTTCATGTCCATATCTGGCAGCTGACTTTGAACGTTTCCCAGCAAATTTCATGAATATCTCTCTCCCCTGCCTGCCTTTACATGGCATTTAAATTACCCATACACAAAATATTTATGCAATTATGTTTTCAAAGAGAGCCTCGTTTTGAATTATGTTAACTAAGAACTCTATAAAAAGTGGACGCATACAACAAATGGGCAGGACATCATTGCCAGCAGCAATCATCCTATACATTTCAATTTCCCCTTGGTGGTACCCAAAAAACATTGGTGGGTCACAGAAACATGGGTTCAGTGTTCAACAATGCGCTCAGGTCCCTGGGACCAAATTAACACATACTCAAGATTCATTGGTCTGTCCAATGCTGAGCCCAGGTGCCTGAGGACCTCCCAACAAGGCCTGAGTTCCTAACACCAACTAAACACCAGGCCCAGATCTCTGGGGACTATCTAACTACCCCAGAAGGACGAGGCAGTACCAAGCTCAAAAACTGGACCCAGGTCCCTTGAAGCCCCAGTCCCACTGGCCCACTGAGGTCCTACACTGAGTCCAGCGGTAATGATGGAACCAGGATCTCGGGGCCTTATCGATGCCAGGTCTCAACTCCAATTGGTCCAATACTAAGCCCCTGATCAGGAACCTGACTGTGGTGGAGATCAGGTATCCAGAGATGAGGCACCGAGCAAGCAGAGACCCAGTGAACATACTAGGACTGGACCAATTGTATGTTGCCCAGACTAGATCTAGGTCCATGTCTAGGTTTAGACCCAGGGGCACAGGTCTATTATATAGAACAGGTGGAGCATTTATGGGTACTGGTTTTTCACACTGTAATGCTAGAGAACAATACTGGTTGTTATAGATGTTTTGCTGTATAACACTGTGCTCAGTACTGCTGAGTACACGGTTGTCAACGTGAAAAAAATAACTGTTTCTATTTCCATAGTTGCTGCTTGATCTAAAGAAAACTGGAAAAGAGGAAGGGCAGAACATAGCCTGGCAGGTCATACTAGGAAACAGTACTGGTGACCACAGTTTTAGGATTGTTTAACACTAAGAAACGGTGACCATAGGTTTATCACTGCATTGCACCGGGATACAGCATAGGTGACTATAGATCAAAAAGGAGATGGAAAGGAACGCTGGATATGTGGCATGTGGACAAGAATGGAGGGGATAAGTGACTCAAAGAGGGGGGCAACAAGGAGAAGGTAAGCCAGCAATAAGAACTATGGTATTTGTGTCTTATGACTTGACTGGACATCTCAGTGACTGTATTTGGTTGTGATGCCACACACAAAGTGAAGGAAGAGATATTTGTTTCATCATTAATGCTGCAATTTTTCCATTTCAAATGTTGGCCTGAAGGGTTAAGACCTGGGATAAGATGGCAATAAATGGGAGCATGCCAATCCACTGAGGGTAGCTGATCAATCCAAAATAGAACATATTGTCGGCCTTGATAGACACAAAATGCTGGAGTAACTCAGCGGGACAGGCAGCATCTCTGGAGAGAAGGAATGGGTGACGTTTCGGTTCGAGTCCCTTCTTCAGACCTGCTTCCAGTCTGAAGGAGGATCTCTACCCGAAACGTCACCCATTCCTTTTCTCCAGAGATGCTGCCTGTCTCGCTGAGTTACTCCAGCTTTTTGTGTCTATCTTCAGTTTAAACCAGCATCTGCAGTTAATTTCCTACACACATTGTAGGCCTTTCTTTACCGACCAATGACCAATTGTGGCATTGGCACCTTCATCAGGTTTAGACCTAATTGCAACCACCAGGACTGTATCCAAGAAATTCAGTAGCGGCCCAAATCCACACATAGATTGGGTATGTGGTATCTTATTGATGATTTAAACATCATTGTGTCAAGTGTAAAATAGATGCAGCAAAGTTGAATAGAGGCCTCAGTGTTCTTGAAAGGGACTGAGCTAGATCTTCAGAGATACTTTCGTAAAATGTGTTAAAGAATTTACAAGAAGTTAGAAATGTAATCAGCTGAAACATGAAAATCCACAGTAAGGATGTATGCCATAGGTCATCCTGGGTAAATGGAACTCATGCAGACTTGCTTAAGTGACATTCCTAACATATTGAACATAGGATGAACTATAACCCATGGCCACTTGTTCAAGCGTAGGATTTCACCACACATGTTTCATTACTTCCTGTCAATTGGGAGTTAGATCCCACATCAAGCAACAAAATAAGGGACCGCCCAGGTTGAGACGAGTTATCCTGAGGTTTACATGTTGCCACTTTTAACTCAGAAATATTATGCAGAATTTACTTAGCGAGCTAAAAAAAATGCGTCTGTTATACTCTACGTGAAATTGTGAAATCAATGCGGGTGGCAGTGTAGCACAGCGGTAGAGTTGCTGCCTTACAGCGCCAGAGACCCAATTCGATCCTGACTGTGGGTGGTTGTCTGTAAGGAGTATGTATGTTCTCCCCGTGACCTGCGTTCTTCTGTGAGTTGCTGCCTAACAGCGTCAGAGACCCAGGTTCGATCTTGACTGTGGGTTTACTCCAGGATCTGCGGTTTCCTTCCACCCTCCAAAGGATACAGGTTTGTAGGTTAATTGGCTTAGTAAATTGTCCCTAGTGCGTGTTGAATAGTGTAAGTGTGCGGAGATTGCTGGTCAGCGTGGGCTCGGCGGGCCGAAGGGCCTGTTTCCATGCTGTATTTCTAAACTAAACTGAACTAAACTAAAATAATTTATGGTCCTTCACAAAGCGGATTGATTACCTGTATCATCTAAGGCAGATCTACCAAAATCTTTTTTCATATTCTAAAGTTCCAGCCGTCGGCTTTTAGTTGAGGAGAAAACAAAACAATACAGCTGACTGGAATTTAAAAACCTCTCTACCAGGATTAGCTCTTTATTACACCACTGCCGATAGCTAGAGCTATGAACTACCACCTCCACATGTTGACTCCATGAAGGGGGGAAGGTTGCAATCGCCACTTCCATTCAATGCAATCTTTCGTCGCGATATTAAAAGGCATGAGGGAACAAGGGAAGGGGAGAGAATTGGGAAAACAGGAAACATGTTAAACAGGAAACATGTTCCCAATAGGCTATCGCATCCATCTGCTGGTTTTCTGCCTGGCAACAGGGATAAAATAAATGGAGATGTAGTCCTGTTGCTAAGCTCAGCATCCCTCCTTGGCAGATTCCTTGGACATATCCTTTTCCCCCCTCCCCACACCCTCTCCATAAATATTGCTGCCTTTGTCTCTTTGAATTTGGATCGCCACCAATAAAAGACAGCTGGCATTAATATGGCTCAAAAGACAGTTTATCCCTCAGAGTGGTCTTCTTAGCTTTCACCGCAGCATGCATGAGAATTATCACCCTCGTCCATATAGTTAAGTGAAAGATTTCACAATAAATCCTTAATGGATACAGCACTGTGAATGGGTCCTTTGCACATTGCATATTGTTGTGCTCTAGGGACAGTTCTAGGCACACTGTCGGCAAAAAGGAAAAAATGCAAGAATATCCAGGTTTTTTTTAATGAAAAAAGTTCACACATTTGCCTGAATGTCCTTTCTTTTTCATTTCACACATTTGCCTGAATGTCCTTTATTTTTCATTTGGTTCAAATGAAGGGGTTAATTCTACTGATTTGGGGTTAATGAATCTGGGCTGCACTTTTTGGGGGCTGCAAATGTGCTGATAGGACTGAGGACACAGAAAGAGAACCACAAAACTGACCATTGGCTTCAACATGGTGTAAGCTGATGATCAGATACATTGCTGGCGGTGCATGTGGAGTAATCATAGGCAGAAATCAACTCAGTAAATTGTTCCTGGTGTGTGTAGGATAGTGTTGATGTGCGGGGTTTGCTGGTCGGCGTGGACTCGTGGGCCTGTTTCCGTGCTGTATCTCTAAAACTAAAAAAACCCTAAAAATTGCTGGGTAAGAATTTGGGGTCTGGGTGAAGCAGCAGATGGAGAAGAGTCAGGCTTGGGTTGATGTGGTACCATTCAGGAAAATCAGTGGGCTGGTTGAGTGGGGGCAAGAGAGGGAGAAGTGCACAGAGTTTAGGTAGTGTGAGCAACTGATGGATGATAGGCAATTAGGACCGTTTTTACTTAAGAAAGGGCTAATTTAAGTTGCAATTCTTCATAGCACTCTGAGAGCCGAGCTGTATTGTCCTCAATAAAGCCGCTCATGAGTGGAAATAAGACCACATTTATGATCGCCACATGTTTACTGGGAAGTTGCCGGGGAGTCGCCTTCATGGTCGGGAGGAGTTCCCACATTCTGGGAACTAGTCGCGGCCTCATTATGGTCGCCGAGAATTTTTCAACGTTGAAAAATTAGCGGCGAGTAGAATGAAGCTGCCATGGAGAGTAGCGAGAATTTTCGTGCCGTGGGTGGGTCGCAACGAGGTCCTAGTGGGTTGTCAGGAGGTCGAAGGTTCTCTTAGGTTCTCGTAGGTTGTAGCCGGTGCTGACGGGTGAATTTCTGGCTTATTAAAAGTTGTCTGGCTTCTTAAAAGTTGTCTCCACTTCTTCTCCCCCCCTTCGATGTGTGTGTTCCACTCTGACAGTCGCCGTTCTAGTTGCCGGTTTTTCAGGCCTGAAAAATCGCCTAAGTGGGACAGGCCCTTAGGAAATCCTGTCAGATGCACAATTGTAGTTCATGCCTGGAATGGGTGATTTTCCACATTGACACAAAATAACCAGGAAATGATTTTGATCCTATCTCCCTTCGTGATAATATGTAGAAACAAAGAACTACAGATGCTGGTTTATATCAAAGATATACAAAGTGCTAGCGGATCAGGCAGCATCTCTGCAGAAAAAGGATGGGTTATGTTTCTGGTCAGAACCCTTTTTCAGACTTTAGCCTTCAGTCTAAAGAAGGGTCCCGATAACAAACGTCACCCATGCTGTTTGTCCAGAGTTGCTCCTTCACTTTGTGTCTCCCTTTGTGATACTCCCAGGCCAACGCAGTTTCAATGCCAAAGCTTCAACCTCTTCTGATTTCACTGATTAAAATCAGAACTAAAAGGGAAAGACAAATATTTTCCCATTACCAATTCGCTTTCCCATCCAATCATAACCATTAGATTACTTTTGTAATCGGTTACAGAGAAATGCAGAACATGCTCTGATCACAGCTCAGAGCAATGCCTCCTCTCACGCTGTGATTTCTCTCTCTCAACACATTTATGCTGCGACCTCTAAGTGAGACTACAAAACTAGTGCCAGATTGTGAGGAATTTTGAAATGTGTTCACAAACTGCTCTGAAATTGTCCCAGTGTACGTTTCACTTGGGACTCCTGCAGTGGCAAAGAAAGGAGGACTTTCATCATATCAGCCTGAGAAGGATTCAAATTCACATTCCAAAAACAGAGAGGGAATTTTTTAATACACTGCCACAACTGTATAGTACTGGGTATTTGGAATGCTATCACTTGGAACAAAAACTGAATGGAAAAGAAGGAATAACAGAGGTATAAGGGAAGACAAAATATAAATTGAATATATTAATGTGTTTATTTTAATATGAAATGGTTAATGTTATAATCATGCATGAATACTTGATCAGCGTTTATTACAAAATTAGAGTGTGCCAAAATTTTAACATTGGTTTATAGGGTTTGTAATTTTGCTAATTCTGCCATTTATTAAGAAATTGAACAGCCTAGGGACAAAAGAAGGAAAGTGAAGTGACTTGTCGATGATCACATGATTAAACAAGAGCAAATTGGAAGTATCATTGTGTTCAATTGGAAGTGTGAATGCTTCGAAATCTGACTATGCAAAATGAGGAACAGAGGTGACAGATGCCCTCTGGACATTACTGGCAGTATTGACACAGGATGCATGTAATGGTCCTGCTGCTGAGGCAGGCATGCATCCAGCATCGACCACAATGATCACTGGCAGCACAGCCTTTCAGAGCAGGGATGTGCCAAAAGGTGGTGACAATATTGTCAGCTCTGTCACCAATGAAAGGCAGCAAATGTGCTGCGAAGGGGCAGCTGTCACCAGGAAATTGGGGGGGGGGGGGGGGGGGGGGGGGGGGGGGGGGGGGGGAAGGCTACAACAAGCCTTGAGAGTGAACCAAGATTGTTGGATGCTGCCTCTGAGGCACCACTGAGGAGGAATGAGATCAGGAATTGGGGAATGGACACCACCAAGAAACACTTGTCCCTCATTCACTTTGACTGAGGAAGCCCTGAGCCCATCAAGAACTAAAGTCAGATTCTCTGAGATGCAAACCCAATGTGTAATGATGAGTATTTAATATGAAATGTTTAGAGTCATCGATCCATGTAGCACAGAAACAGGCCCTTCAACCCTACTTGTTCATGCAGACCAAGGTGCCCTATCCAAACTAGTCCCATTTGCCTGTATCTATCCCATATCCCTCTAAATCTTTCCTATCGATGTACATGTCCACATGTCTTTTAAATGTTGTTATAATACCTGCCTCAACTTTATCTGGCAGCTTGATCCATATACCCACCACCTGAGTGTGAAAAAGTTGCCCCTCAGATCCTATTAATTCACTCCCCTTTCACCTTAAACGTATGCCCTCTAGTTCTTGATTGCTCTATCCTGGGAAAAACAGGCTCTTTGCATTCAACCTATCTATTCCCCTCATGATTTTACACACCTTTATAATATCAACTCCAATCCTCCTGCACTCCAAGGAATAAAGTCCAAACTGGCAACTTACCTTGGGTCCATACCTTGGGTTTGCAAGAAAACAATTTCACTGTGACTTGTCACGTGTGACATTAAAGTATTCAATTCAATTCAAGTCTGAAGCACCTTGAAAGTGGCATCACAGTGGACAAGGTGGTGAAGTTGTATGGCATGTTTGCCATCATAGGTCAGGACACTGAATAAAGAATTTGAAAAATTATGTTGCAGCTGTACAAATGTTTGGTTAAGTCACATTTTAAATATTGTGTGAAGTTTATTGATAGGTCCATAGATAGGAGAGGTTTAGAGGGATATGGGCCAAATAGATCCAGGTGGGACTAGTGTAGATGAGGCAAGTTGTTATGACTCTATTCTGGTTGCCTTACCATAGGAAAGATGTGGAGGTTTGGAGAGGATGAAAAACAAGGTTCACTAGGATGATACCTCAATTATAAAATATTAACTATAAGGAAAGGTTCGGAGTGTGGTAGGTTCTGGAACGCATTGGCAGGGATGGTGGTAGAAGCACATGCGAACGTAATGTTTATGAGGTATTTAGGCAGGCACATAGAAAGACAGGGAATAGGCTGAAATGAACCACCAGCAGGCAGATGGGATTAGTTTAATCTGGCAGTATTTTCTGTGTAGACATGCTCTTGTCCTACATTTTTTTCTGCTTTATTTAAAAGAAAATAATTTAATTTAATAATTTAAATTAAAATAAAAAAAATAGAAAATGTTATTACTATTGAAATCTCAGATGGCAAATGATTGAATCGTAGGGTATTGGATGAATCAAGGAATCTGGGATGGGGCTGGAAAATGATGTTTGAGTTTAAAGATCAGCCATGACCATCGAATGGTGGAGCAAGCTCAAGAGGCCAAATGGCTTGCTCCTGTTTCTATTTCTCATGCTCTTCAAAATGTCATGTAGTACCAACTACATATGTTAAATTATTGATCCAGGGCATAATACTTGTCCTGCTTTCATGAGGCAAGTAGAGACAAGAATTGAGCCAGGTCAAGGGGGCAGATAAAAAATATAAATCAGTTAATTTGTAATTCCAGTTCACTGGGCAGCGCAGTCTTGCTGCAAGTGGTGCAGTTGTCACATAGCTCGAGTGACCCAGGTTCAATTCTGACCGAAGATCTGTCTATGTGGAGTTTGCACATTCTTCCTGTTACTGCATGGGATTACCCCAGAAGCTCAATTTTTCTTCCATGTGCCATAGACATGCTGACTTAGATCACTCTGCATCAATCATATGTACATATGTAGATAGGTGCTGGTTATGTAGGTAGCTGCTCTGAATTACAGAAGGTGCAAACATGTGAATGTCGTCTTCAAAAAACATATTGTCGGCAATGCTGTTGATAAATAATTGTTTCAGCCTTTCTGTGCTTCTACTTTGCAGCATCAAGGTCTTTATGGTCTTAATGATGGGGGAATTCTACCTTATTTGACATAAAAGGAAATATTTGTAGCAACCAAAAGTAGTAGATACAGTAGAGTTCCCTTCAAACACAGGACCAGTAATCAAGCACACCATTCTTTGAGCCTGTTCCACCATCCATATATCGTGAACAGTACTGATCCTCACTGAGAAACGGTGATGGATGTAATGTTACATTTTGTCCCAATACATTTGTGCAAGGTTTCTGCGTGAAGTAGGTTGCAGAGCTTGTAACATAAGATGGCAGCTCAAAAATATCTGATTGTTTTGTTACTGGGCTGGGCCTGGGATCAATGCAATTAACTGTGGCTTGGAACCCCAAAGATGTGGCTTTGTGGTGATATTGTTCCATGCATTTGGCACCACTTCAGCTGGATCCAAGATAGGCCAAGTGACTATTTCCTAATCCCAAGGACAGCTGTACCTTACCAAATTATTTCTCCCTTCATAGAGCTGTGCAGTTCTTTGCCAGATGTAGATCGGGTGAATTAAAAAAAAATCCTCTTTTGTTTTTCTGTCTCTATCCTACTCAATTTCCTTCTTTAAAGGGAGAAGAAGGCAATCTGCTCTCTGGTTTCTGCCAAGCCTGCTAGTACGCCAGGCACCAGGCCCATCTTTCCATGCCTCTGTCACACTCTTTCATGCTATTCATTAACAGTGAATCACACACTGATTTAAAAATGTGATCTACTTCACGTACATTACATTGAATATAAACAAAGATCCATGTAGATAGGCAAGTTTTATAAATGTACTGTTTGTTAAGATCCTATTCATTCCTAGTGTTTTGAAAGTGTCTGCAAAAGATGCCAAGGAAGGGAAGTGGCAGAATTAAGAAATCCATGGCTTGTTCCTGAATGTCCCATCTTTGTTAGACTTCTTCTTTAAATATTTGACGTGTTTTATGTCAAAAACCATAGCTACATTCAATTTTTGGCTACCTACCAACACCCAAAGCTGTGATTTTCTCTATTCACTGTTCGAGTGGCAACGTCCATAATCAAACAATAGGGCTGGTTACTGCACTTCGCAAATTTGAGACCACTCGGACTTCTTAAAGGTGGGATATCGGAATTATACTCGAGGATTATCAGTGTCGGTTGAGGCAGAAATGACCTATGGTTAGAAGTGAAAGCATAAAAGACGCAAGATAGAGCAATGTGTACAATGCTCGACAGAATATTTAACCATTCCATTTTGATGCATTTCAAAAGAAAATACATGAGGTATTATGTTTACCCGTGACTGACAGTTGCACTGAGTCTATAGTTACATCCCGTTCAAGGGATGACTTGTCTCAAACATCCACACCTGTGTTGCAACATGGATGTCAGCTTTGAGCTGGAGGACAGATGGTGCCACATCTCACTTCCAACTCCACTGCTGGAACCACTAGTGTGTTCAATGGTAGAGCTTGAATGGACTGAGCTGATGGATTGCACAGTTTTAGGATCCAATCGAACAGTGAAATCACTCACTTTAATTAAATAGTTAAATATTGGCAAAGAGTGTCTTTATATTTACATTTTAAAATGATCTCTATCAATGTTTCTTATAAGTAATTTGTTTTATTTAATAATTTGAAATGCATCAACAATTAAGAGACAATATAAAGGAATTTGAAGGGCGTTGATGGCAGGGATCTGCCATGAGCTCATAGGGGCATTCCTGGGGCCAATTTCCGAATTTATCTTCAGAGGTTCGGTTGTAGCTCAGACTGAAGAATGGTCTCGACCCGAAACGTCACCTATTCCTTCGCTCCACAGATGCTGCCTCACCCACTGAGTTTCTCCACCATTTTTGTCTACCTTCAATTTTTCCAGCATCTGCAGTTCTTTCTTAAACACTTCAAATCACTTGTGTTCCCAGGATACCGACGGTAGGGCCTCAGTGATGGAAATGCCATTGAATGTCAAGTGTAAGTGGTTGCACTATCTCTAGTTGGAAATGGTCATGTCCTGGCACTTTGTTGCAAGTATGTTATCTGTTGTTTATTAGCTCATGCTAATGTAGTTGCAGTCTAGCTGTATATAGGCATAGAGTGTTTGATATGCAGTGGAGCTAGAAGGGAGATCAGTGATGAAAGAGTTGAAGATGGTTGGGCCTTGGACACCACCCTGAGGGATTCCTGCAGTGATGTCCGGGCTGGGATATTTTTTTGTGTGAAATGTGACTCCACCATTGAGGTGTTTTCTCTTGTGTGTCCATTTACCAATTTTGTTAGATTCCCATGATGCCATACTCAATGCTACCTCTCTCACCTCACCTGCAGTATTCAGTCCCTTGCTCCATATTAGTACCAATGCCATGATGAGGTCCGAGACGTTAGGCATCGATGAGGAGTTTATTGGTGGGAACATGGTCTCAACAACACGTTACTGAAGTTTGAAGATTGATTTTATGGTTCATAAGAAGATTGTATGTGTCTTCCTTTTGTGAACCAGACACACCATGGTAATTTTCTACATTATCGGGTAAGTGGCTGTGTTGTAACTGCACTGGGACAGCTTGGCTTTAGGCATGGCTGGGTTTTGTTGCACAGTACCACAGCTGGGATATTATTTCATCCCATTGCTTTCTTCTAATCAGTGCTTTCAGATGTTTCCCGATATCACGTGGAGTTGATCCAATTGGCTGTAGACCAGCTTTGCCATGGTTGGAACCTCAGGAGGAAGTCAAGATGAATATTCTTCTTGGCACTTTCCTTCAAACATGATTGTGAATGCTTCAGCCTTGTGCTGTGAGTCCTCCATCACCGTGGCTGGGGAAGTGAGATGGACCTTCCTCCTCTCTTTGTATATTTCATTGTCCAACACTGTTCCCGACCACTTATGGCAAGAATGCGGAATTTTGATTTGATCTGTTCATTATGAGATTGTTATGCTGTCTATTGCAAGCTGTTTTTCTGTTTAACATGTATGTAGCCCTGTGCAGTTATACACCAGATTGCCACCTCATCTTTAATGTTTGCCTGGTGTCATTCTTGGCATGTCCTTCTGCACTCCTATTGGATTTGGTTTCACCTCTTGAACGTAACAATAAAGTGGGGGAAGAAATGAGCCATGAGTTCACTGATTATGGTGCAATACATTTTCTGCTCCTGCTGATAGTCCATACCACCTTGTAGATGCCCACTTTTGAATTGTCAGATTTGTTCTGAATCTTTTTAATTTAAAACAATTGTCATGCCACACAAGGTGCTGGATAGATGTCTTGGCATAATAGCAGGGCTTCATTTCCACATAGCCTGTGCAGTGTTCATTTCTACTAAAGCAATCACAGTGAATGTATCTGCCTCTAGACCACTACCATTAGGTTTGGTGTACAAATACAAGCAGAACAATGGGCTTGGAAGCACACTGTCTGAGGTCTAACTTTTGCCTCTTCCAATGGAACAGAAAGTTGTTGTCGAGACATTCAAAAGATTTTGACACCCTCTATATATAAAATAAAGAAACAGGCATACCACTGAAGCTCATCACACTGCTCTGCATCTCAAAAGTTCACTGCACAGCATCTCAAAAGTTCACTTTGCTACCTGATTTTAAATGTAAATACAATACTCTGAATTTTATGCTTATGGTATTCAGCATCTGGCGATAATTTTATTAATTGTCTGACACAGCATTTAGAATGGAATAGCTTCTCCTTGTTTGTGTCGAAAGGACAGGCTGAACACTTCACACAGTGCAGTGGGTGTCTATCCTCTCTGTGTGACAAGTACAAGTCCACAGTAACAAAATGTAAAGTGGCCTCACACAATTCAAATAAAGATATACTGTAACTTAAATTGTGATACAATATCTCCATTAATTTTACAACTAATAGCAAGATTATGCTAATTTGGTAAATTCTCAGTGTGTAGTTATACAACATACCATTGCCATATGAACCTTTCTGTCCTGGACCTCCTCCATTGTCAGAATGAGGCCAAACGCAAATTGGGGTAACTCTTGCATCCCCTCTCCCCCCATCCCTCCCCCACTCTCGTCATCATACTAGTTTCACTGTCATCCTTTCAAGTTTCATTGTGTGCATAACTTGTTATGCAGTTATGGAGTTACTTGTTATGGCCCATTGTGGGCTCCACCTATCCTTGATCATCGTTACTCTTTTGCATAACTTTAATTCATTTGTTCTATATCTCTCTATATCGCCATCGATATCTCTCGTTTCCCTTTCCATGACTTTTAATCTGAAGAAGGGTCTTGAACATTCCTATTCTCCAGAGATGCTGCCTGACCCGCTGAGTTACTCCAGCTTTTTGTGTCTATCTACCATTAGCCCAGTCTGACACTAGATGTAACCACAACACATAAATGATAGACACATCTTAGTCTGTAGACTTATACCAATCAATAAAATGTAAATCAGTATTTGTCATTGTTAGTTGCTATCTCCGCATTTCCCATTCAGTTTGCGACATCAATAGACATGATATTGGCTAAAAAACTTGACTTCAAAAGAAATTAACAAATGTCTGTTTATCATTATGATGAAATAAGACTGGATTAGCAAAGGTGCATTTTGCAATTATTTATAAGAAACAAAGTGCTATCTGATGCTGTTGAGAGAGCCGAGAATAACTGTGTGAAATTTTCATTGCAAGGAGTAGTCCTATGTCAACTCTCCTCACCCCTGCAGGAACAAAAATATTCAGCCGTTGGTGTGGTGCCTTTTTAAGGATTCAATTAACACATGTTGACCTACATACTCCCACAATTACATTTCGGACAGATGCTGCCTCTCTCTCCTCCCATTGTTTCCATTGCTCATCTTTACTTACATACCAGGCGAATCTCAGAAGTTCATTTTCACTTGATTAAATAATTTCCTGTGTTTTTTTCCTTAGCAAAGTACAGAGCTGACATTCCTATTCTAGCAAATCTGAAATTAACAAGCAAAAGACTTTGTTAAAAGAGTCGTAAAGTCATAGAGTGATACAGTGTGGAAACGGGCCCTTCAGGCCAACTTACCCAAACCGGCCAACATGACCCAGCTACACTAGTTCCACCTGTCTGCACTTGGTCCATATCCATCCAAACTTGCTCTATCCATGTACCTGTCTAACCATTTCTTAAACCTTGAACCTATGTCCTCTGTTCCTCGATTCCCGTACTCTGGGCAAGAGATTCTGTGCATCAACCCAATCTATTCTCATGATTTTATTCACTTCCATAAGATCATCTCCTCTTCCTCCTGCACTCCAAGGAATAGAGACCCAGCCTACTCAACCTCTCTCTATAACTCACACACTCTAGTCCTGGCTACATCCTCATAAATCTTCTCTGAACACTTTTAAGCTTGACAATATCTTTCCTATAACATGGAGCCCAGAAATGAAGACAATGCAGTCTCACCAATGTCTTATACAACTGCAACATGACCTCCCAATGTCTATGCTCAATACTCTGACAGATGAAGGCCAATGTGCCAAAAGCCTTTTGGACCAGCTTATCTACCTGCGACTCAATCTTCAAGGAACCATGCACCTGCACTCCTAGATCCCTCTGCTCTACGACACTCCTCAGAGGCCTTAGTAGGTCCTGCCCTTGTTAGACTACCCAAAATGCAACACTTCTCTGTATTAAATGCAACATTTCTCTGTATTAAATTCCAACAACCATTCCTCACCCCATGTGGCAAATTGATCAAGATCATGCTGCAATCTTTCACAACCTTCACAATCTGCAAAACCACCCACTTTTAGATCATCAGCAAACTTGCTAATCTTGCCCTGTACAGTGCATTCAGAAAGTATTCAGACTCCTTCACTTTTTCCACATTTTGTTACGTTACAGCCTTAATCTAAAATGGATTAATTTTTTTTTTTTATCATCAATCTACGCACAATACTCCATAATAAAAGCGAAAACAGTTGTTTAGTCATTTTTGCAAATCAATTAATAAGAAATATCTTAAATATCATATTTACATAAATATTCAGGCCCTTTACTCAGTACTTTGTTGACGCACCTTTGGCAGCGATTACAGCCTCAAGTCTTTTTGCGTCTGATGCTACAAGCTTGGCACACCGGTATTTGGGTAATTTCTCCCATTCTTCTCTGCAGATCCTCTCAAGCTCTGTCAGGTTGGATGGGAGCGTTGATGCACAGCTATTTTCAGGTCCCGCCAGAGATGTTCGATCTGGTTCAAGTCTGGGCTCTGGCTGAGCCACTCAAGGACATTCACAGACTTGTCATGAAGCCACTCCTGCATTGTCTTGGTAGTGTGCTTAGGGGCATTGTCCTGTTGGAAGGTGAACCTCCACCCCAGTCTGAGGTCCTGAACGCTCTGGAGCAGGTTTTCATCGAGGTTCTCTCTGTACTTTGCTCCATTCATCTTTCCCTCGATCCTGACTAGTCTCCCATTTTCTGCCGCTGAAAAACATCCCCACAGCATGATGCTGCCACCAACATGCTTCACCATAGGTATGGTATTGGCCAGGTGATGAGCGGTGCTTGGATTCCTCCAGATGTGACGCCTGGAATTCTGGCCAAAGAGTTCAATCTTGGTTTCATCAGACCAAAGAATCTTGTTTCTCATGGTCTGAGAGTCCTTTAGGTGCCTTTTGGTAAACTACAAGAGGGCTGTCATGAGCGTTTTACTGAGGAGTGGCTTCCGTATGGCCACTCTTCCATAAAGGCCTGATTGGTGGAGTGCTGCAGATATAGATGTCCTTCTGGAAGTTTATCACATCCCCACAGAGGAACTCTGGAGCTCTGACAGAGTGACCATTGGGTTCATGCTCACCTCCCTGACCAAGGCCCTTCTCCCCCGATTGCTCAGTTCGGCTGGGCAGCCAGCTCTATGAAGAGTCCTGGTGGTTCCAAAGTGCTTCCATTGAAGAATGACAGAAGCGACACTGCTCTTCTGGACCTGCAATGCTGCAGAAATTGTTTTATACTCTTCCCAGATCTGTGTCTCGACACTATCCTGTCTCAGAGGTCTACAGACAATTCCTTCATCTTCATGGCTTGGTTTTTGCTCTGATATGAGCTGTCAACTGTGGGACCTTATATGGTGCCTTTCCAAATCATGTCCAATCAATTTAATTTACCACTGGTGGACTCCAATCAAGTTGTAGAAACATCTCAAGGAAAATCAATGGCTACAGGATGAACCTAAGCTCAATTTTGAATGTCATAGCAAAGGGTCTGAATACTTATGTAAATGTGATATTTAAGTTATTTCTTTTTAATTACATGGCAAAAATTTCTAGACACCTGTTTTCGCTTCTTCTTTCTGGGATATTGTCTGTGGATTGATGATTTAAAAAAAATTAATCCCTTTTAAAATAAGGCTGTAACATAACAAAATGTGGAACAGCCTACCATGGAACCTTGTCGAAAATGTGTATACAACAAGGGATCTGAATACTTTCTGCCCATCCAAATGCCTGTATGTTCTCTGTTTAGTAACTTTCCAACTATAGATGGTAAACTCACTGGCCTATAGTTCCATGCATTTTCCCTGCAGCCATTCTTGAATAAAGGCACAGCATTTGCCACCCTCCAGTCTTCTGGCACCTCTCCTGTATTTCAGGACGACACGTAAATTTCAACCAGGGCTCCCTCAATTTCCTCTCTAGTTTCCCACAATATCCTCAGATATATCTGATCAGGCCCTGGAGATTTTTCTACCTTCATACATGATAGTACATTTAGTACTTCTTTGACGCTAACACTGACTGCCCTCAAGACACTTCCATTGACTGTCCCAAGCCTGTTTCGTCTTGAACAGTGCATAACATGAGCAGAGAATAAAAAGATCCACTACTAAAATATCAAACACATGCTACCTGGATGATTTTCTTATACATTATTTCTAAGTACTTACTAAATGAATGTGAACAATGTTTATGGCTGGGCAATTTTAATAATAATAAAGTAATAAATAATTATAAAATAAAAAATCTATAGATTTATATAAAATAATAACTATAATATATCATTTTAAAATAAGCTATAATATTGGCCTTATTAACCTGGATGTTATGGTAATTCATTAACTAATAGGATTTGCTTCTGACCCCAAGAATAACTCCCCTCAATGTGAGGGTATTTACTAGTAGGGAACAAGTCAGACAGCATCTGTGGAATCAATGCACAGATGATGTTTCAGGTTGGAGCTTTTCTTCAGTCTAAAGAAGGTTCCCGACCAATACATCATCCATTCCCTCCATAGATGCTGACTGACCGCAGAGCTCTTTGCAGCACTTCTCGCAGTGTCCTCTAGTATGCTTTAATTCATTAGACCTATTGATAAATGTGGGTTCTTTTCTTGATAGTTGATAGAAACATAGACAATAGGTGCAGGAGGAGGCCATTCGGCCCTTCGATACAGAAATTTGGAATTGTAAATTATCTCTCTACAATACTGCACTGAATGCCAATATGGTGCAAAAAGCTGGTAAAATGTATAGATGGCATAATACACATCATAATAAAGAATAAAAGATAACAGTATTTTTCCACTGTGACATTTCTGAGAAACTCACACTTAAGAAAATCTGCCAAATAATATTTGATTAACATTATGCCACGATCTGAATCTTAGAGGTAATACAAAATCCAGATGATCATTCGATGATGTCATTTAATGCAATGTTCAAGGACTTTTATTGAGATGAAATTGTCTTTGTTTAAAAAGCATTCCATTTTGAAGAATTAGCATTATCTTAATTATCCTTTTGTTTATGACTGCCCAAGCAAGTGCTGGGAACATGGGTAATTAATCCAGATGAATATAACAAAGCAGACTGTAGGGGGACAGTGCCTTTCAATGATCTTGTCTCACAAATCTATCAAGACCTTACCCACAGTCCCATTCAGAGAGTGATCTCTTGACCCATTTCTCCTCTTCCTATTGATTTTCAAGACTGAGTGCTTTTTTCTATGTTCCCTGGTGTTTCACCAGTATTATTCCCTTTTCAGTTGGTAATAGCATAGAAGTAAGGGACCTTTTATGCCTAAACATAATGCATATCATTTCTACTTGTCTGTGCCCAAAGTCCATTCTATTGTAACATCATTTAATTTATTTTTCCTATACATTTCCCCTTAAATGGTATGCAGTTTATTTTATAATATATCTGGGATAATATCACTGGCCATAGGTTGTTTGGCATTCACAATATAACTTATGTTACTATATAACCTAGAGTATCACATGCACCTGAACGCCACACCTCTGTTGTTCCTCCACTGCCCTGCAGTTATATTAACATTCTTACTCTGGGTCCAATTATCTGTTGAAATCAGAATGTTAATCTTGTATATCAAAATGTGCACAAGTTTTTAAAGTGCAAGAGACGCTATGGAATCATTAGACTGTGTTTCCACGGGGAAAATAAATTCCCTGAATAGTCAGTCTTGCCTCAATCTGACCCTCCAACTTGGCTAAATGTTTTTTCAAATTGTCTCACAGATCAGTTGCAGAATTCACCTACTTTTCTCTGTACGTTTTTAGTATCTATTATTTAAGATGTTTATTGCATCCAAAGCTTTAAGGGCCTGAACCACTTGGGCGTCATTTGCGCGTCATTTACGCGACATCATTTACGCGTCACGGCGTACGTGATGCGCGCATGGCGTACATTACGCGCGCAGGGCGCATGGTGAGGCGTGGTGGCACGCAAAATGACGCCCAAATTATGCCCGTGGGACAGGCCCTTTAATCCTCTTGTCTGAAGAAGGATCTTGACCTGAAACGTCACCTGTTCCATTTCTCCAGAGATGCTGCCTGACCCGCTGAGTTACTCCAGCATTTTGTATCTATCTTTGATTAAATCAAGGTTTGACATATGGGACAGTGTGGCACAGTGGAAAAGCATGTTATTACATAGAACTACACTGAATATATTTCCCAGAAATGAGCTTTCAGACCATGCTAGTGTTCAAACCAGTCAAAACTTCCTCATGATACCCTCCTCTCATTTTATCAGCATTAACCTCAATTTATTTCTACCCAAACATATTTATCTCTTTACGCCAAAATGCATTCATATCATCCAACTATTTCATATGGTGACAAGTTCCACATCATCACTATACTGAGTACAAAAGGTTCTGCTCAGTCCTCTATTTGATTTTGTGGTTATATACAGATAACTTCCAGTTTTGCTTTTCCCACAATTAGAAGCCTGGCCTTTTTCAAAGCTTCTCATAATTTAAAAAAATACTGTTAATTCAACTCCAGGATTTATCTTTTCAAGGGAAACCCAGCCAGCTTACCCTTTTCATGATATAACCTTACATTTCTAATATAACCTTGCAAATCTTTTCTGCATCTTCTTTGACCTTTTTATAATGTAACAGTGCAGAACTACACATGGTATTTGAAGTACGATCTAACTAAAGATAGCTAATGTCTCGACTTTTGTGTTTCACCATTCCTATAAATAAGCCCTGAGGATTGAATGACCTGCTGTGGTCTTATTAAGTGGTATTGCAGTTTTTACTAATTTGTATTTGCAGTCACATATTACATTACTCCTCCGTCCCTCATTGGTAATTATTTTCTAAATAATATTTAGCTTAATTAGTTTTCTTATCAAATACAAAACTTCCATTTACTTTTATTAACAGTACTCTGGAAATCATATATTCAGAAATTTAGAAATTGTATTTTTGGCCCAAATGTTTAAATCATTCACAGAATTTATGAATAAACCTGGTTCCACCATTGATCTTCTGCCACTTTACAGCTATCCTTTATGACATTCATCCAGCCAGCTATATATATATATTTCTATGTGCAGGAAGGAACTGCAGATGCTGGTGTAAACTGAAAATAGGGACAAGGTGCTGGAGTAACTCAGCGGGACAGGCAGCATCTCTTGAGAGAAGGAACGGGTGACGTTTTGAGTCAAGACGCTTCTTCAGACTGATGTCAGAGGAGAGGGAGATACATAGATAATCAAGTGTAAGGTGTGAAAATAGGACAAGGGGAATGCAGAACAAGGACAATGTAGAATAGATCATTGGGTTACACAAAAAGCTGGAGAAACTCAGCGGGTGCAGCAGCATCTAAGGAGCGAAGGAGATAGGCGACGTTTCGGGTCGAGACCCTTCTTCAGGCTGGTCAGGGATCAGGGAAACGAGAGATATAGACGGTGATGTGGAGAGATAAAGAACAATGAATGAAAGATATGCAAAAAAGTATCGATGATAAAGGGAACAAGCCATTGTAAGCTGTTTGTGGTGTGAAAATGAGAAGCTAGTGCGACTAGGGTGGGGGAGGGAGATAGAGATAGAGGGAATGCCAGGGCCCGAGGGCTGAGGGAGAGGTTGGAGGGGGAGGAGACAGCAGGGGTTAACAGAATTGAGAAAATTCAATGTTCAAAATAGATCATTGTCAGCTGGGAAAGGTAACAACAAAGCAAACACGAGATAAAACAGTCAGAGATTGTAAAACTCGTCAGAGGACTGGGAAGGGGGAGGGATGGAGAGAGGGAAAGCAAGGGTTACTTGAAGTTAGATAAGTCAATGTTTACTTGAAGGTAGAGCTATATTCCCTGAATCCACATGCTCTGACTTTATTCTACTTTACTCTATTATGTTACAAATTATAAAAGACTTACAAATGTAAGTAAATTATATCTACTACATTACTTTGCCTACCCATCATGTTGTCTCTTCAAAACCAGTCTCCTTTATGAATTGTTACCTTAGCTATCTACTGATTCACAGTCACTATATTTTCTTGCAATAAATTATTACATGGGAATCAAAATTCCTATTCCATACTTTTAATTGTTAAAACTAGCCAATATGAACTCCAGGTGTCTGTTTTTAGCAGTTTTAAAGAAGGAACTGCAGATGCTGGAGAATCGAGGGTACACAAAAAGCTGGAGAAACTCAGCGGGTGCAGCAGCATCTAAGGAGCGAAGGAGATAGGCGACGTTTCGGGTCGAGACCCTTCTTCAGACTGGTGGAGCGGTTTTTAGCAGGTGTGTAAGACAGTGTGGAAATTTTCCATTGCTAAACAAAACAAACACAACTGAACTACTGCCAAAAACACTGTTTTATGTTTTTCTTCAAACGTGTGGTCATCAGTAATCTGGATTCAAAGTTCTATATTCCTTGAGGAATTATTTTGTATTTCCCCACTGTACATTCTGATGAACTTATATACTTCTTCATATATCACCATTGCTTAACGAATCTGCATTGGTTAATTACTGCCAATCAGTCTACTGATAATCATCAAGAAAGTTGATGCTGCATATGTTGGAACCTTGAGCAAAACAAAAAGTGCTGGGGACACTCAGCATCTGTCGAGAGAATGGATAGATAATGTTTTGGGTCTGGACCCATCTTCAGACTCTTTAGAATGGTCCTGACCTAAAATGTCATCTGTCCATTCTCTCCACAGTTGCTGACTGACCTACTGAGTTCCTCCAGCACTTTGCGTTTTGATCATTAACAAAGTGGAGCTGAATTCCAGAGGTGTCTTGTGAATGACTGCCCATGATATTAAGCAGCATCCTGCAAGGATCTTGCATCCTTCTAAATAGCTATCTTTAAGCCATTTGCAATTTTGCTCACTATTTCTTAGATGTTCTTCCTCCTTTTACCGATGTATCAATTCTGGCCCATTCTCCATTTCCACAATTCAGTAACTCTCACTTGTTGGACATCTCGATGACTGGGTTAATGAGGAATCATGTACACAATGCAGGATTTCACTATATTTTGCCCTTACTTACAATTTCTCATCATTTAAACTGGTATAGTTGAGTGCCAATTAATATTATTCTATGTTTTTATATGTTTGCATTTTTCTTCCACTGCCTTTGTATGAAACTTTTTTTTTCATACTTAGTGCTTGCAGACAAATCCAGTTTGTGGTAAGTTTTTAGTGTGTATGAAAGGGCAATTTGGAATGGACAATTAAAGCTGCAGAGCACAGGGGCACAGCAAGTACTGCTGCTGCCTCACAGCTCCAGAGATCCTGGGTGATCTGGTTTTCTTCCCACAACTAAAAGATATACCCTTTGGTTGGTTTATTGCCCACTGTAAATTAACCCTAATGGGGTTGGGAGTTAAAGGGTTATAGGGAAATAAATAAGGGGTATGGGATTGTTCTAACAACTGGCATTGACTTGATGGGCTCCTTCTATGTTGTAAGGAAATATAAATGTTTGTGGCAACCATTTCCCACATGGCTGTTGATTTACAAACCTATAATTTCTTAATAATGACAAAATTCACGACAGTGTAGGTCTTCCAAAATTACATAGAATTTACAGAGCTGAAGCAGGCAGTTTGAACCAAACTATAAATGGTGTATTCATCATCTACAAAGATGAAACTCAGGTGCCTTTGTGACCACAAGGGGAAAATCATATCCTTACTTAATGCATGTTCTCTCCATGCTCAATGCAGACAGATGCTGGTCTGTTATGAAATGGCTGTAGAGAGAAATTAAGAATCAGCTCCCCCACAGCAGCAAATGTGCCAGTAGTCAATAATGCAACATGCAGAGCAGGTACCAGACTTGACTGCTTGTCTGTTCAGGAAAGCGATTTCTGCACTTTGACCCAAGAGAACAGAAAAACTTCGCTTTGACTCCCATTAGCATCAGGCAGTGCGGGCAGGAATGGCCTTGGCCGTGACATTTCCACTGTAGACAAACAGTTGTCCCTTCATCTCATCTCATGCATATGAATAGGGGGGAGGTCGGCAGTGGTGGAAATTTACTTCAGCAATACCAGGAGGAATAATGATTGAAAAGAAATGAGGGAAAGGTGAAGGAGACTTATTAATCCATTTAATTCAATTATTTATATGAGAGAAACGGAGACCATTACTTCTCTTTTACACATTCAATTTTTAGACTTTATCTGCAGTTATTAAGAATATTTCTTTCCGACGATTCAAAGATTAAAAGATCTGGACAGACAGATAAAAGTTCACTTTGTAGGACAGTTACATGCATTAGGCAAGCAATGCAGTAACTAAATTTAGACCAGTGAAAGATATTGCTCACACATCAGCCCAGAATGAAAGGTTGGTAGTTTCATAATTACATATATTAATCACCCAGTTTAAATGATGACAGGGATGTAATCTGGGATTGAATCATGGTCTCAAAACAGCATTGTATGTAATTTCCAGCCAATATAAACTCTGGGTGTCTATTTAGCAAGTGTTTAAGACAGTGTGGAAAGTTTCCACTGCTAACCTGAATGAACTCAACTGATCTGGTGCCATAAAAATAGATTTGTGTTTTCTTAATGAAATGCCTTAATTTGCTCAATGCCTCATCATTCTTGCCACACCCTGCCTGTACAATTCTATCATTCTGCCCGGTAAATGTATTTTATTACAGCATGTCTTCCATAGATGCATCAATGAGCTAATAAAGTAAGCCGGTGCAAAGCCAGAATAGAGTGAGGCTGAAATAGTTCATAAGGCAGTGTTGTTGTAATACCATGTGCAGCATCATTGCAAGGAGTTACACCAACTGAATTTAACATGGTGCATGATTTACAAATATGTAAACCTTATTGGCCTTCTCGTACCCCTACTCCTTATATTATTATAATGTACCCTTGATGATATCAAGATAAAACATGCGCCGCATTTACATTCATTTAAGATTAGCCTTTAGCAGCGTTTTGAAGTTTAATTGATGATGGTTGTAAAAATAAAGCACTATAAATAAGAATGATTAAGTGTAATATAGTTCCTGAAAATAGAGGTAAAATTAAATTGGTTTTTGATTTATGCTCCATGGCGATGATGCCTCCTAACTCCCCCCAGGCAGCTACTCTTTCTTGCCCCAGTTTTGAAGAAAATTATTATAATTCAGAATAGTGCAAGCAAGGTGAAAATACTGTCCATACTCGGCGGTGATTTCCCCAATACTAATCCATTAGCCACAGTTGTTGGGAAACTGTTCGAGTTGGATCAGGATTATTTGCAATATAGATATGTGACAAATAAAATTGACTTTGACTTTGACTATATAATTAAAATATGTATCTGGGCTTAATTGAAAATAGTGTTTTTTCTGGGCAAATTTGTGGCGGTGTTAATGAAACAAGCATTATAAAGTGTTGTAACAAACTTAGAAACTGGGTGTTGTGTCTGGAAGATGATGCCCTTGAGGCTTGAATTTTATATGCTATCTTTAACAGTATCAGGAGACCTCTAGCTACTCACAGTTCAACCACTATTCACGTAAGAATTCTAAATTGTCTACTCACTGTCTAGCTTTCCAGAGATTGTATTCCACACTTCACTACTAAATAAGGGTTTGCATAAATGAGGTACATGCACCCTTCATAACTACAGCAGTCCCACTGACAGGTGTCTCTGATGATGTATGCAAGCCAATTTAAGCTAATGATACAAAATACACCATGCTGAGAAGACAATGGAGAGATTGGTGGCATGATACCTTCACTGTACACCTGTGAAAATATATACATTTTTTCACATTCACTTCTGCTTTTATTAATCTACAGTTTATATAATCGACAAAATATATTGAAATATAGCACCCATCAACTAATTCCTCCTTTGTTTCAACTTACAGAGAATGTGGAGTAGGCTTTGTTACTTGGTTGTTTCTATTGCAGTTTTTGTGCACTTTGGGCGTGAGTGCTTTGTTACTAAATCAACCCATTTGCCCAGCAGTGCCGCAGTAAGAGCAGCTGGTTTACAGCTACAGGGGCCTGGGATTGAACATAACCTCAGGTGTGAAGTTCACAAATTCTCCCTCTGATTGTGTGGATTTCTTCAGAGTGCTCCAGCTTCCTACATCCCAAACATGGTTCATTGGGCACTATAAATTACCCCAAATTGGAGCTTAATAGCAAAGCAAATTCAAAGGAGTTGAATGGTAAGTATGAGAGAGAGGGCAGCATGGTGGCGCAGTGGTAGAGTTGCTGCCTTACAGCGTCAGAGAACCCGGTTTAATCCTGATTATGGGTGCTATCTGTACGGAGTTTGTACGTTCTCCCTGTGATCACGAGGATTCTCTCTGGGTGCTCCGGTTTCCTTTCACGTTCCAAAGACATACAGAATTGTAGGTTAATCGGCTTTGGTAAAAATTGCAAATTGTCCCTAGTGTGTGTGCAGGATAGTGTTAGTGTATGGGGATCGCTGGTCAGCGCGGACTTGGTGAGCCGAAGGGTCTGTTTCCGCACTGTATCTCTAAACTAAACCAAGAATAAGTCACAAAGGTACAAGAATGCACGAGGACAGTAAAACAAGACCAATGACATTGCTCCTGTGGCAGTCAGCATGGAACTCAGGGCCAAATGGCCTTCTTCTATTGCAATAAAATATATAAAGTTCATCACTAATCCAACAATTTACATTTTTACCAAAGATTGGTGGGGATTCCACATCACGTAACCCACTCCCTGATAGCCCAAACCATCCCTACCATTCACAGGACACAGGTTGGCAGTGGGATGAAATACACTCCAGCTGCCAGTATACGTGCAGCTCAAATAACTTACAGTGGCTTGCAAAAGTTTTCATACCCCCCCTTGAACTTCTCCACATTTTGTCACGTTACAACCACAAACGTAAATGTATTTTATTGGGATTTTATGTGATAGACCAACACAAAGTGGCGCATAATTGTGAAGTGGAAGGAAAATGATACATGTTTTTCAAATTTTTTTACAAATAAAAAACTGAAAAGTGTGGCGTGCAAAAGTATTCAGCCCCCTTTACTCTGATACCCCTAAATAAAATCCAGTGCAACCAATTGCCTTCAGAAGTCACCTCATTAGTAAATAGAGTCCACTTGTGTGTAATCTTATCTCAGTATAAATACAGCTGGTCTGTGAAGGCATCAGAGGTTTGTTAGAGAACATTAGTGAAACAAACAGCATCATGAAGCCCAAGGAACACACCAGACAGGTCAGGGATAAGTTGTGGAGAAGTTTAAAGCAGGGTTAGGTTAAAAAAACATATCCCAAGCTTTGAACATCTCATGGAGCACTGTTCAATCCATCATCCGAAAATGGAAAGCACAACTGCAAACCTACCAAGACATGGCCGTCCACCTAAACTGACAGGCTGGGCAAGGAGAGCATTGATCAGAGAAGCAGCCAAGAGGCCCATGGTAACTCTGGAGGAGCTGCAGAGATCCACAACTCAGGTGGGAGAATCTGTCCACAGGACAACTATTAGTCGTGCACTCCACAAATCCGGCCTTTATGGAAGAGTGGCAAGAAGAAAGTCATTGTTGAAACAAAGCCATAAGAAGTCCCGTTTGCAGTTTGCCACAAGCCATGTGGGGGACACAGCAAATATGTGGAGGAAGGTGCTCTGGTCTGATGAGACCAAAATTGAAGTTTTTGGCCTAAATGCAAAACGCTATGTGTGGCGGAAAACTAATACTGCACCCTGAACACACCATCCCCGCTGTGAAACATAGTGGTGGCAGCATCATGCTGTGGGGATGCTTTTCTTCAGCAGAGACAGGGAATCTGGTCAGAGTTGATGGGAAGATGGATGGAGCCAAATACAGGGCAATCTTGGAAGAAAACCTGTTAGAGTCTGCAAAAGACTTGAGACTGGGGCGGAGGTTCACCTTCCAGCAGGACAACGACCCTAAACATACAGCCAGAGCTACAATGGAATGGTTTAGATCAAATCATATTCATGTGTTAGAATGGCCCAGTCAAAGTCCAGACCGAAATCCAATTGAGAATCTCTGCCAAGACTTGAAAATTGCTGTTCACAGACACTCTCCATCCAATCTGACTGAGCTTGAGCTATTTTGCAAAGAAGAATGGGCAAAAATTTCAGACTCTGGCTGTGCAAAGCTGGTAACCCAAAAGATTTGCAGCTGTAATTGCAGCGAAAGGTGGTTCTACAAAGTATTGACTCAGGGGGGCTGAATACTCTTGCACGCCACACTTTTCAGTTTTTTATTTGTAATAACATTTGGAAACCATGTATCATTTTCCTTCCATTTCACAATTATGCACCACTTTGTGTTGGTCTATCACATAAAATCCCAATAAAATACATTTACGTTTGTGGTTGTAACGTGACAAAATACGGAAAAGTTCAAGGGGTATGAAAACTTTTGTAAGCCACTGTATATGAAGCTCCACACCATCAAGGACTAAGAAAGCCATTTGGCCACAAGCAGTAAACAGTGACTCCGGCCTGTGCCATTCACAAAGTCCCACAGACCACTCTGACCTGGAATTATCCTTCATCAACACTGGGTGTAAATCTTGGAATTCCCTATCAAAAGCTGAGGGCATTAAAGACAGCAGTGAATTGAGAAGGCGGCTCATCGCCAACTGCTCCTAGGTAAATCAGGCAGTAAATACCAATCTTGTCAGGTATACAATACCATTTATTGTCATTTGAAAAAGATCCAAGATACAACACAATTTACACAAACATCCATCACAGTAAATCTCCTCCTCACTGTGATGGAAGGCAAAGTCTTATCTCTCCCCTGCACTCCCCATTTTCCTCCCGATGTCAACGTCAAAGCCCCTGACGGGCGATAGTAAATAAGTTCCGCGGCCATTTAGGCCGCGCCAGATGATGCAAGACCGTGCTCCAGGTCTTGATATTAGAGCCCTCGGCGGGTGCTAGCACGTCTCGCGGCCATTAAAGCTGTGCCGGGCGATGTAAGGCCCCGCTCCAGGTCATTTTCAACCCCGCAACTCGGGCGGGAGAAGTTGCCGCTGCGGGAGCTCCGAGAAGCGGTCTCCCACCAGGGACACGCGAGCTCCCGGTGTTACCATCCACCAGACCTGCAGCTGGAGCCTCTGAATCTCTGGGGTCGGGTCGCAACCATGCCCTACCACAGCTCTCCACGCTCCGAAGCCGACCAGCCCCACGATGGTGAGGAGTCCGCAGCTCCGCGACTGGAGCCCCACCCAGGTCGTTCCCTTTGGAGGCCGCTCCACGGTGCTAGGCCCCAACGACAACGGAGACCCGACAGACATAAGGTCGGGTCCTCCGTACAGGGTAAAGATTATAAAAGTTTCCCCTACCCCGCTCCCCGCCCCCCACACCCCCACACATTCCCAGTTAAAAAAAAACCCACTATAACTACACTCAAAGGAGGTAAAAAATTAAAAAAGACAGACGGACTGCAGAGGCCGCTGCAACGTGAGTCGCGCCGCCCACCATACTTACATCCCATGAACAAATAAGAGGTGTATGCAAGCATCTTCTCAAGATCCATACTCAACAGTGCACCTTTAGAAAAAGATGAGAAGGTGTTTCTTTTGTCAGAGGATGGTGAATCTGTGGAATTCATTGCCACAGACGGCTGCAGAGGCCAAGCCAATGGACATTTTTAATGTGGAGATTGACAGATTCTTGATTAGCATGGGTGTCAGGGGTTGTGGGGAGAAGGCAGGAGAATGGGGTTGAGAGGGAAATAGATCACCCATGATTGAATGGTGAGTAGACTTGAAGGACCGAATGGCTTATAATTCTGCTCCTAGAACTTATGAATTATCTTAACACTCTTATTTTCTGTTTTCTTATTTTGGGTCCATTGTGTAATACTGGTGACAACAGACAAATAACAGCACTTTTAAGAATACCGGTAAATTTGCTCCTGGTGTAATTGTTCCTAAGTTTCAAGGAACACGCCTCTCCTGCTGCAGCAAGATGGCCGCCTTCCTTTAGGTCTTGAGCCTTCAGCTACGTTGAAGCTGAAAGCAAAGCCAAGGGCAGCACACAGTAGCTGCTCACAATTGCTTTCAGCTGCCGGGATGAAATAAAAGCTCTCTGTTTGGCCTCAGCTTTGTCATTGGTGTTGCTGCTGCTTCGTTTTAAATGACAGCCCCATGACTGGGGCTGGTTCATGTGAGGATGCTGTAAATGGAAAGGCAGCATCAGTTGTGACCATTGAGAGGGAATTTCCCGACAAAATGTGCTGGCACAATTCACGCCGTTCGAAGAAGGCCATCAATGAATCGGTGCCTCGGTGACAAAAGGTCTTTACATACCCAAAAGGTGTGGGCAGCGAAAGGAAGGAGAGGAGGTCTCATCTATACCATACAGATTAATACAATAGATACCTTTAACAAATAGATCAATTTAAAGTTGTGGACGAGAATTAGACACCAATTATCCTGATTTTACACTTGCCAGCTGCTTAGAAGGGTGAATGCACATGCATCTGGGGACATCTTAGTTTTCACCTAAAAATCAATCATGATTGACAGACCTTGAAATCTAGTTAGAATTTTGAAAAGTCGACCATCCACCATTGCTAATAGCTATCTGACCCTCAGAAACCCCATTATATTTCAAGCCTGGCAGACGAATGAAGAGTTTGGTCATATCTTTGTGTGTTCATCCAGGATTATATTGAATTGCATAAACATAAAACCATTACGTTACATGACATAAAATAATGCCAAGAAAGCACACATGTGAAATTGTCCCTTATTTGAGGAGGCATGACCCCCATTTGTTACAAACAGAATAACGTTTCCATTGAGGGCAGAGAAAATAATGACATTGTGTTCATCTGCTACTATCGCAAGACATCAATTTAGGCCCACGCTGAATTGTGGCTGACATACCCTTAAAATAACAGGCAAGCCTTTCAGGAAAGGAGATTGGAAACAGTTCTTCACAGAAAAGGCTGAGAGCAGAGTGGAATGACAAAAGGCAGTGGGTGCCAGCCTTACTAATAATTTTCAGGAAAGGAGATGAAATTATCCAAGGTCAGGCAGATGCACATTACTGGTGGCAGCAGACAAATGACAGCATGCTGTGTCTTTAAGTTTGCTTTTGGTGTCCTTGTTGCCAATTTCAAATGATGAGGTCTCTCCTGTTGTAAGAGCTTGGCAGTCTTCCACAGGGGTGGAGTATTCAGCTATGTAGAGGCTGAAATAATCTTGAGAGAGGCTCAGTAGCTGCCCACAGTTGCTTTCAGCAACAGGGAAGAAATAAAAACTATCTGTACGGACTACGTGATGTCAGAAGTGTTGCTGCTGCTTCGTTGATATGACAGCCCCATGATCAAAGCTGTTTCTTATGAGTGCTATAGTGGAGCCAGGTGTAAAAACCTCCTTGCCGAGCTCAATTTTGAGGATATTTCTCCAACACTATTACTCTACCTTCCCCCTTGTCATTGACCTGTACAGGATTGATTTCTCTAACTTCAAGTAATGCTTGCATCCCCTCCCTCTCCATCCCTCCCCCACCCTAGTCATCAGACTAATTTCACTGTCATCCTGTTGAGTTTCACTGTCTGCATAACTCATTATCACCTAGTCCAAAGCCAACAATGCCCATTGTGAGCTCCCCCTTTCCTTGACCATTGTTACTTTTTACATATCTCATTGATTTATTTTACATCTCTGTTCTATATTACCGTCTATATCACCTCTCATTTCCCTTGCTCCTGACTCTCAGTCTGAAGAAGGGTCTCGACCCGAAACATCATTTACTCCTGTTCTCCCGAGATGCTGCCTGACCCACTGAGTTACCCCAGCTTTTGTGTCTATCTTCAGGGTTTATACAGTGTGAATCAGCCTGCTTTTGGAGAGCCATTATAACCAGACAGATTGTGTTCACACAGACGGATGTCCTTGACAGGGGTCATGATTCCCTGGGACACCTGCCCTTGCTTATCCACATCCCGCCAGTCGTGCCCAGTCCCTGGCCCCAAGCAGATACATGCTCTGCAACTTTAGTCCTTATCTGCTAAACCTAAATCCCCCAAACATGCACAGACTAATTGTCTGTCCGATGGACATCACCACCTCATGCATTTCCTACTGCACCCCACTCCGGTATTCTGAAATATGATAAACTGCAATAAAGCTACATCAGTAAGTGATATTTGTAGCCAATTGCTAAACATGGAATGTCACTCCTGAAGCTGTACTTCATCATGTACATGTGTAGGAAAGGACTGCGGGTGTTGTTTTAATTGAGGGGAGACACAAAAAACTCAGTGTTGGACGATTATATGATGTTATATATGCTGATTATAATAGCATATAATCCTCCAACACTTTTTCCATCTCCAACGGGATCCCACTACTGGCCACATCTTCCCATCTCCACCCCTTTCTGCTTTCCACAGAGACCGTTCCCTCCGCAACTCGCCCCTTCCCACCCAACCACCCCTCCCCAGGTACTTTCCCCTGCAACCGTAGGAGATGCAACACCTGTGCCTTTACATCCCCCCTCGACTCCATCCAAGGACCCCCAATAGTCTTTCCAGGTGAGGCAGAGGTTCACTTGCACCTCCTGCAAACTCATCTACTGTATCCGCTGTTCCAGGTGTCAACTTCTGTACATCGGCGAGACCAAGCGCAGGCTCAGCAATCATTTCGCTGAACACCTCTGTTCAGTCCACCTTAACCTACCTGATTCCCCAGTTGCTCAGCATTTCAAATCCCCCTCCCATTCCCAATCTGACCTTTCTGTCCTGGGCCTCCTCCATTGTCAGTGTGAAGCCTGGCAAAAATTGGAGGAACAGCACCTCATATTTCGCTTGGGCAGCTTACACCCCAGTGGTATGAACATTCACTTCTCTTTTTTTAAAAAAAATTTTAAGTTAAATTTTATTAGAGGCATGTACATATCATAGTCCGAACCACTACAAACTTTGTTAAATGGTTACATATTAAATATTCAGGATTCCAGGGACTCCGCTACCAATGTAGCTGGGGTCTTCATTTATCGGTTACATATTAACATTGACTCTAATTATTATTATTATTATTATTTTTTTTTTAGTTAGAAAAAATAAAGAGAAAGTAAAGAAAATTAGAAAAATAGAATAAACTATCCATAATACAACTTAGGAGGTAGGTACGTAGGTCAGAGAACATAACTATTCAACTAGTCCTGGGTTCAAGCTTCAGTCAGGTCTCAGCGCCGGCCCATTCTACCCCTTCAAATAATCTATGAACGGGGACCATATTCTAGTAAATAATTCTGGTTTGTCAATTAAGACAAATCTAATTTTTTCCAGATTTAACGTCTCCGACATCTCCATAATCGTCATTTTGAATGTGGGGGTTGCGGGGTTTTTCCAAAATTTTAATATTAATTTTTTTCCCAGTTATTATACTGTAATCAATGAAATTTCTTTGGTTTATTGTAAATTTTAGGTATTGTTCAGATATGCCTAATATTATTAATTTAGGATCGGGCTCCAGTTGAGTATTAACCACTACGGAAATAATTTAAAAAATATCCACCCAAAATGTTTTAATTTTTTTGCAACTTATAAAGGTATGGGTTAAATTAGCCTCAGAGTATTGACATTTATCACAGATAGGAGAGATATTAGGAAAAATTCTATTTAATTTTGTTTTAGAATAATGCAATCTACGTAGTACTTTAAATTGTATTAAAGAATGTCTGGCGTTTAACGAACATTGATGTATATGTTGTAGACTTTCATCCAAAATATCTTTCGTTATGGGTTGACTTCTCTAACTTCAAATATCCCTTGCTTTCCCTCTCTCTCTCCATCCCTTCCCTATTCCCAGTTCTCCCACCAGTCTTACTGTCTACGACTACATTCTATCTCTGTCCCGTTCACTCCCTTGATATCAGCCTGAAGAAGGGTCTCGACCTGAAATGTCACCCATTCCTTCGCTCCAGAGATGCTGCCTATCCCGCTGAGTTACTCCAGCTTTTTGTGTCTATCTTCGATTTAAACCAGCATCTGCAGTTCTTTCCTAAGCAGTTTAAAGGGTTTAGTCTGTACTTCCAAACTTTGGGCCACCAAAAAGCTGCACAGCCCAGAAGATTGTGCGCTGATAACTACACTATTGCCTTACTTTCAGCCATGTTGGTAGGTATTTGGGTCATGAACTAATATAAGTTGTACTTTCATTTTCACTTAGATCATGATCTAATTCACCCCATGAGGATGTCAAGTTGGATTATTTTAAAGGGCATGTGATACTCTGAGATTTCACGAATCACCCCCATCCACAGGGCTGCCTTTCCTGTTTGTGAAATGTCCAACATCTATGATTCCAGCCTTTGTTGGAGATTTAAAAACTGGATCAATAAAGAAGACTATCCCATCAATCACCTACTGAGTGATCACACAGAGGACAAACGCCAACTCTGAGCTATCACCTCATACCTCCCTCTATATGTCTCTCTACAACTAAACATCAGTTGTCTCTCAGGCACTCACATATCTTATTTGGGAAATCTTTCTTTCACAGCTTTAATCCTTTAAGTCACCCAACTCCAAACAACCCATTTCTACCTCCTCTCCAAGATCCACAAGCAGGGTTGAGTGTGTGGACACATTTCATAGTTGCCTGACCCACTAACTTACTCCAGCACTTTGTGTCATTTTGTGTAAACCAGCACTGCAGTTCCTTGTTTCTACATAAAACAGAATTAATTGTATATATATTCATATATTATCTTTAAAATTATACAATACAAAGGTTTAAATCTTGACAAGCTAGTAGTTAAAAGTTTTTCAGTATAGGTTTTTATCTTAGTCATTCCTACTGATTAATATATCTTAATATCTATGTGTGAACACTATTCCATACACACTGCACCTCAGAGGCTATGTCCTGTTCCAGAGGCTAAATAATTTGAACATTCCAGATTCCCCTGCACTGGAACGTGAAGGCTCCCAAGCCAAACATGACTTGAAAGTTTAACTGGGTGATGCCTGTATTAGCAAAAAAGCCGACTCTGCAAGCTTCAGGGAGCACAGCTTAGCAAGAGCCGTTGATTAATACGCCTGAAATTAAACTGTGGGCAGCAATGTATATAAAATTAGCACAGTTTAACAGGGCTGGGGAAACATCTCCATTTCTTTCCTGGCCAATGCTCACCCCTTAGTTACAACCTTAAAAAATAAATACATTTTTCATTCAAATGATTGCTGTTAACAGGACCTTGCTTAACAAACATCAACAGCTGAACTTCCCTTCGCAGTAACAATGATCAAAAATAGCGATAAAATAACTGTGTAGGAAGGAACTGTAGATGTTGGTTTACACCAAAGATAGACACAAAATGCTGGAGTAACTCAGCGAGTCAGGCTGCATCTCTGGAGAAAAGGAATAGGTAATGTTTCGGGTCGAGACTCTTCTTCAGATCGGGCTGAAGAGAGTCTCGACCCGCAACGCCACCTATACCTTTGCTCCAAAGAGGCTGCCTGACCCACTGAGTTATTACAACATGTGTCTATCTTCAGAAAAATAATAGTGGGGTTTATCACACTAAAACTCTTTTTTTTCTTATGTCCAAAGGCCAGATTTTTTTTTTTTAAAGTTCCTTATTAAAGCACTTTGAGACAAATGGAACCTGTGTGGAGATACAGTGCTCGATTATGATAGAAGCAGTTTGCTTGTTAGCTGAGGAATGTGCGTGCATAGGTTTCTGACAGTCACTTATGTGCAATTACATTGCTGCTTCTGTTTGAAAGGCACGCTCAGATACAGCACGCAGTAAAAACCATTGAGGATATTAAGATTTAGTGCTGTTCAGGTGTAAAGCAGGGCAAATAAGCTACTAATTTTCTGGCAGTAAACACAGATACTAAAAGTAGTTTCAGACATTTACTGCCAGATGCATAGAATAGATGCCTGTCATTCTCATATCTGTACAACAAATGCAGTTGTTTAACAATCTGTGAGCAATTATTGGTAGGTTGCAGAGGACACTGGTAGTTTGTCATGTAAACAGTTTTTACGCACTCAGTACGTCATAATTAAAATCATGAAAACATGATTTAGCCAATTTGATGTCCAGACTCCGTTTAAAATCTTTTAAAAAACATAACCACATGATTAACCTTATCTCTGCCCGATATAGTCCGTTCCTTTGGAATCAGAGATGCAAGCAAATTAGTTAAATTGTTAACAGCTAAGTTAACAGTTAAGTACTTTCATGAAGTAGAATGAAAGAAAATAACAACATATCGAAATTATGTAAGATCAAAGGTGTTTTTTAAACCCCCAGATGGTCTCCTGTCTTGAAGATGCCAGATGGACAGGAATACAGTACCAAGGATTTCACTTCCCACCATTGACTCACGCAAGCTATAATCGGAAAAATCTTTTTCACATATAATTAAACACCATTTGCACGATTTCCTGGAAGGGGAATTTCTATTATAACACTAGTGCAGAGAATACGTTTTAATTATTGCACAATTGAGCTTTACTGGGTAACCAAGATTACAATCTGATGTGGTGGCAAGTGACAAAAGAGTGGCTGTAACTCTAATAAAACAGCAACCCCTAGTGGCTAACAGCAGATATTCAGCTATTTGATCCAAATAAAACGAAAGAAAAAAGAAGCAACCATGGAGGAAACTGCAGATAAATACAAAATCCTGGAGTAACTTAGCGGGACTGGCAGCAACTCTGGAGAGAAGGAATGGGTGATTCTTCGGGTTTGAGACCCTTCTTCAGCCATACTGATTCATAGTAGATTGGTAGAAACAAGGAACTGCAGATGCTGGTTAATACACAAAAGGACACAAAGTGCTGGAGTAACTCAGCTCAGGTCAGGCAACATCGCTGGACAACATAGATAGGTAATGTTTCAGGTGGGGATGCTTCTTCAGACTGATTGGCTGAATGGAGGATCAGTCTGAAGAAGGATCCCCAATCCAAAACATCTCCTATCCATGTTCTCCGCAGATGCTGCCTGACCCGCTGACTTACTCCAGCATTTAGTGTCCTTTCATGCTAATTTATACTTTCTTCGCATTATGAGTACTGAATGGAGCAAATAGGTGAGACGTGGTAATGAAGGAGTATTTGTTCAATAAGAGAACACGTTCAGCATGTAAAGTAATGTATTGAAGGAGCAGAAAATGGATAAGTAACGTCTCAGGTTGAGACCCTTCTCACACTGAAGTAGATTGGAGTGGATTGTTATATCATGTTGTAAGATACCAGGTTATAGAGAGATCTTAAGTTGCACTGATGAAACCTATGTTCTGACAGATCATTTTCCCTTTCGAAGGAGTCCATCATTTTTTTTTTTTTTTGTTTATTTTTGTTAGAAGTACAGTAGTGTGGTACTTAAGTACCTAATACGTACATACATATTTCCATTCTTGTACAACTTCGTACTTTTGATTTAATAATAAGAGAACAGTGAGAGAAAAAATAAATAAAGAGTGTCGGAATAGATAGACAAGCGAGTAGAAACAGATAGCCAAAGAAATACAGGGCCGAGATAAGAAGCTAAAAAGATTGAAAGAAAAGGAGAAAGTAAAAGAAAGAGAGATTAGGAGAGATCTACCTATTTCGTATTTTTGCCCATCCATCACCCGGTTCTAAATCATTTAATTTCTTATGTTGCACCATCCACATTTTGAATGTTGGCGTGGTAGCGTTTTTCCAAAATTTGAGTATAAGTTTTTTTGCTGTTATTAGACCGTAATTAAGAAAAGTTTCTTGGAATATAGTTAGTTTACTTCCCTCTTCCATTGATCCAAAGATAATCAGTTCTGTATTGGGGTTCAATTTTGTGTTAAATAGTTTTGTAAAAATTCCAAAAATGTCATTCCAAAATGTATACAGTTTTATACAAGAGACAAAGGAATGTGTTATAGTGGCATTTTGAGTTAAACATTTGTTGCAGATGGGGGAAACATTTGAAAATATTTTATTCAGTCTAGTTTTCGAATAATATAGTCTATGTAAAAAATTTTAATTGAATTAGGTTATGTCTTACATTCATTGAACATTTATTTACATATAATAAATTTTTTCCCCATCTATCATTCCGAATTTTTATCAATAACTCTTGTTCCCAGTCCCTTCTAATTGCCTCTGTCGTTGGTGTTTCTATATTTAGAATTGTATTATATAAGTAAGATATTAAATTGCTTGATTCTGCCTTTCTATTCATTCCTTCCTCCAATATATCTGGAGTTAAAGTTTGATATCCTTGTATATATTTTCTCAAATAATCTTGAATTTGAAGATATTTGAAATATTGATTACTTTTCAAATTATATTTTAGTTGTAATTGCTGGAATGATAAAAGTTTTCCCATTTCATACATATCTCCCATTGTTTTAATTCCTCTCCTTTCCCAATGGATAAACGTTTTATCAATAATGGATGGTTTGAATGAGGGATTATTAGCTATTGGAGAAAGAAGCGATAATTTTCTTAATTTTATTTGTTTCCAAATTCGTATTATACTGTGAATAATTGGATTCTTCTTATATATTATATTGTTCAGTTTCATCGGGGAAAGAAGGATTGCTCCTATATTATAAGGGGAACTTTCCCCTTTCTCCATTCTTATCCAATCTACCTGTTGGGCTGAACTGTCCAACCAATAGATTATATTTTTAATATTCACTACCCAATAGTAATACAATAAGTTAGGAAGTGTCAGTCCCCCTGATTCTTTAGATTTACACGTGTTTTTTTTTAATTCTGTGTGATTTATAATCCCATATGAAGTTTATAATATCAGAGTCTAGTTTTTTAAAGAATTTTTTAGGTAAGTATATTGGTATTGATTGAAATAGGTACAATATTTGTGGTAAGAAGATCATTTTTATTGCGTTTATTCTGCCTATTAAGAACATCGGCAGTGTTTTCCAAAATTTAATCAACCCATGTAATTTAGTTAATAAAGGCATATAGTTTGCGTTGAGTAATGATTTATATTTCCTAGTGATTTGGATGCCCAAATACTTAAATTTTTTTCTGTTGCAATTCTAAAGGGGAATTTCAACAAATGTGTCGGATCTTGAGGTTTTATCGTCACAATTTCGCTTTTGTTCCAATTTTTTCTATATCCTGAAAAAGAACCAAATTCCTCTATTAAGTTTAGTATATTTGGTATGCTAATTTGCGAATTTGTAATATATAGTAATATGTCGTCTGCATATAATTAAATGTTATTATTTGAGTGTTTGGTATTATATCCATAAATATTCGGATGACTTCTTATACTTGCTGCTAAAGGCTCTATCACTAGTGCAAATAGCAGGGGCGATGGTACGCACCCCTGCCTATTGCCCCTTGCTAATTGGAATTTCGGGGATAATATATTATTAGTCAGCATTCTAGCCGTCGGCTTATCATATAATAATTTTACCCATGAGTTAAAGTTATCTCCCATGTTAAATTTTTGCAATACTTTGAATAAATGTTGCCAATCTAC
Source organism: Okamejei kenojei (assembly GCA_035221665.1). NCBI lineage: Eukaryota > Metazoa > Chordata > Chondrichthyes > Rajiformes > Rajidae > Okamejei > Okamejei kenojei. The sequence goes on along the minus strand of CM069140.1, from coordinate 50,107,292 downwards.
TTGATCGAAAGCTTTTTCTGCATCCAGGAGTCCATCATTTTTTATTGCGATAATGAACTTGGTTTCCTTCAGTCCAGTTCCTGTGCTATTTTAGGTGCAGAGATCTGTGGGTTGCTGAGTTAGAGTTTATGAAGCCGGCTTAGTTGACAGAACAGATCAAAGGGAACGAGAGACAACTTGGAAATTGACTAATCACTCGCTGTAGGCCAACAAAGACTGTCGTTTCAAAATTATTTGACACAGCATTCCCTCTCACAGACCTCCACTCTCTTCTCTCAACTCTGCAGGAGATTTATGGGTTTTTAAATCGCCATAGCTGCCTATGCCTTGAAGCATATTAAAACGTCCTCATGTTTTGGCCCCACAGCAACTGTAAAGTCATTTTTAAAGGGATTCGGATGGGTGATAGAAGATGTGACAAGAAGAAAGGATTTCTGACTTTACTGAGATTGGTTTTTAAATCCGGACTCAGAAGTATTGAGCAGCAGCAGTCAAATATCCGTGATCATTTGTTATCTTCTGCACATTCTGAGGATAAGTGCACAGTGGGCTTATACAAAATTTAGTTTAGTTTAGTTTAGAGATATAGCATGGAAATAGGCCCTTCAGTCCACTGAGTCCGTGCCGACCAGCAATTACCTGCACACTAGTTCTATCCAAAGATAGTCACAAAATGCTGGTGTAAGTCAGCAGCACAGGCAGTATCTCTGGTGAGAAGGAATGGGTGACCTTTCGGGTCGAGACTCTTCTTCAGAGTCTAAAATCCTTTTGTGATCTTGTGTCTATTTTCGGTATAAACTAGCACCTGCAGTTCGTTCCTACACACTAGTTCTATCCTGCACACTAGAGACAATTTACAGAAGTCAATTATTCAACAAACCCATATGTCTTTGGAATGTGGGAGGAAACTGGAGCACCCGGAGAAAACCCACGCGGTCACAGGGAAAACATACAAACTTTGTACAGAGAGCACCCATAGTCAGGATCGAACCTGGGTTGCAGGTGCTGTAAGGCAACAATTTGACCACTGGATCACCTTGCTGCCCCAAATGCCACCGTGCTGCCCCAAGGTTTCAGGAGGAGGGGAAAGTGAAGATCTACATACAGGACCAGATCTGGTGAAAATGCCTGCAAATGTAAGTTAACATTCCAAGCTCAGTATGTCCATTGACATGGCAGATAGGGGACTATCGAGGCATCGGTGGTAGAGGCCTGAGAAAGTTAGGCCCCGTTAATAATGCTCATAAGCTGCCTAACACATAAAGAGTCGAGTAAAACATTTGTTATTGATTAACATCAGTAAATTATCTTTTCGGTGACTCAGTCATGGGAAATAGTCACCACCATTATCTGGATGGCCATTTCCAATCACCTTCTGCCGCCCTCTCTCATTTTGCCCAATTGCTCAGTCAGCTGATTTTTCCCCTGCACCATCACTGCGCCTGAAGGAGCAAATTGTTTTTGAAGCCACAGCTGCTGTCCACACCTGTGGGGTTTATGTTAGTGAGATCAGTTGACCAATTTCCTATTGTTCTACTACTGGCACATTGAGCATTTGGGAACTTCTTGGACCACCACTGTTCTCACCAAATTTCAGTTTGCCTTTCTACTTTTTGCCAATCCATAAAGAATAAGAGAATACATCCTCAGTCATCTCATTCCTTTCACCTCTCCTGTTTTTCCACATATTTCCATATCAGAGAAATGCAATAGGTAGTCTATACAACCTGGCAGTAGTTCAGCGATTCCAACAGACTAACAGTATCCTACTCATATTAAGGACAATTTACAATTTTACCAAACCAATTGGCCTACAGACCTGTATGTCTTTGGAGTGTGGGTGGAAACCGGAAATCCCAGTACACGTGGAGTGTGTACTAACTCTGTACAGAGAGCATGCGTAGTCAGGATCGATCCCGGGTCTCTGGCACTGCAACTCTACCGCTGCACCACCGTAGAATGTTCCACTAAAGAGAGGGCTCCGGTATCTGACAAAACTCAACCAGACTCGTTCAGATAGCCAAGATGATTTACACACTATATTACACTCTTCCCTTATATAACAGTTTTGCTCATTAACGCACAATGATAAATGTTTTTGGATAATTGCCTTCACCTCTTCCCTACTACTCACTCTGCTGCTTCATAAGAGGCTGATTGCTGCTTGGTTACGACATAGGTTCTAGTCAGTTTCATCAGACCCATCTGTAGGTCTCTCACACTATCACGTTGCTTGAGTCCTTGTGACAACACGTGGAATGGACAAATCACCAGATTTAACCTTGTGTCACATCCAATGCTGTCTCTGCAAAATTCTCTAAATTCTTTGGAAGGACCAGTGAAGCAATGTCAGTGTACTTTCCCAGGCCAACGTCCTTAGTTACACTGGACAGGAAACATTGCTCAACTACCCGACACCAGAATCCAAAAACAGACACTCGCTTATGAACTCTTTCAAAGCCTCTTTGACGAAATGCAACATCCCTGTTGAAGCCAGGCAACCTCTGGCGTAAACCCACTCAAAGTGTAGAAAAAAAAATTGGGATGGCTTTGAGGACCTCAAGTTCATACATTGGCAGCTGACATAGGCATTGCATGAAAGGCTGAAGAAGTTCCACCCCACCCCAATGTTCACTGCCTGCCCTATTTTTATGGAAGAGTCTGCAGTCCCTACATTCACCTTTTTTAGTTTAGTTTAGAGATACAGTGCAGAAACAGGCCCACCAAGTCTGCGCCGACCAGCGATCCCCGCACACTAACACTCTTGGGACAATTTTACATCCACACCAAGCCAATTAACCTACAAACCTGTACGTCTTTGGAGTGTGGGAGGAAACCGAAGATCTCGGAGAAAAAACACGCAGGTCTCAGGGAGAACGTACAAACTCCCTACAGACAGCACCAGTAGTCAGGATCGAACCCGGGTCTCTGGCGCTGTAAGGCAGTAGCTCTACCACTACACCACCGTGCTGCCCTCATTAGTCTTATCACTGGTAAGGAAATTAGCTTTGAGATTCAGCACGGAAACAGGTCCATCGGCCCACTAAGTGCATGCTGATAATCAATTACCCATTCACACTAGTTCTATATTATCCCACTTCCCCATTCACTCCCTACGTATTAGGGACAGTTCTTTGTTTACAGAGGCCAATTCATCTACAAGCATGCACACCTTTGGGATGTAGGAGAAAACTAGAGCAACCGGAGGAAAGTCACGCAGTCACAGGGAGAATGTGCAAACTCCACACAGACAGCACCCGTTAGGATCGGACCCGGATCCCTGGCGCTGTGAGACAGCTGCTCAACCAGCTGTGCCACTCATATTACTGAAACTATTTTGAGTCATATGGTTAATTTGCAGTTGGAAATATTTTAGATGGGCACTTGAAATGCCATGGCATAGAATGCTGTTGATTGAATGGTGGAAAATGGGATTAGTACGGATAGATACATGATATCCAGTAAAGACAAAGAGGATAGAAGGGCCTGTTTCTGCCTGTATGACTATGACACTATGAGAACTCACAAAACACAAGCAGAGGTAAATCATCCAAAATTGCATGGACGGTCTGAGCAGAAGTAGATGACTGTATGGATTCCAGCCAACAGAATCATTCAACTGCTATAGATTGCAGCTACCAATTGACAAGGTATTGTGTTTTTGTTACCATTATGATGTGTGATTAGTTTCTATCAGCAGGCCATATCCCTTTTAATCCTTTCATTCTCTGCCCTGCAGATGGGATGGATCTCACGATCAATAATTATCTGAATTGTGATAAATTGCAAAATGGAATCTGCATTCTTTGTGTTTTCAAGCAGATATTGTACACGAGCAAAGATTTGACAGCAACAAATCAAATTCATTATTTACAAAAATCGGTAAGTAACAAATGATATTGAATTATACGGGAGTAAAAAGTAACCATGGTTTTTATTAGATAGTTCATTGGGACTCTCAACTTCCATTCTCCAACAGATAGAAAAGATGATTGGAATTGTAAGAATGCCCTCAAGACTGAAATAGCGAATATTAACAGTCCAGTGTTCTCATTCCTCTTGACAAAAGAATGTAATCTTGAATTGTTTCCTGGAGGTACAGGGGTTTTACATTGAAACCATAAGCTGCTACTTACTGCGTTCCTGAGCAAAAGCCAAGAAAATGCAAACAGGGACTAAATGGAAACCCCCTCTCCCCAAACCCCATGTGTGACTCCTCATGATTCTGACTAATCGAACCATATAACATTATGAATAAAATATCTCACAAACATTGTTCTTAAAAATCCTCATAGTCAACCAATATTCATGGGTCCTGACCTCAGTGCTTAGAAATCCCATATAGTGAAACTGGATGAGTTTGACCCAGTCAGGAATTCTGGAGTCATCTAGTTTAAATTATATTGGCAGCACAAGACAGGAACCCCACCAGGAAGGAGCCAAACAGGTCGTGGGAGTTTGGAAATGTTAGCAGCAGCAGCACGTGTGCAATTTCCATATTAAATGAGTTAGTTCATTGTGGTGAAAGGCCAAGCAACCTTTTGGAAGAGGTTCTGAAACAGTTGGTGCTATTGATGATTCATGTGGAGGTATTGCTGGTTCAATGTACCAAGGGGAAAGAGGACATAGTTGGAGATGTGGCCGTGTGTGGGACCTCTATTTCTGGAGATGTGACACGGACCTCCACAGCTGTGGATGTGTTTCTTGGACTTCCACAGCTGTGAATGTTAGTTTATCTATCATGTCAAAGGTCAAACAGCCCCAGGATCCATCCTGGCTTCCAGTATCTAATCCCAATGGTTCCATTCTCCTATCTTGATTCCTGATATCCCTGCAATTTATTTTTTGCACTCATGTCCATCAACTTCCATTCTTTTGCCACCTCGTAAGGGATAACCTATAGGAGCTAATCAATCGCCCTGCATCCGAAGATGTACAAATTCCACGCGTTTGTGAGAGAACTGCTCCAACAGCCACACAACAACATCACCTTCAGTAATCGTGGATGTGATTAGAATCCACATAGCTATCGATGTGACTGGAATCTCTGTGGCTGTTGATGTGACTGGGTTCTCTATAGTTATAGTTCTGAATGGGATCTCTATTGGTGTAATGTGACGACTTATATGACATCACTAATGAAGGAAAGATTGCATTAATTTCGCCGATGACTCAATTGAACTTCCACACGTGTACGGTGGAGAAATTCCTGACTGGTTCCGTCACAGCTTGGTTCACTAATTCGAAGGCCCAAGAAGTGGAAGGTGGAGGGGATTGCCCAGTCCATCATGGGTGCTGACCTCCCCATCATCATACGCATCGACAAGAAGACAGCTAATATCATCAAAGACCCACTCCACCCTGGTCACACTCTCTTCTGGCTGCTACTATTGGGAAGAAGGTACAGGAGCAAGAGAACCATGACCTCCCAGGTTCAACAACACCTTCTGCCATCAACCACAGGCTTTTGAACTCCCTACACAACCCTAATCACCACCTTACCTCATCACTGAACTGCTACGGACTTTGTTTTACTATGGTTGCACTACATTCTTTAGATTGCACTATTATAGTCTAGTACCCTAGTGTACCTAATAATTTATTGTCCTGTATATACGTATACATCATTGTTGTGGTGTTTTCTTTAATGTGCTTGAAAAGGTGCAACATGTAAGAATTTCATTGTTCCGGTCCCGGTGAATATGAAAATGAAACACTATTGACTTTTGTTATCCCATTACTGCTAGAGATTATATTTGGGTACAATTCCAATGCAGCAGCGTTTGCCAATATTTCCACCTTGATGAATGGTAAAAAGGAGACCCATTATCCCGCTGGTTGAGTAGGAAAATCCCAGGATTCCAGATATATTATGTTAACTTTGAATATTTGGCTTGTGATTACTGTTGGATGAGGTGGCTTTCTTTTTAACTTTGCTTAAACCAAATGGAATTTATGCCAAAGAATATCTGCAGAGTGGATACTTGGTATACGTTGGTTCCGTCATAAAGCTGTGGCCAGTCAGGGGCAAGATTCTTATTTAATCCCTCCCATAGCAGCATTTCAGGGTCCAAGTGATGAAAAGTGATGAAAAGGTGACATGGACCATCCCAACTGTCCATTTTCAATTATATTAGCTAAAATACATTTTAGGTTGATAAAATAAAATTGACAAAGATGTGAATGTAGAAGAAATGCCAGAGGCTAATCCCTCAGTCTTACTTCACTACACCTGCAAATTCCACCACTTGATGTTTATTTTCAATTAGTGTATTTCCCACTTACAACAGTTATTAAGCCCCATTGAAATTATCAAAGGTCCAGTAGGATATTATACTTTTACATGATATATATAAAACGAGAACCCGACTAGGACTTTATTCCTTGGAGCACAGGAGGCTGAGGGGTGATCTTAAAGAGGCGCATAAAGTTATGTGGAATAGATAGGGTGAATGCACACTGTACTCAGGGTATGTTTAAGGCGAGAGGAGAAAGATTTAATAGGAACCTGCGGGGCAACTTTTTCCACTCAGAGGAAAGTGGGTATATGAAATGAGCTGCCGGAGAAGGTGGTTGAGTCAGGTACTACAACAACATGTAAAAGACGCATGGACAGGTACATGGATAGGAAAGGTTTGGAGGGATATAGGCCAAGCGTGGGCATATGGGGCTAGACAGGGCATTTTGGTCGTCATGGACAAGTTGGGTTGAAGGGCCTGTACGACTCCAATTGCCCAAATTATGACAGAAATTATTGTGAAATATAACTCTTTGGTTGTTGTGTTTATCAATGACAATCTGCTAAGGAAAGTGTTCAGCAACCAATGGAAAACAATATTAAGTCATCATATATAAGTAGTGCTGCAGTTTTCATTGTAATAAATAAGCTGACCCTAAAACTGAGAGGCATGATTCACCATGTAAAAACTGGCACCACTGCTTTTTACTAACTTGCTGTTAATTACTTCTTATGGAAAGCTATGTGTCCCTGACATTGCTAATCTGTGAAGACCTTAATGAATGTAGTAAGTACTTTGTTACAGAAGATGGAAGTAGTGATTGCATATTTTTTGTTAAATAACTTTGCATGTGTAATTGATTTTCAATTGCCGTCATTGCTCTGAAATCCACCTCTTCATCTGGATCAAATTCTGCAGCACCCCAAGCCCAATCCACTAAAAAAACAGGAGCATGTTTCTAATTGTTGGATTGAGCACAATGATGCTAAAGCTTGTCTCAGCTCCCTTACTGGGTCTGTCAGTGTAAATTCTGTAAGCTTTCAGCATCGTTCAGGTTGTGGGTATGACAGGGAGATAGGGGATCTGAATGTGTGGCTGAGGGGCTCGTGCAGGGAGCAAGGATTTAGATTTATAGACCACTGGGATCCCTTCTAGGGTAGGGGTGACCTGTACAAAATGGATGGGTCACACCTTAACTGTAGGGAGACCAATGTTCTGGCAGGCAGGTTTGCTAGGGCTACACGCTTGGGTTTAAACTAAATAGTGGGGAGGAGGGATTGACAAATTGGGAGTATAAAGATGGAGTTGAAGGGGAAGTGAGTACAGGAAAAGTTACAAAAGACTCCCAAATTAATGGGAAGGAAAGTTTGAGAAGGGATAAGAGAGTAAGGTCAGGGCCAATTGCGAGCAGTGCGAGAGGGGAGGTGAATACCGAGGTCAAAGTGTTGTATATGAATACACGAAATATAAGAAATAAAGTGGACAGCTTGAGGTTCAGTTAGAAATAAGCAAGTATGATGTTGTGGGAATTACAGAGACATGGCTGCAAGAGGGCCAGGGCTGGGAACAGAATATTCAAGGGTATACCTCCTATCAAAAAGACAGACAGGTGGGCAGAGGGGGGGGGTAGCTCTGTTGGTGAGGAATGAAATTTAATCCCTTGCAAGGGGTGACATTGAAACAGGAGATGTGGAGTCAGTATGGATAGAACTGAGGAATTGTAAGGGTAATGGAACTTATCTACAGCCCCCCCCCCCCCCCAAACAATAGTCTGGATATAGGGTGCAAGTTGAATCAGGAGTTAAAATTGGCATGTAGTAAAGGTAATGCTACAGTTGTTATGGGAGATTTCAACATGCAGGTAGACTGGGAAAATCAGGTTGGTACTGGACCCCAAGAAAGGGAGTTTGTGGAGTGCCTCCATAATGGACTCTTAGAGCAGCTTGTACTGGAGCCTACCAGGGCGAAGGCATTTCTGGATTTAGTGTTATGTAATTAACTGGATTTGATAAAGGAACTTGAGGTTAAGAAGTCATTAGGAAGTAGTGACCATAATATGGTCAAGTTTAATCTACAATTGGAGAGGGAGAAGGGTAAATCGGAGTTGAAAGCATTACAGTTGAATAAAGGGGACTATGGAGTCATGAGGGAGGAGCTGGCCGAGGTTGATGGGAAAGATACCCGAGCAGGGATGACAGTGGAACAACAATGGCAGGTATTTCTGGGAATACTACAGAAGGTGCAGGATCAGTTCATTCCAAAGGGGAAGAAAGATTCCAAGGGGAGTAATTCATCTCCTCCCGCATTGATTGCTGCAACTCCCTATACACTGGCATCAGCCAATCATCCCTGTCCCGCCCGCAATTGGTCCAAAACGCTGCAGCGAGACTTTTGATGGGTACTTGTAAAAGGGACCACATCACTCCGATTCTGGCCTCTCTCCACTGGCTCCCAGTACGGTACAGAAGCTCCGCCTATATGTATACAAAGCCCTTAACGGGCTTGCCCCCCCCCCCCCCCCCCCCCATATCAAAAATCTTCTAACCCCCCATTCTACATCCAGGTCCCTCAGGTCGGCCGACTTGGGGCTACTGACTATCCCGCAGTCCAGCTTTAAGCTCAGGGGCGACCACGCTTTTGCGGTTGCAGCACCTAGACTGTAGAACAGCATCCCTCTCCTCATCGGAACTGCCCCCTCCATCGACTCCTTTAAATCTAGACTTAAATCCTATTTCTACTCCCAAGCGTTTCTTGAGGTCCTCTGAGGGAGCGCTGTAAACAGTTTATGTTTGTGTTGTTAGATCTGTGTACCATTATATGTAGCACATTAGTACCTGCACTGATGTAAAGCACTTTGTTGTTTTCAAATGTGCTATACAAATAAAATTGACTGACTGACTGAAGGGGCAAACGTGGCGGACAAGGGACGTCAGGGACAATATAAAAATGACAGAGATAAAGTACAACGTAGCAAAATGATCTGGAAGCAAGAGGATTGGATAATGTTTAAAGAGCAACAGGAGATAACTAAAAAGGAAATACGGGGAGAAAAGATGGGGTAAGAAGGTAAGCTAGCCAAGAATATAAAGGAGGATAGTAAAAGCTTATTTAAGTATGTGAAGGAAAAAATTAGTTAGACCCTTGAAGACTGAAAAAGTTGAATTTATTATGGGGAACAAGGAAATGGCAGATGAGTTGAACAGGTACTTTGGATCCGTCTTCACTCAGGAGGACACAACCAATCTTCCTGATATAGTAGTGGCCAGAGGATCTGGGGTGACGGAGGAACTGAAGGAAATCCACATTAGGCAGGAAACGGTGTTGAGTAGACTGATGGGACTGAAGGCTGATAAATCCCCAGGGCCTGATGGTCTGCATCCCAGGGTACTTAAGGAAGCGGCTCTGGAAATCGTGGATGCATTGGTGATAATTTTCCAATGTTCTATAGATTCAGGATCAGTTCCTGTGGATTGGAGGGTAGCTAATGTAATCACACTTTTTAAGAAAGGCGGGAGAGAGAAAACAGGGAATTATAGACCAGTTAGCCTGACACGGTGGTGGGGAAGATGCTGGAGTCAATTATAAAAGATGAAATAGTCGCACATTTGGATAGTAGTCACAGGATCGGTCCGAGTCAGCAAAGATTTACGAAGGGGAAATCATGCTTGACTAACCTTCTGGAATTTTTTGAGGATGTAACTAGGAAAATGGACAAGGAAGAGCCAGTGGATGTAGTGTACCTGGGCTTTCAGAAAGCATTTGATAAGGTCGCACATAGGAGATTAGTGGACAAAATTAGGGCACGTTATTGGGGGTAGAGTGCTGACATGGATAGAAAATTGGTTGGCAGACAAGAAACAAAGAGTAGGGATTAACGGATCCCTTTCAGAATGGCAGGCAGTGACTAGTGGGGTACCTGCAACATACATTAATGATTCAGATGAAGGGATTCAAAGTAACATTAGCAAATATGCAGATGACACAAAGCTGGGTGGCAGTGTGAACTGTGAGGAGGATGCTATGACAATGCTGGGTGACTTGGAATGGTTGCGTGAGTGGGCAGATGCATGGCAGATGCAGTTTAATGTGGATAAATGTGAGGTTATCCACTTTGGTAGCAAAATCAAGAAGGGAGATTATTATCTAAATGGTGTCAAGTTGGGAAAAAGGGGAAGAATAATGGGATCTGGGGGTCTTTGTTCATCAGTCAATGAAAGTAAGCATGCAGGTACAGCAGGCAGTGAAGAAAGCAAATGGCATGTTGGCCTTTATAACAAGAGGAATAGATTATAGGAGCAAGAGGTCCTTCTGCAGTTGTAGTGAGACCACACCTGGAGTATTGTGTGCAGTTTTGGTCCCCTAATTTGAGGAAGGACATTCTTGCTATTGAGGGAGTACAGCGTAGGTTTACAAGGTTAATTCCCGGGATGGTGAGACTGTCATATGCTGAGAGAATGAAGCGGCTGTGCTTGTATACTCTGGAGTTTAGAAGAATGAGAGGGGATCTTATTGAAACATATAAGATTATTAAGGGTTTGGACACGCTAGAGGCAGGAAACATGTTACCGATGTTGGGGGAGTCCAGAACCAGGGGCCACAGTTTAAGAATAAGGGGTAAGCTATTTAAAACGGAGATGAGGAAACACTTTTTCTCACAGAGTTGTGAGTCTATGTAATTCTCTGCCTCAGAGGGCAGTGGAGGCCGGTTCTCTGGATACTTTCATGAGAGAGCTAGATGGAGCTCTTAAAGATAGCGGAATCATGGGATAAGGGGAGAAGACAGGAACGGGGCACTGATTGGGGATGATCTGCCACAATCACACTGAATGGCGGTGCTGGCTCGAACAGCCGAATGGCCTACTCCTGCATCTATTGTCTATTGTCTATTGACTATTGAAGCTACATATGTAGAGTTATAAGATTGTAAACAGAGATGCCTATGTGCATGGTGTCCTCAGAAGTATTCTAAAGCGCATCACATGCAAAAAAATAGTATTGGAAATGTAATTACTGCAGCTCTAATTTGCACAAAATAAGATCCCACAAGTAGCAAGGAAATCAATCTACCACTGCAAAATGATGTCTAAGCCAACATGGGACTCCCTAAATGTTTGGAACAGTTGTTCAGGGGTGCACTAGATGCAGAGGGCTATCAGGAGCAAAGGCCTTCCATCCAACAATAGGCATAGACATATAGTTACTGTACTAGTGATCACATTCACCAACAATGTGGAAACATGGTCTTCGAAACCTGACAAATTTAAACTCTGCACATATCCTTCAACACTGTGGAGAGATTTTTAATATTTGTGTGTCAGAGCTATACCACACTGTAACAGGCCCTATGGCCCAACTCATCCATGCTGACCAACATGCCTGTGCCTGACCCATATTGTTTCATACCATTCCTATCCATGTATCTGTCTAAGTGCATTTCAAATGTTGTAAATGTATCCACCTGTACCATTTTTCTTTGGTAAGTTGTTTCATATACACTCTGCCCTGTGTGTGAAAAAATGCCCTCAGGTCCTTTTAAAATCTTTGCCCACTCACCTTAAACCACTGCCCTCTAGTTTTAGACTTCCCTACCCTGGGACAAAGACTATGGCTACTCATGTTATCTATGCTACTCATGTTTATATATAGCTCCGTAAGGCCACAACTCAATCCACTATGCTCCTGGCCTATCAAGGCTCTATTTATAACTTAAACTCTCCTGACCCGTAAAATACTTGTGAATAATTGTTGCAGACTTTTTGGTTTAATGATATCCTAGCTACAGCAGAATGACCAGAACTGTATACAATATTCCAAAGGTGGCCTTAACTAACATCTTGTATACCTTTAACATTAAGTCTCCACATCCGTAATCAGTGCCCTGGCCAATGAAGGCATGTGTGCCAAACATCATCACCATGTCTATTGTGTTGCCACTTTCATGAAACTATGTATCTGCATCCTTAATGCCTTTTCTGATCTATAATATGCCTCATGGACCTACCAATATCTGTGCAAATCCTGAAATAGTTTGTATTACCAAAATGCAGCATTTTGGATTATCCCAATTAAAGTCCATCCTTGGTTCATGTCACAGTTGATCAAGATAAAGGTTCTGATGCTATCTTAGATAAGTCTCTTCCCTGTCCACTATACCACCGATATTGGTGTCATCTGCAAACTTACCAACCATGCCACCTACATTCTCATCCAAATCGTTAATATAAGTGGCAAACAACAGTGGACCCAGCACCAATCTCTGCAGCACCCCTCTTCATCAGGTCTTCAGTCTGAAAACAACTCTCTACCACCACACTCCGTTTCCTGCCGTCCAATTGGTTATCTTGCCCTGGATCCCATGAAGACCAACCTTCCAGACCAGGTTACCACGCTGTACATTGTAAGTCTTGTAAAGTCCAAGTAGACAGCGTCTTCTGCACTGGGCTCATCAATTCTCTTGGTCATCACTACAATAAACTCAATTGAGTTATTGAGATCTGGTATAGAAACATAGAAATTAGGTGCAGGAGCAGGCCATTCGGCCCTTCGAGCCTGCACCGCCATTCAATATGATCATGGCTGATCATCCAGCTCAGTATCCTGTACCTGCCTTCTCTCCATACCCCCTGATCCCTTCAGCCACAAGGGCCTCATCCAACTCCCTCTTAAATATGGCAACAAACTGGCCTCAACTACCTTCTGTGGCAGAGAATTCCACAGATTCACCACTCTCTGTGTGAAAAACAATTTTCTCGGTCCTAAAAGACTTCCCCCTTATCCTTAAACTGTGACCCCTTGTCCTGGACTTACCCAACATCGGGAACAATCTTCCTGCATCTAGCCTGTCCAACCCCTTAAGAATTTTGTAAGTCTCTATGAGATCCCCCCTCAATCTTCTAAATTCCAGCGAGTACAAGCCGAGTCTATCCAGTCTATCTTCATATGGAAGTCCTGCCATCCCAGGAATCAGTCTGGTGAACCTTCTCTGTGCTCCCTCTATGGCAAGAATGTCTTTCCTCAGATTAGGAGACCAAAACTGTACGCAATACTCCAGGTGTGGCCTCACCAAGACCCTGTACAACTGCAGTAGAACCTCCCTGCTCTTGTACTCAGATCCTTTTGCTATGAATGCCAACATACCATTCACTTTCTTCACAGCCTGCTGCACCTGCATGCCAACTTTCAATGACTGGTGTACCATGACACCCAGGTCTCGTTACATCTCCCCTTTTCCTAATCGGTCACCATTCAAATAATAGTCTACTTTCCTGTTTTTGCCACCAAAGTGGATAACCTCACATTTATCCACATATATCCCACATATAAAGTCACGATGATTGCCTCGAATCAGTCCTTGAAATTCCAAATACATCTCTCAGAATCCCCTCCAATAATTTAACCATCTCTGATCATACAGTCTGGAAACAGGCTCTTTAGCTCAACTTGCCCACACTGAGCAACATGTCCCATCTACACTAGTCCCACCTACTTGCATTTGGCCCATATCGCTCTAAACTTGTCCTATCCGTGTATCTGTCTAATTGCTTCTTAAACGTTGCAATAGATTAACAGCTACCTCTTCGGGCAGCTCGTTCCATACACCCGCCACCCTTGATGTTAGGCTATTCAGTCTGTGGTTCCCAGGAGAACAAGCTGTCCACGAATAATTAAATATTTCACGGAGAGAACAATGGCTCCATCATGGTCGCACTCCTTTTGTACTTAGTTGGAATGCCAGCCTGACCTGTGAAACCAAACCTCAGCATGGGGCATGAGCTAATAATTTGACCATTTTGATGGATGCATTTCTACTTCTCAATTACAAATTATGTCCGGTTCACAATCTGCATAGAAACATTTTTTAAAAGGAGGATCTTTCTTTTAACTAATTATTTCCTAATTCAAATCTGTTACACTCGTCACCCAGCTGTCTCTCCACTCTGCGGAGCTCAGCAGGACCGAGCTTGCTAGAAACGCACGGTTACAGCCTGTTCCTCCTCAACACTTCCAAGTCTGGCAATGGCAATCAATGCAGACCACTCTTCCACATCTCACAGTGGGGCAGCAAGCTATCAATTCCCTAACTCCGTTGAGTGAATAAATTGGCATTTACCACCAATGCAAGATCAATAATAACTAATAACAGGCAAAACATGGTTTAGTTGCATACAGCAGTTCAAAATTATTACGGTGGTTGTCCTGATCTCCGAATAACTGTTTCTTTAAGTTTTGCAGTGAGATATCAGTAGAAGCCCTGCAAATATTAGCTTGTCTAAAATGAGAAGAGATATATGTGGATTTATTAAATGAAGACATTGCTTTTCATAATGGCAATAACCACAATATTTCACTACTTGAATGCTAGAAAACTAATTTCAACCAAAATATCTTATTCTTATTAAATTCCATGGCTCAATGAAAACAGTTTTAAACCATCCTGTCTAGAAATTGAAAGGCGGCAGTAAAAGATACATTAATGGGCAATGTGTGCAGGTCAAGTAATGTTTTATTTGAGGGGTCCCACTAAAAAAATCAGTAGAATAAGGCTTGCACGTGGAAATGAACCAGAAACTCTGGCTCTGGAGAGGGTCCAGAGGAGGTTTACAGGAATGATCCCAGGAATGAGTAGGTTAACATATGATGAGCGTTTGTCGGCACTGGGCCTGGACTCGCTGGAGTTTAGAAGAATGAAGGGGGACCTCATTGAAACATACAGAATAGTGAAAGGCTTGGATAGAGTGGTGGAGAGGATGTTTCCATTCGTGGGAGAGTCTAGGACTAGAAGTCATAGCCTCAGAATTAAAGGATGTCCTTTAGGAAGGAGATGAGGAGAGGGTGAGTCAGAGGGTGGTAAATCTGTGGAATTATTTGCTGCAGAAGGCTGTAGAGGCCATGTCAGTGGATATACTGTATTTAAGGCAGAGATAGATAGATTTTTGATAAGTACAGGTGTCAGAGGTTATGGGGAGAAGACAGGAGAAGGGGGTTAGGAGGGAGAGGTAGGTCAGCCATGATTGAATGGCAGAGTAGACTTGATGGGCCGAATGGCCTAATTCTACTCCTATTCCTTATGACCTTATGACCTTAAAAGTGCATACTTTGCGTGCTCTGTCATTGCCGAATGCAAAACGAAGGAGGGAGTCGGAGTCTTGGGGGTGGTTAGTGGAGCTGGTTCAAATGTCCCATGACCTGCCAAAGCTTGAGGTGAATTTAGGAGACAGTGTAATGGAATCAAGTGGGTGCTTACCTACTGACTATTTGTGACTCAAAATCCTTTGCATGGCTTCCAGTTATATATTGTATAACTTCATACCTTACTAATCTTGTCAGGACTCCTCTATGTGTGTACGCATCAGAAACAGGGGAAGAAAATTGAGGACATCATGGGACATATTAATTTTACACCTTTCTTTTGCAAATGGTTTTCAATTACGTTAGATCACACAGCACACCAAATCATTTGACCCATGCAGTTCAGTTTCAAGAGAATACCACCTAACATTGAAACAGGGAGGGTTTGGTTTTGATTCCCATTCTGTGCATTGCAAGACTTGAGGCAGGGCAACACTTCTGTTATTACAGACGGCCATAGCCAGGCTGTACAGGAGAGAATCAACCATGGTATTTACTTTAACATTAATGAAGGTTATTAAGTAAGCAAGTGGAAATGTCAGAATATAACATTTGCTAATTAGATTCAAATATGAAATATTGCCACTTTGGTCAAGTAACCATGAAGATTTTTAATCCACATTTAGTTGTATCGGTAGGTGAATAGAAATCCATCTAATATTGAGGATGTCGATTTGATTCTTTACTAATGAAAACGAGGGTGAATTCGTTTAAACTGTTTACAGTCATTAACATCTTACCAATTTCGAGAGCTTCCTTGATCTCCAAGCCACTGGGTGAGCCGGAGGGAGGCTTATAAAGACTTTCATTTTCTGTACCTGTCAGGGAAAATGAACAATGTTCCAATGTTAGGTAGGAATAGGATCAATGTATTCTGCTATTTTATGAAGCGACAGTAAAAATAGCAACCCTATGACTTAACCTGTGTAGTTAACAAGGTGGTGCAAGGTATTGCATTTTGGGAAGTCACACCAGGGTAGGGCTTCACAGTGAATGGCAAAGCTCTGGTGAGTGTTGAAGAACAAGGGGACATAGGTTGACAAGTACATAGTTCCCTGAAAGTGGCATATTGTCTGCATGGACAGGGTGGCGAAGAAGGTGCCTGGCATACTTGTCTTTATTAGTCAGGACATTGTATAGAAGTTGGGAAGGTATGTTACTGTTGTAAAATACAATGGCAAGGCTGCACTTGGAGTTGTTTGTTCAGCTTTGGTCACCATGCTATCGGTAATTCTATGCCATTAAGCATATAAGTGTGCTGAAAATATTAATGTGTGTTTTGCCAGAACTCAAGGAACTATGATGTAGGGAAAGGTTTGTCAGACTAGGACTTTAATCCTTGCATAGAAAATTGAGGGGTGACCTTATAGAGGTGTTTAAATCATGAGGATCATAGATAGAGAAACGTTACATAGTATTTTTTCCCCAGAGTTGGGAAATTCAAAAACTAGAGAGCATAGGCCTAATGTGAAAGAGGAAATATTAAATCAGAACTTGGGGGGGTGGGGGGGGGGGGGGGGGGGGGGGGGGGGGGGGGGGGGGGGGGGGGGGGGGGGGGGGGGGGGGGGAGAGGGCAAATTTTCACACACAGGGTTGCACCTATACAGCACAAACTGCCAGAAATTGTTGCTGAGGTTTTTACAATAACAACACTTGAAAAACATTTATAAAATGAAAGGAAAGGAAGGATTTAGAGGTCATATGGTCATAAGGAATAGTAATTAGGCCATTCGGCCCATCAAGTCTACTCCGCCATCCAATCATGGCTTATCTCCCTCCTAACCCCATTCTCCTGCCTTTTCCCCATAAGCTCTGACACCTGTATTAGTCAAGAATCTATCTATCTCTGCCTTAAATGTATCCACTTAGATGGCCTCGACAGCCTTCTGTGGCAAATAAATCCATAGGTTCACCACACTCTGACAAAATAAAATTTTCCTCAGCTCCTTAAAAAAGAACGTCTTTTACTTCTTAGGCTATGACCTCTAGTTCTAATCTCTCCTACTAATGGAAACATCTATTGATATGGGATATGGGTCAAGTGGGAATAATGTAGATGAGCATCTTGAATGAGATGGGCTGAAGGGCCTGTTTCCATGCAGTACGATTCTAACCATTTGACTCTATGACTGGAACCACAGCCACTGACTCTGAGGAAATTTTGAAGATCAGATACATGAAGATGACTGCCACTGATGAGTGCCTACACTTTTATCATGCTCCTTGGGAGCCTGACCTGCACTGCCAGAATTTAGCAGGCTTTCCACACCATTGACAGTGTGCTCCCAGCAGTCCTTCACTATGGATGGCTCCAGTGAAGTCGGGGAAAGCATGAACTCTTCATGTAAGAGTCACCACTATTCTCTTCTACACGCAGGCCATATTTAGGGCTGAGAAAGCCACAGGGTTTTGGCGCCAGTAATTTATTGGTCTGACAAATTACACAACAGCATCAACTTACTGGAAACGAAGGGCACAAAGCGTGCACTGTACTGTGGTATACAATATTTGCTCTGTCACAACACTCAAAGTCCCCCTTGACTTCAGACTCATGGCATTACCTCCAAAAATGATTCATACATTTTGCATTCATTCTACTTGTTTTGCTTTCTAAAATAAATGTCTCCAAGAAGACTATTAATTGAGCATAAAATTCAATGTACAGGTTCTCCCTGGGTTATGAACTCACGATGTAACAACAGTTAAAGTAAGACCAAGAGTGGCATGGTGGAGCAGCGGTAGAGTTGCTGCCTTACAGTGCTTGCAGCGGCGGACACCTGGTTTCGATCCTGACTACGGATGCTGTCGTACGGAGTTTGTACGTTCTCCCCGTGACTGCGTAGGTTTTCTCCGAGAACTTCAATTTCCTCCCACACTCCAAAGACGTACAGGTCTGTAGGTTAATTGGCTTGGTATAAGTGTAAATTGTCCCTCGTGTGTGTAGGATAGTGTTAATGCGCAGAGAACGCTGGTCGGTGCGGACTTGGTGGGCCGAAGGGCCTGTTTCCACACTGTAACTCTAAACTAAACGAAATTGGACAGCTGTTCATATGAGTGAGTGTTTGGGAGTCCGGTGGAATGAATTAGCTGGCTGCTGTGGGTCTGCAGGCATCTTCTGTCGGGTGGGGAACAGTGCATTTCCATGTACCTTCGCTCATCCCACCCTCCTGATCCACAACAATCGGGGGCTGGATGGGACTGAGCAGAGCTGGCAGTAAGGAGCAGACTGACTCGCTCGCTCACAGAGTCAGCGAGGACAGCTGGTAAACATGTTTCCTAACACGGTCTCATTCTCGCATCACAGCGGTTTCTATGGTCCGCTCCCACACACGGTTCTTGTTCATTTCACCTTATGAACAGTTTGGGTTATGAACAGTTGTCGTAAACAAAATCTTGTCGTAATCTCGGGACTGCCTGTAAATTACAAAACCTATGCGACAGAGTGAATCCATGTTTACTTAGCCCTGCAATTCTGCCATTTGGCTTGAACCGGCAGTTCCATTTATTCAGAGTTTTAGAGATTCAGCACGGATCTTCCACCCTTCCACCCACCAAATCCACACTGTCCATTGATGAACTCTAGTTCTAGTTCATCACATTTTCTCATCCACTACACACTAGGGGCAATTTTACAGATGGCAATTAACCCATAAACCCACATATCTTTCAGATGTGGGAGAAAACCAGAGCACCCAGAAGAAACCAACACAATCACAAGGAGAACATGCAAACTCCACACAGACAGCACCAGAGGCCAGGATCAAACCCAAGTGTTCAGCTCTATCAGCTGCACCACAGTGCCACCAATACTGCCTGAGATACAAGGGGACACATCTCTGGAGAATATGGATAGGCGATGCTTTGGGTGGGGTCCTTCTTCAGACACAGATGTGTCCCATAAGGAGCCAAATGAAAGGACCTGCAAGGGCACATTTCATACTGAGGATTACCTACTCCAGTAATTTGTGGAGGACCCTGTGATGTTGTATGGACTTAATGAAACCACATCAAACAATACTTGTTGTGGGGTAATTACAGCACAGCTTTAAATGTTGAAATGATGTCTGCCCATGTCATTCTGGTGCTAGCCTTTTCCTTCAGGACTTTTTCAATTGGAACCTATTGCTGCCTGAAGGAGTTTGAGGGTATGTTAGGAGCTTGTGCTCTCTTGGCACTGAGACTCATTCACCAGAACTGCAGCTTGGGAAATCACAAATATACAACCATCATTCTGCTTTAATGGAAACAAGTAGACAGTAATTCCAAGGTTGCCTGCACTCCTGGGGCAGATTCAGGAGCACATGAGCAATAATATTTCCCTTTCATGACTCTACCAATAACTTTAATGCCCTACTCCAAGTCTGGTCTATCCATGGTTCAGCCTGAAAACTCTAACACCGTCCAAATGGTGGAAATAAGTGTGATCAGGGCGCCTTGTTGTGACAATGTTGAGCAAACATTCTTGAATGTTCCTCCTGACTCCTTTTCTAAAAAGGTACAATAATGTATTGTGCTTGGAGGCAGCCTCTGCTGGATCCTGATGCACCTGAGCAACACTTTGGTAGCAAAAACAGGAAGGCAGATTACTATCTAAATGGTGTCAAGTTGGGAAAAGGGGAAGTACAATGGGATCTGGGGGTCCTTGTACATCAGTCAATGAAAGTAAGCACGCAGGTGCAGCAGGCAGTGAAGAAAGCGAATGGCATGTTGGCCTTTATAACAAGAGGAGTTGAGTATAGGAGCAAAGAAGTCCTTCTGCAGTTGTACAGGGCCCTTGTGAGACCACACCTGGAGTATTGTGTGCAGTTTTGGTCCCCTAATTGGAGGAAAGACATTCTTGCTATTGAGGGAGTGCAGCGTAGGTTTACAAGACTAATTCCTGAGATGGCGGGACTGTCATATGCTGAGAGAATGGAGCAGCTGGGCTTGTATACTCTGGAATTTAGAAGGATGAGAGGGGGTCTTATTGAAACATTTGGACACGCTAGAGGCAGGAATCATGTTCCCGATGTTGAGGGAGTCCAGAACCAGGGGCCACAGTTTAAGAATAATGGGTAAGCCATTTAGAACAGAGATGAGGAAACACTTTTTCACACAGAGAGTTGTGAGTCTGTGGAATTCTCTGCCTCAGAGGGTGGTGGAGGCCGCTTCTCTGGATACTTTCAAGAGAGAGCTAGATAGGGCTCTTAAAGATAGCCGAGTCAGGGGATATGGGGATAAGGCAGTAATGGGGTACTGATTATGGATGATCAGCCATGATCACATTGAATGGGGGCGCTGGTTCGAAGGGCCGAATGGCCAACTTCTGTACCTATTGTCTATTGTCTACAGCGCTGGTTCCATTTTCTATCCTTGGGCATGAGCCCTGGGTGTTTCTTTCAAATCTGATTGAAATTAAATCAGATGGGCAAAATATTGTCCGAGGTCTCAAGTGAAATTTCCAATGTCATGTGCATATTTCTTTATGAGAAACAAGGAACTCGCATTCGAAAACTTGTCTGCACTACCCACTGCAATCCCAACTCCACCCACTGTAAATAAAACTATATTTTCTCTTTATAACCATATCCCAATATTCTGTGAGTGGAGCAAGAACAGGCTGAAGTGATGTGTCTACTCTGACAGTCCTGCTTGTGGTCCAGCAGGAAGCAGAATTGGCTATGTGGGGCTTGGGTAACATGAAGCAAGAGGTTATAAAGGGGGGCTCTTCAGAGGAAATAAGTTCAGTGATTTTCTGTGAGACAATGGCCTATAGTTCAGTGTTGGAGATAATGGTCGAATGAGAGGTATGAGGAGGTGTCATTGAGTTAGTCTTCAGCCTCAGTGAGGTAGATGTCAGTTTGCCAAATAACAGCAAGTCTGCAGGTTTGGGGGTAGTCCTGGTGTTGGCCCTTGGTGAGTGGAGTGCTGCATGTTCAGGAATGGGCTGCATCATCCCGGGCTTGGAATGAATTGAACTGAGGAAGCGAGGATGAAAATTAGGATTATGAACCGATAGGAAAAGTTTCGAGGAATATTGGCTAAATGCAATTAATGGGACTAGGTGCATCATGGTCGACATGGACATGTTAAGCCGAAAGGCCAGTTTTCATGCAAAATGACTCTTTGACTATGACTGGATGGCTGGGATCAGAAGGCAGATGATCAGAAGGGATAGCTGGACAG
Source organism: Okamejei kenojei (assembly GCA_035221665.1). Lineage (NCBI taxonomy): Eukaryota > Metazoa > Chordata > Chondrichthyes > Rajiformes > Rajidae > Okamejei > Okamejei kenojei. The sequence goes on along the minus strand of CM069140.1, from coordinate 50,085,759 downwards.
AGAGCAGGAAGTGAAAGGGGAGAAAGATATGGAAGTGATTTAGAATGCAAGAGTTATTGAAGTTTGCCTTCTTTGATAGCGGAAGGAAATGGACAAGTCTTCTGTTGAAGGGGAACTGTGAGTTTTAGGATAAGGTGGTACAGAGTAGATAGATAAAAACAGGTTTGTAGATCCGAAAATAAGTTTCCCCAGGTGACTAATGCATGCTTGATGTTTTAGCATTACAGGCCCCTCAGAGGACCATGGGTAATTGTCGGGCACACCGTACAGGACAGACCCATGTCAAGAGATAACACAAGAAAAAACAGACGATAGATCTAAATGTAAGTAAAGAATGAAGATGGTCAAGTATTACCTATTCATTAATCCAATATAGGGGAAATCTATTCGGCATTTTTTTCACGGCCACTTCTTCACAGACTGTGCACATTTAAAAGTGTAAAACGTTGGAAGGATGAAGGCCACTCACAGGATGGAAACTGAGACAACTTCAATTGCTTGTATGGTTGCAGGATGATTATTAATAAGCTGCAGTGTTGAGGATTGTGAGTGTGCCAGTGTTCTTTTCTGTTTTCTTTAAATCAGAGACATCAGAAAGAATGACATTAATTCTATAACAATGCTCCCTCATTTGCTTTAATATTCCTTGTTTCAGCCATGATCAAGATTATTTTTTCAGGAATCTTACGGCTCCAGTTGTTTGTGACAAAAACTTTGCAATACAAACCTCGCCCAGATAAAGAGTTTTTTTCTGAGGCCAGCAAAAGCAGAAAGCTTGCTGGGGATCTAGACATCCAGCGGAACATTGTCATGCTGCCATATTGCTATGTTTGCCTTGTCCTTTAAAGTTCTGGTGAAGGGCCAAGTGGCTGCCTTCCACTTGATTGATGCCAATGTCCCTAACGAGGAATCGTTGACCTGAAACATTAACTCTGTTTCTCTCTCCAAGGGTGACCTGCTGACTACTTCTAGCACTCTATGTTTTTACTTGAAGATCAACGCTGCGGTCTTCAGCATGAAACATAGCTTGAATCCTTCGACCTGTATGCAAAAATGGAGGATTTGTTCATTTGACTGAGACAGAAGCTTGCATGTTGGTGTGTCCGTGTAACCGGCAATATGACCAAAACAATAACCAAGAGAATTCTTAACAAACGTACCTTGCTTCTCCAAGGCCTCAATCAGCTTCATCACAATCTGCGGTGCTTGATCCGGCAAAGTTAACAGCTCAGTTAGCTCTTGCCCCGAGGGAGCTGTCAATGTAGAACACAGAAAGACTATTTATTATGCCTGCCCGCAATCTCCTCTGAGCATTGTTAGAACTGGATTTTTAATCATGACCATTATGTAACAAACTGCGAACATCCTGTATACTGACATGTATTCTTATCATTCTCGACAAGTAGTCCAGTTGGCTAGTCCAGCCGGATAGGTGACTTTGAAAGGCGCACTCCTACAACTGCAGTTATATCCGCTCGGTCGCGATTCTGTGCTGGGCATTTTCTATTGTGGAGTCATTTTAATTATGTTCGAGCCTGCAGGTGGAAAATTGACCAGCTTACACCGGATCTTTCAACAACTGGACCAAGTGCACAATTTCTACATGCAAATTCAGTGCTCTTCAATGACAGTATCAATCCTGATCACACATTTACATAAACTATTTGAAAGATCATTACAGCAATTTGTTTTTTTTCAATGAATTCTTACCAAAAGTACATTTCATGGAAGCTTAACCTCTTGCTTAGACCATTTTTTGGGAGCTGGGCCCTTACTGATGAGATATGGGCGCATTCTCAGTGTGGGATTACCGCGCCACACTCTGATCAGCAGGCCACCAAAAAGAGGGCCCAGCAAACAAAGACAGTGGCCTCGACAATCCACTACAGGATTCCTATTCTCCATGCCCCCCTACCCAAGTTCAGGGGGTAGGGAGAAAGGCCACATAATTATGGTAGACATAGGAACTGCAGATGCTGGTTTACAAAAAATGGACACAAAGTGCTAGAGTAACTCAGCGGGTCAGGCAGCATCTCTGGAGAACATGGAAAGGTAATGTTGCGGGTTGGGACCCTTCTTCAGTGTTGAATATGGAGCAACTGCAATTTCTGAACTCCCACATTAGCCATTCTACAAGACGTGCCCAGTATGTCTCTGCTGCCTAGTGTCAAATTCTGACTGAGGGCTATGGTGCAGGTACTTAAATTTAACAATAAGTATTTTGGGTGGATTGAAACCACTAATTTAATCCCAAATATTACTTTACTATGCTTTCTGATATTTAATCCATCTATGTAAACCAATGGGCACTTGTAACAATGGCATGATACACAATGTTTAATCTCTAATTGCCCTCCACACCCACCCCACCAACCCCTACAGCCCAAACTATAAATAAGTGCAACAACAATTTAATCAAAATACATCTTACATTTAGAAAATAAATGTATTCTCCATGAGTAATAGGTTAAGAGTTCTATTACACTGTGAAAACGTCAGACAAATCTCCTGGCCACTTTTTATCTTAGAGGGACTGCCACTGGAAGTTGAACTCAATTTAAGTTAGGGTCAATTGGTGAAAAATAACCAATTTTCTCATGTGCAGAGCAGTGAATTTGATTCTAACATCCTCTGCAAATCTTGTTTGTTGATTTGAAAATCTTCCTGGAATATATCTGAATGACAGTTTGTGCAAGCAATGAAAAGCCATCAAATTAGAATCTCACCCGTTGGTCCTATGTGTAAATTATATAGTTATTTGTTCCATTTGCAATAGAAGCTTCACCCTTCTCTTCACACCTGCTTTGTCCGTCATTGTGAGCGTGGCTGGTCCTTTACCTCAGTGCCACTTTCCTGCACTAACCCCGTATCCTTTATGAATCCTATACCATCATGGATTTACTCCCAAATTTTCAGGTGCGGGTCCACTACCAATTTTCCAACACCCTTGGGTTCCAGGTCCTTTTTGGATTATCCATTTACTATTGGGGGGGTGGGGGGAGACTGCGATACCGTCTCGCGAAGTCAGCAGCAGGAGTCAGCAGCAGAAGTCGGCTATGTGAATGGATCTTCCGGCTCAGGCCTGGCCGGAGTTCCAGAGACCCAGCTGCAGGTGCCACGTTTGACCCACTGATAGGCATGGAAGTCCTGATGAGGTCAAGATCAGCCACCTCTCCTGACGTGGGTGCCACATTTTCAGAGGGGAATTCCGGGGGTGGGTGGGGGGGATTTGTCCGGAATAAAGGAGAGTCTGGACCGCCAGTTGCCAAAAAAAAGGTGGTGGAACTGTATAGGCTTAGCCAACATTAATATTTTTAAACCAGTTCCAATGGAGTAAGAATGTTACGCTAGCAGTGGGCAACAGTGTGACTGCCTGCCCTGTGATCCTGTCTCCAGTTCTCCTTTTCTGTTTATAATGGGCAATGAGAGGCAGGTGCTTAAACTGGAAAATATTGAGAGCATCAACTCTGGTTGAAAACATTTAGTTGGGTGTTGTGCAGATCTTAATGAGCAAATTCAAGAGTCAATTACAAAAGAGATGCCTCCATCAAAAGTCAGGTCCATCTGTGTCACGTGGCTGTTTGCTATTTGGTGGGTATATATCTAGCACCAATAAAACCCAGGAAACTCATCCTTTCCATGGGGAGAATGTTTGGGAATCTGGAATTTTTAACAAAGATGTTGCCAGTATTCGAGGACATGAGTTATTGGGAGAGGTTGGGGAAACCAGGACTTTATTCTTTGGCAGCACAAGAGGCTAAGGGGTAATCTTATAGAGATGTATAAAATTATGAAGGGAATTGATTGGTTGAATCTTTTTCCCAGGTGAGAGGGGAAAGATTTAATAGGAACCCAAAGGGCAACTTTTCACTCAGAGTGTGGTGAGTGCTTGGATTGAGCTGCCAGAGAAGGTAGTTGAGGCAGGTATTATAACAACATTTAAAAGAAACTTGGACAGGTACACGGATAGGGAAGGTTTTTTGGGGGGATATAGGCCAAATACAGGCAAATGGGACTAGCTTACATAGGGCATCTTGGTCTGCATAAATAGGTTGGTCTGAAGAGCCTCTTTCCATGCTGTATGATCATTGACTCTTTGATGAAGCTAAGTAAATAAGGGGAAAATATTTTTAGAGGCATTTTCAACAAAATTCAGATACAGCAAAGTTTTAGTATAACACAAAGTGCTGGAGTAACTCAGCGATCAGGCAGCATCTGTGGAGGGAATGTATAGGCAATGTTTTGGGTCGGGACCCACAACATTGCCTATCTATTCTCTCCACAGATACTACCTGATGCACTGAGTTACTCTGGTGATTTCAGCATCTGCAGTTCCTTGTATCTCACTATTCTAGTATAAATCAGTTTCATGCAATATTCCTCCAGAGAAATTGCTCTATATCTCAGAATCACCTACACGTTCCTGGAAATTCCAGGCCCGGATAGGTAGATTAGGAAATGCAGCACTATGTCAGACCCTGATATCTTTCCCCAACAAAGTGCATTTGGGATAGACACGAAAAGCTAGAGTAACTCAGTGGGACAGGCAGCATCTCTGGAGAGAAGGAATGGGTGACGTTTCAGGTCGAGACCTTCTTCTTCTTTCGTGTGGCGTGCACAGCCTAAAGTTGTTGGACAACTTGTTCTATTTGATCTTCTGTTTGTGCACGTCGAGTTGATTGCATTAGTCGAAGTAGGGCGGACCTCGTGAAGGGTGCAATCTTCCACCCTCAGGTCGAGACCCTTCTTCAGACATACTGATTCATCGTAGATCAGACGCCTCGACCCGAAACGTCATCCAGTCCCGCTGAGTTACTTCAGCTTTTTGTGTCTCTCTTTGGTTTAAACCAGCATCTGCCGTTCCTTCTTACTCAAAGTGTATTTGGGAATGTTTTAATGTTGGCTGCTGAATTAGCAGAAAGCCATTTTTATTTTGGTTCCTGTGAAGATAATGCCTCATGAATTTCAAAGGGCCTCTCCACAATGAATTAAATATGAAATGTCCTCTTTGTGGTTTCGTGGGCAAAGAGAATGCATTAAAGCAAATAAAAGCATCAAGTTCCTTCAAACTTTCAACACTGACAAGGCTAGACAGACTGGATGTGGTGAGGATGTTTTCTAAAAGGGATGGTCTAGAATGATGGAATCACAGCCTTAGGATAAAGAGCGAGACAGAGGACTGCGAGGAGAAGAAACTTTTGTAGTCAAAGCATTACGTCAAACGTGGCACCACTGTGATATAGAGGGAGTAGGTTTACATAATTGAAATAAAGCACCAGCCACCATTAAATTGAATTTGATTGAATTTAAGCAGGATCAAAGCTCCAAACGGCCTACTCTAGTTTTCTATGTTCCGTATTTCTGCATTTTCATGGCTGATGAATAGTTTTTCATCACTTGGCTGATAAGGGTAGGAGTTCACCTAGAGTGGAAAACAATTTAGCTTAGTTTTGTTCATATGTGTTAGGAGCAGAATTAGGCCATTCAGCCCATCAAGTCTGTTCCGCTGTTCAATCATGGCTGATCTATCTCCCTCCTCTCGACCCCATTCTCCTGCCTTATCCCCATAACCTCTGACACCCTTTAGTTTATTAGGGTCATGTGTACTGAGGTACAGTGAAAAGTTTTTGGTAGCGTGCAATTCATTCAAAAAAAAGATTACAATTACGCCATCCACCGTGTACAGATAAAGGGTATAACAGCAGGATGAGATGTTGTAAGTCTCCCATGAAGCTGATAGAAGTCTGGGTCAATGTGAGAAAGAAGGGCCTTTAGCTGTGTGAAGCTGACTTGGTGGCACCAAAGCTTTGGAGCATTCAGGTACTGGGCTTACAAGTGAAACAACCATCGTCATTCAGCACAGCATCTATTGCAGACATACTGCAGGGACCAAAGAAATTCAAGAGCAGAGTACTTTTACTCCAAAAACTTGGATAGTAATAATCCCAATACCATGAAGAAGGATCCCAACCCAAAATGTCATCTGTGCATTTTCCTCCATAGTCACCTGCCTGACCCGCTGACTTGCTCCAGCACTTTGTTTACTCACGATTCCAACATCCGTAGCCTCTTGTGCCTCCCTAGCTCACATATAAATTGGTTAAATCATCTTTATTTATCATTTGTCTCTTAAAAACTTTGTAAATGGCAAGCCTCGATCCTGCCTGCTACTGTATTTGGTGTTTTTCTTTTGCATTATTAATGAACTAATTTGCAATGAGGGTGAGAAAAATCAAATGAAATCAAAGCATTAAATAGCCAACTCTGGCAGTAGCTTCCAAGAAACAGTGTTACAGAATCAGACCTTCAGGCAAGTTGAAAAATAAAATCTGGATTGAAGCTGGTTAAGGAGTAGGTTTCAGCTGTTGTCATTTATAGTTGTGAGAATTAAATGGGTGTTTTAAGTCTGATTGTATTTGCCACAAAGTACAAGGAATCTGCCTTCATTTGAGCATTTTAAGAATTTAGTTTCATATCTTTCTCTACTACAAAGTTATCCTTCTTCCAATTTATGCTCAAGTATTAGCAACGGTGTATTACTATTGCACCTTTCCAGAGTCCTTTTTCTTGTTCAACGTGACATTTTAAGAAAGATATTTGGAGATAGATAGACTCATGAATCTCTGCAGTGTCCTTTTCATCAATCAGTGTGCCCTCTCCCTGTGAGAAAATGCCACATCATGGAAAATAAAGAACTTATCAACTATAGGGAAAGTCATGACCAAGCTTGCTTGTCTGCCTACTGCATCCTCTCCTAAGTCACACTGGTTTACCACTTTATTCCCTTTCCCCTGCATCTCCCTTCCACACACACATGCGCACACACATGCTCACAGGCACGTGCACGTGCTTAGACACACTCACAGCCATACACACAATTGCTTACACACACACACTCGCAAGCACACAAACCCAACCACTCTGAACAGTAATGAAATGACAGTGAAAGAAAATAGCATTCGGAGATAGTCCTAGCAGTGAGGCCCAATGGAAATGGCACTGAAAAAAATTAATGATCCCACCAGTATTTAAGAACAGAGAAGGCATGACGGAAGCGGTTACGGAAATGGCGCTGAAGATTACCCATCACCTACTACGGCTTTTTCTCGGAGTGAACCATCTTGCTCCGCTCTATGATGTTTGGCTACCAGTCCCAGAGGTACTGTGCCCTTGATCAATCCAACTACCTTGTGGTCAGAGAAGGAACTCTCCTTTAATCCCCTCCGATTCACCCTTCGCAGATGCTGCCTGGCCTGTTTGCCATTTTGATGGCATTTTCAGCAAAAATCATGACGTTCGGATATTTTGAAGTTTGTTTCTTTGAATGTATGCTAACTGGGGAGGCACTGGCTAGTATCAGTGGCCCGGCCCTCCCTGTATTGATTACCGCATCTCTCCGGGGAGAGAGAGGGGTGGAGCCGGGGCTGTGTGCGAGGGTAGAGGGGCGGGAGCGTTGCCCCAGGACTGTGAGGGAATGACCCACCTCCCCCTCTCCATTGCCCCTCACACCCCTCTCCCCGTCTACCCCTTGCTTTCCCCTCCATCCCTCTACTCTCTCTCCACTCATCTCTCCCCCCTCCACCCGTGGTAGATCTACCCGAGCCGAGACTACATTACTCCAGCGCAGGGCCATCTTAGGTGCGGGGCCCAATTGGGAGCTCTCAGCGGCCCAGATTACCGCTGCGGCCCACGGCTGGAAAGTCAGAATCCAGTGCTGCGACGCCGCTGCTGAAGCTAGCTAACGTGGAGGGAGAGTGAGGTAGCGTCAATTACATGGGCTGAGCCTATGTAATGGACGATCGTTCTCCCTCCACTGGGCTCAAGACATGCCCCCTCGGTGAGGCAGATGTGATCGCTGCCTCCCCTGGTGATTTTTCATTGCAGTTTTATGACGAGACCTGCGAGCCTAAATTTAATATATTTATTACCTGGACTATGGAAGGCGAGGACATGTAATGAAGGGGTTTACAAACATTACATTGGTGACATACAGAGAGATAGTAACAGGCACACGCTTATTGCACGCGTTCCATCCAGTTTCTGAGGGGTTGTGCAATCAGAGGGGAGGCTCAGCTCGTCACTGCCTCATCTCTCCCTGTATTTGCAGCAGAGCTGCGCAAATTTGGCGATTTCGACTAAAAAATGATTAGATTCATATTGAAATGACATTTATAACACATATCAGTGGAAAAATCTTTATATTTATTTTATTTTATTATTATTTTTCTTTACTTTTCTTAACAGCTATTTTCATTGGGAGTATGACACGTGAGGCTCTGCCTCCACTGACCGCACGTCCCTGCACTGTTCCTCTTCACTTGTAGTCCTATAGGCTATGTGTCCATGGTTACCACTGCACTCTGGAGCCAGATCAAGGAAATGCTTTAACTTTCTCCTGTCCAAGAGGAAGTACTGTATAAAACTCTGCTCGCCATAACTTACAGTATGCCACCAAAATTCCCCCATGAATAGCTTTCCTATAAATGTAGCAACATTTTTTAAGGTACTGTGAAATAAAACAGACGAAGTAAATAGATGTTTAATCCATGAGTTGGGAAGGAATAAAGTCTTATGCAATTTTTCACTTAGTTTTAGTTTTAGAGGTTACAGCAAGGAAACTGGACCTTTGGCCCATCGAGTCTGCACTGATCGATCACCCGTTTACACTAGTTCTATGTTATCCCACTTTCTCATCCACTCCCTGCACATCAGGTGCAATTAACAGAGACCAATTAACCTACAATCCCACATGCCTTTGGGATTCAGGGAGAAATCAGAGCACCCAGAGGAAACTCATGCAGGCACAGGGAGAACGTGCAAACTCTACTCTTAGAGTCATGATATTTATCAGGATGTCTCAATTCAGTTTTTGATCAATGTTGATTTCCGAAAACTGCTAAAGTTGGGCTTATTAGTGGCAATACTGTTCAAGGTGGACTTTTCTTTGTGCATCCAACTGTACATGCAGCTGTAAATCCAGTATGTCTGCCAATATCCAGAACTAATCTGAACCATTAGCATGTTGTCATATTTCTCTTCATTAACTAGGGATTGTAAATGGATTCTGAAAACTGCAGGATTATCAGTAGACAACCTTCCTCCTAAATTGCATCAATGATGCAGCAGCTGAAGATTTTTAGGCAAAGATCCAACCATCAAGAGCTCCTTCAGCGATCCCTGTAGTGATCTAGGTCTCGGTAGAACAACTATCTTGCCTTGTGCTGGCATTCGTTTCTTTTTGTTTGGTGATACAATATGTAATTGTGAAGGTGTAGGGGAACCCAATTGACCTTAGTTTTGCACTGGTTCCTAGATACCCAAATATATTGAATGAAGCCATGAGGTTCGAAAAAATATCCTTTGGCATTGAAGTCTTCCCTTCATGTGGAAATATCCCTAAAGCTTGGTCAGATCCTAAATGAACCATCACTGAGCAAGCAACTGATACCTAGGTGTTTGCCTTCCGCAATTTACTCAGGATTAGGAAAATAGCTGGATTTGCTTTAGACTCTTCTCAGTAGCGAGGATAAGCCCACAGAAGCCTTCGGATTGGCGGATACCTATCACTGTAATAGTTGCAGGGGAGCATTTTGTTAGGACAGTCATTACAAACTTCTATTTATGTTTACCCTTAAAGTAAGGCAGGTTGCTAATCTTCATAAGGTGACACTTTGGTAACTGAGCAGAATACGTATATTCCAGTATCACCAGAATTTTATGGCACATTACTCACAACATAATTAACATATGCAATGCTTGCAATATCCACACAGTGGTGCCACAACAGTTCCAGCACCAAATAAATCAGCAGGATTTTCTGTAGAGGCAAAGAATTCAGCAGCCACCACGTAGCTACAGGGGCGGCTTCTACTCACTGCTGGTCTGAATCTGAAAACCACATAGAGTGAATTTAATCTACATGGAAAGATTGCAAACTACAGCACGGACTGCTTTTAACCATAGGACAATTTTAGCTCCTTGTGGAGAGTTGTGAAAGAATTGAAAGGCACTTCAGGGTGTCTCTAGGTGCACTAGAGCCAACACAGTACTTTTGCAGCATTGTCACCCATTGTAGTCTGTGTAATACAGTAGCCAATTTGTGCACAGCATACTGATTGGCTATCATTTAGCGGTATTGAATGGGGTAAAATATTACCAGGATGATAGAGGTTATACACAACTCTTTAGGAAAATAAATCCCAGATCTAACTGAGAATGCAGAGAGTTCAACAGGAAGGTTACAGCCCCAAGGAGGATAGAGGCCAAATGCAGGCAAATGGGATTAGTCCGGAATGCCAACATGGACAAGTTGGGCCTAAGGGCCTGCTACCATGCTGTATGGTGCTATGACTCGCTAGCGGTAGGACCACGCTAGAGGCAGGAAACATGCTCCCGATGTTGGGGGAATCCAGAACCAGGGGCCACAGTTTAAGAATAAGGAGTAAGCCATTTAGAACGGAGACGAGGAAACACTTTTTCTCACAGAGAGTTGTGTGTCTGTGGAATTCTCTGCCTCAGTGGGCGGTGGAGGTTGGTTCTCTGGATACTTTCAAGAGAGAGCTAGGTAGGACTCTTAAAGATAGCGGATTCAGGGGATATGGGGAGAAGGCAGGAACGGGATACTGATTGGGGATGATCAGCCATGATCACATTGAATGGCGGTGCTGGCTCGATGGGCCGAATGGCCTACTCCTGCACCTAATGTCTAATGTCCATTGTCTACTGACTCCATGACTCTACAAGAAGCCATACAACCCATTAAGTCTGCTAGCTTAATGCCTGGGCAATCTAGCTCCCTGACCTTCTCCCCAAACCTCTGGAATCTTTGCTCTTTCACCTATGTATCCAGTTTCCTTTTGAATGTGTAGGAAGGAACTGCAAATGCTGGTTTACACTGAAGATAGACACAAAATGCGGGAATAACTCAGTGGCTCAGGCAGCATCTCTGGAGAAAAGGAATAGGTGATGTTTCGGGTCGAGACCCTTCTTCAGACTGAGAGTCAGCGGAGAAGGAAACTAGATGTATGAAAAGGTACAGAACAAATCACAGCCCGCACTGATGACCAAGGAAAGGTGGAGCCCACAATGGTCCATTGTTGGCTGTGGGAGAGGTGATAACAAAGAGATACAAATAGTGAAACTTCGGACAACTAGAATGAGGGAGTGACAGAGAGGGTGGGAATGCAAGGGTTACTTGAAATTAGAGAAATCAATATTCATACTGCTGGGCTGTATGCTGCCCAAGTGAAATATGAGGTGCTGTGCCTCCAATTTGCATGTGACATCCAAGTTGAATGTCACAGCAGTGCAGCACTCATGTGGACTGAGAGGAGTGCCGGCTAAAAGCCTGCAGGATGTTTCTGAATGTCTGCACACTGGGGAGACCTGCAATGCAGGAAAATGCCTGCGCCCGCTTTGCCCGTTGCTGAAGGATGGGAGTAGATAGAGAAATGTGTGTGAAATTCACTGACTATGGTTAAGCCATTTTCAACAGTGCAACATGTTTTGTGCTGAGTGAATAGATTTCTAACCCACGGTCTATTTATTGAGACTATTTTTTATTGAGAATACACTATTTATTTGTAAAAATTGTGTAACCTGGCTCCATTGCACTGTATTCATCCTGTACAACAATCTACTTCCCACAAGATATTGATGGCAGCACATGCAGTTTTCCATCAGAATCTTAAGGCAAATCATTACATGGCACACCAAGCTTTTAGGACACATTTGACATTGTCCTTTTTTTTGGTTACTGTGTTGCAGTTTATAAATCCTATCCTTCACAGTGTCGTACAGGATAGAAACAGGCCCTCGGCCCAACTCATCCATGCCGACCAAGATGCCCGGTCTAGACTAATCCCATTTGCCCGTGTTTGGTCAATTACTCTCTCAGCCTTTCCTATTCATATACTTGTTGTAATCTCTTTTAAATGTTGTTATTGTACCTGTCTCAACTTGTTCCTGTCAGCTTGTTCCATATACCCACCACCCTCTGTGTGAAAAGTTGCAGCTCATGTTCCTATTAAATCTTTCCCTTCGCTTTTTAAACCTATGTCCTTGAGTTCTTTATTTCCTTACCCTGGGGATAAAGTCTCTATCTATTCTCCTTATGATTTAATACACCTTTATAAGATCACCCCTCAGCCTCCTGCACTCCAATGAATAAAGCCCCAGTCTGCCCAACCTATCCCAACAACTCATGTTTTGAAGTACTTTTTTTGGATGAAGTTTGTAGACACTTTTGCTGAATAATGACTTGGAAATGATCATGCACAGTTGTGACACCATGTCTGATGGGTGAAAGGTCAGCAATCTCATGCAGAATGTTCTAATCAACTCCAGTGTACAAAGAACACAAGCCTACGGAACCTAATACCATTAATGATATTGGCCCAGAAGGCTGTTATAAACTGAACCATCTGCTTGGATTAGCTTTGGTGCAGTGCATGCTCCCTCCTCTCATCTGGCCCTGGAGAGCACAGATTTGGGCAAAAGATAATACATTTTCAGCTTAGCCACGTCTAGTTTCCACAGCCATACCAAGACACTAACTGCTTGATTCTTTTTGTAACTGTTTTATACTCGTTAGATATTAGCATCATAAGCAGCAGGCCAGTGTGTGCCCACTATAAAAGTTGTTATTTTAATCTTGACTCAGCAGTGATTGATATTAGAAAGGGGCGATCAATAAGTATTAATAATCTAGATAAGAGTGCACAATGTGTGGCCTGAATCACAAGCAAAAAAAGAAAAATGTGTAAATACTCTTGAGAAGATACAAATATTACAGACGACACAACTTGAAAATTATGCTGCAGTATTTAGCCAGGATTGAGTTTCCCAGATGAGTTGAATTTTTTTTTCTGCTTGTTAATGGAAAAAATAGCTGCCATTAAGTCTTGACATTAAGTTTGTATTTGATAAAACTACCTTTCACAAACTTATCTCTTGGTCAAAACATACAAGTGAGAGCCTTGGCTATCTCCTCCGCATCTTCTGCCAGAAAGCTTTTTCTCACAGTCCACTGGGTGATATGCTTTCTAAATATTCATGCCAGTATTCGCTGCCCTGCTATGCCAAGGACACCCAGTCACTATCAGTTTCAGTGGAAACAAACCTCAACTGGCTTTGAGCAGCAAATTAAAGCAGGCCTAGCACGCAACCATATGCGAACAGGATTCAAATAGGGGCCTTTATCCCCTGCCATGGAAGGGTGCCAAAAATGCTGCTCCTTTGAAAAAAAAAATTTCCATCACAGATCTCTTTTGCTGCTCTCAGCAGTTTTCTCCTGAAATTTACTAATGCTCAGTTGGGTGACATGAGCTAAAGCAATATCATTAAAACCCAAACCTTTAGTTTAACTTCCAGCTGTTTCCTGATTTATGTTACACATTAATAAGGAATTATCTTGAACAGAAAATATCACTGATGCAATGTTGCCCTGTTGTTGCTAAGGCAGCTTTATGGAATTAGGACTCCAATCAGCCTCCAATATGTACATATTGTAACGCCACTGAAGGTTACTGGGTGTTATTTCCAAAACGGTATGGTAATTTAAAAAGTTGTCACGCCAAAAGGGTTTGCAGCTGGAACACATTAAGAGTAAACGATCTGGTGATTCGTTTGATTAATGAGGCATTTATTGAACCACATACAAGGCATTAAGCTCTTTAATGCCCAATCTGCAGGGGACAGCGGTGTAATGGACATGCTACTACTGGACAAGAAGCTCAGACACTGAGAGTCCAAATTCTTATTGAAAAGTGAGGAAACGAGTTTAATACTTTTGTCATTGGTATGTTTGCATCGAGTAATATTAGACCTTGGACTCCTTGGCCGCAGTCTGACACAAAGCACCTTATTGGCTCCTGAGGTGAGCAAGCAACCATCTAGCAACTGCACCTAACTGGAACCAATTCAGTAGGCCTTTGTAAATTGGATTCACTATCATCTGGGGGATGATGGTCCAAATGGAGGCGTAGAAGAGGATCATGTTATCAGAGGTCAATTATTGCAGCCATGTTGCTACTAGAGTTCGTCAGGATATCACTGAAAACCAAAGATAAACACAAAATGCTGGAGTAACTCAGCGGGACAGGCAGCATCTCTGGATAGAAGGAATGGGTGACGTTATGGGTCGAGAAGTTTCTTCAGACTGAGCTATGAAGAATGGTCTCAACTTGAAACATCACCCATTCCTTCTCTCCAGAGATGCTGCCTGTCCCGCTGAGTTACTCCAGCATTTTGTGTCTATCTTCAGTGTAAACCAGCATCTGCAGTTACACACTTACTGAAAACCAAGATATCTTAATCAGCTACATCAATGCATGTCTCCATTATTGAGACGGGAATCAGTCTGTTCAATTATATTTCCACATGGTTCCTTCTATTGAGAATTATTTCAATCAGGAAGCACCTCGTGCAACTTTGAAGAATTAAGGTTGACAAATGGCATATAATAAGTATACTGTCCAAAATTAAACCAACTCACAAGTTCCCACTCAATGCATATGGGTCACAGGTCACGTGCTGAGTTTCAAGCTGAGTGCCCTGCACATTTTAGAAACATAGAAAGTAGGTGCATGTGTAGGCCATTTGGCCCTTTGAGCCAGTACTGCCATTCAATAAGATCATGGCTGGTCACCCAGAATCAGGAGCCCTGTTCCTGCTTTTGTCGCATATCCCTTGATTCCATTGTCATTATTATGTGATTGTGGATATTCCTTCTTCACCTTTGAGACTTGTGGTTAACAAGATTTTCCAACATTCAGGGCCCTGTTTGCATGGTCCTTTAACAGAAAGTCTGAGGAGATCTTTGTCTTAAAGGTCGTTCCTCTATTAGTTCCTCTATTAAATGGTTCTCTCGATGCTTGGTTCCATTTCCATCCCATCTTTTAGTCACGGGGTATCCACAGATCCCCTGCCTCCTGGCCCAATTGCCTCTCAGACCAATCCCAGTTCTAACTGACAACAACTCCTCACACATCTCCCCATCCAGTTTCTATCTGCACTCTTGGGTCTTCCCCCTATGTTCCTGATGCTCCCACTCCCTGCTTCCTACGATCCATAAAGCAATTGGCTTCATCCATTTGCTCGGCTATGGCAGGCAATCAGAGGAACCTTTATAAACCCAATCCTGACTTGTCATATTAAAAATACCTAGGGCCTCATGTTCCAATGAACTTTGTTGCAGATGCCTGGCACAACCTCAAGCAGGATGACCTACACTAGCAATCTTAGGTGCGCTATAATCTCTAGCCCAGCATCCTGCACCAGTAGCACTCAGGGTCTGCAGCGAGCCAAGGTAAAAGTCTTGTTCATCTCCAATTTTATGGCTCCTTTAATATGTATGAGTCTATAGTGTAAGCAGTCTTACATAAAGTAATCACCAAATTCAAGGAAGTCACACTCAAAACAAAATATGGAAGAATAACAAAACAGTAGAAGAAGTCTTCTTTAAGCCTGTAGTTAACATTGCATTTAACCCCAAGAATAGCTGATAACAATATTGGTGCCTTATACGTAAATACTTTTCACCAAGAATGCTCCTTAAAAGTAACAGACTACAGCTATAGGGTACACAAAATGCTGGAGAAACTCAGCGGGTGCAGCAGCATCTATGGAGCGAAGGAGATAGGCAACGTTTCGGGCCGAAACCCTTCTTCAGACTACATCTATATATTGCTATATGTAAGCATGGACCAGTTTAATAAAAATAATATGCATGTAGTGTCTTCTTAGTTTCAGTATTAACACTTCCTGCACGAGATGTCAACATTCCAATAATGCACTGGTAACTTCTGAGCAAATATTTATTTCTCATCCTTGAAAGAGTTGCTGTTTTCAGTATTTCAAACGAGGGAGAAAAAAAGGTGTGTTGGGGGAAAAAGGGAATATATGTAGATTAATAAGTTGCTCGGAAACTATGCAAAGATATTTATTGTTAAATTCTTAATTAATAGGATCCTTGTAGACAGATTCCCTTGCTTCTTTAACATTTGTGCATTCTGCTATCAGGCAAAGCAGAAACAATAAAACATTGAACATCCTCCCACCCCTTATTGTGACTTGGTGAGTGATATGTCTGTTTTCTTTCATCCAAACAAAAGATGTGGGGATTGGTAAAGCCTTGCAACAGTGCACATTCCAGTGCTTCAACCATTCCAGTCCTTGTGCTGAAGGAACTCCCACAGTGTGGTTAAATGGGAAGGTCCAGGATTTAAACCCACGGTCAGTGAAGGATGGTGCACCTGCAGATAGTCACACTGTCCTATTTTGTCTATTTAGTTAATGAAATATCTTGCTTAAAAGAAGCCTTGAGGTTTGCAGAGGAAAGGTGATGTTTCAGGTTGGCATCCTTCTTCAGACTTGCTATCCACATTCTCCAGGGAAAGATTTCTCAAATCCGGTACCTGATTTACGGAGTTCCTTTAAATAAAATTATGCAATGGAGTTTTAACTGGTGCACATGGAATCTGCCCACGGGCTGAAGATAGATGCTTGCTTTGTAGCACTTCTTGTCATAATAGAAGATAAGCCCATTAATTCAAATGAAAGCAGGATGTGTGGACAGCAATATTTCTTTCATATGGTTTGTATAGTGATAGGGCAGATATAAGGGCCATGCTTATCACTCTGGACATTGATAATGGTCATAAATTTCATGGACATTTTATCAGTCCCTTGTGGAATCAGTGGTTGGGGAATTAGCAGGTTTATGTTGGTGTGTGAAAAGGAGAGAGTGGAAGGGGAAGACAGTAACTTGTGCGAGAATGAGAGTTTCAGAGGAAATGAGCAAAAAAAAAGAGATAGTGGGATATTTCTGTGCATTTTGGATATTTCTGTGCATTCTGAATGAATGGAATAAAGATGAAGTAAACAAGAGCTGCAGTGAGACCACAGATGACAACGTGTCCTATGAAAGATTATAATGGATTTTTTAACCAATCAGAATTTTCAAACTGGGAAATTAGTTATTCCTTTTTTTATGTATCTCTTTCCACACCATGCATCACTCACAACCTAAGAACTAGAACAAATAATTCATTTATGGGGATCATCAACAGTTGCTTGTACTCATGCAGGGAAGAACCTGACCTCTAGTCAACAACTCTCCTTCATAGCAAGATCAAAGCAGGAAACCCCTACACATACAGCATGCAAATGTTCTTGCGATAAATCAAATGTTAGAGTGAGAAATCTATCATTCTTGCTCATTTTCCCTGTTGTGACCACCCAAACCATTAGAAGGCAGACAAAGCTGTGACCTATTAAATGGCTGGACCATAAATCTGCAACATTAAATC
Source organism: Okamejei kenojei (assembly GCA_035221665.1). Classification (NCBI taxonomy): domain Eukaryota; kingdom Metazoa; phylum Chordata; class Chondrichthyes; order Rajiformes; family Rajidae; genus Okamejei; species Okamejei kenojei. The sequence continues at coordinate 50,068,450 of CM069140.1, read as the reverse complement.
AAAATGCAATTTGTACAGCTATAAATTAAAGATTTGTTTGCTCCACTTGTTTTTTTTTTAATTATTAACGCTAACTATGGTGGACCATGAGCCCTTAGGCCTACATTTAGTTGTCATCTGTTTTTATTTTGCAGGGCACTGCTCTGATAAAATGATATTTTAGCAAAAAAATCTCCAAAAAACAAATCCTTGGCCACTGGCACATCATTGAAATTTCACTCTGGGTAACGACATTTGCCTGTTTGCTTTGTGCTACATTGCCTTCTTCCTGAGTATCACCATTCAAGATAAAGCTGAAAATGGAGGCAATCTAAGTTAAGTTCCATTATAAAATGTAACATTTTCTGAGCTCTGGTTTCATGTTTTGTGTTGGGGAATGGAACACTGTTTTCCACGTTTAGATTCCAGTACAAATACTGAGTATCCCATCCCATCTGTAGAACTTACTGCTAACCCTTGGGGTGGAGGACTAGATCAACTTGAGTACTTTGCTTGGCAGCCATTCCCTGGGGCTTCCTTGGAATTAGACTTGTGGTTTAATACAAAATTGATAACAAATAATTAGCATTTTCAGAGTCAACTCCCCTTTGGAATGAACTTCAGAGTCTGTTCAACTTAATTTTGTTTTAAAGTCTTTGAGTTAGCAGAGTATGATTTTCATCTGAAACTGATCCCAAAAATATGGGGAAAGTGCTTCACAAATATTACCAAGCAGAATAAATCATTAGATGGGAAGGCCACATCAATGTTTGACTCTGATTACTTAGATTAGTAAAACCAATGCACTGATCTCAAAAGAGATTCGAAATAGTGATAATCATGGAATTGTAATACAGTAAAACTCAGGTAACTCGGCATCTAATTGTTTGCAAATGCTGATGGTTTGGCATCTGGCTCATTGTTAGTCCAGTGTGTGAGCCAAGGATCCAGACCACAAGTGGGGTATGTGTTAAGAATGGAGACCCAGAGTGTAGCCAGTATTGTGGCAACCTTAACTGGGTCCAAGTTCTGGGTGTGGCATCGGTAAATGTTTCAAGTCAGCTAACCTTCATCAGAACTGGAGTCCTGACAAAAAGGTCTCTGCCCTGAAATATTGACTCTCTCTTCCCATAGATGAGGCCTGACCAGACACACATTTACAGAACTTTCAGTTTTTGATTTTGATTTCCAGCGTCTGCAGGTTTTATGATTTTCACACCAGGATGCAATCTGCAACGTACAAGCTGAAAACTCACCCAATTCTGTTTCCCATTCTCTACAAACCCATCAGGTTCACTGGAAAATTCATTATACTATAAAGTAAGATGTTAAAAAGGCATAATAAAAGTTTATTGATGTATTGGTGGAAGTAACAGTCCAGAAATTCAGGCTGTTCATCAGGACCAAAGACATGACGGTGTCACATTATAAGTAAAGTAGATGAGCTTGAGGCTCAGTTAGAGGTTGGTAGATATGACATTGTGGGGATTACTGAGACGTGGCTGCAGGAGGATTGGGCCTGGGAACTTAATATTCAGGGTTATACATCCTATAGAAAGGATAGGCAGGTGGGCAGAGGAGGGGGGGACAGCGCTGCTGGTGAGGGATGGAATTCAGTCCCTTGTGAGGGAAAACAAAGCGACTGACAAGGTAGAGTCACAGTGGACTGAGTTGAGGAATTGTAAAGGCAAGAAGACACTAATTGGTGTTATCTACAGACCTCCAAATAGTAGCCCGGATGTAGGGTGTAAGTTGCAGCAGGAGTTAAAACTGGCGTGTAACAAAGTAATACCACTGTGATGATGGGGGATTTCAAAATGCATGTAGACTGGGAAAATCAGGTTGGTTCAGGACCCCAAGAAAGAGAGTTTGTAGAGTGTCTCCGAGATGGATTCTTAGAGCAGCTTGTAATGGAGCCGACCAGAGAAAATGCAATTCTGGATTTAGTGTTGTCCAATGAACCAGATTTGATAAGAGAACTCGAGGTAAAGGAACCGCTTGGATGTAGTGATCATAATATGATTAGTTTTAATCTGCAATTTGAGAAGGAGAAGGTTAAATCGAAAGTGTCAGTGATGCAGTTGAACAAAGGGGACTATGAGAGAGGGAAGGCATGAGAGAGGAGCTGGCCAAGGTAGACAGGAAATGAATCCTAGCAGGAATGATGGTGGAACAGCAATGGCTTTCATATCAAGCCTTTCATAATAAAAAGAACAAGAATGAACAAATGCAGTTAGAAGAACGAATTAGACAAATGGACCTAGATAATGCTAAACAGCCAACTATAGATAAACATAATAAAATAACAATATTGAAATTTAAATTAAACAGAATATTATCTGCAAAAGTTATAAGAATATTTCAAATTACAAAACAGGAATATTTTGAATTCGGTGATAAACCACATAAACTTTTGGCACGTCAACTGAAAAAAACGGGAAAAAGATCATACGATTTTAAAGATTAAATCAGATAAAGGTGAATTGTTAACGTTACCTAATGATATCAATAAAAGATTTGCTCAATTTTATCAAAATCTATATACATCTAAAACGTCAGCAGATAGTACTAAAGTTATAACGTTTTTGGATAATTGTAATCTCCCAAAACTTGATCGGCTCGAACAAGATGAATTAGGAGCGCAGGTCTCAATTAAGGAAAGAGAAGAAACAATAAATTCTCTGAAGAATGATAAAACACCAGGACCGTATGGATTTAATAATGAATTTTATAAAAGATTTTATGAGATAATTTCACCACGTTTACATAAAATGTATACATATGCTTTCAAAGAACAAACATTACCAGAAACATTAGCGGAATCAACGATTACACATACCTAAAAAAGATAAAGATTTAGAAGACCCTGGCTCATACAGAGCCATCGCATTGTTAAATACAGATCAAAAAGTATTAGTGAAAACCTTAGCAAGAAAATTAAGTAAATATGTTAGCAAATTAATAAATGCGGATCAAACGGGGTTTATACCCAAGAGATACTCATGCAATAATTTGAGATGTCTGTTTAATATAATGCATTCATACAAAACTGAAGAACAAGACTTATCAATTATTTCATTGGACGCAGAAAAAGCATTCGATCAAGTGGCATGGGATTACCTCGTTAAAGTATTGCAAAAAATTCAAATGAGAGAGAATTTTATCTCATGGGTAAATTATATGATAGGCCCACTGCTAGGATATTAACCTATAACATGCTGTCTCCGAAATTTCAATTATCCAGAGGCAAAAGACAGGGATGCTCACTATCACCTATTTGCTCTTGTAATAGAACCCCTAGCTGAAAGCATTAGAACACATCCAAATATCCATGGTTATAATACCAAAATACTCAAATAACAAAATATCATTATACACAGATAATGTACTACTGTATATTACAAAATCACAAATCAGTATACCAAATATATTAAATCTAATAGAGGAATTTGGATCCTTTTCAGGATATAGAATAAATTGGAATAAACGTGAAATTATGACGATAAAACCTCAAGACTCGACACACCTGTTAAAATTCCCTTTTAAAATTGCTACAGAAAAATTTAAATATTTGGGAATCAAAATCACCAGAAAATATAAATCTTTATTCAATGCAAATTATATGCCCCTACTTACTAAATTAAATGCCCTATTAAATTTTGGAAAACTCTTCCGATGTCTTTAATAGGCCGAATAAATGCTATAACAATGATCTTCCTACCACAAATTTTATATTTATTCCAATCAATACCAATATACTTACCTAAAAAGTTTTTTTTTTTAACTGGCATCTGATATTGCAAAATTTTATATGGGACTACAAATCCCATAGAATTCAAAGACATTTGTGCAAACCTAAATAATTTGGTGGATTAACACTCCCTATTTTTTTTATTATTGGGCAGCAAATGTCAAAAATGTAATTCACCTGTTGGACAATTCTGCCCAACGGGTGGATTGGATAGTAATGGAGAGAAAAGATTGTTCCCCTTTTAATATAGGAGCGATCCTTCTCTCACCAATAAAACTGAATAATACAATATACAGGAAAAATCCAATTATTCTTAGTACTATTAGAATTTGGAAACAATTAAAATTAACCCTTAAATTAAGAAACCTATTGCTTCCCTCTCCCATAGTTAATAATCCGTCATTTAAACCATCCATTATTGATAAATTACTTACACATTGGGAAAGAATAGGAATTAAAAGTTTTGGGGACATGTATGAAAATGGAAATGTTTTATCATTCCAACAACTACAACTTAAATACAATCTGAGAAGTAATCAATATTTTAAATATTTTCAAATCCGTGATTAGTTGATAAAATATACACAAGATTATCAAAATTTGACTCCAGACCTATTAGAGGAAGCTATGAATAGAAAGGCGGACTCAACTAACTTAATATCATACTTGTATAATATCATCCTAAATATAGAAATACCATCATCCGATAGAATTAGAAGAGATTTGGAACAAGAACTAGCTATAAAAATCTCGAAAGAGAGTTGGGATAAACACTTGCTATATGTGCATAAATGCTCAATCAATGTAAGACGTGGTCTAATCCAATTTAAAATCCTATACAGATTATATTATTCGAAAACTAAAATAAGTAAAATCTTTCCAAATGTTTCCCCCATTTCTGATAAATGTCTATCTCAAGAAGCAACTAAAGCACATTCCTTTGTTTTTTGCATAAAAATCCAAAAATTTTGGAATTAAATCTTTGAAATTTTCACAAAATTATTTAAAATAAAATTGAAACTGAACGCAGAATTGATTATTTTTAGAACAATGGAATTCGGCTCTGAGCTGACTTTGTTCCAAAAGAGCTTTCTTAATTATGGGTTAATAATGGCAAAAAAACCTCATACTTAAATTCTGGAAAAACGCTCCCACACCAACGGTAAAAATGTGGATTTCAAATATGTCCGAAATGCTACACCTCGAATATATGAGATTCATCCTAGTAGGCAAATCAGACCAATTCCAAAAGACTTGGTCTCCATTTATCGACTTATTACAAGCATAGGGTGCCACATAACTTTGAAAATAAACGGTTTCAGGACCTGGTGAGGGGGGTGTAAAGATATGAAGTTGGTACATCTCTTTTATCTTATCTCATTTTCTTATATCTTCTTTTTTCTATTTTTCTCTTTCCCTTTTTAAAAAAAATATATTTCTCGCGTTCTACGTCTTTACGGGCTCTTCCTTTTCACCTTCTCACGCACTTACTATCTTATCTAACTTTCTCTATTTTTCTTTGTCTTCTTTCTGTTACTTTCCTATTATTAAAGTTTAAAACAAGAATTGGTACATGAAATGTATTATGTTATTTTTGGCTTATACTACTGTACTGTACATTACTTCTAATAAAAATTAATTAAAACATTTAAAAAAAGGAACAACAATGGCAGGAATTTCAGGGCATAATCCGGAAGACGCAGGATTCCAAAAAGGAAGAAAGATTCTAAGGGGAGTAGGAGGCAACCGTGGCTGACAAGATAAGTTAGGGATAGAATAAAACTAAAAGAAAAGATGTATAACACAGCAAAGAGTAGCCAGAAACCAGAGGATTGAGAAATTTTCATAGGACAACAAAAGGAAAAACGGGCAATACGGGCTGAAAATATGAAGTACGAGGGGAAGTTGGCCAGGAATATAAAGAAGGACAGTAAAAGCATCTTTAGATATGTTAAGGGAAAAAGAGTAGCAAAGTCAAATGTGGGTCCCTTGAAGGCAGACATGGGTGAAATTATTATGGGTAATAAGGAAATGGCAGAAGAGTTGAGCAGGTACTTCGGATATGTCTTCACTAAGGAAGACACAAACAATCTCCCAGATGTACTGGAGGACAGAGGATCCAAGGGGGTAGAGGAACTGAAATAAATTTTCATTAGGCGAGAATTGAATTGAATTGAATTGAATTTATTTGTCATTCAGACCTTTCGGTCCGAACGAAATTTCATTCCCCTGCAGTCATACATATAATTTAAAAAAATGACAGAAACACACAATAAACACAAATTTAACATCTCACCAAACACCTCCTCACTGTGATGGAAAGCAAAGTCTTAAAGACTCTGTCTCTTCCCTCTGTTCTCCCTCTGCGCCAAGACGATCCAGGCTTCAGGTGTTGTGACCCCACCGGGTGATGGTAAGTAAGTCAGACCCACGGTTCAACCGAGCTCCGCGAATGGGCTGGTTCCAACTCCGCAGCCCGGGGTGGTCGAAGCTGCCGAAGCTGCCGCCCTCCAGACGAGCGGACGAAGCTGTTGTTGTGGGAGCTCGGAAAAACATGGCAGGCAGTGGCGAGTGGAGTGCCGCAAGGCTCGGTGTTGGGGCCGCAACTGTTCACCATATATACTAATGATTTGGAAGAGGGAATTAGGAGCAACACTAGCAAGTTTGTGGATGACACAAAACTGGGTGGCAGTGTGAACTGTGAAGAAGATGTTAGGAGGTTGCAGGGTGACCTGGACAGGTTGAGTGAGTGGGCAGTTGCGTGGCATTTACAGTGTAATATAGATAAATGTGAGGTAATCCACTTTGGCGGCAAAAACAAGGGGGCAGATTATTATCTCAGTGGAAGGTGCAGTGAGACCTGGGTGTCCTTGTACACCAGTCACTGAAAGTTGGCGTGCAGGTACAGCAGGCAGTGAAGAAAGCTAATGGATTGTTGGCCTTCGTATCAAGAGGATTCCAGTAAAGGAGTAAAGAGGTTCTTCTGCAGTTGTATAGGGCTCTGGTGAGACCACATCTGGAGTATTGTGAAGGTTCACAAGATTGATCCCTGGGATGGCGGGTCTGTCATATGAGGAAAGATTGAAAAGACTAGGCTTGTATTCACTGGAGTTTAGAAGGATGAGGGGGATTCTTATAGAAACATATAAAATTATAAAATGACTGGACAAGCTCGATGCAGGAAAAATTTTCCCAATGTTGGACGAGTCCAGAGTTAGGGGCCACAGTCTTAGAATAAAGGGGAGGCCATTACAGACTGAGGTGAGAAAAACCGTTTTCACCCAGAGAGTTGTGAATTTGTGGAATTCCCTGCCACAGAGGGCAGCGGAGGCCAAATCACTGGATGGATTTAAGAGAGAGTTAGATAGAGCTCTAGGGGCTAGTGGAATCAAGGGATATGGGAAGAAGGCAGGCACGGGTTATTGATCAGCCATGATCACAATGAATGGCGGTGCTGGCTAGAAGGGCCGAATAACCTCCTCCTGCACCTATTTTCTATGTTTCTCTATATTTCTATTAACAGAAGTTTAATGGATCAGTCACAATGACCATTTTTGTATGTTATTGCTATGTAATATTAAATTAACTAGAAATTGTTCTGCCACCTTCTTGCTTGTGCCGTTGGTGAAAATGAGAAGCATTGCTTCAGGATCCTTTCCATGAAACGATAAACCCTACACTCCAACTAGAATTTCTGATCATCCTCAGCACTAGCCAACAGACATAGTTATTTGCGCACCTAGATTATCACTCTATTACTCAAACTATAATTAGATTTCTCTGCTGCTGGCAAGATGTGTTTCAGCGAATCAGATTTACAAATACAGTGGGTGGAGAGGACAAGACTGCCAAGTTTATCTTAAAAAAAAATCTGCTTTGCATTTCAACATCCACTTAGTGGCGACAAAAATTGTCATCTTATCTAGAACATGCACTATTTATTTTCTGCAGAACTATTTGGTGATGTCAGATTTGCTTCCACCATGTAATTTTTAGTTTGAGATTAAACAACAATCATCCTCTGTGCAACATTATTTTTAAAATTTTGTTTTTCATGCATTCCTATTGTTCTGCACGGAGCTTTCTTTGATCGTTTAGAGCATATCTATTTATTTTCCTTGCCAAAAATGATATATGAATTATCTCACTCAGGTTTTAATGTTCCTCTTTGAATTTTCCTTTTGTGTCCTCATTTCAATTATTGGATGTGGTCTTACCACAAGGGCACAAAACAATATGGACTGTCTACAAAGAAAATGAATCATAATTTCTACCAACAAAAGGATACTAGAAAAACTGAGATGTTATGAGTGATTGAATTGATGAGGATTAATTGTTAGTAGTCACTCGCAAAATGAGGAAACATAATTCGACCTTGCCACCAATTGGCCTGCAAGAAAATTAGTGAACCAAAGGGGAATGACATTAACCATATAACAATTACAGCACGGAAACAGGCCCTCTCGGCCCTTCCAGTCCGTGCCGACCATTTGTTTTCCCCTAGTCCCATCTACCTGCACTCAGACCATACCCCTCCATTCCCTTCCTGTCCATATACCTATCCACTTTACTTTTAAATGTTAAAATCGATCCTGCCTCCACCACTTCTGCTGGAAGCTCATTCCACACAGCCACCACCCTCTGAGTAAAGAAGTTCCCCCTCACGTTACCCCTAAACTTCTGTCCCTTAATTCTCATGTCATGCCCTCTTGTTTGAATCTTCCCTACCCTCAATGGGAAAAACATATCCACGTCAACTCTGTCTATCCCTTTCATCATTTTAAAGACCTCAATCAAGTCCCCCCTTAACCTTCTGTGCTCCAAAGAATAAAGACCTAACTTGTTCAACCTTTCTCTGTAACATAGTTGCTGGATCCCTGGCAACATTCTAGTAAATCTCCTCTGTACTCTCTGTATTTTGTTGACATCCTTCCTATAATTAGGCAACCAAAATTGTACACCATACTCCAGAATTGGTCTTACCAATGCCTTGTACAATTTTAACATTACTTCCCTACTCCTATATTCAATGCTCTGATTTATAAAGGCCAGCACACCAAAGGCTTTCTTTACCACCCTATCTACATGCGATTCCACCTTCAGGGAACTATGCACAGTTATTCCTAGATCCCTCTGTTCCACAGCATTCCTCAATTCCCTACCATTTACCATGTACGTCCTATTTTGATTTGTCCTGCCAAGATGTAGCACTTCACACTTAACAGCATTAAACTCCATCTGCTATCTATCAGCCCACTTTTCCAAATGGCCCAAATCTCTCTGTAGGCTTTGAAAATCTACTTCATTATCCACAACACCACCTATCTTAGTATCATCTGCATACTTACTTATCCAATTTTCCACCCCATCATCCAGATCATTGATGTACATGACAAACAACAGTGGACCCAACACAGATCCCTGAGGCACCCCACTGGTCACCGGCTTCCAACCTGACAAACAGCCATCCACCATTACTCTCTGACATCTCCCATTCAGCCACTGTTGAATCCATCTTGCTACTCCGCCATTAACACCCAAAGATTGAACCTTCTTCACCAACCTTCCATGGGGAACCTTGTCAAAGGCCTTACTGAAATCCATATAGACAACATCCACTGCTTTACCCTCATCAATTTCCCTAGTTACCTCTTCATAAAATTCAAGAAGGTTTGTCAAACATGACCTTCCAGGCACAAATCCATGTTGACTGTTCCTGATCAGACCCTGTTTATCCAGATGCTTATATATATTATCTCTAAGTATCCTTTCCATTAATTTGCCCACCACTGACGTCAAACTAATAGGTCTATAATTGCTAGGTTTATTCTTTGAACCCTTTTTAAACAATGGAACAACATGCGCTGTACGCCAATCCTCCGGCACTATTCCCGTTTCTAATGACATTTGAAATATTTCTGTCATAGCTCCTGCTATTTCTACACTAACTTCCCTCAATGTCCTAGGGAATATCCTGTCAGGACCTGGAGACTTATCCACTTTTATATTTTTCAAAAGTGTCAGTACTTCCTCCTCTTTGAATCTCATAGTTTCCATAGCTACTCTATTTTTTTTTCCCTTACCTCACAGAGTTCAATATCCTTCTCCTTGGTGAATACCGAAGAAAAGAAATTGTTCAATATCTCCCCCATCTCTTTTGGCTCTGCAGATAGCTGTCCATTCTGGTTCTCTAATGGTCCAATTTTATCCCTCGTTATCCTTTTGCTATTAACATTTTGACATTGTTAGAGTAGTCACAGTTATCTGCACTGAGACACCACTTCAAACTTTGAGAGTATTACAACAGCATCCAATTCATTGAGGATGGCATAGTGGCACAGCTGGTAGAACTGCTGCCTTACAGCACCAGAGATTCAGGTTTAATCCTGGCTTTGAGTGCTGTGTGTGTGGAGCTTGCATGTTCCCCCTGTGACCACCTAGGTTTCCTCCGGGTGCGGCAGTTTCCTCCCACAACCCAAAGACGTGCGGGTTTGCGGCTAATTGGCCTGCAAATTGTCCCTTTCGTGAAGGGAGCGGATGAGAAAGTGGAGTAACATAGAAGTAATGAAGAGCTGATCAATGTTCAGCATGGACTGCGTGGGCAGAACGACTAGTTTACATACTGTTTCTCCAGGATGGAGCATTCATAAGATTACAAACTGATCACAGATAAGGAAACTTGTTCAATCTGTATTGGATTATCGACATCAGAAGCACAACAAAATCCACCCATAAGAATCAGGAAGACACAGGATAGAGATATGAAGAGAGGAGCATTGGATTCAACAAGAGGGATAAAGAAAGGTAAAGCAAGGAAACAACTCAAAAGAAAGAAAATCAGGGGAAGAGATGTGTTTGAGGATTGTTGTATTATTGCACCTTATGAATAAATGGAAGGTGCGTGAAATGCAGGCACATAACGCACAACATATTGAGCCAACATGATCATCATGTTCAAGAACAGCAGAACAATTTCAAATAGATGTTGGGAATGCTAAACAAGAATTGAAAACAACCCATTTAAATCCACCCTCCCATTTGTGTAATGTATAATATAATTGTGTAATGTATAGTATAATATATAATAATCTTCTAGTCTTTGCAATTTTTATAAAAATCTTAATGCCAAAGTCAAGAGCTCTTTTATAATGTTTCCATGGACTCAGGGGGGTAGTCTTTAGGTAGTCTTTCCCACTGCGGTGACCTAATTTGCGAGTTTAGAAGAGTTTGCCCTTGACTCAAACTCGCAGCATGGTCGACACGTGGTCCTAGGAGGTCCTATAGGGTCACTGGAACTCTCCTTCATGCACGAGGGAAGTTCCCGCATACTTGCAGCATCAGCTGGGTCGCGGCAAATTTTTCAGCATGTTGAAAATTTTTCCGTGAGTAATAATTGGTCGGCATGGTTCTTTTGAACTCATAGTGCAGTAGAGTGAGGTTGCTATGTAGTTACAGGCAGGCGAGGGCAGCCGTAGGCTGACCTTGCATTTTAATTGGCCCATTGGAGTTTTCAGGATCAAGGAAAATCGACCAGTAGGTTAAATGCCCGCGCAAACTTTATTATACTTCTTAAAAGTGTCTCCACTCCTTCTCCCCCCCTTCCCGTTACTGTGCAGCCGTCTTTTATCTTCCTCTTCATCGTGGGTGGGGGGTGGGGGGGGGGGGGGGGGGGGGTGTTCAGTCGATCCAGCTCGCAATTCAATCGCTCACGGTCGATCCAGCTCGGGGTTTGTGAACTTGCGGATTCGGGTCCCCACAGTCGGACAGCCCCTTTAGGTTTCAGCAGAATGTACAAAAGGTTTGGCAGATGGACTCAAATCAATGCTCTCTGGGTGGATTCATGTGGAATACTATTAATGGGATGAGTTTCATAACTGAGGTTCTGCGGAGAGACTTTGGTGACCATACACAGAATTCAATGAAGCCATTTATAAGCTGATTACAAAAAGAATATGAATTATCCATTTTATAAATAAATGGGTAGAATGTAAAAGCAAAGACAACATTCTGGAAATTTAAAGATCAATGGCTCGGCACCACCGGAGTAAAATGATTGATTCTGGAGACCACACGGGGAAAAATGTCTTAGAAAGTGGGTTGTAAAGGTTCATCAGGATATTATGGGGAAGATGAATGTGAGTTATGAGAGGAAGCTGAACAAAAGGTTACAATGTTTAAGAAAGAACTGCAGATGCTGAAAAAAATCGAAGGTAGACAAAAATGCTGGAGAAACTCAGCGGGTGAGGCAGCATCTTGTAAAAGGTTAGGATGGCTCTCTTTCAAAAAGAGAAGGTAAGATGACCTGCCAGAAATTTTAAGTAAATAGAGATAAGATTGGTAAGTAACCTTAGATTTCATATCATTTTTATATCATTTCTAAAAAGTGGGGATGTGAGACAAAGCTTGACTCCTCTTTCAAAGACTGAGCATGACATGATGAGCCTCTTTCTGCGTTATGACTATTTTACTAACCACACGAATTGCATCTTCCCAATGGATTTATGATCTGCATTCATTCATTAGTTATTAGATTGAATTACATGCCTAAGGGTCTGATTGAGAATCGATTGGGAGGAGACTCTGAGTTGAATGCTCTAGTCTGGATTCAAGCATGGCCCGAGGTGAAGGACGGCTTATTCTTCTTGCATCCACCCACTTCCTGAGGGATTAACATATTCATCATAACATGGCATCATATTATATCATGAAATCTGGTGAAGCATATTAAAAGGCCACAAGTAGTCTTATTAATACCTTTTGGAATTTAGTGAAGTCTTTTTATACATCTTGATTCCAAATTTAACTTCTTAGCTAATGTCTGCCATCACTAGGTTAGCTGTCAAAAGCTGATTTATAGAAACTTTCCAGATGAAGCTAAACACCTCCAAAACAACAAATCATGACCTTGATGCAAGATCTTAATTCATATGACACGTGTTTGTAGAGGTAATACAAACACTACCCAGTTATGTCTATTTTTAGTCATCATGATCATATTAGACTAAATGGCAGAAAATGTATTTGCTTCCGAAAATTATCCACAAGGCTGAAGAAGGGTATCGACCCAAAACGTCACCTATTCCTTTTCTCCAGAGATGCTGCCTGATCCGCTGTTACTCCATCATTTTGTGTCTGCCTGCTTCTCTATCCTGATAGATCTGAATAGCACTACCCCCCTTCCCCCACCCCCCTTCCTCCAATCCCTTCAGGAATCCTCCCTGTGACTTTCTAAGTACCAACCAAACCATCCAAAACAGATGGTCAGCAGCCAATTCCAGTTTGCCAAGTACCTACTCCCCCAAGATAGTGGTGCATTAAATTGCTGGTCTGGCCTGTGCCTTGTCTCTGCTCGGATTCCTGGGCAGCAGCCACTTGACAAATTCAATCTCCAGTATCATCTGTCAAACTCAAGTGCTTTTATTCAATTACCCAGTGCAGAGCAGAAAACTGTACACAGCATGTTTCAAATCAACATGCACAAGACAGCTCCTGCCTGTCCTCTACCCGAGTATCACAAAATGGATACTTTTAATGTTACGTTCCTCAGGGATCTTAAAACCAGGGAGAGCATATCCACCGTAAAACTTGGTTTCATTACGGGTACTTCAATTTTATGATTTTATTGTGATTATACCAATTTTCATTTTGATACAACTATGATCTTTTTAATTATGCATTGGACAGAGAACGAAAATACATCCAAGCTGTCAACACAAACACATTAACAGAATGCCGAATGTGAAAGATTTTGTTTCCAATATAGGTACTGAGCTAATAGACTCCTGAAAGGCTGTTGAATTACATCATTGCACTAGTCGAAACCTTTCTAGTGATAGAACATGTAATGGAATACCCGATTAGTCCTTTTGTTGTAGCTTTGCATGGATTTTTCCCTGTCGAGCCATCACATTCGCTATTTATCAAGGCAACCTGCAGCGTGTGACGATGCTGCAGTGTCATGGCAAGCAGGGAGAAAGATTTCTCGGGCAAAATATCGAAGTTGATACAGATCACAGTGATTCGATACGACAGTGTGTTGACCTGTCAACATGCTGGATTACGCTGAAGATGTGCCGTGAATTTCTATCCTGAGTGATGCTAATATCAGCCAGCAGAACAGAAGCAGGAAAGCTCCCACTGATTGCCACACAACTTCAAACGCTAGGCTGCACGGCAGAACTGACGGGGATTTAGTTATCCTTTACACGTCTTAAAACACTCTGGCCCACTGAAGAATCTTGCACAAAATCAAAGGACGAACCCCAGAAACCATCGCACTTGTAAAGCAAGGAATTATCCCACTGATCTATCTTAGACAAGTTGGTGCTCTTATTAGTTTTGTTGGGAGTGATGATCTATATAAAAACGTCACTTCAATGTAAAATAAAGGAAGAAGTGGTCCTCCAAAATAAAAGCACAATTATATTACATTATTTTACGCACAGGTCAAGGAGCTTTCAGTATTCAAAGCTTTAATCCACCACATAGCTTCTTCATTTTCACTGCTCTTACATAGGATGTAAGATCAGACCCGTACACAATATTCCAGATGTGGTCTCGCCAGGGCTCTATATATGGGAGCAGGATGACTCTTCCATTGCCTGAAAATTCTTATGTGATTAAGGCCAATACAATAGTTACCCTCCCCTGCATCTGCATGTTAACCTTTAGTGATTTGTATGCAATTATGCATCTTTGCATGCAACTTATATATTTAATTTATAGGCCATCTATCTGCAGCTGGTTTTCAGTGAAGTACTCCACAGGCAGGTAAAGAACATTTCCAGGTCTAACATTAGTACCTTCATTGCATGCTTTCAAATTCAGCATAGAACAAGTTCAACAGTTTTCAGACATTAGCACTTCATGCACGTTGACAACTTTGGAGCAAAATAATGAATCAAAGTTAATACGGTGAGTCCTGGATCACATTTCACGATAGGTTTTCCAGTGAAATGTTATTCAAAGTACACGGTATTCTACATCTCTGGACTTCTAGGGCGTAATAATTTGAGTTTGCAAATTCATGGTGATTAATGGTCTTAAAAGATTCTTATATTTTAAATCCAGTTGCAGTTGAACAATTTTTGATAGAACAACTCTTAGATATCCTGTTAAAAAAACAAGCGAAAACTACATATTTAACCCCACTTTTGAACAGGTACAGAAAATGTTTAGCTTTTTTGAAAATGTTGTGCTGATTTAAAGATCAACTCCCACAGACTTCATTTAACTATGATTTCTGAAGTATTATTGTGTTTCAATCTCAAAGCCTGACAAGTGATCACAATCTGCTTGCAGGTTTCTGTCCAACTCTCAGCTAATTTTTTGAAGTCATGCAGCTTTATTTAGACACTATTGAAACATGTCCAACAGGTGTGAATAATGCATTGCACGTTATGTTGCAAGATAGTTTGCTGTTGACTTATTTTTATGCGAAAAAATATTCCATGCGAAAAGTGACGTGCTAAATTATTTTAAAAAGTGAGTCAGATGATACTAGAAAAATTGAAAAAGGCACACTGGGAAGAAATACAAACAGCAATCAAGAGCATAATTACGGCATATTTGCACAGTTATTTCAACACAATTAATGTCCGTTCTAAGTATGGTAGCTAAAAGAGCTGAATGAAATTGGTCAAAAAGCAATGCAGCAGAAATAAATGCCATTTATTACAGATAAAATTAAAAATAAGACCATGTTTATTTTTGGCCTTGACTGGATTAACTGTAATCTAATTACCTTCCCAGAGATGTGATCAATTTTCAGATCACATTCTCCGGGCTCTGCCACCTACCATCACTGGAGCTGAAGGCCTCCTCGGACTGTCGTGAGCCCCAACGCAGGGCACGGACTTAACATCGGAGCGGTTCCCTTGCCTGGGATCGCTCCCACCGCGGCCTGCGGACTTTACCATCAAGGGCTCGCAGTCTCGGGAGAGGCTACTCAGGAAGCTCCAACGCCGCGGAAGGTTTGACCAGCCCCGACACGAGGTTCGATCGCCTGGCACGGGAGAGCTGACAACCCCCCAATGCAGGAGCTGAATGCCTCAACGCGGAGGGCCCGAACGCCGTCGGCTACGGGAGTCAAGACCGTCCCGTTAATGGAGGGCTCGAGGCCCCCGACCGAGGAAGGACTTGAACTTTATTTCGCCTTCTATCAATGAGGAATGTGTAGGAGTCACTGTGGTGGATGTTCATGTTAAAAAATGTTTTTGAATCTGTTGCTTTTAATTGTATGACTGACCTGGCCAGTGAAATTCCTCGTATGTTGCAAAACATACTTGGCGAATAAAATCTAATTCTGATTCTGATTCTAATTAAGGGCCTATGTAGTGAGAGATGATTTCAGTTTGGCAGACTGCGGTCACCCATTTAAATCTTGCATGAGTTTGAACAGGTACAATGTTGGATAAAGTGCAGTGTGAATCTGGACTGCGTGATAAGTACTGGCTCTGTGTAGTTTAAAAAATGAGCTCAGGTTGATGCCTTTCATCTGATGGCCCAATGTGTTAATTTTATTTCTCTCTTCACAGATGCTGCCTAACCTGCTGAGTGATTCTTTTTTCCACTTTTAAAGATACAGTGTGGCCCTTTGGTCCACCAAGTCCACACGGACCAGTGATCAGTACACTAGCACTATCTTACACACTGAGGACAATTTACAATTTTACCAAAAGCCAATTAACCTACAAAATTGTAAGCCTTGAGTGTTGGAGGAAACCAGAGCACCTGGAGAAAACCCATGTGGTCACAGGGAGAACGTATAAACTCTGCACAGACTGCACCCGTAGTCAGGATCGAAACCGATCTCAGACATTGTAAGGCAGTAACTGTACCATTGACCCCTGTGCCATCCAAACATTATTACCAGTGTTTTCAATGTTTGTTTTAAAAAGCCAAAGTGCTGGAGGAGCTCAGCAGTTCAAGCAGGATCTCTGGCAAACATGGGCAGTTGAGAGTTTGGGTCAGGACTCTCTTTTTATTAATAATGGATTTCTGCTTTCACAGCTGCCTTTGTTCATGACTAGAATCGCACCTTATTAAAAGTAATTTGACCATTAAGATAAACCTATTGCCTCCGGGATTGGTTTTAACAGCCCTGAGTATCGTATTCTGTCCCTTGGAATCACTTAGGATATTTCTGGGTCGTAGATTGTGGGTTTGCAAAATGCACAGTCATGAGCGTGGGCCATGTCTCAATGACTTATCTGCCTGTCATATTCACATGTTTGGACTTTAGCAACACTGAGCTTAAAAATTACCTGTGGTCTAGAGGGATTTCAGTTTTATAGCTTTGCCTTGCTCGGTGTAATTAATCACACATACTGATTAAACACAGTGATTGATTGCATTCGGCAACCTGGCAGATTAATTTAGAAAATCAAATACATTTTGTCATTACCAACAAACCAAACAATTTTACTCTGCCCAAAGTGAGTGAATGGTTTAGATTAGATTAATGATTTTAACAGCACGAACCAAGGCCCGCCGGCTGAGTATCTCACCTGCCTGTGTGGCATCTCTGTGGTGGTAGGCGGAGAGCATAAATGGAAAGATTGGGGAGAGCATAATGGAACAGTTGGCCAGGTTTCTGGTAGAGTTTAAACTCATCTTGTGGGTGAGAGAGTGAATGGAAGAGAGAAAATAATGCAAGATGGTTCACAATTAAAATAAAATTTTGGCAGCACAGTGGCACAGCGGTAGAGTTGCTGCCTTTCAACACTTGCAATGCCGGGGACCGGAGTTCGATCCCGACTACGGGCGCTGTCTGTACGGACTTTGTACGTTCTCCCTGTTATCCCGTGGGTTTTCTCAGGTTTGTACGTTAACTGTCACTGTATGTCATGTTGTTACTTGTGGACGGAGCACAAAGGCAAATTCCTTGTATGTGAATACTTGGCCAATAAACTTACTTTCTTACTTAAACTAAGCTAAATGCCTAGTGTCCATCGACTTGTACTTGAACCCACTTCTAAAGCAGGCCTAAAACCAAACACAAATACAGTGTCCTCCGTAATGTTTGGGACAAAGACTCACATTTATTTATTTGCCTCTTTACTCCACAATTTGATATTTGTATTAGAAAAAAAATCACGTGATTAAAGTGCACATTGTCAGATTTTATAAAGGCCATTTTTATGCATTTTGGTTTTGCCATGTAGAAATTACAGCTGTGGTTATACATAGTCCTCCCTATTTCATGGCACAATAATGTTTGGGATACATGGCTTCCCGGGCGTTTATAATTGCTCAGGTGTGTTTAATTGCCTCCTTCATGCAGGTATAAGAGAGCTCTCAGCACCTAGTCTTTCCTCCAGTCTTTCCATCACCTTTGGAAACTTTTATTGCTGTTAATCAACATGAGGACCAAAGTTGTGCCAATGAAAGTCAAAGAAGCCATTATGAGACAGAGAAACAAGAATAAAACTGTTAGAGACGTCACCCAAACCTTAGGCTCACCAAAATCAACTGTTTGGAACATCATTAAGAAGAAAGAGAGCATTGGTGAGCTTACTAATCGCAAAGGGACTGGCAGGCCAAGGAAGACACCCACAGCTGATGACAGAATAATTCTGTCTATAATAAAGAAAAATCCCCAAACACGTGTCCAGCAGATCAGAAACACTCTTCAGGAGTTAAGTGTGGATTTGTCAATGACCACTGTCCGCAGAAGACTTCATGAACAGAAGTACAGAGGCTACACTGCAAGATGCAAACCACTGGTTAGCCGCAAAAACAGGATGGCCAGGTTACATTTTGCCAAGAAGTACTTAAAAGAGCAACCACAGTTCTGGAAAATGGTCTTGTCGACAGATGAGGCAAAGATTAACATATCAGAGTGATGGCAAGAGCAAAGTATGGAGGAGGGAAGAATCTGCCCAAGATCAAAAGCATACCACCTCATCTGATAAACACGGCGGTGGGGGTGTTATGGGCCTGGGCATGTATGGCTGCTGAATGTACTGGCTCACTTATCTTCATTGATGATAAAACTGCTGATGGTGGTAGCATAATGAATTCTGAAGTGTATAGACACATCCTATCTGCTCAAGTTCAAACAAATGCCTCAAAACTCATTGGCTGGTAGTTCATTCTACAACAAGACAATGATCCCAAACATACTGCTAAAGCAACAGTTTTTCAAAGCTAAAAATAGTAAATTCTTGAGTGGCCAAGTCAATCACCCGATCTGAACCCAATTGAGCATGCCTTCTATATGCTGGAGAGAAATATGAAAGGGACTAGCCCCTACAACAAGCCTAAGCTAAAGATGGCTGCAATACAGGCCTGGCTGAGCATATAACCATATAACCATATAACAATTACAGCACGGAGACAGGCCCTCTCGGCCCTTCCAGTCCGTGCCGACCAGCAACTGGTGATGTCCATGAATCGTAGACGTCATGCAGTCATTGCATGCAAAGGATAAGTAACAAATACTAAACATGACTACTTCCATTTACATGGCATTGCTGTGTCCCAAACATTATGGTGCCCTGAAATGGGGGGATTATGTATAAACACCAGTAATTTCTACATGGTGAAACCAAATTGCATAAAAATGGCCTTTATTAAAATCTGACAATGTGCACTTTAACCATATGTGATTTTTTCTATTATAAATCTGAAATTGTGAAGTACAGAGGCAAATAAATAAACAATGGGTCTCTGTCCCAAACATCATGGAGTGCACTGTGTTTCAGTCCTGAAAGGGTCTGATTTTGAAAACATATGCCAAAAGCTTGCTTGCTGATTGACTGCTACAACATGGCAGGAATCCCATTTTACCAGGTATCCAAGTGGAGGATTCCCAAAGGACATTTGCAATGCTAAGTCTGATAGTCCAAATGTTGAAAATGCAGATACAATCTGCACCTTCAGAACTATCTGGGGCTGTAAACGCATTTCAACCTCGGAATGAATTCTGCCAAAATCGTGATCTTTCCATTTCAGGCATTTTCTTTTAATCGAACAGTTAAAATCTGTGTAGAAATAATTGGGCTGCAGTGGTTGACAAGGACTGGAATTACAATGTGCAGGAAGGAACTGCAGATGCTGGTTTAAATCGAAGATAGACACAAAATGCTGGAGTAACTCAGTGGGACAGGCAGCATCTCTGGAGAGAAGGAATGGTGAGATCAGTCTGAAGAAGGGTCTCGGCCCGAAATGTCGCCCAAAACATAGAAACATGGTAAAATAGGTGCAGGAGTAGGCCATTCGGTCCATCGAGCCAGCACCACCATTCAATATGTTCATGGCTGACCATCTAAAATCAGTACCCTGTTCTTGCTTTTTCCCCATATACCTTGATTCCTTTAGCCCGAAGAGCTAAATCTAACTCTCTCATGAAAACATCCAGTGAATTGGCCTCCATTGCCTTCTGTGGAAGAAAATTCCACAGATTCAGAACTCTCTGGGTGAAGAAGTTTTTTTCTCATCTCAGTCCTAAATGGCCTACCCCTTATTCTTAAACTGTGACCACTGGTTCTGGACTTCCCCCAACATCGGGAACATTTTTCTTGCATTTAGCCTGTCCAATCCTTTAAGAATTTTACAGTATGTTTCTATAAGATCCCTTCTCATCCTATGATTATCCTAAATTCCAGTGAACAAGCCCAGTCGACCCATTCTTTCATCATATGTCAGTCCCGCCATCCCGGGAATTAACCTGGTGAACCTACGCTGCACTCCCTTAATTGCAAGAATGTCCTGCCTCAAATTAGGAGACCTAAATTGCATATAATACTCCAGGTGCAGTCTCACCAGGGCCCTGTACAACTGCAGTAGGACCTCCTTGCTCCTAAACTCAAATCCTCTCGCAATGAAGGCAAACATGCCATTAGCTTTCTTCACAGCCTTCTGTACCTGCATGCTTACTTTCAGTGACTGATGTCCAAGCACACCCCTCAGGTCTCATTGCACCTCACATTTTCCTAATCTGACACCATTCAGATAATGTGAAAGGAGGACAGCAGATGCTAGTTTAAACCAAAGATAGACACAAAAAGCAGGAGTAACTCAGCGGGACAGGCAGCATCTCTAGAAAGAAGGAATCTGAAGAAGGGTCTCAATCCAAAACGTCATCCATTCCTTCTCTCCAGATATGCTGCCTGTCCTGCTGAGTTACTCCAGCTTTTTATGTCTACCATTCAGATAATAATCTGCTTTCCTGTACTTGCCACCAAAGTAGATAACCTCACATTTATCCACATTATACTGCATCTGCCATGCATCTGTCCACTCACCCAACCTATCCAAGTCACCCTGCAGCCTCATAGTAGCTCACACTGTCACCCAACTTTGTGTAATCCGCAAACTTGGAGATATCACATTTAATTCCCTCGTCTACCGAGGCACAGTGCCTTGCGGTACCTGACTAGTCACTGCCTGCCATTCTGAAAAGAACCCGATAATTCCTACTCTTTGCTTCCTGACTGCCAACCAGTTCTCTATCCATGTCAATACCTTACCCCCAATACCATGTGCTCTAATTTTGCTAAGCTCTTGTGTAGGACCTTGTCAAAGGCTTTTTGAAAGTCCAGATAGACCACAACCACTGGCTCTCCCATATCCATTCTACTTGTTACATCCTCAAAAAATTCCAGAAGACTAGTCAAGCATCATTTCCCTTTCATAAATCCATGCTGACTTTGACTGATCCTGTCACTGCTTTCCAAATGCACTGCTATAACTTCTTTAACAACCGACTCAAGCATCTTCCCCACTACCGATGTATGGATAACTGGTCTATAATTCCCTGTTTTCTCTCTCACTCCTTTCTAAAAAGTGGGGTTACATTGGATCAGTTCCTGTGGACTGGACAGTAGCCAGCGTCGAGAGAACATTGTAAAATGATTACTGATGCATCCATGATTTCTAGGGCCACCTCCTTGAAAACTCTGGGATGCAGACCGTCAGGCCCTGGGGATTTATCTGCCTTCAGTCCCAAAGGTTTACATAACACAATTTCCTGACTAATGTGGAATACCTTCAGTTCCTCCCTCCCACTAGATCCTCGATCCCCGAGTATTTCTGGGAGATTGATTGTGTCTTCCTTAGTGAAGACAGAACCAAAGTACTCGTTTAACTGTTCTGCCATTTCTTTGTTTCCCTTTATAAATTAACCTGTCTATGATTGCAAGGGACCTACATTTGCCTTCACTAATCTTTTCCTTTTTACATATATAAAGAAGCCTTTAGAGCTATTCCCCGCAAGCTTTATTTCATGCTCACCCCCCCCCCCCCCCCCCCCCCCCCGCCCTCTTAATTAACCCCTTTGTCCTCTGTTGAGTTCTAAATTTCTCCCAGTCCTCCGGTTTGCTGCTTCCTCTGGCCAATGTATATGCCTTTTCCTTGGATTTAACACTATCACTGATTTCCCTCGTTAGCCACTGTTGAGCCGCCTTCCCCGTTTTTTTTTTTTCCGCCAGACAGGGATGAACAATTTTTGGAGTTCATCCATGCTGTCTATAAATCTTTCCCATTGCATCTCCATCTTCATGGTGGCACAGCGGTCAGGTTGCTGCCTTACAGCAAAATGCAGCGCCAGAGCCCCTGGTTCGATCCCGACTACGGGTGCTGTCTGTATGGGGTTTGTACGTTCTTCCCGTGATCTGTGTGGGTTTTCTCCGAGATCTTCGGTTTCCTCCCACACTCCAAAGACGGTCAGGTTTGTAGGTTAATTGGCTTGATAAAAATATAAAATTGTCCAAGTTGGCGATAGGCAGAGTACTGCCCTGCCGACTACACAATTCAGAAGGTTCAACCGTTTAAATATAATTTGCCAGTTTATCCTAGCCAATTCCCAACTCATACCTTCAGTCTCCTTTCTTTAAGTTTAGGACCATAGTCTCGGAATTAACCGTCACTTTCCATCCTAATGCAGAATTCCACCACTGTTGCCCAAGGGGTCTTGCACAACTAGTGAGAGAGTGTAGGACCAGAGACCATAGCCTCAGAATAAAAGGAGTTGAGGAGGAATTTATTTAGTCAGTGGGGGTTCTGGAACACCAGCATCTCAAACTTCAATGCGAAGCACTGTTTGAGTTGCTGGCAGCAAAATTGGGAGATGAAGCCATCTGGAATATCCAGAAGAGTTTGCAGCCCAAATGTTCATGCACTTTCTAGAGAGGCTGAATAATGATCCGCAGTGGGAACAATTATTTTGATATCCTTGTTCCCAATACAGGAAGACCGAGGTAGCTTTTGCTACTCCCATCCCTTCACTGCATCAAGCCAACTAACAAACCCTTCTCAGTTTCGTATCTTTAGCTATTTAAATCCTCCAAGCCAGCAGGGAACACCACCACCCACCCTCTTGTGAGGAATTAAGTGATTAAACCCCACTATTGTAAGGGGCTTTAAAGAGGATTCAAACCGATAGAGGCCAGGGAGAGGGTTCTGACACAGCTGTGTATAAAAGTTACCAGAGCCGTCCTTGAGTAAGAATTGATAGCATTGTATAGCGGCAGAAGGGAGTGATGTAGATAGAACTCTATCAGTAGAAGGGAGTGATAGATGGGACCCTTGTCACTATAGCCTAGCTTTAGTGCTGATATAGGAGAACTGAGAGAGTTCAGTTGGAGGTGAGTAAAACTAGGGCAGGTCATAGACAACTGAGCATGCTTAATAAAATAAATGAATATTACAACACACCCCTGGTCAAGAAACTGCTCATTACCATGCACATGTCTGGACATGCGATGTATGATGTGGGAGGTACTGGGGGGACGTACCTACAGACTGTGCACCTCAGGGCCCTGATTGGAGAGGGTCAGAAGGGGAGGTAAAATGTAGAATTGTGTGTATAAAGGGGTTTACCTTTCTGACTTCAGTGTGTCTCAACTTGGAGAGGCACCCGACTCTGCAGACTCGCAAATAAAGAATCTCTTGCTTCCACGATTTAGTCTTTGAGTAGTGATTGTGAGCACATCGCATATCTCACACTCTCACCGCATCTCCTTCCCACCCCCACTGGAAGTTTAGACAGTGGGACAAAGTGAAACAAAAAGAACAGCTTATGTTTATATTGCTGCAACCATAATCAAAATGTTTTACAACCAATGAAATGCATCTTGAACTGCTCAATGGTGTGACATGAAATAAATGAGAGGCAATTTGTACACAGCAAGCTGCCAGAAACAGCGATTTTAAAGAGCCATTTTACAACAGCCCCAACTCTCCCCTATTCTGGAGAGAGGCAGTTTGAAGAGAATGATTAGCCTTTGGTTGGGGGCAGGGATTGTGGCAATGGGGAAATTGAACTCTGCAAAAAGATTCTGCAAAACGATTTACTGCAGACTATATATAAAATATGACATACCAAAATAATTTGCATTTAGGGTCACCGAAAAAATCTTCAGGGATTTTTTGGAACATGTGGTTTCAATTTAGAAACAAAACCATTTGTATATTCTCCATTCAGAGGAAATTGCACTGACACTTTAATGAGAACATAACCCATATTCTAGACTTTTACTGGGCGCCAAGATATTGCTCTGTGTCACAGGGTTATTAAATGTATGAAAATACTGCAGAATTCATGCTGAGTTCCTTAAAGAGATAGGCTCAGTTTTCCTGCATCTTAAACAAGCAATGTTTTAGTAGCCATGTTTTCCAGTAATACACAGACCCCAAAGTTATGTTCAAGAAGGGACTGCAGATGCTGGAACCCAAAGTTATTATAGTTTATTTTCAATTAATTTGTGTACAAGGTATAGATTTGCATTCATGCTTTAACAATCATTCTTATTTAATGTGACCAGTGACCAATGAAGAACCTGTTGAGCTCAATTTGATATCTCAAATCTAATGAAAGTAATATTTTTCTTCTTATGTCGAACTCTAGTTAACTAATTCTGGATTGTAAAGCTTTTTCCCTCCATTTCTCTTATTTGCCAGATACTCCACAAAGAGCTTTATTAGTCTGCCTGGTGTCAGTCCACTGTCAATAGCATTTGACCCTTTAATGCCAGAGATTGTTTTGCTGGACTATTGCTCTCAGCAGCCAGGATGTGATCAGGATAGAATTTCAGAATCTGAACTTTTAACTTGCTGACTTAATAGATGGTACCACTGATTCACCTTTCTACAATGATTCCTCAAGCCTTTCTACTACTGATTGTTCTTACCCATATTAGAAATAAATAGTGTAGAAAGGGACAGCAGATGCTGGTATATACCAAACTAAGACTTAAAATGCTCAGCGGGTCAGGCAGCATCTCTGGAAAAAAAGGATGGGTGATGTTTCGGATCAGGACCCTGCTTCAGACGGTCTAAAGAAGGATCTCGATCCGAAACATTAACCATCCTTTTTTTCTAGAGATGCTGCCTGACCTGCTGGGTTACTTCAGCACTTTGTGTCTATCTTAGAAATAAATAGGTCCGCATTTCCCGGCAGTGGCAAGCCATTCACTTGGGAAGAATCTACTTTGCACAGATCCCTTTGCAGAGATTGTCAGGCCCTATGATGCCTTCTACACAGAAAACCCACTGCGACAGAACGGAACAAGTCCTGTGCACAGAAATGCATAAAAGGTTTTCACAGCCAATTATGCCGTGCGCCCGTCTCACTCCACTAATAAAGCAACTTTTAATGTTTTTCATTGTTTCATAGTTAAAGTTACTTGTCAAGTCAGTGGATATTTTTAAGGCAGAGACAGACAAATTCTTGATTAGAATGGGTGTCGAGGGTTATGGGGAGAAGGCAGGAAAATGGGATTAGGCGGCAGAGATCAGCCATGATTTAATGGCAGAGTTGACTCGATGGGCCGAATGGTATAATTTTACTCCCAGAACTTGAACATAAAGACGTGGGAGACACTGTGAGGGTGCTCCATTCATCAGGTCACAAAGGATTGTTAAAATGGAGCCATGGATATATTGTGGAAATACTATGGAGTTGGGAATTACTTGGTGAAGATGGCCAACAGAAAGCTATTTAACCATTTTGGAAACACCAAGGCAAGCACATGAATAACATAGGCATCTAAGGCTATGGCTCAAACGTGAGTAAATTGGAATTAGTATAGATAAGTACAATGGCTGTCTTGGTCAACTTTGGCTGAGTGGCCTGTTTCTGTGATGTGACTCTAATGGGCTCTTTAGATCAATTGGTTTATTTATATGCTACTCAAGAATATGGTGAAGAAGAGCATGGTGAAGAAGAATATGGTGAACAAGAATAGGATGACGAGGACAAGCAACTTGCAAGCTTTAGGGATGTTGATATGATGTAGTCATTTCTGGGCAAGACATACGTTATGAGCTACAGGACACACAGTCTGCAAGTGGTGAGGAAACCTGGAATGGACTCTTCCAAAATGACAAAGTGTACCTTTGCAGGTAAGGTCTGAGAAATAAAGGCCGGCTGATCAATTACATTTATAATTGGTTGAGTTGGTAACTGTGTGTATATAAACCTACTGCTTAGCTTCATATCTGTAAAGTATTGATGGTCTCCACGTGTTTATTGTCTGATTAACTGTAAGGCAGTGTGGTTTACATATATATAAATGTACTTCCAAGAGTTGAGTGTATCAGGTGGCGTCACCTTAATACAGCTACAAGGTACTGATGTGTAGGAAGGAACTTCAGATGCTGGTTTACACCGAAGATAGACACAAAACGCTGGAGTAACCCAATGGGTCGGGTAGTATCTTTGGAGAAAAGGAATAGGTGATGTTTCAGGTCTGAAGAATGGTCTCAACCAGATACTGATGTTTCAGTTGAAAGTTATTATCTCCAATATAATACATTTGGAAAATTACACTACTTAGTTAAGCAGTTTCAAAAAAAGAGCCTCCAGACACTACACATACCACCAAACTAGCCTGAGGGTGGGGGATTTCTTCAGAGCATCACTGTTCTCATCATAAATATGCCAGAACAGCAGAAGAAATGGTTTCAGCACATTATTCATGGCGATGGAGCAAGAAATTCCGGGCAACGACCTTCATAATGTATTCATAATATCAGTATCTTATAGAATGATTTAATAGAGGTTTCTTTTAAAACAATGGAAACCCCTAACAGGTCTAAAGTATTGAATTTATCTCACTTACTTGGCCCACACTTCCCACTTTAAAACTATATTATGCTTTATTATTTGTAATTATGGCTTGCTTAAAGTAGGTACTTTAGGACTTTATGGTCTTACGGTAACTATGTATCCCATTGTGAACTACAAATTAAAAGCCCTTTGAGCTGATTTAAGGGCCACAAGTGTGTTCAGTTCACAGAAACACTGCCAGCTGTCCTCCCTTTAACCCCTCTCCAGTCTCTGGAGTTCAACACACATCTATTATGCAATGTCAGCCCTGTCTTGTGTTGGAGTTAATTCTCGAGCTATTGTTCGATCTGTAAGACAGGGCCCCAAATCGAATTCAGCCTGTGTCTCCATCCCTAACAGAGGCACAGCTAAAGAGACACCCCACCTGAATAAAAAAAACAGCATGGCCTTGACTTTGCAGTCAGCTTTGGGGTAACAGTTCTTCCTTTTGACTGCAAAGGAAATTGTCTAATCACTTCAGTGCAATGGAATTCCACTTCCTTATGTCCCTGGCAGTGATATCTGGTGTCATAATTCACATAATTTATTGTTTCACAAAAGGCAACATGAAAACCGGGGCGTGCGTATAGTATTAATGGAGATTATGACATTTCTTAACATTCAGAAAAAGTAAACATTCAATTTTTAAAGGAAATTATAATTGTAAATAATTATTCTAAGGACGTGAAATTAACTTTGGAGGACCAAGAGATTTTAAGCATTCATCATGGCTATTTAAAACAATTAAACCTCATTCAAAAAGAGTTACTGCTGCGAAAATAATATGCAAAATGCTAAGGTTTACGTTTACTCATTAATACCAAGTGATTACCATTTGCAAGGACTTCAGAAGCACACCTAGTAGAGGAGCAAGGTATTACTTTGGAATACTTTTGCTTCAGTTTAGAGATAATGTGCGGAAACAGGCCATTTGGCCCACCAAGTCCGTGCTGACCAGCAATCCCTGTACATTAGCGCTATCCTACACACTAGGGCCAATTTATAACTTTTAAAAATTGAAGCCAATTAACCATTCTAACCTGTACGTCTGTGAGTGTGCGAGGAAACCGAGGCACCCGGGAAACCCCACGGGGTCAAAGGGAGAACGTACAAACTTCATACACACAGCACCTGTAGTCAGGATCGAACCGGTCTCTGGCTCAGTAAAGCAGCAACTCTACTGCTGCGCCACCGTGCTGCCCCGGTATACACATTAAATATTTGAGGGAAAAGAGGTTCTTGCTTGTTAAAATTACAGAGAAATTATTTTGCTTACAAAAGGTTTACAAAGTGCAAAGTTTCATTGATAATTGGAATCAGATGATTTTTTTTGAGACTCAATTAAGTTGTTATTAACCACACAGTCTTGTGGAAGTTTTTCTTTTCTTTGTCATTCAAGCTTTATCGCTGGATTCTGCATACAACCACAAAATCTTATTTTAATTCTCTTGGTCATTTTGAAAATGAAGTTTGCGTGCAACAAGGAGACTAGTGCCAGGGTTGGCACTCAGAACTGGAAGCGGAATACATTTAATACGCACTGAGATTTCCCAGGCTAAAGAAAGGACAGGGCAATATGTTCTTTCACAGCACTCTTATGCCTAGAGGAGAAACCCCATATAAAGTTAGCAGAGGAGCAGAAAGAACCAGGCGATGAGCTCCATGCCAAAGGAATTTCTGGATTAGGAGATAAATTCCTCATCCACCCCATGAACAGCTTTTCCCTGCTTGCACTACTGCTGCGCTGGTGGGATTCGTTCCTCGCAACATTTAAGGGATGTTTTGTGGTGTGTATCCATCTCCAACCCACTTCAGAACTGGATCCAATCAACCAAAGCACACATTCTGCATTGTCCTTACAGCCAGCACAGGGAGGGAACTTTCATTCCTTCCTCCGAACAGAAGCCAGGTCTTGGACAAAACAGAACAAGAGCTTTTACATCACGTAGCTTTTACAGCAAAATAACTTAATTTGCAATGATGTAACACACCTGCGCATATGATAAAATAACGTGACATTTTTATTCACGGTGATTAAAATGATTAATTGTTGAATACAGTAACAAATTAAAATTTAAATGAAGTTGGTATTTCTTTATGTAACAGCCTATTTCCTAGTAAAAATGATGATGAAGGAACATGACTTCAAATGAAACCATTTGCAATCTGCACTTTCCAGTTACAATCCAATTATAAGATACCATGCAAATAAATCAGTTGTAATTGCAGAATACTTTGTTCCAATTTAATATGGTAACAATATAAGCAATGACTGGTGGATGACAACACTCATGGGCTTGCAGCAAACCACTATTTGCAATAAAAATGATGCTTGGTGGATCTTCATAGAAGTCAGCTACAACTGTTTAGTCTGCATGGTGCAAGAAATGCAAACACATTAGTTACATAAAAATGCTGGATGAAATCCTCAACACCCACAACCAATACATTTATGTTTTACACATCTGCTGGAAGGTGAGGACTTTAGAATTAACATAGAAACATAGAAAATAGGTGCAGGAGCCTAACCCTTCTAGCAGGGCTGCCAGCCCTCACGCTTTGAGCGTGAGAATCACGCATTTGAAGAAACTCTCACGCCCTCACGCTGATCAGAAATTTCTCACGCTCTGTGGTGAGAAATTCTGTGAACAAAGAAAATGTCAAAACTCAGATAAACTGCATGGTCCGCGGGTGTTGGAGAGCCGGACCATGCAGTTTATCTGAGTTTTGAGGGAGGGATGGAAGCAGAACCAGCGACGGGAACAGATGCGGACGGAAAGCCGGGGCTGGCGAGTGTTTACGGGGCTGCCGAGTGTTTGTGGGGCTGGCGAGTCGCTCGCTGCATCTCCGGCCACGAAGCAGCGCAATAGTCCCGGGTCGATCGCAGGCGTCGGAAGCGTTGCGCCGCTGCCACGAGAGTCTCAGTGCCGATGGGATAGAGACTCTCAAAGGGAGGTGGAGAGTGAGAGGGGAAGGAGACAGGGAGACGGGGAGACAGGGGGGAAGAGAGAGAGGCGGTGAGAGGAGAGAGAGGGGAGAGACAGAGGGGCAGTGAATGGGGAGAGAGAAGAGGAGAGAGAGAGGTGTGCAGGGGGGAAGAGCGAGAGGGGTGAGAGGGAAGAAAGAGGGAAGAGAGAGAGGGGGTGGAGAGGGAGGAGAGAATAGGAGATAGGGGGAAAAGAGAGAAGGGGAAAGACGGAAAAGGGAAAGAGAAAAACGGGGGGAAAGAGAGGGAGATGGGGGCAAAGAGAAATAGGAGAAAGAGACAGGGAGAGAGAGAGAGGGGGGGGGGAGAGAGATGGGGGAGAGAGAGGGGGGGGGAGAGAGGGGGGGGAGAGAGGGGGGGGAGAGAGAGGGGGGAGAGAGGGGGGGGAGAGAGGGGAGAGAGGGAGAGAGGGGGGGGAGAGAGGGGAGAGAGGGAGAGAGGGGGAGAGAAGAGAAGAGAGGGGGGGGGAGAGAGGGGGGGGAGAGAGGGGGGGGAGAGAGGGGGGGAGAGAGGGGGGGAGAGAGGGGGGGGAGAGAGGGGGGGCAGAGAGAGGGGGGGGAGAGAGGGGGGGCAGAGAGGGGGGGGCAGAGAGGGGGGGGCAGAGAGGGGGGGGAGAGAGGGGGGGGCAGAGAGAGAGGGGGGGGCAGAGAGAGGGGGGGGAGGAGAGAGGGGGGAGAGAGGGGGGGAGAGAGGGGGGGAGAGAGGGGGGAGAGAGGGGGGCAGAGAGGGGGGCAGAGAGGGGGGAGAGAGGGGGGCAGAGAGGGGGGCAGAGAGAGGCAGGGCTGCCAACTCTCATGCACCGAGTGTGAGCATCATGCATTTCGCCATATTCTCACGCTGATCACAAATTTATCGCTCTGTTGTGCGAAATTCTGAGATCAACGAAAATTTCAAAACTCATATCAACTGCATGGGCCATGGGAGTTGGAAGCAGAAGCAGCGACGGGGACAGATGCAGATGGGGAGCGGGGCTAGCGAGTGTTTGCCGGGCTGGCGAGTCGCTCACTGCAGCTCCGGCCATGGAGCAGCCTCAGTGCAAGGTGTCGGAAGCGTTGCGCCGCTGTCGTGAGAGTCTCGGTGCCAAATTCGCCCAGGTGACCGGCATGGATCAGGCTGCGGCTCGGTGCATCCTGGAGGACAACTAGTGGCTGCTGGAAGTAAGTACCAAGCACTGGGTAAAAACGGTGGAAGATAGTGGACTTCAAATGGGGGTGGTTGGCGAAAGCATCCTGCTTGCCTGCTAGATTTTCACTTACTGTAACTGCAGGAAAAATGTTCCTGATGTTGGGGGAGTTCAGAACCAGGGGTCACAGTTTAAGAATAAAGGGGGGGGGGGGGCAGTTAGGACTGAGATGAGGATAAACTTTTTTCACACAGAGAGTTGTGAATCTGTGCAATTCTCTGCCACAGAAGGCAGTGCAGGACAATTCACTGGATGTTTTCAAGAGAGAGTTACATTTAGCTCACAAAATCCAGGGATATGGGGAAAAAACAAGAAAGAGATACTGATTCTAGATGAATAGCCATGATCATATTGAATAGCAGTGCTGGCTCGAAGGGCCGATGGCCTATTCCTGCACCTATTTTCTACGTTTCTATGCTTGAGTATATGGCAATAAAACGCGATCACTTGATTTTGAAGCATTCATGCATGATGGAGGTATAATGTGGTCATAGAGTGATACAGTGTGAAAACAGGCCCTTCAGTGCAACTTGCCCACACCCGCCATCATGTCCCAGCTACGCTACCTGCTTTTGGTCCATACCTCCAAACTGTTTCTTAAAATGTTGGGATGGTCCCTGTCTCAACTACCTCCTCTGGCAGCTTGTTCCAAACACCCACCACCCTTTGTGTGGATAAAGTTACCCCTTAAAAAGTTACCTCTTAAAAATACTTCATACAAAAAACATTGAAATCATACTTCTACAATGCACTAAAACATGACTTTAATACATCAAATTTCAAAATGTTCCTACCCTGGGAGGGGGGACACCCTTCTTCCACGCCCTTTCCCCACTCGGTTGCTCCACTCCCTCACCGGGTACCCCCAAGGCCAGTGATCAGTGATCGCTCAGCTTCCCCACTTTCAAAAACGCTCCACGGCCTCTGGTTCAGACGGAGAACACTGCCAGATGTGAGCAGGGAACTGAGGCCAGTTGTCCATGATGTTTGGATCCCAATGCTCAGCACTTCATGTTTCGGAGTTGGCTAATGTTATTGATTTGTAATTAGCCTGATGACTTCAGGACAGTTTGTTACGAAAATGAAATAAATGGTATCAGAATACTTATACAGCTGAGTGAGTATAATTTTATGGATGGGAATTGTGTTCAACCAATTGATGACTTCTTTGACAAAGTGACTAGCATGTTAGATAACAAGGAAGCCAATGAATGTAGCAAATTTTGTTATCCATAATTTGGTCTGTGAAGTGCCCCATAAAGGATTACTGCATTAGCTAAGCACCTGTGGACTTGAACGTAATAGGTTAAGTCCAGGGAGTCAGATTATGGGGCTTTATGTGTGGGCCACATATATTGTCAGTGCAAAGGGGCTAGGAGCAAGGCCAAGTGTGCATACAGAGTCAAGGTCTGGAGTAGTACTAGGTGTGCAGTCAAAGCTGGGACCAGGGGTGTGTTCAGCACTGGGAACCTAAGCAGGTAAGCAGCTATGATCAGGGTAGAATAGGGGGCCAGGTGTAGGACTGGAATGAGAGAAGGTATGCAACTGGAGTCAGGGTCAGGAGTAGTACCAGGTGTGCAGTGAAACCCAGGTTGGTCAACATGGGCCAAGTGTTTAATTATAATCTGATTTCCATACATGAAGACACCAAGATCATTCATGTGCTGCACGTATGGATCAGGGCCTGGGCTCTACTGTGGAATGTAATTAGGAATGTAATTTATTCTAACCTTATTCTGAGCTAATCCAATTTAAAGCATATATATTGCATTCAAGTTTTGCAATTTCTCACTCCTAACTCTCAGCCAATGTTGGTTCAAGCTTCAAGCCAGCACTGCCATTCAATATGATCATGATGGCTGATCATCCAAATTCCTTCTTTTTCCCCCATATCCCTTGATTCCATTAGCCCTAAGAGCTATACCTCTCTCTCTTGAAAACATCCAGTGAATTGGCCTCCACTGCCTTCTGTGGCAGAGAATTCCACAGATTCACAACTGTCCGAGTGAAAACGTTTTTCCTCATCTCAGTCCTAAATGGCCTGCAAGGTTGACCCAAAACATTGATATACACCTTATGTTTCCATAGACGCTGCTTGACCTGCTGAGTTCTTCCAGCATTTTAGTATTTGTTCCAGATTCCAGCATGAATACCTTTTTTATTCATGTATGAGGCATGGGTATCATTGGCAAGACCAGCATTTAATTCCTAACACTAATTGGTTTTCAGAAGCTCAAGCTGAACTGTCTTTTGAGTTGCCATAATCTTTCTGGTGTTAGTGATGTTGGGCAGGAGATTAGAGGGTTTTGATGCAACAGTGATGAAGGAACAACCATGCTCATACATGTGTAGGAAGGAACTGCAAACACTGGTTTAAATCGAAGCTAAGACACAAAAAGCTAGAGTAACTCAGTGGGTCAAACAGCATCTCTGAGAAAAAGAATAGGTGACATTTCGGGGTGAGATCCTTCTTTTTTTTCCTCCAGAGATGCTGTCTGACCCACTGAGTTACTCCAGCTTCGTGTTCGTACATGTCAACTTGGTGTATTATTTGGAGAGGAAGTTGCGGAGTGTGGTATTCCCATGCAATTGCTATTCTTGCCCTTCTACGGAGTCAAAGCCACAGGCGTGAAAAGTGTGTAAAGAGAAGTTTGGCAAATTGCTTGCATGTTCTTGGTGGAGGGAGTAAATGTTAGTACCTGATCGGAATGTAGTGATGTAGTGGGCTAAAAACCCTGTCCCACGGTACAAGTTCATTCCAAGAGCTCTCCCGAGTTTAAAAAAAATCAAATTAGTGGTAAGCATGGAGAATGAACGTATCAGGTACATCGAAGCTCAGGGACGTCTCTTAGCGGCTCGTTACGCTAACGTCAGGTACTCGGGAAGACTCGCTAATGGCAGGTAAGCACGGGAAGACTCGTGAAGATTTTTCAACATGTTGAAAAATGTCCACGAGAGCCCCGAGTACTGATGAGTGGCCATTACAGTAAATCTCCAAGTTCGAATCAGAGCAAACTCGGGAGAGCTCTTGGAATGAACTCGTACCGTGGGACAGGGCTTTTACACTGGTAAAGTGCTGATTGCCTGCTTAAGAACTGTTAGATAGTCCATTTTTGATGGTACTTCCTCACATATATTTGCTATCAGGGAAACACTAAGAAGGACACAAACAATCTTCCTGATGTACTAGTGGCCAGAGTATCAAGGGTGACAGAGGAACTGAAGGAAATCCATACTATGCGGGAAATGGTGTTGGGTAGACTGATGGGACTGATGGCTGATAAATCCACAGGGCCTGATGATCTGCATCCCAGGTGTGACTCTAGAAATCGTGGACATATTGGTGATTCTTTTCCAATGTTCTATAGATTCAGGATCAGGTCCTGTGGATTGGAGGGTAGCTAATGTTATCCCACTTTTTAAGAAAGGCTGGAGAAAGAATTATAGACCAGTTAGCCTGACGTCAGTGGTGGGGAAGATGCTGGAGTCAATCATAAAAGATGAAATAGCGGCACATTTGGATAGCAATAACAGGATTGGTCCAAGTCAGCATGGATTTCCGAAGAGGATATCATGCTTGACTAATCTTCTGGAATTCTTTGAGGATGTAACTAGGAAAATGGACAAGGGAGAGCCAGTGGGTGTACCTAGACTTTCTGAAAGCATCTGATAAGGTCCCACATAGGAGATCAGTGGGCAAAATGAGGGCACATGGTATTGATGGTAGAGTGCTGACATGGATAGAAAATTGGTTGGCAGACAGGAAACAAAGAGTATGGCCTAACGGGTACTTTTCAGAAATGCAGGCAGTGACTAGTAGGATACCCCAAGGCTCGGTGCTGGGACCACAGCTATTTACAATATACATCAATGGTTTAGATGAAGGGATGTAAAGTAACATGAGCAAAATTGCAGATGACACAATGGGTGGCAGTGTGAAATGTGAGGAGGATGCTATGACAATGCACGGTGACTTGGACAAATGCATGGCAGATGCAGTTTAATGTGGATAAATGTGAGGTTAAACATTTAGGTAGCAAAAACAAGAAGGCAGATTATTATCTAAATGGTGTCAAGTTGGGAAAAGGGGAAGTTCATCGGGATCTGGGGGTCCTTGTTCATCAGTCAATGATAATAAGCATGCAGGTACAGCAGGCAGTGAAGAAGGCGAATGGCATGTTGGCCTTCATAACAAGAGGAGTCAAGTTAGGAGCAAAGAGGTCCTTCAGCAGTTGTACAGGGCCCTAGTGAGACCACACCTGGAGTATTGTGTGCAGTTTTGATCTCCAAATTTGAGGAAGGACATTCTTGCTATTGAGGGAGTGCAGCGTAGGTTTACAAGGTCAATTCCCGGGATGGCGGGGCTGGTATTTGCTGAGAGAATGAAGCGGCTGGGCTTGTATACTCTGGAATTTAGAAGGATGAGAGGTGATCTTATTGAAACATATAAGATTATTAAGGGTTTGGACACGCAGGAAAAAAGTTGCTGATGTTGAGGGAGTCCAGAACCAGGAGCCACAGCTTAAGAATAAGGGGTAAGCCATTTAGAACAGAGATGAGGAAACACTTTTTCACACAGAGAGTTGTGAGTCTGTGGAATTCTCTGCCTCAGAGGGCGGTGGAGGTTGGGTCTCTGGATACTTTCAAGAGAGAGCTAGATAGGGATCTTAAAGATAGCGGAGTCAGGGGATATGGGGAACAGGGTACTGATTGTGGATGATCACATTGAATGGCGGTGCTGGCTCGAAGGGGCGGATGGCCTACTCCTGCACCTATTGTCTATATTCTTCTACATCGCATGATTAAAAGTTAATATTCATGCAATTTAATTTTGCAAAACTTTAACAGAAAATCTGCTTCTCCTCATTTATTTACATGAAGGTGACTGTCATTTATTTTAATTCAACACACCTTTTCCCCAAAGTGGGAATACTCTCATGTTTTATTACAAGGACTGTAATCTGACAGAGTGGACTACCATCTGATTGTAGAAAGTGCTCAATATATCATCTTACTGATTTCTTTAGAAATAACTTGTATTTACATTGGGCTGGGCCTGAAACATGTTCAACACAAAAAAGCATTTTTTTAAAAAAAGTTTTAGTCATTTTTATAACTTCAGCAATATGGAGGTCAACTTGCACACAGCAATGTCCCAGAGGCACAATTAGATAATGACAGGTTGATCCATTTATTTTCATCAATGTTGTTTGAAGGATAAATATTGACAAGGACAAAAAGGGCATATTTTTTTGCAGGAGAATTCACAAGAGTTTCCGAGCACAGGCCTACAGTGTTCTCTTCCAAATTGTCCTTCATTGAGCAATGTTGAAAATGTCCCCAAGCGTGTGGCATCTACCTACCAAAAAAAGTTAAGAAGCAGTCCAGCAATATGTTCAGTTCCCTCAGTTTTGAGCAGCTATCCGCAAGCACTGATACACGATTACAGTCTGAGTGGAAGGTGACTGGATTAAATCTCTTGAAAATGTCCCAATAAGCCAGGCAGATTTATGGAGCAAATTGCTTTGCTTAATCTAAATCGTATCCGTTACCACTGTTAAAATAAACTGACATAAATCTTCCCCTCCCCCCATTCACTCTGATATTGCACTTATTCCTTTTAACACATGCCAGAGTTGTCTATTGGGTATGTGCCAACTGAAACAGTACAATGCTTCTGATGGCATTAACCCAGCACTGACAGCTAAACCCTCCAGCCATTGTCATTAACTTTTCATAATAACTCTTTATTGACATTATTGTTAGGAATTCCTCATTTGTCTGTGGACTTTAAGTTCAAGTGTCTCCATGCTGCACTGATTGGAGACTGAGGGGTCAGAGCTGTCTGCCTGAGCCTTGAAAAGTAAACAGAAGAATCCTTCAGGTTGAGATCTTTAAACTGCAGAATGGTGCTTGCACAAGCACTGTCCTCACAATGTGCACACATGTGTACCTGGATTCCCTGGAAGATCAAAAGAAGATACCGTAATTCTGCTCAACATTTGGAATCATGGCTGCTATTGTATCTCCAAACAACAATGGATCTACAAGAATATGACCATGCATATGAGTCCATTTTGTTTCCAAGTTACTAAGAAAGAAATGTTGGTTTCCATTTAAATACAAGTACCCTCAAATACGGGAACAGAGATTAGTATTGTATGGCAATTATCATTTCCCAAATAAAGCCATGATGTAAATAAAAGTTCAAATTACACATTTTAATTGTGTTATATGTACTCAAGAAATCTTAACTCCCGAGGTGCAGTCAGCCTTGCTATCATGCAACAAATGGTTTAGCGAACATATTCAGTGAGTGCTGGAATGATTCAGAATCTGCGGGTTCCAAGTTCAAACCCTGGACTGTGCTGACCTCAGCTGGAGTAATAGCAATTTAGTTTAGTTTAGTTTAGAGAGACAGTGCAGAAACAGGCCCTTCGGCCCACCGGATCTGCACCGACCAGCGTTCCCCGCAGGTCGGCAACATTATCCTATACACACCAGGGGCAAATTTTACATTTACCAAGCCAAATAACCTGTATGTCTTTGGAGTGTGGGAGGAAACCGAAGATCACGGAGTAAACCCATTCAGGTCACGGGGTGACAGCACCCATAGTCGGGATCGAACACGAGTGCTTTAAGACAGCAATTCTGCCGCTGCGCCACTGTGCCACCCCGAAAGTTTCAGATTCAGGGAGGTGAATAACCATCCCAGATTCTAACAGCTGATCATTTCAAAATATGCTGCCATCTCAAGCTAATATCTCTGCTTGCATGTGATGCATATCATTCCAAAGGTTTCAAAGGTCTTTTATTGTCACGTGTACAAATTAAGGGTAAGTGTTATGCGAATTACGATTACCTGCATTTCCACATTCCTATCCATAGGTCTCTTAAATGCCACTATCATATGTGACCCCACCACCATCCCTAACAATATGTTCCAGGCACTCACCACTCTCGGTGTAAAATAGTTGCCTTGCATATCTCCTTTAAACTTTGGCCCTCTCACTTTGAAGCTACACCCTATAATCCTTAACATTTCCTCCAAGGGAAAAGGGTTCTGACTGTCTGCACTACCTATGCCTCTCATAAAGCATGCACAATGCCATGAGAGTTAGATTTAGCTCTTAGGGCTACAGGAATCAAGGGATATGGGGAATTGAATGGCGTTGCTGGCTCAAATGGCCGAGTGGCCTACTCCTGCACGTATTTTCTATGTTTCTGTGTTTCTAAACACTCAAATGTTTTCATTAGATTACATTTTTCAATTAATCTCAGACGAAGTATGTTTTTTCCTTATTATTCCTTATATTCTCTATTTACTTGGGCTGAGATTTTATCTAGTCTGTACATTGCAACAGATTGTTCAAAGAAATTGGAGTTCTATCGCGAAATAAGCTTTTCAGGATCTAACAAGTTTGTTCACTTTTAATGGAGCTCTGCATGTACCAACTAACCTCGTTACTTAGCTGTGGAAAGAGCATACAGCCTCACATAGATTATGATATGCAGTTTCATACCATTTCATGCAGGGTGCAAGGCCACCACATTCAAATGCAGTTTCATACCATTTCAAGCAGGGTAAAACCACCATAAAACCACACAAAACACCACACTCACAGTTCAGTAGACATTCAGTGTGTTCAGTTGATTCACTGCTCAGACAGAGTCGTGACCTCTCACTCCCCCATCATGCAGAGACTGAGCCACACCCACACTTCCGGGTTTTATAATCCCTCCCCCTCCCACCGGAAAAGGTGTGGCCTTCATGGCGTGATTCACAGGAGAGAGATTCTCAACATTTTTTAAACACCAATAACACTCTTATTATTCATTGATGGGAAGAATCCTCTGCACCTGATGAGCGGAGGAGGACTGAGTAAGATGGCCAAAAATCACAACCGTAAGTGGTAGCGTTTTATCTAAAATCAATATAGTGCAAACAGGAAGTTGTCAAGTTTAGCCAAACAGCCATTTGCAGTGCATTTCCACTTCAACCCAACCCCCCCCCCCCCCCAAACAGCCATTTGCAGTGCATTTCCACTTTAACCCAACCCCCCCCAAACAGCCATTTGCAGTGCATTTCCACTTCAACCCCCCCCCCCCCCCCCCCCCCCCAACCCAAGTGCATTTCCACTTCAACCCACCCCCCCCCCCAAAAAAACAGCCATTTGCAGTGCGTTTCCACTTCAACCCAATCCCCCCCCCCAAACAGCCATTTGCAGTGCATTTCAACTTCAACCCAAAACCCCACCCAAACAGCCATTTGCAGTGCAATTCCACTTCAACCCAAAACCCCACCCAAACAGCCATTTGCAGTACATTTTTACTTCAAACCAACCATATTTTCATTTTCAAACCGCATTAAGGGCACTCACAGCTGAGTAGACATGTGTTTAGTGTTATTCAGAGAGATTTGACCCTCTGGCTTCCTCCATCTTGCAGACACCGAGTTAGGCACACCACTTCCGGGTTTTATAGTCCCTCCCCCCTCCCACCAGCAGGGGCAGCAGAGAGAATGGCAAAAAAATGTAAAAACATTAATATCTCTCTGATTTTTCATCGATGGGAAAAATCCTCCGGTCCAGGAAGGGGGAGGCGGGCTCTGAGCGAGGTGGCCAAAAATGACGGATGTAGGTGGCGGTGGTCTCTCGGAAATCACACCACAGCGAGCCAAAAGCGGTCAAGATCAGACTTTTAGTAATATAGATGAACAGAAAATACTGAAAAATGTTGGACCCCAGAAGGGTTTGGAAAGAGAAACATGGATGCGTGTGTGCGTGTGTGTTTATTTGTGTGTGATCACATCTACTCGGAGAAACAACGCGCTGATGGGAATTTTGTTTCCATATTCCGGTAGAGATTTACCCCCTGGAGTCAAAAATCTGCTTACCTGAACATTTTGTGCATTATTTCTTCAGTTATTAATTAAAATGTTCAAGAATTTGAACTGTCTTTGAAAATAAAACCCGAGCGGCTTTGGCTGATGACGTCACAATGGCTCTGTATGAGGCTCTGTTTGCGGGCTCCGAGTGCTGCGTCTGCACTGCGAGCCGACGTTGCCCCCCCCCCCCCCCCCCCCCCCCCCCCCCCCCCCCCACCATACATGATTTTATTCTAGGTTAAATTAAATTCTTAAACCTAGAGTCGACTACAATGATGTACATTTAGTCAGACAGTTAGGTTGCAAGAAGCCTCCGGAAAATAATCTTGTTTGGCATCCCATCATTACATCACTTCTGGCTCTTTGAGAAGATTTTATGGAATGACACTTATAGCCATTCTCAGTTCTAAGCAGAAAAATGTAGAGCACCTCAGGAAGTAAACAGCCTATAAATCAGATTATAGAAAATCAATCTGTGGCAATTTTAGATGTGCAAGCAGCTCATGACGTGTGACTTTAACAATGGACACTTCAAGTTGAAAATAGTGAAACATACACGATTTGAAGTGTTCCCTCAGAACATGGTGGTGAATCTGTGGAATTCTGTGCCACAGAAGGCTGTGGAGGCCAAGTTAATGAATGTTGTTAAGGCAGAGATAGATAGATTCTTGATTAGTATGGGTGTCAGGGGTTATGTGGAGAAGGCAGGAAAATGGGGTTAGGAGGGAGAGATAGATCAGCCAAGATTGAATGGTGGAGTAGACTTGATGGGGCCCCAATCACTGATGACCTTATAAATTGCTGCCTTACAGCACCAGAGACCCGAGTTCGATTCTGCCAAAGGGTGCTTGTCTGTGCGGAGTTTCTACGTTCTCCCCATGACCAGCGTGGGTTTTTTCCTGGAGCTCCAGTTTCCTCCCACACTCCTAAGACGTACAGGTTTGTAGGTTAATTGTCTTGGTATAATTATAAATTGTCCCGTGTGGATAGAACTAGTGTTTTTGTGTGGGGATTGCTGGTTGGCGCGGACTTGGTAGGCCGTAGGGACTGTTTCCGCGCTGTATCTCTAAATTAAACTAAAATATCATTTTTATGTTTTGAAACTCATCCCATGTAATGTAGCTTGCTGTTTCTGTGAACTATTAAACTATGATCTGATGCTGTGACTGATGATCAAGAACACACCTCCCCATAGGCTGTTACCTTTCTCTACCTCTTCCCATATTACCTGATCCCATCTCTTTTGTTGAGATTCTTCCACTGTATGGCTTCATCTGAATGGCACCCTCAACAATGCTGACCCAAATCCTAGGGATCAAAATGTGAATGCTGTTGTTGCTGCTTTTTCTTAATAATACATCTCAATAATACTTTCTTAAAGCAAGGATATCACAATTCCTCAATGTTTTTATTGTAGTGACTGCTGATTTAGCTTTCGCAATAACATAATCATACATATGGTGCACCAAAAATGGATGAAATTCAATTTCTGGCATCTTTCTCCTCCCCCGAGTTTTTTTATGGGACATATTATATTTATTTTATTAGATATTTTTATATCCAATTAGTTTATGAATACAGTATGATAGGTGGCAAACAGCCAAAATCTACAGATTTCTTTACGACATTATTAATCCAAAAAACATCAGTATAATGTTTTAGCACAGTGGTATAGTTATGGTATACGTAGGTAGTGGTTATGTCATTATGTGGAACACCAACCACTACATCAGTCATGGGATCACACTGGACTCTGGTGT
This sequence comes from Okamejei kenojei, assembly GCA_035221665.1. Lineage (NCBI taxonomy): Eukaryota > Metazoa > Chordata > Chondrichthyes > Rajiformes > Rajidae > Okamejei > Okamejei kenojei. The sequence goes on along the minus strand of CM069140.1, from coordinate 50,026,851 downwards.
AAAAGCATCCACATTCGCGGGGCTGGAAACTGGAAGTATCCCGAGCTAATTCAGCTACCACCATCATCTATTGCAACAAGTGATTGTCACCGGAAGCTTGCGTCCTTTTCAGGAGGGACGATGACAGCAATGTCAACATTTGAAACATGGAAGATGGACACGAAAGATGAAGCCGCCTTCTGTAATGTGGAAAGGCCCCTGCACCTTCTCGGCAACAAAAATCTGCCTTGCAGGACTAAGGCCGAGGGATAAGTAGGCAAATCCAGAGAATAGAGACTCCTCTCAGCTTGGCAACATTGGGAACAGTAAAGGAGTGGTAGGTTAGTGACTAGTTAAAAGACAAGCTGACGTGCAGCTGATGCACCCAGGGGATGTAACAGGTAATCATAGAATGTTGCTGGCATTATAGGGCTGGAGTTATCACCAATCAAAGTACTGGTGGTAGGGCTGGTTTGGTGGGTTGGTAAGAGGGGAAGGTCAACAATCCAAGAGCGTTGGTGGAAATTAGCATTCAGAACAATGAAGAAAGTAGTCATTTTGATAGGGGCATTGGACCTGGTCTGATCAGGAGGTTGAGTGGGTGGATTGAGACGCAGAGGATAGAAGTATGGGACTTACCTTAGTGGGTTCCTGACTGACAATAACCTTGAAAACATCGTGGTCCTGGGATTCACTAATGATGGCTGCTCCAATGGCAATGTATACTGGCAATGTAGTACATCCGTGGATAACAAGGGAAATCAGGGATAGTATCAAAACAAAAGATGAAGCATACAAATTAGCCAGAAAAAGCAGCCTACCAGAGGACTGGGAGAAATTCAGAGTCCAGCAGAGGAGGACAAAGGGATTAATTAGGAACGGGAAAATAGATTATGAAAGAAAACTGGCAGAGAACATAAAAACTGACTGCAAAAGATTTTATAGATATGTGAAGAGAAAAAGATTAGTTCAAACAAATGTAGGTCCCTTGCAGTCAGAAACAGGTGAATTGATCATGGGGAACAAGGACATGGCAGACCAATTGAATAACTACTTTGGTTCTGTCTTCACTAAGGAAGACATAAATAATCTGCTGGAAATAGCAGGGGACCGGAGGTCAAATGAGAAGGAACTGAATGAAATCCACGTTAGCTGGGAAGTGGTATTAGGTAAATTGAATGGATTAAAGGCCGATAAATCCCCAGGGCCAGATAGGCTGCATCCCAGAGTACTTAAGGAAGAAGCCCCAGAAATAATGGATGCATTAGTGATAATTTTTCAAAACCCTTTAGATTCTGGAGTAGTTCCTGAGGATTGGAGGGTAGCTAATCTAACCCCACTTTTAAAAAAAGGGAGGGAGAGAGAAAACGGGGAATTACAGACCAGTTAGTCTAACATCGGTAGTGGGGAAACTGCTAGAGTCAGTTATTAAAGATGGAATAGCAGCACATTTGGATAGTGGTGAAATCATTGGACAAAGTCAGCATGGATTTATGAAAGGTAAATCATGTCTGACAAATCTTATAGAATTTTTTGAGGATGAAACTAGTAGAGTGGATAAGGGAGAACCAGTGGATGTGTTATATCTGGACTTTCAGAAGGCTTTCGACAAGGTCCCACATAAGAGATTATTATGCAAACTTAAAGCACAAGGTATTGGGGGTTCAGTATTGATGTGGATAGAGAACTGGCTGGCAGACAAGAAGCAAAGAGTAGGAGTAAACGGGTCATTTTCAGAATGGCAGGCAGTGACTAGTGGTGTACCGCAAGGCTCGGTGCTGGGACCCCAGCTATTTACAATGTATATTAATGATTTGGACGAGGGAATTGAATGCAACATCTCCACGTTTGCGGATGACACGAAGCTGGGGGGCAGTGTTAGCTGTGAGGAGGATGCTAGCAGGCTGCAAGGTGACTTGGATAGACTGGGTGAGTGGGCAAATGCATGGCAGATGCAGTATAATGTGGATAAATGTGAGGTTATCCACTTTGGTGGCAAAAACAGGAAAGTTGTCTATTATTTGAATGGTGGCCAATTAGGAAAAGGGGAGATGCAACGAGACCTGGGTGTCATTATACACCAGTCATTGAAAGTAGGCATGCAGGTGCAGCAGGCAGTGAAGAAAGCGAATGGTATGTTTGCATTCATAGCAAAAGGAATTGAGTATAGGAGCAGGGAGGTTCTACTGCAGATGTACAGGGTCTTGGTAATACCACACCTGGAGTATTGTGTACAGTTTTGGTCTCCTAATCTGAGGAAAGACATTCTTGCCATAGAGGTACAGAGAAGGTTCACCAGACTGATTCCTGGGATGTCAGGACTTTCATATGAAGAAAGGCTAGACAGACTCGGCATGTACTCGCTAGAATTTAAAAGATTGAGGGGGGATCTTATAGAAACTTACAAAATTCTTAAGGGGTTGGACAGGCTAGAGGCAGGAAGATTGTTCCCGATGTTGAGGAAGTCCGGAACAAGGGGTCACAGTTTAACGTTAAGGGGGAAGTCTTGTAGGACCGAGATGAGAAAAACATTTTTCACGCAGAGATTGGTGAATCTCTGGAATTCAGAAGGTAGTTGAGGCCAGTTCATTGGCTATATTTAAGAGGGAGTTAGATGTGGCCCTTGTGGCTAAGGGGATCATGGGGTATGGAGAGAAGGCAGGTACGGGATACTGAGTTGGATGATCAGCCATGATTATATTGAATGGCGGTGCAGGCTCGAAGGGCCTACTCCTGCACCTATTTTCTATGTTTCTATGATGTGTACAGCAGCATTCAAAATAGAGAGTGAATTTTTGAAGTCTCATGACCTCCACGAAGTGCCAGTTTTAGTTTTTCGTAGTGACACAAAGTGACCCGGAAATATTGTTACATGTTTCTCTTTTGCTTTATTTTTTAATTGGGCAGTGTGGAGACAAAACAACACACAATCATTTGCACCTAGATCACAGGTCACAGTAGCCCGTTTCCTTTGATAGGCCTGTCCCACTGGCGCAACGTTTTCGGCGACTGCCGGCACCCGTCATAGGTCGTTACAGGTCACCGAAAATTTTCAACATGTTGAAAATCCAGCGGCGACCAGAACAAGGTACGACTCTTTGGGCGACTACTCACTACCATACAGGCTTCACCCCAATACATGTCGCCAGGGTGTCGCCTGTATGGTCGTCAGTGATCTCCTCAGTCGCCCAAAGAGTCGTAGCGTCTTTCTGGTCGCCGCTGAATTTTCAACATGTTGAACATTTTCGCCAACCTGCAACCACCTATGGGTGTGGGCAGTCGCATAAGTGGGACAGGCCCATTAGAATCATTATTTTTTTGCACATCTTTCATTCATTTGTCATCTCTCTCTCTCTCTCTCTCTCTCTCTCTCTCTCCCCATCACCGTCAATATCTCTCCTATCCGTTTCCCCTGACTCTTAGTCTGAAGAAGGGTCATGACCTGAAACATTACCTATTCCTTGTCTGACCCACTGAGTTACTCCAGCTTTTTGTGTCTATCTTCACACAATCGATTTTACAGGCTGCTGTGCAGAAAAAAAAGTATAGCAGTTGATTGTTTGAGTGAAGCCCATTTACAACAAAGTGCCTGAATAGAACTATGTGCTTTGCACAGACAAACCTTGTGCGGGAAAACAATTGCAGTGGAAAAAAAAAAATTGTTCCCAATCATTGCGATTGAACTTCAACATCTGTTGAATGCGGCAGAGAATCAAGAAACAATGCTTTAGCTTTGAGCAGTGACAACTTGGGACAGCTTGTAGAAGTATCAAAATCACACAAAGAACAATTTATGCTGTCCCTTCCACAACAATTTCAATGTATGCTCAAGTTCCCCTATAAAAATACCAACCTACAGTACGTGTTAAGATCTCAGGGGGCATTTTAGTTTAAAATCATAACCAGTGTATGTGCTCTGACTGCACAATGTGAATATATTAAAACGTGAATTTTACACCATTTGGCTGAGTTCTAGCAAATGATTAATTTATTTCTTACAGTCCAGCTAAGCACATTAGATCAAAGTAAAGGTCATGTTATTACCTGACAACTGACATTCCAGGACATTATGGATATATTCAATTCTATCCCGAGGTCTTCAGAGGATTTTAAGGAAATCCTCCTGAACCTTTCCTAACAAACTGTAAATCCTTCAACACTCAACTGGGTCTTAGAAGCTTTACAGTAATAAGATGCTGTTGGGCATTTACAATAGACACATTGGTTTGCACTGTGTTCTGTGAACCTCAGTCATAGAGTAAAACTGCATGGAAACAGGCCGTTTGGCTGATCAAATCTGAACTTACTGTCCACATTAATCCGATAATTATGTCATCGTATTCTCCCTACATTCCCATCAAACTCCCTCAGCTCTACAAGTGCGGCACAGTGGCGCATTGGTAGAGTTGCTGCCTTACAGCGCCAGGGACCCGGGCTCAATCCTGACGAAGTTTGTACGTTCCCCTCATGACCGCGTGGGTTTTCTCCGAGATTTTTGGTTTCCTCCCACACTCCAAAGATGTACAGGTTTGTAAGTTAATTGGCTTAGTATAACTGTAAATTGTTCCTAGTGTGTGTAGGATAGTGCTAGTGTGTGGGGATCACTGGTCAGCACAGACTTGGGGGCCCAAAGTGTCCCCAGATGCCACCTGATCTGCTGAATGCTTCCAGAATTTTCCGGGTCTGCTTTGGACTTCTGGAATTTCCATTATTTTAACTTTTATTTCAGTAAATAAAACCACAAATCGTGCATCTCTAGAGAAAAGGAATAGGTGACGTTTCGGGTCAAGGCCCTTCAGACGGAACTGCAGATGCTGGTTTACATTGAAAATAGACACAAAATGCTGGATTAACTCAGCGGGTAACACCAGCATTTTTTTTGTCTATCTTTGGTATAAACCAGCATCTGCAGTTCCTTCTTACCCATAAACAGTGTATGTTCAGTGGAACAAATACATCGGGGACAGAGCCCAATTCTCAGTTCCACTGCCACATTGCATGTGTCTTAGCTCACAATATGCCTATGGAGAGGAGCAGAAAGAATCTCACTAAATTTTTAAACCGTTAAAGTTGATAGATCAATATAAACATTTTATAAAATAAACAAATGACCTATGAAGGTTAGGTTTTTAGTGATATGAACCTTGATTTTTGCCATTATATGCTTTTAAGCTTTGTAAACAATCTTTATTAATTTTGAGATTTATTGACAGCTTCCCCTTCAGTTCAATAATGTTTTTTTTGTGCTGTCCCATGTGAATGGAAGATAGGTTTAATGAGTATTGTAAAACAAACAATTTGTATTTCGTTACAATGATCTTAAAGTGTCCCCAAATCCTTCCGTACCAATTAGTCACTGTCAGAAATGCAACGGATGTTGATGATCTCAGCGGCAGATGTAATTATTGTCACAGGTACACGATTGCATCAAACTGACAATGTTCTGCATTTCTAACGTAACCCGATAGAATTGTGTGCCCAGCAGCATAATTATTTTGGTCCCAATTCTAGCTTTAAAGATTAAAAGCCCCTTGAACAGCCATTTTGCTTCAAGTCTCCACAAATGCAGCCCAATCTGCTGAGGATTCCCAGCACCATCTCTTTCAATTTTCCTTCCAATTTAAGCAGCATTTTACTTTTGACACGTAAAATGCTTCCTAATGGAATGTGTATTGTGATAACCTATCCTGTAACAATAATTATATATGCCTCAGTGTAATCTTCACAGTGCTCAGTAAGGTAAAATAATGTTTCTAGTGACTGTCATTTTAAGAACAGATTTTGCTTACTGCCAACTTAATATCCCACTTTGTCAATAGTACTTTATATGCAACTGCTGCTTCAAATAATTATTTTCCCCCTCCACAACTGTAATTTTCTATAAGATCCAAAGCCTGTGCAACGCTCTGTGCTATATCATTTCTTTGTGGTCTTACTCAATATCAAAACATGCTGAACACTTGTCAATTCCCTGTCATCCCTGCAGTTACTGTCAACATTTCTGAACAATCTTACTGTTCCTGCTGGGACCCTACACTTTGCCCTTGATTTGTTGCTGACAGATACTTGGTTGCAGTATCTGTCAGCAACAAAGTGTTAAAATCAAGAGCCATAAAGCTTGCTACCTTCTAATTGGAATCTTTCTCAGACTTGAAAACTCCTGGGAAGGTTTTCTACTATCGTAAAAGAGGATTGAGTGTCCGATTGCCAGTCTGAAATATTGCTGAACCAAGCAGGCCATCAGCTACACTGGTTTTGTACATGGCAAGCATATATTCTGTCCTCCCAGCCACATCTCAATTTTCACACAGAGAGTGGTGAATCCCTGGAATTCTCTGCCACAGAAGGTAGTTGAGGTCACTTCATTGGCTATATGTAAGAGGGAGTTAGATGTGGACCTTGTGGCTAAAGGGATCAGGGAGTATGGAGAGAAGGCAGGTACAGGATACTGAGTTGGATGATCAGCCATGATCATATTGAATGGAGGTGCAGGCTCGAAGGGCTGAATGGCCTACTCCTGCATCTATTTTCTATGTTTCTATGTTTTCTTTCCTCTTGCTTTCAATACCTTATTTTTGCCTCTCCAAATCATTACTTTCTGTTCGATCTCATCTTCATATACTAATCTTTACAGCATTGGTGGTCTGTAATATTATTGCATTACCTTATTTGTTCTGTACCACATCCATTTTGGAGATCTCTTTTGGGAGCACTGTATGAGTTGCAGTAGGTGGAGCAGCTGGTGAATGGCAATACAGAATCAGCCACATCTCAATTTTGCTGAGGAGCAGTCCACATGCTAAGTTGCTAATACAGGAGCCATATTCATCAACATTTACAACAAACTGTACTATAGACACTAGACAATAGGTGCAGGAGTAGGCCATTTGGCCTTTCAAGCCAGCACCGCCATTTAATGTGATCATGGCTGATCATCCCCAATCAGTACCCCGTTCCTGCCTTCTCCCCATATCCCCCGACCCTTTTTTTAAAGAGTCCTATCTAGCTCTCTCTTGAAAGCATCCAGAGAACCTGCCTCCACACTCACCACTCTTTGTGCGAAAAAGTGTTTCCTCATCTCCGTTCTAAATGCCTTACTTCTTATTCTTAACTGTGGCCCCTGGATCTGGACTCCAACATCGAGAACGTGTTTCCTGCCTCTAGTGTGTCCAAGCCCTTAACAATCTTATATGTTTCAATGAGATATCCTCTCATCCTTCTAAACTCCAGAGTGTACAAGCCCAGCTGCTCCAATCTCTCAGCATATGACAGTCCCACCATCCCAGGAATTAACCTTGTAAACCTACGCTGCACTCCCTCAATAGCAAGAATGTCCGTCCTCAAATTAGGGAACCAAAACTGCACACTATACTCCAGGTGTGGTCTCACTAGGGCTTTGTACAACTGCCGAAGGACTCTGTGGTTTGGTGACATTTTGGATTGGAACCCTTCTTCAGACGGAGAATGGTTCCAATCCAAAGTGTTACCTATCCATTCCTTCCACAGATGCTGCCTGGCCTGCAGATTTACACCAGCACTTTGTATCTGCAACAGATTCCAGCATCTAGGTCTGAAGAAGGGGTCTGACATGAAACTTTACCAATCCATTTTCTCCAGATATGCTGCCTGACCTGCTGAGTCATTCCAGCATTTTGTGTCTTTCTTTGGTATAAATCAGCATCTCCAGTTCCTCTTTATTATATTCCAGCATCTGCGGTTGCTATTGTCTCTGTGCTTTGGTTTTTCCACTCGTTTCCTTTCACAGTAACTGAGCAAAGTGCCTTTAAATACAGTGGGATGTATTCCAATCAGTGGCATCACTCAATTCTATTCCACATTCTCACCATATTTGTTTAAAGTGGTGGCAAAAGACAGAGCAAACCAAAACTGTGATAAATGCTTTTGTTTTGAAATATAAGTTTACTTCAATCCAGGTTAACTGCATCAGGAATTGCTGAATGTCACTGTTATCTACATGTAGGGAATAATAAAGAGTTTATCACTGCGCCCCTCGTGAATTATTGTATTAGCCTTAAGCAATATTTGAAAATGAAGTCTGTTACATACTTCTTTTGTGCCTTTATCTACTTGGCAGCTGCTTAAAATCCTTTAATTTCAGTGGTCAACAACAGTAAACAGAACTAATTAGCCAATAATAGCCCAAAGGGAAATTAATAACATCTCGAATCTCAACTAAATAAATCCTCTATTCAGTTCTTAAAGCTAATGACCTCTGTACAGAACGTACTGCAATAAAAAACAACCTCTTACACTTTTGGAGAAACGGAATTCTAATGACACCTTCAGGACTTCATTACATCAATATCATCCATGCCAGATTGTCAAAATTGGCATATTTTCCAGATGAACTTGAATCCATTAATGAATTCTGTATGTTATGCACTTAACATGGACAACACATAAAACTGCAGGATAAAAACACACTTATGTTAATTTACAATGTTCAACACGTTATTCATGCATTACACTCTTTGTCTGGGGAAGAATGAATGCTGCCCCTGACTCCTATCCAAACCCCTGTCATTTTCCTGGATCTGGAGTATGTGCCCATACTCTTTGAAAAGTACTATTTATCTTCCAGTACATAAATTGTCATTTGCTTTGTGCTATTTCCAGACCTAAGAGTCATTTTGCTCATGGAGTCTGGCATAGGTAGTTGCAATATTTTTTTGAAATATTTTCAATGACTGGAAAGTGCACTATTATAGCACCTTTATGCCATTATTTTATTATATTACATTATGGCATTCTAACCTTCTATCCTTTAAGATGCTCAGCTGTGGTCAGGGATCAGTGTAATGATATGGCTATAGCGGTTATAATATGACTATAGTGCACTTCGCTAAAAAATATTTGAAAATATGGGAACAGAGGAAATCTGAGATGTAAAAAGATTAAATTTGATCCACTGTGCCTTTCACCATCCTAGTAGTCACCAATAAAACAATAACACTCATTGGTTGACCCGGGGAATGAATCCCAGTCAATTAGTTTATTGCCCACACAGAAAGGACACAAAGAAAATCCATATCGTGGCAAGCATTTTGCAACTGCAGATCCAAAGTCACTTTTCCCTTCCAAACTTGCTAAAAAATACCATTTATCTTAAATAGATCATATACCATTATCTAGAATGTTACTTTCTGGTTTGGAGAAAATCAATACAAATTGATTCCACCATTACCCAGGGGAGCCTGTTCCATAGATTGACTGCTCAATCACTAAATTATTGTTTCTGCACTCTCCCATTCAGTGCTTCGTCACAACAAGACGGGAAAGTTACATATGTGAGGTAAAAAGTGAAAATGTGGTCAGGGAGCAGGGCAATGGACTGGCAAATGGATCTATGAAAATTCATTGAAAATATGGGAACATAGAAAATGTGAGATGTAAAAAGACCAAAATCTACCTGGTCTGTTTTTCACCATCCTAGTAGTCACCAATACCCAGTAGTAGAGTTACCAATACCATAGTAGCAAAGTCACCGATACAACACTAATAGAGTCACCAATACAATTGTAGTAGTCACCAAAATAATAGGACCAGCATCACCAATACAAGTCACATAGTCACTAATTCAACAGTCACAGAATCACCAATTCAACAGTCACAGTCACCAATTCAACAGTCACAGAATCACCAATTCAACAGTCACAGAGTCACCAATTCGACAGTCACAGAGTCACCAATTCAACAGCCATAGAGTCACCAATTAAACAGTCACAGAGTCACCAATACAACATAAACAGGTCACCAATACAAGAGCAATAGAGTCACCAATACAATAACAGAATAGGGGAATGAATCTCTGTCAATTAATTTACTGCAAACACAGAAATGAAAAAAAGAAAATCCATGTCGCGGAGTGTCGGGTAATAGAAACTTACAGGTACATCCCGAATTCCATGTACATTTGAATAAGTTGCAGCCAGCACCCTATCAAACAAAAGTCAAATGATTTTGCTACCATTTACCAAGTCTGTAAAGTTATTTGGTACTTTACCTCCAACGAAGATCATTGCACAGAAAGCCTTATACGTGCAAGACATTGGGAGCTCCTGGCACTGTGTACAGTTTATTCAAGGACTCTTCACAGTTTGTCTCTGGAATGTTCTATAAATGATGTTGCAGCCAAAGACCTTGACAAAATTCTTAAAGGGATAACAGTCTAAAAGTAGCAATTCTTGTTTACAGACAGTTGTACATAAACTACATAGTCTAAACCCAAGTGGGCACATTAATGGCCGAATTTCCCTGTGTCTCTGGTTAGGTTTTTTTTTGCTGATGTTACACCAATAATGCCTAAGAAAGAACAACATTTGATATACTTTTACAATCAACTTATGTTTCCAGTTTAGAATTTTGAAATCCGATCAATCACCACTCTGCATGTTTAACCTTCATTCTCCCACACCTTCTGCAACAAAATAAATATTTGCATCTGTGGTTTATTAAAACCCTCTGAAGCACCTTAAAGGAGATTTGCAATCAATCTATGCACCTACCAATAACAATGGTAACTAATGGCACCTGACAAAATCTCACCCAAAGACATTTCATGGAAAAGCCAAATCATATAAAAAGATATTAGATAAACCAAAGCTTGCACTGGATGGCAGATTTTGGGGGTATTTTGAAAGAGCATAAGGTGTTAGTTCTTGAGGGCATCTTGAAGGAGAAAAGAGGGGTAGAAACAGTGAGGCACAAGTGAATTCCAGGGCTCAGAGACGTGCAGTTGTTGGGAGAGCTGCTAAACGTTGAAACAATTACATTTGGGAATGTCAAAGTGGCCAAAGCTGGAGGAATTCAGATATCAGAGGAGATAAGATTAATGAGGGGCAAGTGTCACTGACCATTTTGCACTTCAAGATGGCAGCGGCTGCAGACGGAAGTGGAGAACGATGCCAGTAAGCAGGTTGGGGGATCACTTCCCCGGCACTCGCAGATCCCCTGGGCGTCCCAGGCATGGAGGCTGAGCACTGACTATTGACAGCGAGGGATGGTGAGTTCACCGACCGACGTCAAGGAGGCATTAGAGTGGCCGAGTTGGCCATGTGTGCCGCTGGAGGCCCTGCTCCAAGAGGGCGAGCACGCAGAATTGACATGACCTGCAGTGGCACAGAGCAGTGGAGGACATCGACACATCGCAACTCTGTAACTTCAATGGGCTCTGCAATTCCAACAAGTACCACTGCCAGAACAACAGTCCTTTATGGCCAAGTTAAGACTAACATTTTTTAAATCTTTGGACTTGAAGGGTAAAATATGGCACCTGAAACATGGTGGCTCTTGTGTAGTGTCTCTGTCTTACACTCTCGTACTTAGTATGATTGTGCCTAATGCACGTGTAGGTTTGTCACTGCAGCGTATGCAAAAATCGAATTCCACTGTGCTTGGGTGCACCTAAAGTGCCATTGAAGGTCATGTTGAAATTTGAATTTTAAAATCAAGGCATTGGATTACCTGGAGGCAACTTGGGTCAGTGAGTGTTGGGTTGATTTGTTGATTTAAGATTTCAGAAGCAGCGATTTCAAAGACCAAAGCAGTTTGACCTCACTTACATAGTTCTGGATGTAACCGGAAAATGCTGCAAAATCATCAGCAGGTAACTGAGTATCCACAGGGAGAGAAAAAAAGTTAATATTTTAGCTCCATAACCTTTCTGTAAACTATACAGTGTCAGAAATTAGACAGGGAGGTAGAGGCAACAGAGGGAAGGTTTGTGATAAGGGGAGTCTGAGAGACCCAGTTGGTTCCTCTTGAGAAAGGGGAGTGAAGTGTAATACTAGTTGCTGATATGTCTAAAGAAAGGGATGAATGAAGATGGATGAGAAACAGGAAGAAAAACAATACTGAAACTGTGAGATACAAAGAAAAACTGGAATTACTGGAAATATGAACTGGAGAATGCTGATACAGTGGAGAGCACACTGACTGGAAGTTGTTTTTTCCAGGAAACACTTTTTCTCACAGAAGTGTGAGTCTGTGTAATTCTCTGTCTCAGAGGGCGGGGAGGCTGGTTCCCTGGATACTTTCAAGAGAGAGCTAGATAGGGCTCTTAAAGATAGCGGACAGAGTCAGGGGATAAGGGGAGAAGGCAGGAACAGGGTACTGATTGGGGATGATCAGCCATGATCACATTGAATGACGGTGCTGGCTCAAAGGGCCGAATGGCCTATTGACCAACTCTAAAAAGCTAAAACTAGATCTTCAATTTTTTTCAATTTTACTATCACTAAAGTTTAAAAAACATGTGTTAATTAAATTAGGTGTTCCAGCCCTGAAAAGCTTAAGATGCTGAAAGGATGATGATCAGCCTTAAGCACCATGAGCAAGGAACGATATAAGTACCAGCAACATATTGACTACAAAAAAAAAGCACTGCTGGCTGGTTGCCACGTGGCCTGGTTTGGTAATTTGAACACCCAAAAATGAAGAAAGCTGCAGAAAGTAGTGGGCATTGCCTAGTCCATTATAACCTCCCCTCCCTCAAAGAGAACTACAAGGTGCACTGCCTCAAAAAGGCAGCTAATATCATCGGTCACACTTCACCCCTAGCCATACTTTCATCTCGCTACTATCGTCAGGAAGAACATACAGAGGAGCTGGAGATTCAGATACAGATTCTTTGCATCAACCATCAAGCTTTTGATTCACCATGCAACACCCTAGCTCAGCACTGAACTATTATGGACTTTGTGGGACAAAGGAGGCATTACATACTTTTGCTTGGCTTTCACTATATATATTGGATGTATTGTTGTGTCCAATGGTAAAGCTGTAAAACGCTGGCCGCAGAGCATAAAACAATGAAACACTCTTTACTCTTGAAATACTCAGCAGGTTAGGCAGAATTTGCAGAGAGAGTTAACATTACAAGTCCCAACATAAAGAGAAATAGCGAGTTATTTGAAATGTTGCAATTCAGTGTTATAATGTGCTCGGTCAAACGAGACGCTGTTCCTCGAGTTCATGCTGGGCTTCATTGGAACAACCCAAGAGGTCAAAGTTTAAAATGAATGTGGGACGGAGAATAAAAATGACCTGCAACTGGAAGTTCAGGGTCACCCTTGAGAACGGAACATAGGTGTTCAGCAAAGCGGTCAGTGCCAGTATTTATATTGTCGCTTGTTTACAAAAATCCTGATTGAAATGGAAAATATTTAGGAAAACTACTCAGAGAATTTCTCGTTTTGTGGGTTATTTTAATGATATCACCAAAAGAAGAAACATTATTTTCAAAGTAATCATCAAAGCAAGCAACAAAAAAAACTAATGAGAAAGATTTAGAAAATGTTAAATGTATTTATTTCCTTTTTTTTACGTACCTTTAACTGTATAGAATAAACACACTGAAGAGTTAGCAATCCAATTATAATAGTCACTTTTCTTACACAAAACATTAGCTGAAGGATAAGGGGGAATTCCTTTAGGTCCGAGATGAGGAAAACATTTTTCACACAGAGAGTGGTGAGTCGCTGGAATTCTCTGCCACAGAAGGTAGTTGAGGCCAGTTCATTGGCTATATTTAAGAGGGAGTTAGATGTGGCCCTTGTGGCTAAAGGGATCAGGGGGTATGGAGAGAAGGCAGGTACATGATACTGAGTTGGATGATCAGCCATGATCATATTGAATGGCGGTGCAGGCTCAAAGGGCCGAATGGCCTACTCCTGCACCTATTTTCTATGTTTCTATGTTAACCTTAGGGTTTTTACACAGTTTTGTTGCAGTCCACTCATTATGCCTGCATTGTATTTTTCCATAAACAAATATGTATTACGGAAATTAATCTTTCGTGCATTTGGTAAACGCATGCACATTGATTTACATAAGAGCAGCTGCCCTTATCCTAATGATCTTACTGATCTTAATGCTGATAAAGGTTTTACTGAGCTTTTCTTCAGGCCTCTGATTCACAGTGGCTGATACTGCATTTTAGTTCAGCAGGTCAGTGGAATATAGTTGGTGCTAATTATTTTCAATGCCATTACCCTTTTGTCACCCATTTGAGTGGAAAAGTTTAAAAGGGATGTGCGGTGCAAGCTTTTGATCACATGGAGAGTGGTAGGTGCCTGGAAAGAGCTGCCAGGGATGGGGGTGAAGCTAGATACAATAGTAACATTTAAGAGGCTTTTAGATAGGCACATGGATATGCAGGGAATGAAGGGGTATGGATCACATGCAGGCAGAAGAGATTAGTTTAACTTGGCATCATATTTGTTTAGTTTAGTTGAGAGAAACAGTGCGGAAACAGGCCCTTCGGCCCACTGACTCCATGCCCACCAACGATCCCCGTACATTAACACTGTCCTACACACACCAGGGACAATTTATACATACACCAAGCCAATTAGCCTACATACTTGTATATCTTTGGCGTTAGGGATATTTCAGAAGTTATAAAGTAATGTAGAAGACGCAACTATTAATTCAAAACAAGGCCAATCTCCAGAATATCTGACGTAATGTACATTGGAAGCAGTAAAAAGTTAGAAATTCAGTATGGACATGAGATGAAGGGTCTGTTCCTGTACTTCCCTGTTCTGCGTTCTACATTCTCAGATTCAGATTCAATCTTTATTGCCATTGTGCAGTGTACAGTACAGAGGCAACGAAATGCAGTTAGCATCTCACCCAGGAGAGCGAACATAGAATAATGGAACAGCAAAATATATGTACATACAGTAGCAGTAGTGCAACTTTTCTGGAGGAAGGAGTGTCTGGGGGGGGGGGGTGAAGAGTTAAGTTGTGTAACAGCCGCAGGGAAGAAGCTGTTCCTGAACCTGCTGGTCTGGCAACGGAGAGACCTGTAGCACTTCCCGGATGGGAGGAGGGTAAACAATCTGTGGTTGGGGTGAGAGCAGTCCTTGACGATGCTGCGCGCCCTTCGCAGACATCGCTTGCTCTGGACAGACTCAATGGAGGAGAGTGAGGAACCGGTGATGTGTTGGGCAGTTTTCACCACCCTCTGCAGTGCTTTCTGGTCGGAGACAGAGCAGTTGCCATACCATACTGTAATACAGTTGGTAAAGATGCTCTTGATGGTGCAGCGGTAGAAGTTCACCAGAATCTGAGGAGACAGATAGACCTTCTTTAGTCTCCTCAGGGAGAAGGGACGCTGGTGAGCCTTCTTGACCAGTGTTGAGGTATTGTGGGTCCAAGAGAGGTCATCAGAGTTTGTGACATTCTATGTCAAATGTCACAAACTCCATCATTTCACCCATGTTATTTTACTCATGGCGCATCATGAATACTTATGCTTTTGTTTGCATTTTTAGGAGATTGCAGGGAGTTTCAGAGTTGCAATGTAATGTAGAAACATTCACAGAAGCCTCTCAGCAGAGTTCCTTCACTGTAAAGCATAACTGCCAATACTGCTGTCTAGAGATACAGTGCAGAAACAGCCCCTTCTGCCCACCAAGTCTGCACCGACCAGCAATACCCGCACATTAACACAAGCCTACACACACTAATGATAATTTACACTTATACCAAAAATACAAACCAAAGCCAATTAACCTACAAACCTGTCATCTTTGGATATGTGAGAGGAAACCGAACATCTCGGAGAAAACCCACACGGTCACAGGGAGAACATACAAAGTCCATGCAGACAGTGTACTAATGATGAAGGCGATATGCTGTCTATGCCAGAAGCACAGCTTCTGGAGTGTGCCATTGAACAGCGGAGATCTGGGGTCACAAAGACTTCCAGCGACCTTTATGTTAATTATGAACACACTCAGCAGCTTCTACGTCTTAAGCACCTCAAAATCCTTTCTTTTGGGGAAGTAAGGGACCAGGACTAAATGTCACCATCTGAACATTATTTACAAAAAGCACGACACAAAGTGCTGGAGTAACTCAGTGGGTCAGGCAGCATCTCTGGACAACATGGATAAGTGATGTTTTGGGTTGGTACCCTTCTTCAGATATCGGGTACAAAAAGGTACAAAAAGTACCTGGTTACAAACCATTTTTTTAAATGTTTGCATTTCTGAAACAACACATGCTTGTTAGAAAATTAACTTAAATATGCAACAATTTTCTTTCTTTCTTTTTTAAATGACAGCCAAGGTCCATTATGACAGCAACATATAACCATCACAACCTACCAGTCTAATAAAGGTGGGTGAGGAACTTATCAAAGTGAACCTGATCACAAATAAACTGCTTGTGGAAATAAAAAATACTGCAGATACTGGAAATCTAAAACAGAAAGAGAAAATACTCAACAGGTCAGGCCGCACCTTTGGAAAGAGAAACAGAGTCCACGTTTCAGGTCAAGTTCCTTCGTCAGAACTCAAAGGGAGATAAGAGAAGCTTGTACAGCAACAGGGAGGATGGGGGGAGGGAGATGTCTCAAATATACTGCTTGATAATACACAATTTGACTTGCCAAAAAATATCCATTGACACATTAAAAATATCCATTGACATGGCCTCCACAGCCATCTGTGGATATGCACAGCGTTCAGCAGTAGTTACCACTGATTAAAATCATGATTGGATCAGCCATAACAGAACCCTGCAACTCTATATTTCATTTGGATAAATCTATTAAAAAAAATGATAAAGAGAAATCACATCATCCACATCCATAAAAACATTTTTTATTCTCACCTCTTTTTCTCTTTATGGATAAACTAAAACTGTGCCATAGGCCTGAAGTGACAGAATGGCCGATCAGCTCTTGGAGACCTGCTAATGCTGCTGAAGGCAGAGAAGAAGTATTTTGTGGTAAATGTCACACCATCTCACCTCTCAGCTCCAACATTTGCAGCACACCAACAAAGAGAGTGGGTGAACATCTACTGGCATGTATACAATGATCTTCAAGAAAACCAAAAACGATGTAGGTCAAGCAATCTGCTTAATTGATTATTCCAGCCACTGGACTCACCACCCACACACTCTGCTCTTGATGCACAATAGCTTTAGTATACACACGTGCATCAAGTTCATTTTGGCAGCATCTCCTGCCATGTGTTATCTGCCCTCAAAAGAGATTGTCAAGAGTTGGATTGTAATAGATACAGTATCAGTTTAATTCACCATCACATCAGATGCCAGCTAGTTTAGAGATACAGTGCTGAAACTGGCCGTTTGGCCCACTGAGTCCACACCGACCAGCGATCCCTGAACATTAACACTATCCTACACACACTAGGGACAATTTACATTTCTATCAAGCCAATTAACCTACAAACCTGTATGTCTTTGGAGGAAACCCAAGATATCGGAGAAAACCCATGTGGTCATGGGGAGAATGTACAAACTCCGTACAGACAGCACCTGTAGTTAGGATCGAACCCGAGTCTCTGGCACTTTAAGGCAACAACTCTACCGCTGTGCCACCATGCCGTTTTTCATTATTTTCCAATGCCCTGGAATTCCTGAGTTAATGATGGAAACACTATGATACAAGCCATTCAGCCGTTAGGGTTAGATACTTCTTCACCTTCTTGGGGCAGTGATGAATTGACTAAAACTTTGATCTCTGAATCATTTTATAAGGAAATACAACATAGATATTTGGGAACAAATAAGAGTTGCCAGGACTTATGGACTGGGGCTAAACGGAGAGATTGGCAAGACATTGAGTGCAGCAGGCTGAAGGGTGATCTTGTAGAGATGTACATGAGGGGATTAGATAAGGCAAATGCACATGATCTTTTACTCAAGGTAGGGGAATCAAGAACAAGTGGACATGGGTTTAAGTTGAAGAGGGGAAAGATTTAATAGGAACCCGAGGAGAAGCTTTTTCACACAGAGGCCAGTCAGAATAGGCAAAGAGCTGCCAGAGTAGGTAGTTGGGTCAAGTACAATGGTAACATTTAAAAGACACTTGGACAGGTACATGGATAGGAAAGGTTTAGAAGAATATGGATCAACCTTGGGGGGAGGAAATTAGACTAGCGTATATAGAGCATCTTGGTCGGTATGGACAGGTTGACCCGAAAGGCCTATTTCTGTGCTGAATGACCCAATAATTTTTCGCCTACTGCTGGTTAACAGAGAACATGAGTTGAAGACTTAACCATACAACGCCACAATCATTTTTAGTTTATGACTTGTGATTTAATTAGGTTTGGATGTTGATGTTTAACTGGTAAATATTTGATTGTAGATTGAAATGGGAACTATCAAATAGATGGCCGAGAAATCACATGAAAATTAAGATTGTAATGAGGACTACCTATATAATTACAAACTGCACTAATTAAATTTTTGTTGAATATTAAGGAAACAACTAGACTATTGGCCAATCAGATGCTGCAAAGCCCTTGGCAACAATTAAGATATTACCACTGAATTCCTCTGTGCCTTTTATTAACAATCGAAGTCTAATATAACACACGCCGATAAAGGAACAAGTATCATATTGCACAGGTAGGATAATTCGAAAAATGTACCTTTTATTTTGGTACTTGAATGCTAATGTCATTTTCATATTTATTACAGTCTAAAATTGTAGTGATTGTTAAAGCTGCTGGAGTGCATTATGCCCTCTGACAGCATCAAATGCTAAAAAATGTCTAAATCCCTGCCTGCAGCAATCGTCTCGCTCTCCGCTCATGGACAACACATTCAAGTGTTTTGTCTCTTTTCCAGTGTTAAAATAAATTCTTCATGAATTATCTCATCATTTGCGACAAATTTAAAACATTTTTTAAATCAAACCCAAAGGAACCGCAGTAATATGCTGGGACAATCATACCACAACTTGCCATTCATTTGGCTTTCTGCTTTTATGAAAATGAATTAAATCTGCTTCGCATAGATTGAGAATATGTCAGAAAATCAAGATAAAAACCTGGGACGTTACATACAGAGCAAGCCCTTCTCACTCGAAGCTTCAGGTCAGATGACAAAATGGATCATTGCTTTGCTAAATTTGGTTCAGGTTAAACTACGTGTAATACCCGTCACGTGATGGATTGTGCGGATCATGCGTGCAATGCATTGGACCATTTCTAGGAAATAAGGCATGTCCTTGGTTTTTCTCTTTTGTATGAACAGCCAACTATGTTTTCGAAAAGCTGGGTGGAAAAAAAAATCAATGCGAAAACATAGGTTCGACAGTGCACGCAATTCAAAGGTCACAGTTCCTCGTGCCTTTTGATGATTTAACCCTTCAGGCATTGCTAATTCACTTATTTCAAAACAGGTCTCATTCTGAATAGACAACACATTATGTACAGGGAACAAAGCAAATACCAATCAGCACAATTTAACAGAGTTCCATCACAGTACGCAGCCAGATTTGTTCCCACTACATTGTGGGGCACTGTCCACTGTCGTACTGGCAAAGTGAGCACAGTCAAGTTGCAATGCGAGGGCATTACTGAGTGTGCTATTTACAAGTGAGGGGAGTATAAAGTGCTCAATTTGCAAAAGGTTGGGAAGGCAGAGTGTTATATTAGCTAATCTTGGGGATTTCAGCAGGTTGGAGTTGTGAAGGGACTGCAGATGGTGTTTGTACAGAGTAAATGAAGTGCAGAGATTTGTGTTTGCATATTGAATGTACTGCAGGGTATTAGGTATGAAATGCGATGGGACAGCAGTCAGTTGTATCTTAAAAGCAGAATGTGCTATTGAGAATGGAGCTTAGTGTATTGAATTATAATGTGGGTGGAGGTCGGGGCATAGACTTGCAAAGGGATTTGACTGTCAAACGTTAGAGTAACAACAAAAGAATAGCAGAGTGTGGTACTGATAATGAGAGTGGAGCATCAATAGTAATGGCTTCAGTGCCAGAGAAATGTAAAGCATTGTGTCGGCACTGCCACTGGGTGGGGTCTGCAGAGTGTCATCTCTGCAGTGATGTTCCTGCAGATACATCACACAGCAGATACATCATTCAGCAGATATCACACTCTGCAGACCCCACCCAGTGCCGACTTTTGGATGTGGAAAGTTGATGATTATGGGGACTGGGCAGGAAAATGAAAGATGAAAGAAAGAAGGGATCATCATCTTACTCAGTGGCAAAGCTGGCACAAGGAAATGTATGGCCAACTTTTAAACCTATTCTGTTCATATGTTGAAATCGTTATTGTACCAATGTTGCTACACTTCATATTTTTTCTGAAGGAGCTGGAATGAAAATTAACAGCCAAACCACTCTGCTGGGCTTGATGAACCAAATGTTGATCAACCATGGCTGTCCAGGCCTCAGGTTTACTTTCATGCCTATTCCCCATAATCATATACTTCCCTCATCCAAAGGTAGGGACTGGGTTGGGTCTGCAGATGTGGCATTCAGCAGATGTAGCATGATGTACCAGCAGAGTGATGTACCTTGTGTGCGGAGACAGAGCAGTGCACCTTGCCCCTCCTCCGGTATTACATTCATGCCCAGGCATCTCTTGAAAGAGATCACACAGTATCCTCTGGCACCATGGAGCATTCCAGTACCATTGGGCACCACATGGGATTGACTGTTTCCTGAAGCAGGATTTTAATGTAGCATTTTAATATTTAATTGTTAGGAATATTTGACAGTCTGTTATTTTGGTGGTGGATGCTTTATTATAGTTTGATGTGTACATACTCGTGTAAATACTTATTGTCATAGCTGAATACATTTAGTTTTGTAAAAAAAGTGTTGTTTGTGCAGATTGAAATAACTGCAGCTTGTTGTGTCTGCAGTGTGAGGGGATTGCAGAAACGTGGGAGTTGTCCTGTGAAGATGACTATGCAGTGCAATGAATTATAACCTGGTCTGGCTGCAGAATGGACTGCCATGGTTGATCAGCATTTGGCTCATCAAAGCCAGCAGACCAGATTGGCTGTTATATTTCATTCCAGCTCCTTCAGAAAAATGTTGAGCTGAAGCAAGATTGGCACAATAACAACTTGAACATATGAAGAAACATCGCCGGGTCAGGAATTGGCCATACAATTCCTTGAGCCTGCTTTGCCACCGAATAAGTTAATGACCCAATCTTACCCTCTGGTTTACTTTGCTGCCTATCCCTGATATCAATCAACTTCCCTCATTCAGATCCATTGCCTGGCTCAGCTTTGAATTCATTCAATGAATCAAATCCTACAAACCAAAACTACAATCCTAAAAACTCTAAAATTTCAAAGATCCTGCTGGGAATTAAAAAAAAATCTCCCTCTTTAATTTAAATGAATCCCTCCAATCTCCTATTGCGAACATCTATCTTCTGGTTCTCCCACAAGAAGAAACATCCGCTCAACTGAAAACAAAGTACTGCAGATATTATAATTTTAATAATGCAGAAATTAATATTGAATAGGAGGCGAGGGGAAAGAAGAGGGAGGGTGAAGAGGAGGGGGAGGGAGTGCTGGGGGTGAGGGGGAATGGAGGAGGATTGGGGTAGGAGTGGGATGGCGAGGGAGGGTTGCCGCGACTCGGGTCACAACGGGGATCTCTAGCGTCACAATGGGAACCCCTCAGCCGCTCCTGCACAGTTGGGGACTATGGGTCTGTGGTGGAATATTGCCTTGGGGGACAGGGCCCAATGGGTCCGCACCTAGTCTAGTGTTTCAATAAAATTGCTCTCACTTTTGTGAACTCTAAACCTACACAATCTTTCCTCATAAGATCTTCTTTTCGTCCCAGGAGTCAACCAAATGTACCTTCACCAAACTCCTTTCAATGCAAGTACATACTCCTTAAAGAAGGAGACCAAAGCTGTTCACAGTGCTCCAAGCATTGAATCATATGTCCTGAAGATACACTGGTTGGGATGAGGTCACAACTACTTTTTCAACTGTTTCTAGTCACTATAGGCGAAGGAAATCTGAAGGATGTGAAATAAATAAGAGTTTCCATAGAAGTCAACAGAACATGCTTTATTTGTATAATCCCAGTTCCCTCTCAGTTACTAACTCCCTTCCCATTCCAATACTGATCTTTCTATCCTGGGCTTGCTCCATTGCCAGAGTGAGGCCATGCAAATTGGAGGAACAGCACCTTATATTCTGCTTGGCCAGCTTATAACCCAACAGTATGAACATGGGTATGAACAGTCTGAAGAAGGATCACAACCCGAAATATCAACCATCTTTTTTTCCAGAGATACTGCCTGACCCACTGAGTTACTCCAGAACTTTGTGTCTATCTTCAGAAAGAACAATGATTTCTCTAATGTTAGATAATAACTGTACTTCCTTTTCTCACCCCTCTCTTCCCTGTGCCCTACCCAGGTGCATACGTATTTCTTCCATTGTTCCACTCCACCTGTCCCCTTCCACCTATATCCCTTACTCTGACTTAACATTTCACTCGTCTTCTCTCCTTTTTTTTTACATCATTTTGTCTCCTTTCTATCTCTAGCCATTGTCCACAAATTTGCCAATCAAACCTTTCACCTATAACTACCGATCACTTACCAGGCTTTGGCTCAACCTCACCTCTTTTCCAGCTATCTATCACAATCAATCTGAAGGAGGGTCCCAGTGCAAAACCGTGCCTATCCATGTCCTCTATAATGCAAACCAGATATCCAACTTAAATTCCTCCATTTTATACCCATTGCAAGCAGTCAGGTTTTACTGCTATGTGTCAACAAATGATCAGCGGACAAGGTTCTATTTTGCCATCAGAAGACTGTCACATTTGGCAGCTTCCGCCTTTCAAGTTAAATGCAATGTAAAGAATGAGCCCAAATTCAAATCACTTGCTTGACAGATCAGAGTGTCTCAAAGAAAATTCATGGCAAATAAATATCTTTTGAAGAGTTGTCGCCTTTGCAGCCACTTTGCAGAACAATGCAATCCCCTATAAAAACGATGAAATAAATAACCCAATAATGTGATGTTGTGCTGCTGACTACCATATAACCATATAACAATTACAGCACGGAAACAGGCCCTCTCGGCCCTTCCAGTCCGTGCCGACTGAGAGCTAAATCTTGGTCTGGACATCACACAAATGTCCCTGGACTGTGGTTTTCGTTATATAGTTACATTTTCAAATAAACATTTGCATTAGCAAATGATATTAATTAGCAACACGTAACTATTTTTATAATTATCCGAGATAGAATAAATTGTACAAAACATAAAGCATGGAGGAAGAATGGACAGATGATGTTTCGTGTAGGGACCCTTCTTCAGACTGATTGGCCCTGACCCGAACATCACCTGTCCATTCCCTTCACAGATGCTGCCTGATCCATGTGTGTTTCTCCAGCACTTTGTGTTTTGCTAAAGACTCCAGTATCTGTAGTTTATCATGTCTCTGGAATAAATTGGATTGTAGTTTCAACATGCACCAATTCATCGCAGCGCATTAATACGGCTCATATTTCAGCAGTTTATTAATGCTATCTGTTGATAAAGCAGTTTTCCGCAGCTTTGTTGCCAACTATTGGAATAGGAAGGAAATGCATTAAGAAAGGAACATATAAGACAGAAGACTAACTCTTGAAAGATGATGGTTAATCAATGCAGATTGCAACAAGTTAAGAGTATCTGAACCAGATGGTGAACTTAGCAAAATTCATTAAATCCAACTGCATCCTCGGGGATACCCAGAGGATTATGGGACAACATAATTTACTTGGCTGCAACCATCAGCAGTAAATTTTAAATTTGGCACCACTGAGAATTGCCAAAGTTATTCCACAGCTGCTGAAGTAAGTTTTGTAAATATGCCAAAAGCATTTTAAGACACAAAATTCCCAAATGATTATAGCTTGAGTTCCAGTATGAAGACTTAATGCCAGTTAGGTTCATCCGTACAATGTTGCCTAATTTGAATGGTACCATAAAGCTTTAGAAGACGAATATTAATTATTCTCTATGAACCAATTGTGACATTGAGTTCAGAACGAGAATCCATACCAATTACTTAATATAACTTGAAGAAGTTTTAGTACATATTTTTTTCCATTCCTTCAACTCCTTGATCAATTCCTTTCGCACTTGAGTTTGTTTATACATTTCCTAACATGCATTTCTCAATCTCTTCACCCCTTAGTTAGAATCTATCATTTCAGTAATTCAGGCTTTAACTTCAAGAGAGACTGATTAGCCAATTTATTTAATTCAATTTCAAAATGCAGGAATTTCCTCTCTCAGGGTTAAAATTAAGACCCACTACATCTCTTGCCTGCTCTATGGTCCTCATTCCAAACCTCCAGGAAATAAAGAACTCAGACAAATAGAAGGTAATACGAAGTAAGTAATGATACCCAATGCAATATCTCCTTTAGTTTGCATACATTTTTGACTGATTATGCATTGATAAGCACCATGGAGCATTTTTTCTACAATAAACATAGAAAATAGGTGCAGGAGTAGGCCATTCGGCCCCTCAAGTCAGCACCGCCATTCAATATGACGATGGCTGATCATCCAAAATCAGTACCCCGTTCTGGCTTTTTTCCCCATATCACTTGATTCCCTCAGCCCCAAGAGCTAAATATAACTCTCTCTGGAAAACATCCAGTGAATTAGCCTCCACTGCCTTCTGTGGCAGAGAATTCCACAGATTAACAACTCTCTTGGTGAAAAATGTTTTCCTCATCTCAGTCCTAAATGGCCTACCCCTTATTCTTAAACTGTGACCCCTGGTTCTTGGGGGATTGCACTATCAATTCAAGGAGATAGAAGGAACTGCAGATGCTGGAATCTTGAGTAAAACACAAAGTGCCATGACTTAAGGGGCTGAGGGATGATCCCATGGAGGTGTATAAAAATGGTGAGGGAAATAGATAGAGTTAATGCACAGTATTTTATTACCCAGGGTGGAATTACAAAACCAGAGCACATCGCTTTATGGTGAGAGGGATAAGATTTAATATGAACCTGAGGGGCAAATCTTTCACTCAGAGGTTGGTGGGTATATGGAATGAGCTGCCGGAGAAGGTAGTTGAGGTAGTACTATAAACATTTAGCATTTATATGGCACTTGGACAAGTACATGAATCGGAAAGGAAGGATGTGCGTCAAAAGTGAGCAAATGGGACAAGCTTGGTCCTTGTTCCAAGGCAGCTTGGTCAGCATGAACGAGTTGGGCTAATGGGCCTGATTCCATGCTGTACTGGTCTATGACTCTATGCTGGAGTAACTCAGCAGGTCAGACTGCATCTGTGGATAGAATGGTTAGACAATGTTTTAGGTCAGGACCCTTCTGCAGACTCAAGAAGTCTGAAGAAGGGTCCTGACCTGAAACATTGCCTATCCCTTCCATTTATAAATGATGCCTGACCTGCAGAGTTACCCCAACACTTTGTATTTTACTCACCATCAATTCATATTTATTTCCCCCCATTCTTGCTCTCATCTTTTATACTGGTTCTGTAAAACATGCTGAATCTCGCATGTCAGCACCTGCAGTAGTAACAGTAGTTATCTTTGTGCCCTCCAGTGACTCTGTAATTCATACTTTTTTCCCATATCTTATCAGCTTGTTTAGCCTGCCACACCGAAAAGAAGTTGCACAACAACAACTAATGGTTTTTTTTTTTAAATAAATACACGCACACACATCCACCAGCCTGTCTTGAGGTGAAGTGTACAGCATAAAAATATTCACATGAAATAAGTTTTCACAAAGCTCAATATTTTTAACAGTTAGACCCAAATGGAGAAATAGTAGTGCACTCGTACCCAGCTGTAGATCATTCCTTTGTATTGTGATTCAAGAGTTGACTTTAATTTATTCACTGGTACCATTTGGGACTAGGCTTACTCCAGTCCCCAATTCTCAAAAGACGTAATATTATTGCAGATGTGCAAAGTAGAATGGTTGAATTAGCCAAACGTAAATGCATGCCAAGATATACCAGTTATAGCATTAAAAAAGCTTGCTAAAAATATTATACAATTATAGAAAGTGAGGTGGTTGTGTTAAGGGTTCAGGAAGAGGGTAGGGAACAGGTTGATGCATCCATCTTTGAAGGTCTATTCCCAGATTATTTTCACAAATGTTGTTGACAATGTTAGACACAAATTGTTGGCGCAACTCAGCGGGTCAGGCAGCAACTCTGGAGAAAAGGAATAGGTGACATTTCCGGTCGAGACCCTTCTTCAGACTCAAATGTGCTTCAGACTGAAGAAAGGTCTCGACCCGAAACGTCACCTGTTCCTTTTCTCCAGAGATGCTGCCTGACCTGCTGAGTTACTCCAGTATTTTGTATCTATCTTTGTGTAAACCAGCATCTGCAGTTCCTTTCTACACATGTTGACAATGTTCTCTGGGATATCCCAGGATCTTTACAAAAGTCACACACACAATAGAAAAGAATGTTCCCATGGTTTAAAGTCCAACTCCAATGATCGCAGCGGCAAAGCAAACTTGCAAAGTAAAAGTAATTACACATGCTCAGTTCTCTAACAACATTTCACTGGCTGTTGAACTACAATACAAAAGGTGTGGCTGAGTCTTAAGTGCTAAAAGTCAGAATGGGATTGCAACAACATTCCCGAGCAATGACAGATTTAATTCCAAAGGAAAGGCCATAAGAATAATCAAGAGGCAAAGAGAGAAAGAATGAAATAGGAAGTTGTCTTGTACTCAAAACTGCAGAAGAATCCTCCTCCTGCAGCATTGTGACATTTCCACTCTCCACATTGCTTAGTAGTCAGTGAGGTTACAAACAAAACATGCTATTCATCAGAACTGCAAAAGTGAGAAAACAAGTTGATTTTGAATTGTGTCGAGAATGAGGAGAAGGTTGGGTAGGACATTGGGAAAGTAATTGCTTGCATGTAGCTATGGGGGAGGTCAAGGTGACCCCAATGCTTATGTAACCATCTTTTTAATGGATCATTGAGGGATTTAGAGATGGAAAAAATATATAAGAACATGACTTGAAACATTTACTCTGCTTCTTTTTCCACAGAAGCTGCCCGATTAGACTTTAGTCTTTACTTTAGAGATAGAGCACGGAAGCAGGTCCTTTGGCCCACTGAGTCCACGTCGACCAGCAATCAACCCCATACACTAACCTACATACACTAAAGACAATTTTACAACTTACCAAAGCCAATTAACCTACAACCCTGTATGCCTTTGGAATGTGGGAGGAAACCAGAGCACCCAAAGAACACCCACGCGGTTACAGGAAGACTGTACAAACAAGCACCCGTAGTCAGGATCGAGCTACAGTCTCTGCCACTGTAAGGCAACAGCTCTACTGTTGTTCCACTGTGTCGCCCTGTAAATGCTGATATGCTTAGTGTTTCCAGCACTTTCTACTTTTATTTCAGATTTCCAGTATCTGCAGTTTTATTTTATTTTCTAGGAGCCGGGGTTGTCAGTCCAGTGGCAATTGATGAGAAAAATGAGAACACCTTTAGGCTGGGCACCTGTAGCCAACACAGCCCAAGTGCAGACTGAGATTTTATGTGACACACAAGGCCAGAAGAGAGATTAGTTTATCCCAATGAAAGGCATGCTAGAATAACACAGAGAAGCCAAAGGAAGAAAGGACATACCAGAGGTCCATTGGACAAAATGTATCACAATCGTTTTTGCATCAAATGTATCAAAAGGTTTATCTTGTGTTGTAATAAACCTTTTGATACATTTTATGCAAAAGTGATAAATTAATAATAATGGTTGGAGTAAATTGAAGAAACTCTACTTATTGGAAGTGTTATATTATAATAAAACATACTAAAGATACAGCCAGAATACTGCACCTATTGTCTAATATCATTAACAGAGTAAAATTTTTTTTAATATATATTTTAGCTGGCAAAAATTGATCCCAACATTTCTAATCATAATTATTAAATGTTGTGAAAAAAATCAGCAACAAAATTGAAAGTTGCATCAGTTCACCTGCTGTCCAAAGGTATTTTTTATAATAGATTGACAATGGATATGCTCTCCATGTAATGATGTGCAAAATGAACACAATTTCAATTCTGCCCATGTCTAACTAAACTTTCTGAAAGTCTGTTCAAATGCTCTGCTGATCAGTGATACGAGTTCTTCACCTATGTTACAGCTGTACAGTGATAAAACAGATGGCTTTACTCCCTGCCGAGCTGATGGAGAAACAAGCCATTAACCTTCTAAGATGACTTATTTGGCAACAGCAATCCAAAGTCACTGCTCTACAGGCAATTGTCACTGTTGCAAAGTGCAGTTTAAATCTAAAATGTATAGATCAAAGCAAGTACATGTGCTGAGCACAATTCTCCAATTTATTTATTTTTGTTAATGGATGCTATAAAGCAGTTCTTTCATCAATAACGTTTTGCTACGTATTAACATTTATTAAAATAACTGCAGAAATCTCCTACAGTATGCCGTTTTCAATCTGTAAAATCCAACATAATCAGGCATGGCTCAATAAATATAATAGAAATGATTCCCTAGGGATTGTAAAACATGCTTGGTTAAGAAAGATGGTACACAAAAGGCTGGAGAAACTCAGCGGTGCAGCAGCATCTAAGGAGCGAAAGATACTTGTGATGAGTTGACGTCAGTGCATTATTGCATTGATTCTCTGTGGACAAAGTGGAGAAGGTATTTATTCCCCAAGTTCTTCTGTGAGACCTCGCCTCATATTAATACTGGATGTCAAAATAGAATATTTTAATTTCCTAGTACTTGCATATCTAGTGATGATGTGATTAATTTTTAATTCCAGGAGAAATAAATTAAAAATCAAGCAATAAAGGAAAAGATTAGTGAAGACAAATGTCCCTTACAATCAGAGACAGGTGAATTTATAATGGGAACCAAAGAAATGGCAGAACAGTTAAACAATTACTTTGGTTCTGTCTTCATTAAGGAAGACACAAACGATCTCCCAGAAATAATAGGGGACCTGAGGATCTAGTGGGAGGGAGGAATCATCAGGAAATAGTGTTTGGTAAACTGTTGGGACTGAAGACAGATAAATCCTCAGGGCCAGATGGTCTGCATCCCAGAGTACTCAAGGAAGTGGTCCTAGAAATCATGGATGCATTGGTGATAATTTTCCAGTGTTCCCACGACTCTGGATCGGTTCCTGTGGACTGGAGGGTGGCCAATGTAATCCCACTTTTTAAGAAAGGAGGGACAGAGAAAACAGTGAATTATAGACCAGTTAGCCTGACATTGTGTGCTGGGGAAGATGCTGGAGTCGAATGTTAAAGATGTTATAGCAGCACATTTGGAAAGCAGTGACAGGATCGGTCAAAGTCAGCATGGATTTATGAAGGGGAAATCATGCTTGACTAATTTTTTGGAATTTTTTGAGGATGTAACAAGTAGAATGGATAAGGGAGAGCCAGTGGAATATGGTGTATCTGGACTTTCAAAAAGCATTTGACAAGGTCCCACACAAGAGATTAATGTGCAAAATTAGAGCACATGGTATTGGGGGTAGGGTATTGACATGGATACAGAACTGGTTGGCAGACAGGAAGCAACGAGTAGGAATTAACGGGTCCTTTTCAGAATGGCCCGCAGTGACTAGTGGGGTGCCGCAAGGCCTAATGAGTTCAGAAATCCACTCCTTGGTCAATTATTTCCTCATATTTTGAATAACATTGTTCACAAAACACACTTTTAAAAAAATAATCGCTGCTTGCCAGCTGCTGACATCACAATGCCCACATGCCCACCAATCGAGGCCCAGCTGCCGTCGATTGCACAGCCCCCGTGGATTAATGCAGCTGCCGTCAATGCGCATGCGCAGTTTTCCACGAGCCACGTTACGCCCCCCACCTTTATTCAAAACACGCAGAAAGGACAAGCGTTCTACAGATTCGGAGGTCACCGCCGCTCGTTCACAGCCAACGCTCGCTCAGAGCTGCAAACCGAACGCACTGCCAGTCGCGCGCTCGCAAGTCCTTTGAAAAAACCTTGCGAGCGGGCGAGCTTGGAAACTTCCCTCTCCCTCTCCCTCTCTCCCTCTCCCTCCTTCTCCCCCTCTCTCTCCTTCCCCTCTCTCACCCCCTCTCCCTGCCCTCCTATCTCTTTCCCTCCTCTCTCCCCCCTCCCTCACCTCCCTGCCCTCCCCATCCTTTCTGCCCTAAACCCCCTTCACCCCTCCACTCCACCCCTACCCTACCCCCTTCCCTCCATCCCCTCCCCTTCCCCCCCTGTCAGCCCCCCTCTCTCTCCTCCCATCTCTCTTGGAAGAAGGGTCTCGACCCGAAACGTCGCCCATCTCCTTCTCTCCTTAGATGCTGCTGCACCCGCTGAGTTTCTCCAGCTTTTTGTGTACTCTCTCTTCCCCCTCCTCCTCCCTCTGTCTCTCGCCCTTCTGTCTCTGCCTCTCTCAATTCTCTCTCTGCCCTCACTCTCCACCAACCCCCCCCTCTAGACGAGGGGGCTATGCACCAGTGGATAGAGCGGTTATGGTGTAAAAGGAGCTAATTCATATAATATCAAGGGGGGTGGTTAGTATGTGTGATGCCGCTTGCTGCCCCGTCCCCCCCACCCGCAAATGCACGTTGGGGGAACAGACCCGATGGGTCTGCACTTGGTCTAATATATATTAACGATTTAGACAAGGGAATTAAATGTGACATCTCCAAGTTTGCGGATGACACAAAGTTAGGTGGCAGTGTGAGCTGCGATGAGGATGCTATGAGGCTGCAGGGTGACTTGGATAGGTTGGGTGAGTGGGCAGATGCAGAATAATGTGGATAAATGTGAGGTTACCACTTTCGGTGGCAAGAACAGGAAGGCAAATTATCTGAATGGTGTCAGATTAGGAAAAGGGGAGGTGCAACGAGAGCTCGGTATGCTTGTGCATCAGTCACTGAAAGTAGGCATACAGGTACAGCAGGCTGTGATGAAAGCTAATGGCATGTTGGCATTCATTGCAAGAGGATTTGAGTTTAGGAGTAAAATATCCTTCTGCAATAGTACAGTGCCCTAGTGAGCGCACATGGAGTATTGTGTGCAATTTTGGTCTCCTAATTTGAGGAAGGACATTATTGCTATTGAGGGAGTGCAGCTAAGGTTCACTAGGTTAATTCCCGGGATGACGGGACTGACATATGATGAAAGAATGGGTCGACTGGGCTTGTATTCACTGTAATTTAAGATGAAAGGGGATCTTATACAAACATATAACATTCTTAAAGGATTGGACAGGCTAGATGTAGGAAACAATTTCCTGAAGTTGGGGGAGCCCGGATCCAGTTTAAGATTAATGTGTAGGCCATTTAGGACTGAGATGAGGAAAAACTTCTTCTTGCAGAAAGTTGTGAATCTGTGGAATTCTCTGCCACAGAAGGCAGTGGAGGCCAATTCACTGGATGTTTTCGATGTTGGGGAAAGAGGGGTTTAAGGATAGGGGGATTTAGCTCATTATTGTAGGGCTAAAGGAATCAAGGGAAATTCTTAAGGGGTTGGACAGGCTAGATGCAGGAAGATTGTTCCCTTAAGGATGAATCCTTTGAGGGAAGACTTTCTTCCAACAAGGGGTTACAGTTTAAGGATAAGGGGGAAATCTCTTAGGACCGAGAGGAGAAAAACATTTTTCACACAGAGAGTGGTGAGTCTCTGGAATTCTCTGCCACAGAAGGTAGTTGAGGCCAGTTCATTTGCTATATTTAAAAGGGAGTTAGATGTGGCCCTTGTGGCTAGAGGGATCAGGGGTTATGGAGAGAAGGCAGGTACGGGATACTGAGTTAGATGATCAGCCATGATCATATTGAATGTTGGTGCAGGCTCGAAGGGCCAAATGGCCTACTCCTGCACCTATTTTTCTATGTTTCTATATACAGTCTTAAAAATTCACAGAACGATATGGGTTTTCTGACATCTTTTACTGATTATGTGTGGCATTAGTACATCTTGGTCTTTGAGCAAGCCAAACACCAGTATATTTATTCGCAACATCCCCCCCTTTCCCTGGTTTGCTGCCTGACACTCTTAACATTCCACACAATTCTAACAGAACTGGGACCATTTTGTCCTGGAGTTGTTTTTGCTTATCTCTGTATTTTGCTTCTAGCCAATACATCACCTAACTTCCTGATATTTCACCAATACATATACTTTCTGTATATCCATGGCAAGTATTAACTGGTTTTAGCAGACTGTGAGTTCAAGCCAGGATTTGAGTATTTGAAGTCATGCACTGTAGTAGGACTACAGTCTTTGAGAGGAATGGTTAAGCTGATATAGTTTAGTTTAGAGATACAACGCAGAAATAGGTGCTTCGGCCCACCGTATCTGCGCCAATTAGCAATCCCTGTAGACTAACGTCATCCTACACACTATGTACAATTTACAATTTTACTGAAGCTAATTAACCTACAATCTGGTATGTCTTTAGTATGTGGGAAGAAACCCAGAGAAACCTACGCGATCACGGGTGAACGTGCAAACTGTACAGACAGCAACCAAACTTGAGTCTCAGGCACTACAAAGCAGTAATGCTACCACTGCCCCACCATGCCACCCTAATGTTGAGATGAAGATCAAATCTCAACATTCAAATAAGAGCCAGGAGCTTGCTCACTGCCCTGACAAATGGGAATGCCCTCACTTGTTTATGTTGCAGCTTATTAATGTTGAAACTTTGCTGTGTTCACACTGGCTGCTATATTTTGAAAGCAACTAGGTGACTTTGAGTTGTCCAGAACATGTAAAAGATGTTCAAAGTGAAAATGTCCTTTTGTATTCACTGTGGGGGAAGCTGGAGCTTTGCTTTGTTTTCCTTCTGTTGAAGGCTTGCTATTTTTAAACCTATGCCTGCAAGCTGTACACCATCATTCCAAATCAAGCAATCTGCTTAGTGTCTCAGTGCTCCGAGGAGCCCACCCATGTCTCCTTTAAATGTCCTTTCCTCCACTGCATGCAATCCCTGTGACTTGAGGTTCTCCAAACCATGCCAAATGCTCCTTCTTCATTTTGAACAGTCCTGTGACAGAATTTGGTGCAGAGCATGTAAACATTAATGCCACATTTACAGTGTGTCACTGGGTTATACTCACAAAGCCTAGTGAATCAATTTCACATCATGACAATACGTGCATTGCGTGCCATTTGAGTTTCATGAACAGTTTTGCTCTTATAATTAATTGCAATTAATAACCATATAACAATTACTGCACAGAAACAGGCCCTCTCGGCCCTTCCAGTCCGTGCCGAGGTCTACGTTGATGAAGATCTCAGGAAAATGTATACACAAAAAGTGTAGCACGGTGACGCAGTGGTAGAGTTGCTGCTTTACCAGAGACCCGGGTTCGATCCTGACTTCGAGTGCTCATCGTAAGGAGTTTGTATGTTCTTACCGTAACCACGTGGGTTTTCCCCGGATGCTCTGGTTTCCTCTCACATTCCAAAGACGTACAAATTAGTAGGTTAATTTGACTTCGGCAAAAATTGTAAATTGTCCCTAGTGTGCAGGATAGTGCTAGTGTATGGTGATCACTGGTCGGCATGGACTCGGTGGGTTGAACAGCCTGTTTCTCTGTATTTCTAAACTAAATAAAAGCAATTGAAAATGGTAGGACAAGTTGACAAGTGTGTTTAAAATGTGTAAAGATCTTTGGTTTTATTATTGAAAGAATAGGATAGATAGGAAGGAAATTATCTTAAGAAGACAATTTTAATCTTGGGCCACATGGTAAGAAGGATTTAGAGAGGATGCAAAAGAGATTTACCGGATGCGAGAAGCCTCTGTTAATGGAGTCCCAGAATAGGAGCTACTTCTTTCAGGCTGGGGCGATTAACAAGAGATTTGCTTTATTTTAGACTTTAGAGAGCGTGGAAACATGCCCTTCAGTCCACCAAGCCTGCACCAACGAGAGATCACCCCATACACTAGCACTATCCTACACACTAGGGACAATTTGCATTTTTGTTACAGAAACCAATTAACCCACAAACCTGCACCTATTTCCCTCTATGGGGAAAAGCCTGAGCACCGGAGAAAACCCAACCGGTCACAGGAAAAACATACAAACTTCGTACCCATAGACAGCACCCATAGTCAGGATCGAACCTGGGTCACTGGAGCTGTAAGGCAGCAACTCTACTGCTGTGGCACTCTGCTGCCCTTGAATTGATTCAAGTGTTCATATTAATGAACAGTTTTAATTAATTAAAAGAGAATGTTTTCAGTAAAAATAAGGCAGAAACCCGAGGTCATAGATTTAATGCGTTTGGCAAAACAATGGGAGATGACGCAAATAGCCTTTTATTTCTACACAAGTTGCTGTGACCTTGAATGCATACTCTAAGGAGTGGCGGTATTAGTTTTAAATGCAACAGCCTGAAAAGATGCACATAGTTATTTATCCTCAGGGTAGGGGAATCAAGAATTAGAGGACATAGGTTTAAGGTGAGAGGGGAAAGATTTAATAGGAACATGAATGTCAACTTTTTTCACGCAAACGGTGTTGGGTATATGGAACGAGCTGCCAGAGGAAGTAGTTGAGGTAGCTGTCATAACAATAAGTAAATACATTTATATAGGTACATGGATAGGAAAGGTTTGAAGTGATTTTGGGCAAACGGGACTAGCTTAAATGGGGCATCTTTGTAAACATAGCCAAGTTGTGCCGAGAGCTCTGTTTCACTATGGCTATGATTAGAATTTGTTCACTGCTTGGAAAGGCACAAAATGCCATGCCGACGGCAAAAAAACTCATGGAGTAGAATTAATTAGATTATCAAAGGGCCAGCCCAACACAATGAGCTGAGCAGTCTTGCTAGGTGCTGTATAATTCTATAATTGGATCCATGAACTGGAATTCATCACCAGACTGAAAACTGCACACTTCTGCAGACATTTGACAGGTGATGAGGATCAAGCTTCCAGGCATTTACCCACGGAAAGATTTATAAACCCAACTGACAACCGCGGCTGACCACTTTCTAACTGCAAAGGTCAGCTATAGATCTACAAAGAAATCAACACTCTTAGAATCTTAATCCAGAAAGTTTAAATTTATGTGGTATAAAATGGGCAACGCAGATTTAACGTTCCATTTTCCTGTCTATTTTCTGCCACCACTCAACAAACCTGACATGTTGAAAATTTTGATCAAAGAATTGAAGTACAAAAGTCATTAGTTCACAAATACCATCCGAATCCTAGCCTGTGGGTTTAGAGGGTCACACTGTACGGCTTGAGTTACCCGATGAGCTACAGCTGTAGAAATACAGCTTGTTCCCTCATGCTCTTCGTGGAAAACTGCATTCTGAACATTAGGTGACTTCTGTCGCACACCATAATGTGCCCTATAACCGACCACTGATGCAAACTGGGAGGTGGGCACCTAATGCCAGCCTTGCCAATGATATCCAGACCACAAGAGTGCTTGAAAAGAATTGTGTTTATAGCTTGAGGAAGACAGTGTCTAACACCGTAGACTGAAAAATTAAGATATTGCAGATTCTTAAGGGTCTGTCCCACTGTACGAGGTAATTCAAGAGTTCTCCCTGATTCAAGATCGTGTAATGTATGTAGCGGGTACGTAGGAGCTCGTGGATGTCATGTAGCCGCTCGTACGAGTAACGGTAGGTACTCAGGAAATCCGGTAAACTCGTGACGTTTTTTCAACACTGTACAAAATGTCCACGAATAAAAAATACTCGTGATGAAAAAAATTGTTACTTCTTACTCGTACGAGCCCCTATGTACCCGCTACGTACATTACACGAGCTCGAATCAGGAAAATTCTTGATTTACCTCGTACAGTGGGACAGGCCCTTTAAGTGACTTAAGAACAAAACAAATGCAATTTGAAAGTAACATTAAAATGATCTATCCTATTTGGCAAATGCCTTTATCATGTCCAACATCACATGTCCAATATCATCCCTATTTATCACCTTAGTTTGTTTAGAATATTTTATATAGTAATCATCTTCATTTGGTTAGAATATTTTGTAATATTTATTATATGACTTACTAAATACCTCCATGTGACATTCTACACAATATATATTTTCTGAGCATTCTAAATCCAGAAACATTTAAAAACTGCTGAAGTTAGATTAAATATTTTAAAGATAAAAATTATAAAGACAGTAATAATTTTTTTAAAAAATGCATTAACTTAAAACATATTAAACCATTGTAATACAAATATGCAATGACATAAAAAGATAAACAAAAAAGCTTAGAAGAACTTACTCTTTTAATGAGAGTCAATGGCCTCCTTCAAGTGAGGCTATGCTGGATTGCCAACTACGGCTAATGCAAAGCTGAGGAGTCTGCAACTGACCTATAGCATATTCCATGCTTCCATACTGAGGATCACAAATCCACCTGCTAGCTGTCTCTATAATCTCCCCAAAGGCAATGCCTGGTGATATGGCAGGGATGGTAGTTTATTATTGATTGATTGAATTTAATTGCCCACCAAGGCCACATTGACCACTGGACTAATTGTAGTTTAGAAGAATGAGGGGGGAGGGGGAGGGGGAGGGGGAGGGGGAGGGGGGAGGGGGGGGGGGAGGAGGGGGGTTCCTTTATGAAGGAGGTCAGATATTTCTTTAGTCAGAGGGTGGTGAATCTGTGGAATTCTTTGCCACAGAAGGCTGTACATTTTTGATTAGAACAAGTGTCAGAGGTTATGGGGAGAAGGCAGGAGAAAGGGGTTAGGAGGGAGAGATAGATTAGCCATGATTGAATGGCGGAGTGGACTAGATGGGCCAAATGGCCTAATTCTACTCCTATCACTTATGATCACCTGTTCACACTAGTTTCATGTTATCCCACATTTGCAATACACTAGGGGCGATTTTAAAGAGGCGAATTCACTTACAAACCAACCATCTTTGAGATGTGGAAGGAAACCAATGCACCCGAGGAACCCATGCATTGACAGTACGTGCAAACTCCACACAGACTGCACCCAACGTCAAGATCAAACATGGGACTTTGGCGCCGTGCGGCAGCAGCTCTACCAGCTGTCCCACTGTGCCATCCTAAAAAAATATTTGAAAACTCTGCCCTATAAGGAGCACTTTGCACAATATTAACCACCTTCAAGATGATATGCACATTTTATCATTGAATTAGAAATGATCCAATTTCTGTCCATATGTGATGCAAATATGTGGCTCATTGCTATCTTAGTTAATTAAATGTCTCCCATTAGTGTTGATAATTTGCAACAAAAATAAATTACATTAGGTATTCAAATTGCATCAAGTTGGGAAAAGGGGAAGTACTGCGGGAACTGGGGGTCCTTGTTCATCAGTCTATGAAAGCAAGCATGCAGGTACAGCAGGCAGTGAAGAAAGCGAATGGCATGTTGTCCTTTATAACAAGAGGAGTCGAGTATAGGAGCAAGGAGGTCCTTCTGCAGTTGTACAGAGCCCTAGTGAGACCACACCTGGAGTATTGTGTGCAGTTTTGGTCCCCTAATTTGAGGGAGGACATTCTTGCTATTGAGGGAGTACAGCGGAGGTTTACAAGGTTAATTCCCGGGATGGCAGGACTGTCATATGTTGAGAGAATGAAGCAGCTGGACACGCTGGAGGCAGGATGCATGTTCCCGATGTTGGGGGAGTCCAGAACCAGGGGCCACAGTTTAAGAATAAGGGGTAAGCCATTGAGAACGGAGGCGAGGAAACACTTTCTCACAGAGAGTTGTGTGTGGAATTCTCTGCCTCAGAGGGCGGTGGGGGCAGGTTCTCTGGATGCTTTCAAGAGAGCTGGATAGGGCTCTTAAAGATAGCGGAGTCAGGGGATATGGGGAAAAGGCAGGAACGGGGTACTGATTGGAGATGATTAGCCATGATCACATTGAATGCCGCTGGCTCGAAGGGCCGAATGGCCTACTCCTGCACCTATTGTCTATTGTCTAATACTGGAGATTCATGGTGAAAGGTGCACTTCATTGAGGAAGCATGATATTGTTAAAAGGAGGTCAATAGTGTGAAACATTTATGCCTTTAAGTCCACGGGCCACCAAACCACACGTGATGAAGTTGAAAGTTGATTATGTTCAGTTGGGATCGCAAGTTCTAATATTTAAAATCAACTCACATAGTTCCAAATAGTGCTTGGTCAATAATTGTTAACAATAAAAGTTTGCTGAAATTTGTCAGCCTCTTAGATTTTTGCAATATTTTGCTCAAACAGAACAAAATCCATCCATGGCAAAATAAACAATGGAAAATGCAAGTAAAGGAGCAAAACATTAAGGTTCGGTTAAGGTACTATTTGGACAAATAAGTCAAAATAGTAAGATTAAACGAGAACTTACCAAGTTTGAAGTTTGATCTGTATTTTACGAGGAGTCGCGGTGAGGGATTTCGTGAAGAACCCGCCAGCACGCTTGCGCAGCATCCTTCAAAGCAGCGGTGTGGAATCACAGAACCAACCATGACTGAAAATAGTAAGATGAAAACCGTAGAACTACCTGTTTGACCTGATGATAGAGGGTGGGACCGGCGGGCACGAAATCCCTCACCGCGACTCCTCGTAAAATACAGATCAAACTTCAAACTTGGTAAGTTCTCGTTTAATCTTACTATTTTACTTCGGAGTCACGTGAGTGACTTCGTGAAGATTTCAAAGCTCTGTGATTTCACGCCCTGAACAACGTCCATGCTTATCCAGGTATGAATACAGCGTACTCCTGTAGCTGAGGCCTGCATCAAAATGGAGGCCTGCTAGAAACTCCAACACATCCAGAATTGTTGCCGAGTTGGAGGACTTGTTGTTCCGGGCACAGAAACCTCCCACTTTCTGATTTGAGTGAGATATTGTTTGCGGGTGGATTCCCGATACGATGCTGCAATAAGGTTCATGGCTCTTGACGAGATGCCTGCCCGGTTGAGCGGTCTTTTCAGAACCTGCAAGCCAACAAGTTTAATGACCATGGCAAGGATGACTGACCCCCCTGTAATGGAGTGAGTAATCAATTTGGAATGTTTCCCAATCGCCATCCATGGTTGTTGTACATTTCTACAACCATCGGGTACCATGGTTGTGTAGGCCAGTCGGGAATGATCAATACGCGACGATATGCTGCGCAAGCGTGCTGGCGGGTTCTTCACGAAGTCACTTACGTGACTCCGAAGTAAAATCAGTTTCTATTATGTAGAATTCCTGAATCCAACATAATTTGGAATGTGTAGGAAAGAACTGCAGTTGCTGGTTTAAATCGAAGGTAGACACAAAATGCTAGAGTAACTCAGCAGGCCAGGCAGCATCTCTGGAGAGAAGGAATGGGAATAAATCAGCGGGACAGGCAGTATCTCTGGATAGAATGAATGGGTGACGTTTCGGGTCAAGACCTTTCTTCAGATTTGTAATTTGTAATTGTATTCTTTGAAAATGTGCACCTTCATAGATATATAGAACTGTACAGCATCAATCAGTCCCTTTGGCCCACCTTGGCAAGGCCAATCCTGTAAGCATACTGGGCTAATCCCATTTGTCTGCATTTGGCCTATAGCTCTCTCAACCTGCCGATCCACATATCTGTTCAAAACTATTTTAGAAGTCATAATTATAAGTACTTCTATAAATTCTTCTGGCACCTGAATCCAGATATGGACTACACTCTGAATGAAAATGTTGCACCAGAGGTCGCTCTTAAATCTCCCTCCTCTCACCTTAAGCCAATGCCCCCTAGTTTTAGAATCATCAACCCTGGGGAAAAACATCAGAGCATTTGCATTATCCATGTCCCTCATGATCTTGTGCATCTCAATAAGGTCTCACCTTAATTTCCTACAATCCAAAGAAACAAGTCCCAGCTTATCCAACATCTTTCTATTACACAAGGCTGCAAGCCCAGGTAACATACCGGTGAATCTCTTCTGCTCCCTTAACAAATTAATGACATCCATCCTATAGCTGGGAGGCCTGAACGACACACAGTTCTCCAAGTGTGGTTTCACCAACGACTTGTTCAGCTGCAATACGATGCCTCCATTTTTGTACTCAATACCCTTCCCAATGAAGGCAACGTGCCAAAGATCTTCTTCACTACACTAACCACATGGCTTGCCACTCTCAGGGAACCATGCATCTATCATGCATCAAGATCTCTCTGTACACCAAGATACACCAGTGGGGAGATTTGCAAAGGCTACTGGGGAGACTTTAAACTGGAACGGTTGGGGGGAGGGACTCAAATAGAGAAAGCTAGTAGACAGTGTGTGAGGCAGGAGGCAGAGAAGGGAAGCACTCAGACCCAACATGTAGGGGGG
Organism: Okamejei kenojei; assembly: GCA_035221665.1. Lineage (NCBI taxonomy): Eukaryota > Metazoa > Chordata > Chondrichthyes > Rajiformes > Rajidae > Okamejei > Okamejei kenojei. The sequence goes on along the minus strand of CM069140.1, from coordinate 49,986,773 downwards.
GAAAGAAAAAAAATAAAATAAACAGAGAATAAGAGGTGGTGGGTTTCTTAAATGTGTGAGCAGAGAGACAGAGGGGTGTAAAATTAGAGTAGAAGTAATAGGTAGCAAGGTGAAAAGTAAAAGAGGCAGGCAGACAAATCTAGGGCAAAAATCTAAAAGGGCCACTTTCCAACATAATTGTATAAGGGGTAAGAGTGTTGTAAAAACAAGCCTGAAGGCTTTCTGTCTCAATGCAAGGAGCATTCGTAATAAGGTGGATGAGTTGAACGTGCAGATAGCTATTAATGACTATGATATAGTTGGGATCACGGAGACATGGCTCCAGGGTGACCAAGGCTGGGAGCTGAACATCCAGGGATATTCAATATTCAGGAGGGATAGACAGAAAGGAAAAGGAGGTGGGGTAGCGTTGCTGGTTAGAGAGGAGATTAACGTAATAGAAAGGAGGGACATTAGCTTGGAGGATGTGGAATCGATATGGGTAGAGCTGCAAAACACTAAGGGGCAGAAAACGCTAGTGGGAGTTGTGTACAGGCCACCTAACAGTAGTAGTGGAGTTGGGGATGGCATCAAATAGGAAATTAGAAATGCGTGCAACAAAGGTAAAACAGTTATAATGGGCGACTTCAATCTACATATAGATTGGGTGAATCAAATTGGCAGGGGTGCTGAGGAAGAGGATTTTTTGGAATGTATGCGGGATAGTTTTCTAAACAAACATGTAGAGGAACCAATGAGAGAGCAGGCTATTCTAGACTGGGTATTGAGTAATGAGGAAGGGTTAGTTAGCAGTCTTGTTGTGTGTGGCCCCTTGGGCAAGAGTGACCATAATATGGTTGAGTTCTTCATTAGGATGGAAAGTGACATAATTAATTCAGAAACAAGGCAATTGATTCTAAAGGGTTGACGGTGGATGTGCAATGGAAGGCATTTAAAGACTGCATGGATGAACTACAACAATTGTTCATCCCAGTTTGGCAAAAGAATAAATCAGGGAAGGTAGTGCATCCGTGGATAACAAGGGAAATCAGGGATAGTATCAAAATTAAAGATGAAGCATACAAATTAGCCAGAAAAAGCAGTCTACCAGAGGACTGGGAGAAATTCAGTCCAGCAGAGGAGGACAAAGAGCTTAATTAGGAAAGGAAAAATAGATTATGAAAGAAAACTGGCAGGGAACATAAAAATTGACTGCAAAAGTTTTTATAGATATGTGAAGAGAAAAAGATTAGTTAAAACAAATGTAGGTCCCTTGCAGTCAGAAACAGGTAAATTGATCATGGGGAACAAGGACATGGCAGACCAATTGAATAACTACTTTGTTTCTGTCTTCACTAAGGAAGACATAAATAATCTGCCGGAAATAGCAGGCAACTGGGGGTCAAATGAGATGGAGGAACTGAGTGAAAACCAGGTTAGCCGGGGTGGTGTTGGGTAAATTGAATGGATTAAAGGCCGATAAATCCCCAGGGCCAGATAGGCTGCATCTCAGAGTACTTAAGGAAGTTGCCTCAGAAATAGTGGATGCATTAGTGATAATTTTTCAAAACTCTTTAGATTCTGGAGTAGTTCCTGAGGATTGGAGGGTAGCTAATGTAACCCCACTTTTTAAAAAGGGAGGGAGAGAGAAAACGGGGAATTACAGACCAGTTAGTCTAACATCGGTAGTGGGGAAACTGCTAGAGTCAGTTATTAAAGATGGGATAGCAGCACATCTGGAAAGTGGTGAAATCATTGGACAAAGTCAGCATGGATTTACAAAAGGTAAATCATGTCTGACGAATCTTATAGAATTTTTCGAGGATGTAACTAGTAGAGTGGATAAGGGAGAACCAGTGGATGTGTTATATCTGGACTTTCAGAAGGCTTTCGACAAGGTCCCACATAAGAGATTAGTATACAAACTTAAAGCACACAGTATTGGGGGTTCAGTATTGATGTGGATAGAGAACTGGCTGGCAGACAGGAAGCAAAGAGTAGGAGTAAACGGGTCCTTTTTTCAATGGCAGGCAGTGACTAGTGGGGTACCGCAACGCTCAGTGCTGGGACCCCAGCTATTTACAATATATATTAATGATTTGGACGAGGGAATTGAATGCAACATCTCCAAGTTTGCGGATGACACGAAGCTGGGGGGCAGTGTTCGCTGTGAGGAGGATTCTAGGAGGCTGCAAGGTGACTTGGATAGGCTGGGAGAGTGGGCAAATGAATGGCAGATGCAGTATAATGTGGATAAATGTGAGGTTATCCACTTTGGTGGTAAAAACAGGAAAGTAGACTATTATCTGAATGGTGGCCGATTAGGAAAAGGGGAGATGCAACGAGACCTGGGTGTCATGGTACAGCAGCCATTGAAAGTAGGCATGCAAGTGCAGCAGGCAGTGAAGAAAGTGAATGGTATGTTAGCATTCATAGCAAAAGGATTTGAGTATGGGAGCAGGGAGGTTCCACAGCAGTTGTACAGGGTCTTGGTGAGACCACACCTGGAGTATTGCGTACTCCAAATCCGAAGAAAGACATTCTTGCCATAGAGGGAGTACAGAGAAGGTTCACCAGACTGATTCCTGGGATGTCAGGACTTTCATATGAAGAAAGATTGGATAGACTCGGCTTATACTCGCTAGAATTTACAAAATTCTTAATGTGTTGGAGAAGCTGGAAGCAGGAAGATTGTTCCCGATGTTGGGGAAGTCCAGAACAAGGGGTCACAGTTTAAGGATAAGGGGAAAATCTTTTAGGACCGTGATGAGAAAAACATTTTTCACACAGAGTGGTGAGTCTCTGGAATTCTCTGCCACAGAAGGTAGTTGAGGCCAGTTAATTTGGCTATATTTAAGAGGGAGTTAGATGTGGCCCTTGTGGCTAGTGGGATCAGGGGGTATGGAGAGAAGGCAGGTACGGGATACTGAGTTGGATGATCAGCCATGATCATATTGAATGGCGGTGCATGCTCGAAGGGCCAAATGGCCTACTCCTGCACCTATTTTCAATGTTTCTATGTTCTGGAAACCCTCCAGGGTTCTACTATTCAATGTATAAGTCCTGCCCTGTCTAACATATCAAATTGCAACACCTCACACTTGTCAGAGGTAAATTCCATTTGCCATTCCTTGACCCACCGTCCCAACTGAAGTAGATCCTGTTATAAACTTGGATATCCTTCTTCACTCTCCGTTATACCACCAAGTTCGGTGTCATCTGCAAATTCCCTAACAATATTAACAATGCGAACAATTTCCATGGAAATAAGAAAATAATGGCCATCTTTGTAAAATCCTTAAGTGTTCCAAGCCTTAAATATTTTAAGACCTGAAAACGGTTTCTGTCAAAACATTACTCTGAAATTATATCAATGCTAAGTTCCTGGAACACAGCAGGTCGGGCAGCATCTGTGGTGGCAAACGGATACTTGACATTGCAGGTCAATATACTACATCAGGACTGAGAGTGTAGAGGGGAAATAGTCAGAATGAAGAGGCGAAGGGGAGGCACGAGCAGGAAATGGCATGCGATACGTAGACACAGGTGAGGAGGGGTTGATGGGCAGATGGAACTGAATGAGGGATGGGCGGTGGAGATCGTGAAAGAGCCTGGGAGGTAAGAAGTGGAGATAACCAAGGGCTGCAGATTATAGAATCTGATAAGAAACGGTGATGAGTGGAAGCAGATAAGGGACACCTACCATCGGAGGAGTCCAGGCGATGGGCAGTCAGGGGAGATGATACCCCGTGGGTTGATTGTGTGGATGATAGGCAGATGGAACCAATTGGTGGAAGGGAAAGAAAATGGGAAATGGGAGGTTGGAGGATGTAATTGGAAGGAAGGGTGTGGATGTGACTGGAGTGAATGGGCTGGAACTTGCTGCGAGCCTCCAGCGCATCCACAGTAAAGTGTCATAATCTATGCCTGCACGTGGAAGTCAGTCTTGTAGGAATGTGTTCTGTCCAAAACTTGGTGCTGAGCACAGCAAGGAAGTGCATGACAAAGCCAGAAGCGACTGCATTCCCCCGCACTTACGCTATCACATCTGTAGACAGATGCTGCAATATTTTGCAACAATTAAGTTAAATCATTTGTGATTCCAGAATACTTCTAGCAATATTGGTTTATTGGTTATATTATGTACCAAAACAGAGTGAACAGCTTTGGTTTGCTGCTCTCCATTCAAATCATATCATACATATGTAAGTTTGAATAATACAAATGTGCTTCCAACGGTTTTCGGGTGATTTAATCTATTTTTGGATGTTTCTGAACATTAGGGACCATCGGACACTGGCAAGCCTGGTGGACAGCAACGCTGTGGACGTGACTTTGCTCTCTGTCCGTGCTCTTTCCAGCTTCTGCGGCTCTTTCTGGCCAATCTGTATAAGCAAATTGTGCCACATGAGGCCACGCTGACTCACAGTTCTTCGGGAGATGTGTCCTGAATATTTGCATCCGGTGAGTTCAGCCTTTCAAAAATGAACCAGGTAAAGTACGTGACCCTGATCATGAGTGTGGATGTCATGAAATATTCAGCAGGTTTTGAGCCAATATAATAAGGCCTGCATTGCACGGAGGAGTAGGTGGATGGGATTTGTTTGAAAGTGATGAACTGACCCTGAGCTGAGCTAATGCTAAACTTGATATTGGTACCTGAGAGGGATATATTTCCAAGTGTCTGGAAAAAGTTCTATTTCTAGAGCTGGCTAACATATATTTATACTGTGCTACATTGGGATCGGGTAGTTCTCTGAAGAAACTAATTTATTGCCATGGCAATGAATGGCATTGCTGCCAAATTAATTTTGCAACACAGATCAGGATAAAACACATAATTCACATTATTTATTATTTCCATCAAATCCATTACTTCAAGCAGAGTAAAAATGCAAGTTGGAAATTTCCAGTACAGTATTTTTATATCATAAAAGAATGGTAGCCCTTCATGAAGAACTTAATTGGGTAACTTTTCGTGGACTAGAAAGACTAGAGATTTGTGACCAAAGAGGAAACCACCATAGGTATTTCCTAGTAAGAGATTTGTTAAAATCCTTTTTAATTTATGTCTAGAATTCTTAAAGAGATACTGTGTTGAAAAATGAAAAAGTGTAAATCCATGTTTTATTGAAAATATTATATTTGATAAAGACATTTTTAATGTCCAACAGGCACTGTGGTTCGCTAAGGGAAGTTAGGAAGTATAATTTAAGAGGGGAAGGAGAGGAAAAGCGTGCCTTGCTCCAAGCAGAATTTTAGTTTGGGGGAATTTTACGTCTTTTTAAAAATAAGACTATTTGAATGTGATTTCCCCTTGTGATCAAGCTCTCTTCTAACTGTCATTATTCACTTGTTATGTTTTTTTCCCCCCAAAGGCAACACAGCAAAACTGAAGAGGGATGGACTATAAATATCCGAGATAGACATTTCTTGTCCCAACAGACCTTAGAACATTTCAGTTTGACCTCAACTCCAGACACACTTTATTAATAGTTAAAAAACATACACATGCACATCTGTAGCATGAAAGTGATGAAATATTTTCTAAGTAGAACTGAAGCCTTCAGCATATGATGCACAGAAGATGCAGATTCAAAAGATTACTTGAAATTACATATATTTTTTGAGAAGATAATTCAAACATGAGTTAAAAGCTTTCCAGCCTGTATACACTTGTATACTGAGATTGCCTTATTATACAATATCTTTCATATTTTCTTATGACATAGAAGGAAGTTCTTTGGTCCTTTGGATTAATACCAGCTCTCAGAGTAATAACATCAACCCCATTCCTCAATTTATTTGGACCGTATTCTGACTTGCATGCCTTCCTATCCCCCCCCCCACCAGTTATCCTGCTTTATTACCCTTAACATTAGGGACAATTTACACCATCCAATCAACCTAGAACCAGCATGTTTTTGGGATGTGGGCGGAAACTGGGAGCACAAAGGAGCAACCCACATTAGCACTGCAATACTGTGCAAACTCCATGTGGAATGCACTTGGGTCCAGAATCAAATCCAGGTCACAGGATCGATGATTCAGCAGCGTCCTCTTCTGCACCATTGTGGGGCCCAAACCTTGCATATCTTGGTGAAGCAGGACATTGGCGAAGAAAATGGTTGGTTGTGATTGTCTGTTTTAACATGGAACAGCCTTCGTGATTACATAAAGCTTCTCGAAAAACTTGGCAGTCAAGATTATTAATGGCATTCAGAGACAGTAAAAGAATGTTTAATAAAATAAGCTGGCTACCTAATAGATATAGTATCAATATCATACAGTTCAAACACGCCTTGATAGACTGTCCAATTATTGCATTGAAATAATACACCTTGCAATGTGCAATACACCTCCTTCTTATTAACCAAGCCACGAGGAGGCATATTCCCACTGGGAAAAACCTGCTTCAAACTGTGGTGCCGTCCTTCAGGCTGTGAGCAGCATGCCCTAGAGTGGCATCAACAAGATTCAAGGGGAGCTGCTTGTACTTTCCACAGGGTGGATGGCAACAAAAAAAAAAAATAATAATAATAAAGTAGAAAAAAAACACTGCCATTCCAAAAGACAGATGAATTCACATCTCAAAAACTGAAGGCAAATGTCCTCCTCGCTGTCTTGAGTTAAGGGGCTGTCCCACTGCGGTGAGTTTGAAAAATAGTGGAAAGTGAAGACGACCTCCTTCGATCTCCCTTCGACTATATTGAAGACTATCTACGACTACCTTTGACTACCCTCAATTACACACGAATATCATGCCGACCTACTTCAACTAAACCTACGAGTAAAAAAAAAACACATCGATTTTTTCCATGGCGACCTTTTTTTACTCGCGGTCATTTTTCAGCATGTTGAAAAATATGCCGCAACCTAGCTGAAGCCTCGTGTACGCGGGGACTACTCTCGAGCATGAAGGAGAGTTATAAAGACCTCCTAGAACCTCTGTCGACCATGCTAAGAGTATGAGTCGAAGGCAAACTCTTCTAAACTTGCCAATTAAGTCGCCGCAGTGGGACAGGCCCTTTAGGAAGGGCAGTGTGTATTATATACCAGGAATTCACAACGTCCCACACTCCCTGAGGACATCTTTTATTGCGATGAACATGATAATAACCACGATAAGATCATAGGTTTGTATATGTATGAATTTTTTTTTTAATGAAGACTTTCAGCGAGCTAAGGGGTAAGAGTCAATGCCTAAAATAATATTTTTTGCAACAATTCTTAATTTACCCTGTTATGAATTCCATCAGTATTATTTAATATTAGATTGTTGTCATTAACAGGCATCCCTAAAATGTGAGCTTTATTTATTTTTTATATTACAAATATTTTGTAAGTCTACATAATTAATCCAGGACAAATGTTACAGGAATTTAAGGGTTACAATATATTTGCCAAGCTAAGATAAAAATAATAAAGATAATTTATTGCATGCTATGATATAATATATTAAAAAAACCTGAATACTACCTCCTCCTCCCCCTTAAGTCTTTGAACTTTATTTTTTAAACAGCTGTTTCACTGTAAAATATCTTTTTGTGAAGGGTCAATGCAACAGTGCTATGACTGAGGTCAGGATGCATAAGTTAAACCGTTTTTAAGGCCATATTTTTTTATTTGTCTTTCCAAACCAAGTTTCTGATGCTGTTGATTAAATTATTTCAGAGGCTATTCTGAGATACAAAGACATTGAATTTGCACAGTGTCCCAAGTTTGAAGGCGAGAGCTCGAGATGTTTCAGCTGCCAAAAAAAGGGTGAATGCAATGAGACGCCAGTTGGAATTTTAATGAGGAGCTGAATCTGTACCCATATGTTCAGCTGGTGCCAAACCACAAGGTGTGAAGATGCCAGAGGTGAGTGTAAGCCTAAATCTATAAAGGCAACATATTTCATGAATGACAACTAGCCTCAATGATAGATAGCACAGGCAGTCATGTCGGACTTAATTTTATTTTAAGCACGTATTTTCAGTACCTGTGCTATCAAATCGCTAATACTCACAATTCTCAAATTGCTAATACTCACAATTCCCTCCCTCTTGTGAATCCAGCTCCACTCATTCTGATTCTTCACGTCTACTTTTCTTACAGGAAACTATAAAGTCACACGTATAAAGGCTGTGATGCCTTTGGCTGCAAGCACCGTCACAATGATTGGGGAAAGACATTCAAAGAGTCATTGAGTCATTCAGTAGGACTATAAATGCTGCAGACATATAGATTTATACAGAGACTCTCCCGTTCAGCTACTGCAAGTGCCATTGGAAAGCATGGGAAATCTGGGGTCAAAATAGCATCAACTGCATTTTTATAGGGTTTCTTATCAAAATATTATCTCTGTAAAGCTCCCTACATGAATCTCCCTACCTTTGTTTCTCAGTGAGCAGAGGATGAGCGAGGTATAATTTGATCTGACAGGTTTCACAGGAAACTGCCATCCACCTGCCTGAGGAGCCCATGCTGGTTACTGTTATTAAGGAATTGTAAATAACATAAGAAACATGGTTAAACTTTGGTGCAAAAATAACAGAGGAAAAACATTACTCTTGGTGTGTAATTACAAGACTGCTAGCCTTAATTATTGATCAATTATAAACACACTGAATTAAGACTTTACTGATCATCTCTGTGTATTCACAGTGCAGAGAACGAGTTCATAATGTCTCTGGCATTCCTGTGCCTTGGGACTTAATGGAATTTGGGTCCAAGTCTGGCTCTGCCAGTTATCAAGGATACATAACCATAGAAGCAATGACAAACATAAAGGCATTGAAAGCACCGTTATCCAGCACTTGAAACTTACTATTGCATGCCACATCATTTCAAATGCTTACCTATGCAGGTTTCACTTCAGAAAATAAGTTTTAGACTCTCTAACATTTTCGGTGGAATAAATATTTCATCAGCTCCCCGAGAAGCCTTTCAATTATTTTAACACAGGGCAAATTCACCATCATAACCTAGACACCATTGAGATGTGGGACGGCAGCAAGGAAAAAGGAGAAAACATACACATTCTTGAGAACTTGCAATACCCAAATAACAGTGCCTGAGGTCAGGATTGCATTTGGAGTGGCAGTTATACCAACTGTGCCACTGTGCTGCCAATCTTATGGATCACTATTTTTTCTTGTGTCAATAGATTCAAGTTCTGAATTTTCCTTTGGATTAGCTTTTGATCAAATCTTGTTTGAGGCTCATAGGTATATTTGACAGCCCACCTTAAAACTGATTTGGTTTTAGAAAATTGCCTTTAAATACAATGGGGCTGTAACAAGGATTTTCCAATGGATATTTTCATCTCCATGCTAAATATGTGGACGAGAAAATAGAACGACAGAGAAACAGTTGACAACTCAATGGATCAGATTAGTTTGGCAGCAGAGGAGATGGAGACTCAGCAGATATCCAGTTACCAATATCTAAACGATTATTACCTTTGATTAGTTTTCAGGAGAATGTAATAATGACTCTGGCAGGCCTGAAAGATCTTTGCAAGAATGTTTACAACTTTCTTCAGGAAACAAGATCATCCAATTGTTTTAAATATCATGACAGCAGTTCGATTTCCAGTGACAATTACTTTTGGTATCAGTTTTTGCATTAAGACAAAATACTAACACTCTGCCTGCCAATTCACTGCATTTGGTATCAGAGCCAAACAAATAAATGAGCATCCCTTTAATTTTGATCAGATACTGGGCCTCCATCAGTGCTTGGTCCTATATGTACTATTATGGCAAACCAGTCCTTGTTCTTAATATAGTGAACTGAAAGTAATCCAACTGGAGTTCAGCTGTAGGTGTTGTTTATAAGTAATCAGCAGAAAGAAAGTTATCATGATTTTTTTAATCCTTCAGCAGTCCAGTCTCTTTGCATTTGTTCTTAATTTAGGGAAAGGCTCATTTCAATTCTTGGAGATAATTTTGTGGCTGGCTACAGCACGGAGAAAAGATGCCAGTGAGAAAGAAACACAAATGCAACATGCTTCCATAGTCTCATTAAAACTGAGTAGGCCATTGGCATTTTGGTTTGGTGATTTGGGAGCTTGGATACACCTGGTTAGCTGTGGATGACACAAAATGCTGGAGTACCTCAGCGGAACAGGCAGCATCTCTGGACAGAAAGAATGGGTGGCGTTTTGGGTCGAGACCCTTCTTCAGACTGAGAGTCACAAGATCATGAGAGATAGGAGCAGAATTAGGCCATTCGGACCATCAAGTCTACTCCACCATTCAATCATGGCTGATCTATCTCTTCCTCCTAACCCCATTCTCCTGCCTTCTCCCCATAACCGCTGATTCAGTCAGGAGAAAGGGAGACACAGGGATAAGGAAGGGTAAGGTGTGAAAGCAAAACATCAAAAGGGATGAAGGTCAAGGAACAGATCTACATTTAGCTCTAGGTGTTCCTTCCTGCAGACATCTTCACATTTTGTGGTGACTCTCTGTATTATCTATAATTTAATTCTCCACAAAGGTCCAGGACTTTGTTGAGCAGACAGAGAGGTTGACCTCAAATAGTCAGGGGTGCTGGAAAGGAGAAGCACTTACCAGGCTCGCAGAAAGCTGCAAGGTTTTAGCTGGAACAAAAAATAATTAGGAAGACATACAGTGTTGGTTGATACAATACCTGTGAAACATTTGTAATAAACACAATCTAAATTGGTTACCCTTCACAAAATAGAACATATTACAGATGTGCCAAATCATGATGGATCTCATGATCATTAACAGCTTTTCCCATTCTTGGCAACTTTAAATTTCCAACATAAAAATTGTGAACAGCAATGTAGTTCAATCAACAAAATTGCTTAAGGATTTAAAACTGAATTTCACATATTTTAAAAACCTGCTTCCATTTTAATACTTGTTAAGCCGCCGTCCCACTTTCCCAAGTTACTCACGAATTCTCCTGAGTTTTCCCCTTGATTCAAACTTGGAGATGCCAGCCGTAGGTACTCGGGGCTATTTTTCTTTACTCGTGGACATTTTTCAACATGCTGAAAAAACGTGCTGACTTACCTGATGCCCCGAATACCTACGACTGGCATTACGAGTCGCTACGAACTATCTATGGACTCCTACCGCCTCCTACGGACTCACTACGGACATTCTCCGAGTTTGATTCAAGGGAAAAACTCGGGAGAATTCGTAACTCGGGAAAGTGGGACAGGGGCTTTAGTTTCCCTTTGTCCATTGAGCTACGTTTTCACCTTCCTATGAGATGCTTGCATTCCATTAAATGCAACCCCATGTTAAATCTTGCAGCTTTGCACACAAATGACTTGTTTCCTCCTCTCCCACACATTCTCCAGGCACGTCTTACTGTTTGCTGGCAGATCCCGTGTGTGTACTGCCTAACTTTATTTTGACATGCTGATCTCTGGATTTCTGACAAGTTCACCATGCGGGCCATGAAATGAAAAACAAAAAAAATCCTGCTGCAATGAACACTTCGAAAGGCTGGGAATTTTAGGAGTGAGATTTGGAATTAATGTTAAGAAAGACAGGGACTACTGATGGAAAAGTAAAGAGGCCCAGCTAACAGTCAGAAAATGTTGTTCATTCATCACAAAGCTTGCAAAAACTACGTGTGTCACAAAACATAATGAGTACAGCATGAATGATATTCCTTCTGAGAGTATATAATATCCAAAGTTCTTGGCATTTTATTATAAAATACTGCAGCTGTTGCCAAATTGGAAACAAAGTCCTTCATTCTTTTACTAAAAAGTGCAGAGTTCAGTCAGTTTCTTTATCAGGACCAAATAACCGTTCTAGGGTTTTACAGATTAATGTTTAATAAAAGTCTGGCTCGACTTTCTCCCCCACTCCTCTTATAAACTCCCCGTGCTATGCTGTCATGAGCTACAATGAGCACAGTAATTCTTGCCCATTTTTCTGCTGACATTTTGCAGACACAGAGGTGCTGACAAATGTTCCCAAAAACACAGGAAAGTTTTCATTTTTATAATCATGGGTGAAGATAGATATCTGGGAATTAAAAGCACCCAGAGGATATTTCACCTTGTGGTCTTTTTGAGAAGATGTAAAGGTATTTAAAAATACCTGCAATGTATGGATTAAAAACGTGGGCATAATTGTAATAATTACCTGTATTAAAGTCATCTGCCGAGACAAGTTGGAAGCGTCAAGGCATTTATGAGAATTCATTTTGTGACTTCTTCATTCTAATGATCTCTGCATTACTGCAGTGAAACTATATGCCATTTTGAATCCCAACGAGAATCTGTAGATCAAGGGGAACATCCCAGCCAAGCAAGCAATGTTACTCTAGGCTGGCGCCATAACAATATGTCGCGTTCAGTGATCTATCCTTCAGAAACTGAAAATGCAATCTCCCTTTAGTCTTGACATTTTCAACTTCAGGCAAGAATTATTAGTTCAACATTCATTCATAAGCAAGGCTTCTTTGGTATGCAGGTCAGAGAGGCACCGATGAGAATGATCCTTAAAAAGATTGCATAAATTCAAATCACATGTGCACACAGAAAAAAATGGAATGGGTGTCTTCTCCCAGGACCTTCTTTCCATGAAAGAGAGACTGCTTATGTTTATATCTTTGTAACCAGGTTCAAAGGACTATCTACAATTTTCCCTGTTTGTCCAACACCCAGCTGGTTAAAAACAAAACTTGTCACCGTCCGATCTCTGTTGATTGACCTATTGCTGAAAAGCATGCGTCTGCTGATATTGGGCCCAGCTGTGATATATCCCACAGTCGAATAGCCCATCAATAGTTACCGTAAATAGCAACAACTTTACGAATCGTGACTACTGTAAACTACTACCCATATCGACAGTTTCTTATATGGCTAATTGATAATCTGGTAGCTTTGGAGTGAAATGATCATGTAAAATAGAATATAGACACAAAAAGCTGGAGTAACTCAGTGGGACAGGCAGCATCTCCTGTCTGTCTGCCTGTCCCGCTGAGTTACTCCAGCTTTTTGCGTCTATCTTCGGTTTCAACTAGCATCTGCAGTTTCTTCCTACATATGTAAGATAAAAACTCTGATCTAGTGTTCTTCCGGTTTGCGGGGTATTTCTATTTGCGCAAAAGTGGTAAGCGATAGTGCTACGATATTTCGCCAGGTTACTCACCGTTCGCCTGTGCTGCGAGTGCAACAAATTTTGTTCCGATCGGTGGTATATTGTAAAAGTTATCGAGATTTAACAATCTTACAAACCGCGTGTGAGCAGATTCCTCTAGTCAGCGCCATGCAGATTGGTCTCTTCTCCTGTCAGTCAATGCTACGGCCGGGATGGCGACGCCCCTTCCCGCCCCACCGACGGCGGCCTGTCCCGCCTCACTCACAAACTCCTCTCTCCCCTTCTCACAGTAACTTGTGTATCGTCTCCCCCACCACCGGTAGTTGCTGCGGGGGGTGGGGGGTTCAGTGCAGGCCCAGTGGAGTCCCCAGTACCGTCCCTCTCTCCCTCAACCCTCACCCCCTCCCCTGCCCACCCTCTGCAGCTATGGCAGTTCCGTCTACCCGTCCCCCCTGCGTCCGTCTCCTCCACCACCGCCATTGCGGTAACTCACCCTCACAGAGGAGATCTTCTCCACCAGCTCATCGAAACTCGTGGTACCCACCGTGTCAATCGCTGACTCCATATCCCCCCCTCCATGGTCCGCGGCAGCAGCGAGCAGGTAGGCGGGTGGCAAGACGGGGACGGGCTGAGCAGCAGCAGTGGGCGGGCAGGGACGGACCGAGCGGCGGCAGTAGCGAGCGGGCAGTCAGAAGGGATGGGCCGAGCGGCGGTTGAGCCGAAGTGGGCAGAGGGAGGGAGGGAGGGAGGAAGAGTAGAGTTGCAGGGTGGCCGTGCAGTTTGCGCGGGGTTTGAGACACACACACACGCTCTCTGTAAACTGGTCCAATCGTCAAGTCAACAGGATCTAAACCACAGCTAACAGGAAGGAGCTGCAGATGCTGCCTTTTATGAATGGAGGGAGGGACTGAGGGAAGGGGAAAGAAGAGGGAGGGAGAGGTGAGGGAGGGATTGGGGGAAGGGAGGAGGAGAGAGGAAATATCCCGAGGAGGTGAGCAGGGAGAGTGGGGGGGATTGAGGGAGAGGAAGGGGTAGGGAGAGGAAGGGGTAGGGAGAGGAAGAGGTAGGGAGGGAGAGGGTGAAAGTGGGGGAGGTGAGGAGAGTGGGGGAGGAGGGGAAATAGAGGGAGAGGAGGGCAGTGGGGGAGATCAGGAGGGACAGTGGGGGGGGATTAGGGGGATGTGAGGAGTGGAGGATAGAGGGATAGGGGTAGGGAGGGGAGAGGAGTTATGGAGGGAGGAGGGAGTGACTGAAGGTAGGGGAAAGGAGAGAGAGGGTGAGGTGAGGGAGGTATTGGGGAGGGGAGGAGAGGGGAAAGAAGAGGTATGGTGAAGAGGAGGTGGATGAGGAGTAATGAGCCGTGCCTGCACAAGTGGGGGCTATGCGTGAGTGGTGCAATATTGCATTGGGGGAACAGGTTGTGTTGGGACAGGTTGCATTGGGGGAACGAGTGAGTGGTGGAATATTGTACAGGTCGAGTACCTATGGACGAATATACTTATGATAACGGCACTGCAACAAAGACTTACCATGTTAGGGTGGTTTGCACAATGATGAGAAATTACGTAAAATAAGCCGATTTTCCGTTGAGAATCGAAGAATGGGAATGATTTTGTCGAAGCCTACAAATTCTTAGAGGGCTTCTAACAAGACAGATACAAAGTTTATGTTTCCTAAGGCTGGGAGACCAAAGCTTACAATCTCAAAATAAGGGTTTGGTGATTCAGATCCAACAAGAAGAAATCTCTTCAGTCAGAGGATGGTAAATTCTGTGGGATTGTGGGGGCCAGGAGGATTGTGGGAACATATTCAGGACAGCTTTTGTTAGACTTTAACATATTAAGGGAATCAAGGGGTGTGTAGTCAAAGTCCATTATTATTTAATGGTGGAGCATGTATCAGGGGTCAAATGGCTTAATCTCATTTCTATTTTTTTTAATGTTCTGATGTTATCCTGCAAACAAATAGGTAATATTTAAGTTTGTTTTTATGGAGACTAAAATGATGCACATTGTGCAAAATGGAAACCTTCACCATGTACAATAGGGAGACTCCCAGAGGCTAGCGGTAATGTATGTTATGTTTACCCTGCTGCTTTATCAGTGATCAAACATGAAAATGTGAAAATCACTCCCAACTCTGACTTCTCTCTCACTTTTAGCCAAAATAAATGTTGCTGGAGCAGTCATCACTTTTGATGATGCACAAGCTTATAATAAAATATACACTATTTCTGCCTTTGATAGATCTGAATCTATTGAATATTAAACAAAAAGTAACTTTGCTCTCCAATAATGTGGTATACCAAGTTAATCCATTACATCAGCTCCACTGCTCTCAATCATTATGCATGATATTTTTGCAATGTAATTTACAATACAATTTTATTCACTTGCACTTACACATAAAGTGCAAGTGAAATGAATTTAATCTCCCATTTCTGATGTCAAAATAAATTTGAAAATGTAATCTTCCTAGTAAGTCACTGTTTTCGCACTGCAACCTTGAATTAAGTCACAAGGAACTGCAGATTCTAGAAATGTGAGTGCTGGAATAATGCAGTGGGTTAAGCAGTGTGTGTGTGGAGGAAATGTATTGATGATAGTTTGGATTGGAATCCTTCTTCGGACTGTTTTAATCAGACCCGACCCAATAATGTCGCCTGTTCATTCCCTCCTCAGATGCTGCCTGACCATGGGTTGGAGTAAGGAAATTCACTGCTGCTGCAAAGATCAACAATAGGCATTGCTCTGATCTTTGGGCATTGTCCAAAACCACAGTAAAAAATGTACTGATTCCTGCCACCATAGATGGAGAGAAAGAAGAACATATCATTAAGGCGCAACATCTTTCCCACCAACACCTCCTCAAACTTCAGGTTGGGCAGAGACTTGACATTTGTTTTAAAGTCCACTTTAAGGGAGTATGAGCTGGCGAGCTGGGAATCCCTGGCAGCAATTATAATTACCAGCAAAGTCCTGAATGGAATAGCCTGGAAAATGCAATTCAAAGAGAGAGGGAGGAGACCTTCTAATTATATGTCTTCTCAATACTAAAAGACCAGGAGAAATGGGGCACAATTATTGTTCTGAGGATAAAATGTAGAAACACAAGGAGAGTTGAGTGAGAATGAAGTTCAACCTTGAGTTTGTGCAGGAGTCCGGCATTTCTGTTGAGTAAATCTCATTAACTCAGGTGGATTGCAAGGTGTTGAGGACAGTTATAGAACTTCTAACAACAATGGTGGACTGCGATTTTGGTCTCAGACGGAAGTTTAAAGAAAGCTTTCTCAATTCTGTTCCTGATTTGAAAATGGTGTTAGATAAGTTGCCATTGACATGTGCAGATTGTCAATTTTTCTTGCAAATAAAATTCACAGAAATAGCACACAAGGAGTGGGGAGGTGGCATTTCTTTTTATTCCTCCTTTTTCCTTCATCAGATTTTTCTATGTCAAATAATGGCACATGGAAGTGACATTTCTCCTGTATATCCTTATTGCATGGCTTTATCTTTGAGATAAAATACGTGGAAGCAATAAAAATGAGACTCATTTTCTCATGAGTCTCAGTCTCATCAGAAGTTTCCCCAAGTTCTCCAGAATGTATTATCATGTACACATACTCTAATGAAGCAATGTAGAAAATATTGGTCATCAGCTCTTGAGGTGTCCAGTACAAAAATTGGTAAGAATTCACTGACAGCATCAAGTAAACTGCTGATACAATATATGAATGAGCTACAAGATGATTCTCCTAAGTAAAGTATAAAGCCTAAGTCAGGAGGAAATGATAAGGGAATAATGTCTAGTGCAATGGAAAGCCAGCAAAGTCTGATCAAGGGCTAGTCCAAGGGTCACCAATGAGGTAGATAGTAGTTTAGGACTGCTCTCTTGGTTGTGGTAGAGTGATTCAGTTAACTATAGCAGCAGATATAAATCCTGCTGGGTGGAGCAGCTCAATGGCTCCTCCATTTTAGATCCTTAAGGATTCGAACCTCACAGGAACAGTCTCTAAAGGCACTTACATAACTCACTGTCGGCACATTATGGAATCATTATGGAGGATACATGCAGTCTCTTATTGAAAATGGATGGTGTGTGCAAGATGGAAGGTTGGGGGGGTTGATCGCAGAAAGAAAAATCATTAGAGGATGTTCGGAATATTGAGCTATCAGTCAAAGTTACTATTTTGAAATGTGAGTCTCCCCATGTGTGAGCAGAAGTTTCTCCAGAATCTGTGTGGCTTAGACCACCCACCGAGTAAGTGGAATTGAATGATATCCTGCAATGTAAGGAATCAGCTCGTAATGTTCTTCTTTCCTATGTCTAAATATCGATTATCAATCTGATCATTAATATTAAAGCTAGTTCCAGAGTGTTACCATATTACCGTGCATGGAATGCCGATTCAAACATTACAGAACTCCAACACGTCTTGTAGAAATTAACTCAAGCATTCATGGACAAAATCACCCTTCCCTAGATATGCCTGTTTTGTGTGGATAGTGTGTTACAGAAGTAATGTTGCTTAGATGCTGCTCTCACATCATACAAACCTCAATTATTTTACAAAAAAATGCTTTAATAAGTCTAATGCAAACCTAGGACTAAATACTTAAGTGCTTTCGAACCATGCCATCAGGATTTGTGCACAGGTATCTGGTGTGGAACACTGCACCCATTTCTCACTGTATTAGGCTGGTTATATCTGATGTTGGTGCATATTAGATGAAGCATAGAATTGCCTCTCTTATTCCTGTACTGTATAAGATCGTACATCTACATATCTATCTATCGATTATATATAATCTATCTATATATCTTATATTATCCTTCTATCTTCTATCTATCTATCTATTTATCTTTCAAGCCAATAAAACATATCCAGGGACTTCATAGTTAGCAAATAAAATGTGACACCAAACTACGTGCCAGAGCAAAAGAACAAAACAACTTGACAAAAGGAGCAAACTAGCGGAAATGCCCAAATTAAAGAAAGAGGATGAATATTTATGGAGTAAATTGTAAAGCCAAGGACTTGACAAATGAAAAGATGATCACCAATGATGCAATAATTAAATTCAGAGGTAGACATGATGACTGAATCTCAGATGAAGCAAGGGCCCCACAACCACAGTTTTTGGTTGTTTGCTGCAGATTTTGGGAATTGACTTGAAAATACTATTGAATTTTTAGTAGAATATTTTAGGTAAAATAAGAATAGGAGAGTGCATCATGAATCATTATCATTCCAACATGTTCCCTCCAATTCACCCAAAGCCTTTATCCCCAAATTACATATTCATGAACTATAATTTTTTAAGTAGGCAAACAAATTTGATATAATAATATATTGAGAGGCAGTTTGAATACCAGAATTGACTTGTGGCTGGTAATATGGCCACATAAAATATGCTTTTATATGAAGCCCAACCTTAAACCTGTTAAGGTTTCCCAGTGGCATAGGAGGAAATGGCTGGTTGAATGGATTATCAATTCACCATCAAGCAAACTTGTCCAAGAGTTCTTTAATCTGATTCATGTTATTTCATGAGGCAGTTTATACATATGGATTCAAAATCAGCATCCGGCTAAGGCAACAAATGAATATCCTGAACTTTGTTTGTTGCGATAGGTCTGCAAAAGATAAACTCAAACTATATTGCAGAAATCCATGAATTGGGTAAAGGGAATGGATTCCGGCGCTGGCTGTAGGTTGCACACTTCCTTCCGAAAATTGAGCAAATTTGCTATAAGCAATGCAGCTGTGGTATTCCATGCCTGAATGCGGGATCTGTGTTCCACGTTGGCTCATAGTTTAATGAGTTGCCATGCTTTTCACATTGAATCACAGCAGACCTTTCAAAGGAAAGCTGAACATTCCAAGGTGATTCAATAGTTGCAGTAGTCTGCAGCCAAAGGATTTAAAACTAAAACGTTTTCATGTTATGCAGCTAAGTATAAAATATAAGACCGCAAGTTGCCATTCATGCGATAAATGAATCTACAGTAAAATTTCAGTCAGAATTTTCAGTTATCCTGTTACACCTTCCATTTCCCCACATCTTTATCGACTCCATGAAGCATAGTTTTTAGTTGGGCCGGCTGTGGGAGGCAGTGTAGTACACCTCGACGGTGGAGTGGGCCACTGGAGGTCCTGCAGCAGCCTGGGGCTCAATTGGATCAGGCACTGCTCCAAGAGACTGCACACACAGGAGGCAGTGCAGTGCATCTCAACAGTGGAGTGGGCCACTGGAGGCCCTGCAGCAGCCAGGGGCTCAATTGGATCAGGCACTGCTCCAAGAGACTGCACACACAGGAGGCAGTGCAGTGCATCTCAACAGTGGAGTGGGGCACTGGAGGCCCTGCAGCAGCCTGGGGCTCAATTGGATCAGGCACAGCTCCAAGAGGCTGAACATTCGGGCCAGACGGAACTTACTGTGGCACAGAGTGATGGAGCAGCATATGAGGTGCCGACTATCACCTTTGGCTCGGCTGACACTCCTAAACATCCAGGGCAGCAATGGTTGAAAGTCTTTTATGGTCCGGTTAAGAACTCTGCACTCATACCAACTAGAATTTGAAAATGGTGCCAAAACTGGCGACTCTGTATAGTGTGCTATACCTATACACGTACTGAATCGAATATGAACTTATGTATAGTATAGCATTGCTGCATATCGAACTGTATGCAAAAAGGCATTTCACTGTAGTTCGGTACGTGTGCGGACGTGGCGTCAAAGGATGAGAAGCCGAAGACAAATAACCGAAAGCAAATGACGCCGAAAAGCCAAATAACCGAACTGACGCAACGTCGAAAAGCCAAATACTCAAAAGGGCAGGACGCCTAAAAGCCAACTAACCGAAGGGCGCAATGCCGAAAAGCCAAATAACGGACATGTTGTCGCCGGGGGGCGGGACATGTCAGCAATTGGTCCAGACCCCTGCGTCCATCACATCACTGGCCGGAGAGTTGGGAGGGTGGGGGTCATTTTCCAACACAAGACCGCCCGGGGCTGGAGGGTGACTGGGCGCTCTGATCCCGAGCACCAATGTGTAAGCGGCTGAAGGAGCGCATCCCTCAGGACAGCCCCCATTCTTCCCCTCGGGTTGAGCGCTGCCCGGCCACGGCCACTCTCCACCTCCTCTCCCCCATGCGGCCGCACTGTGACGAGCTGTGGGTCGACAGCGCACACACACACACGGGACCGGGTGGAGCAGAATTGGGGACAGTCTGGTCCCTCCACCCACCCAGAGTCACTGACTGCGATGCATCGCCACCAGACCCCGACTCCCACACCAGGGTGATTCCTCCCCCCGGGGTGCATTAGAAGATCATCTGTCTGAGCATTTTGAAATCAAACTCATGAGCACGAGTGAAAGATAGCCGAGCAACGCGGTATCCATCAGCTCACATCGCACAGAGTGAAAAATAATGAAATAGAAATTGCAAATTATTCAACTGCACCTTTCCCCCTTCCTCGACGCAAAGGCAACCTGGACAATTAGTTTGGTGTGACAGTGTGTAGGAAGGAATGACAGATACTGGTTTTAACCAAAGATGGACACAAAAAGTTGGAGTAACTCAGTGGAACAGGCAGCATCTCTGGAGAGAAGGAATGGGTGACGTTTCAGGTCGAGACCATTCTTCAGACCTGAAGACTGAGTCTGAAGGCCAATATGTAGCAAATATGATATTGCTACATATATGAAAATGTGTAAATGACCCCACCCTCCCGTCTCCCCCGGCCAGTGATGTGATGGACGCAGGGACTGGACCAATCGCTGACAAGTCCTGCCCCCTGCGACATCATGTCTGTTTTTCGGCGTTGCGTCCGTTCGGTGAGTTGGCTTTTCAGCATTGCGCCTTCTCGGTTATTTGGCTTTTCGGCGTCATTTCCGTTCGGTTATTTGGCTTCCACTTATTCATTTCGGCTTCTCGTCCTTCGACACCACGTCCGGGTACCAGATCGGTACGTGTCAATAAAATACCGTGAAATCATTGAACCATTGAAATCAAAGATAGATACAAAATACTGGAACGACTCAAGCATCAGGCAGCATCTCTGGAGAGAAGGAATCAGTGTTGTTTCGGGTCGAGACCCTTCTTCAGACTTCTTCTTGACCCGAAACGTCATCCATTCCTTCTCACCAAAGATGCTGCCTGTCCCGCTGAGTTACTCCAGCATTTTGTGTCTATCTTCGATTTAAATCAGCATCTGCAGTTCCTTCCTACACAAACCATTTATATCATTTAGTTGGGTCTTGAACCTCAACTAAGAGTTGCACATCTTCACCTCATCCAGCTTTCCTATTCAGTGTCTATATCTCTCAGACATCGGTAAACTACACTCAATTATTGACCAGTTTATTTACCGCTGGGAAGCACATATATTAACATGGTGAGATTGTACCAGGAAACCCCTGTCTCCTTACTGAAGAATGTTTATACCAACATTGGAGGTACTCCAAAAGAGATGCATTAGGCTAATTCCTGGAATGACAAGGATGCCCTATCACAAGCAGAATTAGGCCTGTATTCGATGAATTTTAGAAGAATGATGGAATTTCATGGAGTGAGAAGACTTGAAGAATCATATGTCCAGTGTTCCCAAGAACTAAGTGGCTAAGGAAGACCTAAAGATGGTCACTCGTGGGACAACTTTAGTTTATTGTCACGTGTTCCGAGGTACAGGGAAAAGCTTTTGTTTCGTGCGAACCAGTCTGCATAAAGACAATACACAATTACAAGAGACTAAAGGGCCTGTCCCACTTGGGCGTCATTTGCGCGACATTATTTACACGTCATGATGCACGACACGCGCGTCATGACACACACGTGATGCGCGCATGGCGTGCATTTACGCGCGGCTCCCCAGAATTTTGGGATTCACAAAATGTTCGCTTGCGACCTGCGTGACACGCAAATGACGCCCAGGTGGGACAGGCCCTTTACAGAGAAAACCGAGTCAGTGATTGAATGTGGCAGGCATACAAGGTGAATTTTAACAAGTATTTTCACATTTCCATAATGCTACAATCATGTTCAACTCCAGAAATACGAGATATTTTCAGATTCAGATTTTCAGACGTCCCAAAAAGGGCAACATAGAAACATAGAAAATAGGTGCAGGAGTAGGCCATTTGGCCCTTCAAGCCTGCACCACAATTCAATATGATCATGGCTGATCATCCAACTCAGTATCCTGTACCTGCCTTCTCTCCATACCCCCTGATCCCCGTAGCCACAAGGCTAACTCCCTCTTCAATATAGCCAATGAACTTCTCTACCTTCTGTGGCAGAGAATTCCAGAGATTCACCACTCTCTGTGTGAAAAATGTTTTTCTCATCTCGGGCCTAAAAGACTTCCCCCTTATCCTTAAACCGTGACCCCTTGTTCTGGACTTCCTCAATATCGGGAACAATCTTGCTGCATCTAGCCTGTCCATATCCTTAAGAATTTTGTATGTTTCTATAAGATCCCCCCTCACTCTTCTAAATTCTAGCGAGTACATGCCGAGTCTATCCAGTCTTTCTTCATATAAAAGTCCTGACATCCCAGGAATCAGTTTGGTGAACCTTCTCTGTACTCCCTCTATGGCAAGAATGTCTTTCCTCAGATTAGCAGACCAAAACTGTACGCAATACCCCCAGTGTGGTCTCACCAAGACACTGTACAACTGCAGTAGAACCTCCCTGCTCCTATACTCAAATCCTTTTGCTATGAATGCTAACATACCATTCGCTTTCTTCACTGCCTGCTGCACCTGCATGCCTACTTTCAATGACTGGTGTACCATGACACCCAGGTCTCGTTGCATCTTCCCTTTTCCTAATCGGCCACCATTCAAACAATAGTCTACTTTCCTGTTTTTGCCACCAAAGTGCATAACCTCACATTTATCCACATTATACTGCATCTGCCATGCATTTGCCCACTCACCCAACCTATCCAAGTCACCTTGCAGCCTCCTAGCATCCTCCTCACAGCTAACACTGCCCCCCAGCTTCGTGTCATCCGCAAACTTGGAGATGTTGCATTTAATACCCTCATCCAAATAATTAATATATATTGTAAATAGCTGGGGTCCCAGCAGTGAGCCTTGCGGTACCCCACTAGTCACTGCCTGCCATTCTGAAAAGGACCCATTTACTCCTACTCTTTGCTTCCTGTCTGCCAGCCAGTTCTCTATCCACATCAATACTGAACCCCCAATACCGTGTGCTTTGTTTGCATACTAATCTCTTAGGTGGCACCTTGTCGAAAGTCTTCTGAAAGTCCAGATATAACACATCCACTGGTTCTCCCTTATCCACTCTACTAGTTACATCCTCGAAAACATCTCCTCAACATCTCCTCCTCAAATGACTTAGCAACACTGTTTGGAAATGCTGGTCGTTTTCCTATATATCATGTACCTTGACATGTTTCATGAGGATGATGCATTCAGTCCTTGCATATGTTAAATGAGGTAAACGCCGGATATGAACTAATTTCTTTTTATACATCTATCTCTTTCTGCATGTCTTTGTTTTGTTTGGCAGATTTCATGAATGGAGGGAGACAGTCCTCCAGTACATTTTCTTAAATTTAAATGTATATATTAGAATAAAAATTGGACTTACACCTTTGGCAATTTGATTCTTAATATGTCTAAACTGATAGAATGTATGTCTGCTGAAAGTTTTGAGACTGAATTAACCGTTAATTCGGGCAGAGAGTTTTTTTTAAGTGCGTAAAAACCCCGAACCTTTCTATGACATTTTGAGTCAAAGCAATCAAATATTGTTCAGAATAGGATATGAATCAGTGGGATATAGGACCAATCTTGAATTGGTTGAGTAGAATTAATCTGCAAACTTCAAACTGTATCTTAATAAATTGAGGTGCATTGCAAAATCTAAAATGATTTAGCACTAATCGAATCATCATTCTCATATATGTTTGGATAATGTAAACCATGCGGTTCGTATTAGCTTTGGCTATAATATGAAACTGACAATAGACAATAGGTGCAGGAGTAGGCCATTTGGCCTTCGAGCCAGCACCGCCATTCAATGTGATCATGGCTGATCATCCCCAATCAGTACCCCGTTCCTGCCTTCTCCTCATATCCCCTGACTCCGCTATTTTTAAGAGCCCAATCTAGCTCTCTCTTGAAAACTTCCAGAGAACCTGCCTCCACCGCCCTCTGAGGCAGAGCAACTGGGGAGGATTAGAGTAAGCTTTGCTGTAATGTGTTACTTATCCATAAATTGGTGATGCAGAAGGTAAATTTATTTCATTCATTAATCATGGCTTGCCCTCGTTTATTAAAATACACTTATTAGCCTTCACTCTAAAATTAAAATTTCATCAATGTATTTCCTTTCACTACAAAGATCTGTAAAATGAGAGACAACTAATGGCAGGTTTTATTACATTTGTTGTTGTGTCATTATTTCTTTTTTTTGTTGTTAATTTTCATCTCCCTGCTTTGCTAAGAACTATGATAAAAGAAAAATGTGCCAAGGACAAAAGATAGCATGAGTTAATGTTATAAATGGCTATTTCCACTTGCCCTGTTTTTTTTTTAAGATCTGATGACCCAATCAGAATTAATGATTTCAAAACAAATGAGATGAAAGTCTCTGATAGATCACAAATGCTAAAAACAAATAAATCCCTAGGGCAAGAACATGAAAAGCTAAGGGAAACACTGCAAAGGAGATTTGAGAAGCATAGACGATAAGATTTAAAAGCAAGTAATGAAACAAAGTTTAACAAAGCTGACATAGATAACTATAGATGTTTTTATTTCTGAATCATATAAAACACCGGCATCAAATATCGAACTTGAAGCTCTTCTGTACAATTACATTTTAATTATGCCATCATTGAAATTTGTGGCGAAGAGCGACACAAAATGCTGGAGTAACTCAGTTGCGGTGCATTTTTCTTTCCAAACGAGACTTCTACCAACATATACCCATTAATTAAGCTCAATGAAATTTAGGATTATATGGGATTTGGATAAAAGCAGGCCCGAGGCAAAGTGTCTATGGGAATATTTTCTCTGGCTTCCAACAAAATAGAGATAAGAAACAAGCCATGCTGGGATAACCCCCTCATGAAATAAAATGTAATATATTGCCCAGTATGCATGTAACTTTATATGCAACTACCACTTTCTAAAGACATAAAGAGGTTGTGTCATTTTAACTCCAAATAATCAAGGCCGTCATCTCCAATGATGAAATATCCAATGATTTTTGTCAGAGAGATGGATAAGAAAAAGTCACAGACAATATCCTCCCTCAGCTAACAGGAGGAACATTGCACAACTGTAATTATATTAGGCCTTTGTATGAATTTTTGTTCTCCTTATCCAAGAAAAAATGAATGCAATGAAGATTCACTGGTAATAAAAAATTGCAGATGCTGAAATCTTTACAAAGATACAAATGCTGTGACCATTATTCTGAGGAAGTGTCATTGGGTCCAAGCACTGATTTGTTTCCTTTCCACAGATGCTACCTACTGCCTGAGCTCTGCCAGCATTTTTGTTCATCTTGATTCATCAGAGAGATTCCTGAGATGTGCCATACGAGGAGAGGTTGAGGCAGCTAGGAGCAAAATGAGAGGAGATCGTGCTGAAGTGTACAGATGTACAAATGCAAGTGCAGGGCTCAACAGGGTGGATGTGAGGAGGATGATCCCCAAGGCTGTGATTTGGAGGAGTACATCTGGAACAAGTGGTCACGGTCTCAGGATGGGATACTGGATCACATATCGAATGTTGAATCTTTGAAATTCATTTCAGAGATACTGTATCAGTGGAGGCCAAGCATGAAATTATTTAAGAAGGAAGTGGATAGGGTTCAAGACTCACAAGATTTCAAACAGGCATGTCGTACATTGTTAATGCTCAATTGGACATGCATTAATGTAAAAAATTCCCATAAAGAGAGTATAGCAACAGTTCCTAAATTTCTTTCCTGGTGAGATTATGATGCGATGAAGCAGACTGGACCTGCAGCCTCTTGAGTTTAGAAGAATGAGATGATTTTAGTGAAACAAACAAACTTATTTTGGGATTTAACAGGGAGAAACTGAAAATGTTTCCCCTGACGAAGGTGTCTAAAACAAAGGATCACAGTCTTAAAATATGGGCTCGGCCATTAAGGATGAAGATAAAGTTTTTCTATCCAAGAAGGCTGTGGACAGTTTTCAAGATAGAATGTTAGATGTTGGGGATATAAGGGGATATTGGGTTAGTGCAAGAAAGTGGCCCTGTAGGTGATCAGCTGTGTTCTAATTGAATGACAGTGCCTGCAAGACGAGCTGAATGGTCCAGACTTTACTTTAGACTTTAGAGATACAGCTTGGAAACAGGGCCTTCAGCCCACTGAGTCCATGCCGACCAGCGATCACGTACACCAGCATTATCCTACACACAAGGGACAATTTTTACCAATGCTAATTAACCTACAAATCTGTACGTCTTTGGAGTGTGGGGAAAAAACTGAAAAAATTGCATGTTCTACCCTGCAGCAATATGAGTTTCCCTCATATAATCCACTCCCCTCCCACATCCCAAACACATGCTCAGATAAAAGTTCCTGTTATTTACTCTTGTTTTAAGTGGGTGGTAGGACATCAAGGTGGTGAGAGAGAATGGGTTACAGGAAAGTAGGTGGAGGAATGGGACTGGTGTGATTGTAATAAGAGCCAGTGTGGGATCGATAGGTTGAATGGCTTCCTACGTTATGAGAAAAATATTAATATATATCATGAATCCAGGGGATTGATGGCTATAGTCAAGGACTTCCAATTGGAAAAGCATCCTTCCATCATTTATCCTTTGTTTGCCATCACTAAGCCAATGTTAGATGTAATGTCAGATGTAATTAGCCATCTCACCTTCAGTTGCACATGCCTTAATATTCTAGACTGGCCTATCATGCAGACGCTTGTCAATGCCTTACTAAAGTTCATATAAACTATGTGTAGCTCCTGCATTCTTCAATCTTCCGAGTTACCTCCTCAAAGAGCTCAATCAAATTAGTGAGGCAGGATTTTGCCATCACAATGTCACGCTGACTATTCTTGACCAGCCTTTGCTTTTCCAAAGGGACATAAATCTTAGTTTTTTTTAAGTTTAGAGATACAGAGCAGATACAGGCTCTCGGCCCACTGAATCCATGCTGAGTCCCCCGTACACCAGCACAATCCTACACAGCAGGGACCATTTATAATTTTTACCAAAGCCAATTAACCTACAAACCTGTACATCTTTGGAATGTGGGTGGGAACCTGAGCACCCGGAGAAAACCCATCCGGAAAAAACCAATGGGGAGAATATACAAACCTCATATGGACAGCACCTGTAGTCTGGATTGAACTCTGGTCTCTAGCGCTACAAGGCAGCAACTCCAGCACTGCGCCATCATACCCTATTGCCACCATGCCGACCTTATCCTTTTGGATTTTCTCCAATAATTTCCCACCACTGACATAAGGCTCTCTTTTGCCTGTAGTTATCTGACTACATACTTAATTAATTGAAGATGTAGATGTCAGCAGTTTACATTGGATTAATCACCAGTTGTCAGTAGAGATTAAATTCATTTTCTGATTAAATATACTAGTTTTATACATCGGTCCAGAGACCAGTTGGGTTTTTTTTTTAATATAGGGAGAAAATGAGCAGCATCAGGGTCTTCGCATATGCTTATGGCATATTTACTTTGATTTATAGTTGGCAGAACCCAAGTTATATTGCAGCCATTTAGACTCTTCTGTTGATAGAAGTTTACACTTGTCACCGTTGATATGTGTTATTTTTATGGTGACAGGATAATTACAACAAATCCATTCATTATTTTGCTTTCCAATTTTCAAAATGCTGCTCAGAACACTCATAATTCATACAATTCTCGCCCAACTTAGTGAACAAATTCACTGCATAACAAAAACACATTGTCAACTTGTACAGAATCAACAATGACGTGCTTTGGTCTGCATAATCTGAATTTGAACCCATCAAAAATATATTAGAAAGACACAATTGCTTGCCAATATCTTTCTACCTATCTAATGTACTCTCAAATGAGAAAAAATAGCTTTTGCATTACACACATAAAAAAATAATTATCTTCAGAATAGCTATGAAATCTTGATTCACTCCAATGAACATTTTACGCTGCATCAATTTGTTTTTAGTTTAGAGATACAACGCGGAAACAGGCCCTTTGGCCCACCGAGCCTGCATCACCCAGCGATTCCCGCACATTAACACTCTCCTACACACACTGGGGACAATTGACACACACACAAACCCAATTAACCTACATACCTCTACGCCTTTGGAATGTGGGAGGAAACCGAAGACCTCGGAGAAAACCCACATGGGCACGGGGAGAACGTACAAACTCCCTACAGACAGTACGCGTAGTCGACCTGGGTCTCCGGCGCTGCAAGGCAACAACTCTACCGCTGCGTCATCGTGCCGCCTTCAGCATATTGCCAAATATGTGTATTGCCAATATGTGTATAACACACTGATCAACATTTCCAAGTTTAGTGACTTCCAGCTTAATGACTTTATCTGATGGTTCTCATTTTCCCCATTATCTAAAAGTAAGAACCTCAGGTGTTGAAAATCTAAACACTACTCTGCAGATAAGGCAGTTGCTTTGAGAGACAAAAAGAGTTAGCCTTCTAATTGAAGAACTTCTGTCAACTTGAAAAGTTAATTGTGTTTCTCTATCTGCATATGCTAACTCACACAGGTTTATATTTTGCATTTCTCCCTCTTGTTCTTTTGCCAATTATTATAAATAAATGGTTACTGACCTACTTGCCAAAATAATCTGTTTTCCCTTCTCCCTCTTATCAAAATCCCTCAGAACAACGCACATCTGTTAGGTCTCGCCTATGTCTGTCTAATGGAGAAAGATGCCAGCTCATCAAATTTCCAGACATAATTGGCATTGGTATTGGTATATTATTGTCACATGCAGCGAGACACAATGAAAATCTTTGTTTTGCGTGCCACCCAGTCAAATCATACCATACGCGAGGACAATCAAGTTATACATAGGTGCAACAGGTAGTGCAAAGAGAAAAATAATCAATGTAGAATGTAGTGTTATTGCATTACAATGTTAGAGCTACAGAGAAAGTGCAGATGATAAAATAATAAAATGCAAGAGAGATTGGGACTACACCCTTCCTTGTCTTACGAAAGGTCCATTTAGTTGTCTGACAACAGCAGGGAGAGGATGTTTCTGAATATGATGGCATGTGCTTTCATAATTTTGTATTTTTGTCTGATGGGAGTGGGGAGAAGAGGGAATGATCACGACTCACTGTGATTTCTTGTGTAAAGTGGTTCCTAAACCACATTGTGATGCATTTAGATGTTTTCTAGGGAACATCTATAGAAATTGGTAAGTGTCATTGGAGACATGCTGAATTTCCTTAGTCTTCTCTGAAGAAGTAGAGACATTGGTGTGATTTCTTGGCCATGGCATCAATGTGGTTGAACCAGGGCTAATTATTGGTGATATTACGCTCAGTAAATAGGAATGAAGTGAGAACACATCCTTGTCGGGCACCAGTATTGAAGCCCCTTGTCATGGCACCCCCGTATAAAACTCTTTCACATCCCCCCCATCATTTCTGGTGTGTGGTTACTGGTATTTGAAAAAAATTAATGTAGTAGAGGCGCAGCGGAGGGCGGCAAGATGGTGTAGCGTAGAGTTGCTGCCTTGCAGCGCTTACTGCACCAGAGACTCAAGTTCGATTCCGACTGTATGAAATTTGTACAATCTCCCCGTGACCGCGTGGGTTTTCCCTCCCGAGGTCTTCGGTTTCCTCCCACACTCCAAAGACGTACAGGTTTGTAGGTTAATTGGATTGGTAGAAATGAATTGTCCCTATTGTGTGTAGAGCGGGTAAGATCATCTCTGACCCCTCTCAACCTGGCCACAAACTCTTTGAATCACTTCCCTCTGGAAGGTGATTACGGACTGTCAAAGCTACCAAAGCCAGACATAAAAACAACTTTTTTCCACGAGTAGTAGCTCTACTCAATGACCAACAACCTGTAGCCTCCTTTTGCTCTGGTATTTTATTTAATGCACATGTTTAATCAATAATGTTTTATTATTAATGTTTAATGTTTTATGTATCATTCCTAACTGTCACTGTATGTCATATTGTCACTTGCGGGCGGAGCACCAAGGCAAATTCCTTGTATGTGAATACTTGGCCAATAAACGTATTCATTCATTCAGATAGTGTTAATGTACGGGTTGCTGATCAGTGTGAACTTGGTGGGCCGAAGGGCTAAATTAAACTAAACTAGAGGCCTAATCAGAGAATTGCAAATATGCATCCATATGCTTTCATAACCAGATTCAATTGTTTTACCTAAGGATTGTGAATTTATATCCCTAGGTTCCTGAAACTGATTATACATTTAGATTGTATTACGTCACTTTGTTAACTCTGACAAAATATATCACTTCACAATTATCTGAAATAAATTACACCTGCTTCATCTCTGTCCAATTCACCAGTCTATGTCCTCCTGAAGTTTACTTCTAAACTATTTAATACTTTGCCAAGTTTTCAATCTTTCCAATTTTCAATTACCTAACCAGGGCCGGATTTACGTATAAGCTAGACAAGCTTTAGCTTAAGACCTCGAGATCTAGGGGGGGGGGCCTCTGCTCATTCCACCAAGGTGTATAAGACTTTTGAGATAGTGGCGTTGTTGCAAAACCTACCATCGGTGGTGCTGTGCATGCGATTCCGGAGGCTTTGGTGGGTGTGGGGGGGGGGGGGGGGGGGGGGGGGGAGGGGGAGGGATTAAAATGCAGGTGGGGTATATATTTGTTGTGGAGAGGAATTTGCTCCACAGATCCTTGGATCATTGGAAGTGCAGGACAAAGCAAAAGGTATGTCGTTTATGTAACCTTCTTCTCCCACCGAACCTCGCTGACGCACCAGGGGCCTACCCACCTCACCGCCGCACCGGGCCTACCCTCCTGGCCGCCGCACTGGGGGCCTACCCACCTCACCGGGGCCTACCCTCCTGGCCGCCGCACTGGGGGCCTACCCACCTCACCGCCACACCGGGCCTACAACCTCGCTGCCGCACTGGGGCCTACCCACCTCACCGCCGCACCGGGCCTACCCACCTCGCCGCCGCACTGGGGCCTACCCACCTCACCGCCGCACCGGGCCTACCCTCCTGGCCGCCGCACTGGGGCCTACCCACCTCACCGCCGCACTGGGCCTACAACCTCGCTGCCACACTGGGGCCTACACACCTCGCTGCCGCACTGGGCCTACCCACCCTCGCCGCCGCACTGGGGGCCTACCCACCTCGCCGCCGCACTGGGGCCTACACACCTCGCTGCCGCACTGGGGACTACCCACCTCGCCGCCGCACCGGGCCTACACACCTCGCCGCCGCACTGGGCCTACAACCTCGCTGCCGCACTGGGGGCCTACACACCTCGCTGTCGCACTGGGGCCTACACACCTCGCTGCCGCACTGGGGGCCTACCCACCTCGCCGCCACACCGGGCCTACAACCTCGCTGCCGCACTGGGGCCTACACACCTCGCTGCCGCACTGGGGGCCTACCCACCTCGCCGCCACACCGGGCCTACAACCTCGCTGCCGCACTGGGGCCTACACACCTCGCTGCCGCACTGGGGGCCTACCCACCTCGCCGCCGCACCGGGCCTACAACCTCGCTGCCGCACTGGGGCCTACACACCTCGCTGCCGCACTGGGGACTACCCACCTCGCCGCCGCACCGGGCCTACACACCTCGCTGCCGCACCTCGCCGCCGCACTGGGGGCCGACCCACCTTGCCGCCGCACTAGGGGACCTACGCAATTCGCTGCCGCACCAGACCCGTCGAATCTCGCCGCCCCACTGAACATCCGCCCACCGGGACCTCCCACGCATTGCACGCCGACCCTCGCCACTCCACCACCCTCCAGCAGCCCGCAGCCTTCGCCTTACCTGCAGCCTGGTCAGCAGCGGGCCTGATGTTTCCACCAAAGATACTAGAGGAGCTCCTCTAGTATCTTTGGTTTCCACGCTGCAGATTCCCACTCCACTGGGTTTGACTGCGCTGGGTCCTAATGCTAGTCCCCTCCAACTCTGGTAACCTCAGTGGCTGTTCCACTGGGTCTTCCCCATTCCCCTCAAACCATGTGACCCCTGCTCTTCCCCACCCACATTACAGTCCACATACCCTCTACCCCCTGACTGCCCACCACCCCCCCCCCCTCACCAGACAACACCTCGGCCTCAGTCCACTCACCTGCCTTCCTCAAGGCACTAACCCCCATACCTGCCGTGTGTTCACCACCCCCTTTACCTCCCCCTCTCAGATACTGAATGGTTTGTCCGCAGCAGAGGCCTCACCTCTGTCCCCTTCCATACCTACCTCAGTGAATTTCGCGCCCGCCGCTATTTGGAGCACTTCTTCCGTCGCCTCCGCCTCACACCATTCTTCCATGGGAAGGAGTCCTCACCCCCATTGATGATCCCTTTTCCTGTCTCCAATGGACCCCCTCCTCTTGGACCACCCCCCCTCATGGTCATCTTCCGGCCTTAGACCATTTTATTTTAAACTGCCGGTGGGACATTAACCGCCTCAACAATATATAATACCATGTAACTCTGTGTTCAGGGAAGTAGAGAGAGGACAGCCAAGTGTCTGTGTTGCTCACTTGGCTGGGGTTTGTTTTCCTTGCTGCTTCCATCGGCTGATAATTAGTAAAGTTTTGAATTGGTCCACCAAACTGCTTTGTGAGTTGTCTGTTTATTAAGAAGTGAACCTGTTCGTTTAGTTATGTTAGCCTTTTTATAAGCAGATTTGATTCAGATTTGATTCAGGTTTTGCAATATAATTGTCAATAAGGAACAATTCTTTAAGAAATATTTCCCAACTATGGGACTTCCGAATCGGCCACTTCCTACCGGAGACCGCAGCTCCCGAAGTCCACAGGCTGAGCTGGGCAGAGATTCACGCTGGCGGTCCTCGGCAAAGGGATCCCAGGGCTCCACGATGTAGAAATCAGCGCGACCCGAGGCTGGGAGCTCTGCAAACCACAGCTCCATGATGTTGAAGCAGCAGGCCCAACACTCCAGAGCTTCAAACAGCGATCCAGGTAAGGCATCATCCGCTCCGCGATGAATCCAATATGTATTTTAAAACCAACTGTTTAATGACAACATACAGTAGGATCTAAAAGTGTCACACTGTCACTGTCAGGTAGTCATGGTCCTCTAGTCGTGGGGGTGGGGGATTGGGAGGGGGGTGCCTTCACAAGTGAAATAGCTTAGGGCCTCTCTTCATCTAAATCCGGCCCTGGTCCTAACACAGGGCCTTTATAACTATGAAGAAAATAAATTGTGTCAAGCATCAAGCCGTTGAGACATCACTTGGAGTATTCAGAGCAGTCCGATCACCACATTGTTGGAATTATGTGATTATATTTGCGAGAGTGTGGAAAGGATTCAGAAGGATGTTGTCAGAACTGGAGGGCTTGAGTTATAAGGGGATATTGGTTATTCGGGGACTGTTTTTCCAGTACCAAAGGAGCACTGAGCGACCTTGTGAGATTTACATAATTATTAGAGACGCAGAAAGGGAAGATATGCAGGGTAGGGGAGTCTAAAACTAGAGGGCATTGGTTTCAAGGTGAGACAGGAAGGTTTTAAAAGGGATATGAGGGGCAAATTTTTCCCACAGGTATTTGTAAAGAGCTTCCAGGGCACGTGAGGCAATTATAATTGCAATGTTTAAGAGACATTTGGGCAAGTACATAGATAGGACCAAATGTGGGCAAATTGGATTAGCCCAGAAAGGCATTTTCATTGGCATGGATAAGCTGAAGAACTTCTTTCTGTGCTGCATGACGATGAATCTACGAAACATTGCTCACTTCCACCAGCCAAGATGTCATCTAATCAGTATATCTCTCTTCCCGACTAGTTATCACCCAAGTTACCACTGCTGATTTCATTTCATAGGCTTTGCATTCTGAAGTTGTTGAATTACCCTGAAGCTGGAGTTTAATAATAAACAATCTCCACCCAAATGCTAAAAGCATCACATAAGACTTTCAACCAAAGAGCCAACAGTGTTAGGTTTCCCCTACCATCTCTGTATGAAAGAGAAAGGTGCCACCATTTTACATTTGTGCACATAATTTGAAGTTCCTCTGCTTTTAGACTTTACATTAGACTTTAGTGATACAGCACGAAAACAGGTCCTTCGGCCCACCGAGTACATGCCGACTGGTGATCACCCTGTAAACTAACAGTATGCTATACACCGGGGATAATTTACAATTTTTTACCAAAGCCAATTGACCAACAAACCTGTGCGTCTTTGTCGTGTGCGAGGAAACCGGAGTACCTGGAGAAAACCCATGCAGTCACAGGAAAAACTTACAAACTCCGTACAGCCAGCAGCAGTAGTCAGGATTGAACCCGGGTCGCTGGTGCTGTGAGGCAGCAACTCTACCGCTGTGCCACTGTGAAGCCCAAACTGTGCCAACCCTGGCATTAAAAAAATGTCACAGCTTCTGCAAGACATTGACATTGTGCCTGATGTGTGGTGACTGATATTTTGAATGCCATGAGACCTGAGAGGGCATGTAGGCATAATATCTCTAATGGTGCAGCACTCTCTTTGTACTATATTGCAGTGCTTCAAAGCTTTAGGAATGGACTTACAACCATCCCTCCCAGAAGCAGAAATATAACCAGCTGAATGAATCTATATCTCTGCTAAAACAATAATCTTCATATAAAAACATTAAATAAATGTTGGTAACGTTATTTCTAGATCATACTATGCAAACCCAATGCATAAGAAAACAGAACCATGGCTAAAGAGGCACATACTTTAGTGTTTAAGACCACGGTAATGAAAGCTTGTGCAGAAAGGGAAAGATGATAATTCAGTTCATTACTGATTGCTTTTCAACATTATGAAATATGCTGATTTAGAATTGGGTTCATTCCAAAGTAAAGAAAACTGGAAACTTGAGAGCAACGGTTGAATATATTATTCCAAAAAATGCTGATGCATTCAACTTTTAACTCAGTCAGTGGCTTTAATTATTCTGTTATTTATCAGGGTGCAGTAAATCAGTTTGACTGTTAAAATATGCTGAATCTATTCAAAGAAGTGTGAGATATGCCATTGAGGAATGGCAACAATGCATGATTAATGATAGGATCCCGAAAAAGATAGAGGAGGGCATGTGCACAAATTAACAAAGATGTAGAGAAATATTAGAGTGCACGTGCTCAAATCGATGAAGATTGATAAGGGATTTACTAAAGATTGCAGCATACATAATTTTATTGCCCGAGTCATAGGGTGCAAAAGAAGGAGATCACACTGCAGCTGCATACATTATGAATCAGACCACAACTTAAGTACTTTGTACAGTCTAGTTACCATACTACGGAAATTATGTGATTTTATGAGATTATGCAGAAGAGATTTAAAAGGATGTTGCAGGGACTGGAGAATTCTGATAATGAGAAATAGTGGCCCAGCTGAGGCTATTTTCTTTGCAATGAAAGGGAATAAGGGGATAGTTAACTGGGCGGCCTGGAGGTAGTGGAAACAAATTGCATTTTTCCCCAATCAACAGAGAAGCACTGGAAAAGGAGGCAGATTTAAATTGAAGAAATAAGATGGAATTGAGGAAGAAATCAATCACTATGAAGGAGGCTGGAAGTGTGGTGGAGAGAAGTTAATACGTACCAACATGGCCACACAACCGACAATATTCTGTACACGAAACATAAAATTAATCTAAGTTTCATTTTTGAACATAATTAGCCAAATGCCTTCTTCAGTGTCTTAAGTTTCTAGATCTCACAAATCTGTCATTTGTGTAATGTGCTAGTACACAGCAATCACGTACTTCCCTATATTTTTCACCAACTGTTAGTTGCTTCTGCATCAACTACAACACAAAAAACTGGAATAACTCAGCGGGACAGGCAACATCTCTGGAGAGAGGAAATGGGTGATGTTTCTGGTGGAGAACCTTCTTCAGACTCAGTTCCTTCTTAAACATTTCCACTTATTTTGTTGCCAATCATTGGTGGCTCTTTTGGTGAACTTGCTAAATGATGCACAGTTCAATGCCCAAGATTCACTACTAGATCAGATCAACAGATTGTTCTGAACCATTCCCAGGTAAATCCTGCTGGCAAGAAAAAGATGAGGTATTGCTGCAGCTTTACAGGTGCATTAACACACAATGCAACAAATAATATACAATAAAGAAAAATATAATAAATTATCAGTTGTACTAGTTAATTAGATCGTAATAGTGCAAGCCAAAGTACATTATGCAACCTTATGCAAAGTCCATAGTAGTTTTGTGCTGAGGTAGCATTGTGGTTAGGTTTGTTCAGGGTAGTTCAAGAACCTGATGGTTGTTGGGAAGATGCTGTCTCTTGAACCTGGAGTTAATGGTTCTCGGGTTCCTGTACCTTCTTCCTGATGGGAGCAGTAAGATGAGAGTATGGCCAGGGAGGAACTGGGTCTTCGAATTTATTTGTTACCTTCCGGAGGCAGAACTTTCTGTAGATCCCTTCAATGGTGGCGAGATCAATACCTGTGATGGACTGGGCAACATTCACCACTTTCTACAGCCTCCTTCATTCTTGGCCATTCAAGTTATCGAACCAGGCCATAAGGTAACCAGTCAGTAACCAGGCTCTACTGTACATGTGCAGAAGTTTGACAGAGTATTCAGCCGCATGCCATATAGACTTCTAAAGTGGAGGTAATGATGTGTTTTCCTTGTGATTGCGTCAACATTCTGGGCCTAGGAGAGATTTTCAGAAAAGTGCATGCCCAGGTACTTTATGTTTTTAACTCACCCCACTATCATCCTGTCAATGAAGATGGGTAAAGATAATGACACACTACCTATTCAAGAAATGCAAGCACACATTGCATGGTGGTAACACAAACCATGGCCAATGGTGAAGCAGTACATTGAATAAGTGCAAAGTCTACCATATTTAGCATGTGGGTGGCACAGTGGCTCAGCACTAGAGCTGCTTCCTCACAGAGCCAGTGACCTGGCTTCAATCCTGACTACGGATGCTGTCTGTGAGGAGTTTGGATATATATTCTCCCTGTGACCACATTGACATTCTCTGGGTGCGCCGGTTTCCTCCCACATTCCAAAGACATATGGGTCCAATAGGTTAATTGCCCCAAGTCTGTAGGGTGCAAAAGTGGGATAATATGGAACTAGTTTGCAGGTAATCAATGGTCAGCGTGGACTCAGTGGGGCCAAAAGGCCTGTTTCCACACTGTATCTCTAAAGTCAGCAGCTGAATGTGGTAATTATGAAAGAATATTAAAAAAAATGGAAATCAATATCTTTTATATTGTGCATTAAAACTCACACCAAAAGGGGCAACATTATTTTATCAAGCAAACAACTTAGTGTCAATTTAGTGTATTTATTAAAATGACCAAATTACAGTTGCCTTACTTACCAATAATGCTGTGGAACAGTTTGAAAAATGTGTAATTCAAATCTATGCAGAATTTTTTTTAAATGTGCTTCAATGCCAAAATAACAATGTGTTCCTTGATAGTTCCCATGCTGGATGTGCTCCAGTAAACCAGCAGATCCTTCAGAAATTAAGCAGTTATACAATAATGAGGATACAGGGCAATCTTCCTGTCAAACTGTCACTTCCTGTCAAAATGAGGGCAGAGCAGTAAGTTAGCTCGGAGCTGGAAAGGTGAAATAGATGGAGAAGCTGGCAGCATTACGACACTCCACATGGAGATCTATAAAAGAAAAATGACATTTCTGACTTGTGGCCCCATTCTACTCCAAATCTATACATAGCAGATAATATTCTGAGTTGAAATTATGGGATGTGTCCAATTATCCACCACACTTGGTAAAGAACTGTGCATGAACAAAGTACAAGTGGAAGTATGGATTAAGTAACCCTTCAAATTCAGATTCAGTTTATTGTCATATACACTACAGTGCAACAAAATTCCTTGTTCACGTGAAGCTTCGAGTAAACAGCGTACAAGATAATGATAGATACAACAATATACACAGACAAATTCAAAGCAACAGAATGGTGCAAAGATTGTACTGCAATTTGAAATAGTATAAAAATTAATACCATAAGCAATAATACAAAAACCAAAGGTAGAGACAAGAGTATTTGGAAGCTCCAGGAAGTGGGTGACAAAGTGATGATTGGTTTAGGTGTTTGATAGCAGTGGGAAAGATGCTGTTCTTCAGGCTGGACGTCCAAGCTTTCAAGCTCCTACATCTTCTCCCAGAAGGTAGAAGAGAGAAAAGAGAATGGCCAGGGTGACAGGCATCCTTGAGAAGTGTTTTTTTCGCAGAACACACTCATCAACGCATTTCATGATGAAACTGGCGACAACTGAGGTATACTCATATACTGGATGATGTGAACTCCAGTCTCATCAAGTGGCCTTGAACATGTTCCAGCCCACCAACCCAAGGCACTCCTGAAGTAGTCCTTGGTATCCTCAGACCACTGCTGTATTACTCTCTTTGTTTTTGTCTCATGGTTCAAACTTCATCTGTAATTGGGCTGGAGCAGCATTGATAGATGATCAAATTGGCTGAAGTGGAGCGAAGTATGAAGCGAAAGTCTTACTTGATGGCCGTGTAAGAGCAGTCTAGCTTGTTAACAACCTACGTGGGACACAACACATGCTGATGGTATTTGGAAAGTATGTTGATGAAGTTTGCTTGAATTAAGTTGCCAATGATGATGAGCATCATGGTTTGGCATCCAAAGACAGCTGACAACCGAGTACAATTCATCCAGCAGTATCTTGTCATTGTCCTAGGGTAGTATATGGACTGCAGACAAGATGGTAGTGGTGAAGTCTCTCAATAGATAAAAGGGACCACATTTTGTGATTAGGTATTGCAGGTAGGCTGCAAAATTGAGCTAAGACTGTCACATCAGTGCACCGTGAAGTACTGATTAAAAAGCAGATGCTGCCACCTTTCCCCTTGTCTGAGGATACTGTAAGGTCCATACGATAAAGGGACAAACCCTCAGGTTGTATACCAGGTCAGTCAAGTCAGGGGTATGTCAAGTCTCTGTGAAAAGGAGAACAGTTCCTGTTCTCCCTTTGAAATAATTACTTTGGTCTCAGCTTGTAAAGTCTGAGTGATTGAATGTCAGCAAGATGTATGTTGTTGATGGATGGGGCGCTGAGCTCGAACGCCCTGGTGCATCGCACCACTTCCATGGCCTATTCTGTAATGAAAGGCAGACAGGAACCGGTGGCACTTGCCTTTTGAACAATACTTTGCACTAATATTACAGACATAGCTCAAACATCTCTCCCTCTCTCCCTCTCTGCCTCTCTCCCTCCCCCCCCCCCCCCCCCCCCTCCAAAAATCGACCTGGAATATCTGATCATAAAATGCCATCCCTTTTATCTACCAAGGGAATTCATCACCAACACCTTGCATTGGGACTGTTTACCTGCGGGGGCTACAACGTGGCAAGACATAGAGCTGCTGTGTTGAGTATGGAATGGTGAGCGTTGGGCAGATATCCAACCATCACTGACAGTGAGAGTGAATGACTGCAGTGAGACAGGAGAGAGAGCAGGGTTGAAAGTAGGCAATGGAGCAGCCCAGTGCAGAGTGAGACTCCAGAAGAGTGACCATGTCGTGGAAGGACTCGAGATTGAGCTCAAACTTGGGGCCAAAGGCCCTCAGAACCAGAAACTCTAGTCCAGGATGTCGGGGGAGTGCCCCCGACATGCAGCGAAGGAAAGCGCAAAGCTCACTCACTGCCTGGTTCTTGGTTACTTGGTCCTCCAAAATATTCCAACTGGAATTTAAACTGGAGGTGGTGAAGGGAGGGGTTTAGCCAGAGAGGGTTATTGGGAAGAAAGTGCCACTTTAAATTTAGTTGCATCTGGTTGGGCAACCGTGGTTAGATGGAGATTATTCCATGCTTTAATAGTGCGTGGGAAGAACAAATTGCTGTACACATCTGTCTTTGTGGCTGGGACCGCAAATTGGATCGAATGCCCTCGTCTGCTCCTAATTGGTTTGGGGTTGGTGTAGGTCTTGTGATCTATGTCTAGCTGACCGTTTAACATTTTGTAAAAACAGGTCAAACGGTGAGCTTCACGTCTGTCTTGGAGAGGGTTCCACCCCAGAGAATTCAGAAGTTTGGTGACACTCACTTCTCTCTCGTAGGTGTTAGTAACAAATCGAGCGGCCTGTCTTTGGACACGCTCGATGGATGAAATGTTTTTATCTGTGTATGGGTCCCAAGCTGCAACTGCGTAGTCCAGATGAGGTCTAACGAGGGTGAAATACAGCTTCTCCTTGACAGAAGCTGAACAATGATGGAAGTTACGCCTCAGGAAGTTTAGGACACCTGTTGCTTTTGCTGTTGCATGATGAGTCTGACCATTCCAACGTAGATCATTCTGCAATTTGCCATTCTGCCCTAACAGTTTAGAGTGTTGATGTGTAGGAAGGAACTGCAGATGCTGGTTTAAACCAGAGATAGACACAAAAAGCTGGAGTAACTCAGCGGGACAGGCAGCATCTCCGGGGAGAAGGAATGGGTGACGTTTCTGGTCAAGACCCTTCTTCAGACTGAACGTCACCCATTCCTTCTCTCCAGAGATGCTGCCTGTCCCGCTGAGTTACTCCAGACTTTTGTGTCTATTTAGTGTCGATGTGCTCGACTGCCAATTTATTACTTGAGGTTTAGCATTTGTTCGATTGTACCGCTGTTGTTATTTCAATAAATACATCTTTTATTCCTCCAAACATAATCTTTCTTCATGCATTGATCTAAATCCTCAGTAGTTCTGAGGACTGCTTTGGTGAAGTGAAGATTGACAGGAGATTTTCAGCG
This sequence comes from Okamejei kenojei, assembly GCA_035221665.1. NCBI lineage: Eukaryota > Metazoa > Chordata > Chondrichthyes > Rajiformes > Rajidae > Okamejei > Okamejei kenojei. The sequence continues at coordinate 49,945,728 of CM069140.1, read as the reverse complement.
CTGGATCTAATGGCTTTTACAGTGGTGCAATGGACAGACAATAAGAAAAAAACTAATATAGAAGGCTGTTCTCCCAGATTCAAGGAGCTTCACATAAAATATGACGACCCGCACTCATTCAAGAACTATTTATCCTTTAACAATTGCTTCAAAAGAAGATAAACTGGAGTTTATAAATAGTCACAGATATTAACAATCTCATGTCAACTAGTGCAAATCTCAGATGATGATTAATCAGAGGTGTGATCAAGCATTATGTGTTGTTTTAATTTCTATATATGTTGTTTTCTCAAACTGCATTTTTGCTTTAAGGGCAAAAAGCTTCAGAATCTAGAAGCAATCCTAAATGCATTGCAAATGTTTTCCATCACCATTGGATATATGAATAGAAATAAAAACATTTTTACAAAAGGACTTTAGAGAATCCACAATCTCAACAAAAATATTCCAATGACAATACTGATTCTAAAATGTAACCTAGTTATGTCAGTGTTGCATAAAATGTCCCTGTAGAACAGACTAAATGCTGGTATTAGGTCAAGCCAATTTCAAATTATCAGACTTCTCGTCACCTCTCCTTTTGTTTTACATTTATGTCGGTTACATTCTATGAAGCACTGAGTTATGAGCTGCAAATTGATGAGGATTTATTGTTTTGTTTCTCAATAATTTATTCCAGACTTCTGCGCAGGTTAGCATAGAGGGGAAAAAAAAGACTGAAAAGAGAAAGCGGTATCGGCATTAATTTGTGAACTATCGCTGATAGAGTGATACTGAATGGGTTAATAGGGTAATTACAGTACCATGTGTTATTAATAGTGAGGCTTTGGACATTAACCCATTTGAACTTGCCCTCTGAGGGATATTCCTTTTTTCTACTCACCCTTGCCCCATCTTACTTGCTACTAAAACTAATTTGTTTTTTTCTCTTTCCCGGTGCTCGGGGCCTCTGACCTGAAATGTTAACTGTTTGTCTTTCCACCAGTGCTGCCTGACCCCCTGATCGTTTCCAACATACCATGTTTTTTTGTTATTTCTTCTTCAATGTAACTATTTTTACCTTGGATAGCTCCGATATCAAACTACAGAAAGGTCATAAAATAATTTGAATCTGATTTCTTAAAATGTGAACTTCAGTGAATCGTCAAAACTTACAGCAAGAAGGTACAGTTTGGCTCATATGTCGGTGCCAGCCAAGAAAAAAACCTACCCAGCGAATCCAACTTCTCAGCTCTGGTTAATAGAATGCATCTCCAGTGCTCATCCATGTCCTTTTTAAATGGGTGCATGTTTCTCTCTCTACCCATTCAGACAGGGAGTTCCAGATCCCCACATTTCATACATTGGATGAAATATATTTTCTCAGCTCCCCATTTCTTTCTTTTACATAGTACTTTAAAACTATCCCGTAATGACGGACTCCTCTGTTAAGGGGAGCAGATGATTGTTGTTTACCATTATCATGGTTACTCACCATTTTACACATCATTACCAAAGGTTCCCTCATCACCTTCTGCCCTCTTTTTTTAATATATATATTTTTAAATATTTTTATTAGAAGCAATATACATACATAATAATCATGGTATATAACAAAATACATTTCATGTACAACTTTTTTTTTCTGCCATCTTTTTAAGCAAGGCTATTTCTCGTGTAGTACCTGCTGGACAAGCTTTCCTCTGAATTAAATTTCTTTAGCCCTGGCAACATCCTCTTACTGAATCCTCAAATGCATTTTACACCCACTACAGTGGTCTCACATTCTTTTGAAACGTGATAACCAAAGTTGTATACAGCATTCTACTGACCTAACCAATGTTTATATAGTTCGTTTAGCATGACCTCCCTGTCCTATATTAAATCTTCCATAATGTTCTCCTGACCACCTATAAGCCTAGCCTATGACTTTCAAGGATCTACAAATGAATCTGCTGTTCTCCAGATCCTACCACCTGTTTTCCTACCACTTGATCAACAACCACTTGTTCCCTTGGCTTGTTTGCCCTCTCCAAATGTACTATCGCACATTTCTTTGGATTGAATTCCATCAGCCACAATTTTACTTCGGAGTCACGTGAGTGACTTTGTGAAGACCCCGCCAGCATCGGGGGAGTGCGCTCCTCTACCGGCAGCTTCAAAAGGGCTCTCAGGTAAGTTTTTACTAACCTTGAGTTGGTTAGTTTCTGTATTTGTTTATTCACTTACAGAGACGATGGAACGGAGGACTAAAACGAAGGCTGCATTGAAGCATGCCTCCAAGGACCGTGGGACTTCGGATAGAAGTCAGCGGCCGATATCCCCGGAGCTGTCCGCTACACCGGCAGCACCCGTACCACGGGCCGGGAAAAGAGCTCGGAAGTCGGGGAGCCCTGCTCAGTCGGCAGGACCCGACTCTCCACCACAGCAGGCCAGGGTGCTGCACACTGGCAGGAGGACCGCGCGGGAGCAGGGTAGACAAGACCCTGACTCCCTACCGCTTCAACCCGAACAGCACTGGGCCAGCGGTAAAAAGGTGCAGAAATCAGTGCCTGTTTCAACGGCATGCTCCATCTCCCCACCGTTACAGTTCACCAGAGGGCGGGCCAGTGGGAAAACCGCACCGAAGTCAAGTACCACCGCATCAGTCATCAGTCTGCCAGAGCGCGGACCGCTGGGAAAACAACACAGAAGTCGCGTAGCCCCACAGGAGCGGCTGACACCGACTCACCACCACTTCTATAGGATCCAGAAGACACACAGCAGAACTACCAAACATCTCTCCATCTTCAATAGAGAGTGCCAGAAGTCAGGCTTTAGCTGACTTTGAAGAGGGGTTGGTGCAAGAACCTGTATTGCAAGAGATGCCTGAAGAGGAACTTCTGGAAGTAGTGTCAAAGTTCGCCCAACCAGCATAATCAGGGCAACCTCTTCAGCCTAGGCTAGAGGCCAGCATCAATTATTTAACTACACACCAGCTGCAGGAACAGGTGCTCACAGAGACTACCAACAAATACAAAACTCCGGAAAATTGTGTGTCGCTCAATGTCCCTACCATCAACACACTCATCTGGGGTAACAGGAATTAAAAATACAAAAAATCCTGAAATTATTTACCTCAGGCATTACTGACTTTGCCAGGTCCATAGACAGGACGGACATGACGGAAGAGCAGCAGGATGAATTAGCTTTGCTATGCAATACACAGTATGAGATAAACTGCTTTCGTAGAGCTCCATCTGTCCAACACTAAACCCAAAATTCGCGGTTTGAGCAAAGCCAATGTTACTCAGCCACCGAGACAATTGTTCGGTGAAGACCTGACAAAACAGGTAAAAGACCTGGACGAGGAAGTAAAAACGGTCGGGTTGATGAAACCACCATCCTCCAGCAGACCACCGGCGTATCATAGACAGCATCCTTATGCAACAGCAAACAGGCCTCGGGTTCAACCCGATAGGGCAACTAGAACCAACCCTCCGGTCGCGCCCTATCAACAAAAGCCTTTTTTAGGACAGGGCCCACAGCGACCAGCCTGGAAGATGCGCCAACTCCACATCCCAGCAACACAACCAACCAAGAAAGACCAGAACATCAAGCCCTGCAGGTAACCATGGAGGTAAGGGGGTCTGGTTCTCTTGGGAGTGCTGCATGTATAACCTCACAAGTAGGTTATATAACTTCTGACACTTTTACATTACAAAGTATTCAGGGTTATGAAATTGAATTCATAAATGGTCACCTTCCCCCAGTTCAGCATGTACTTAACCGAAAATTTGCACTTTCTCACAAAGAAAATGTGGAAGGACATGCGGAACTATTAAGGTTATACACCAAGGGGGTTATAGAAAAAACGGCACATGAACCTCGAGTTTTTATCTAACATCTTTACTAAAACCAAAAAAAGATGGTGGATGTCGTATCATAATTGATTTAACCCACTTTAATACCTTTGTACAATATACCCATTTCAAGATGGAAACATTTGAAATGGCTAAGCAATTGATTTCCAGAGGGTGCTTCATGGCCTGCATCGACCTAAAAGATGCATACTATTCAGTACCTATACGGGAACATCACCGTAAATACTTAAAATTTGTCTGGATGGGGCAACTATGGCAATACAAAGCCCTACCTAATGGGCTTACAACAGCCCCTAGGTTATTTACCAAAATACTGAAACCAGTATTGGCGTCTCTAAGAAGACAAAACCACATAGTCATGGCATATCTAGATGGCATTTTCATTGTGGGAAAAACTTTGGAATTAGCTAAATTAGCAGTAACAGCTACCAAATCATTATTTAAGAAACTAGGGTTTGTCATCCATCCAGACAAATCTAAGTTCAACCCCTCTGTGATTATGGACTATCTGGGATTCACAATTAACACCAATCATATGATTGCCACTGTCCCAGGGAACAAAGCAACAGACATAATAGAGGCATGTAACAGCCTTGCTTGCGCCAGGAAACCGACTATTAGACATGCTGCTAAGATGATTGGGAAACTTGTAGCTACATTTCCAGCTGCACAATTTGGCCCGTTACACTATCAAAACTTGCAAAGAGCAAAAATCTCAGCATTAAAAAGCGAACATTGGACATTTTGACAGACCTATGCAGCTACCAAACAAGGCAACAATTAAGCTACAATGGTGGATTAGCAATATTCGTGATTGTTTTAATCCCATCATTATATCAAACCCATCAGTCGTGTTACAAACCAGGGCTGGGGAGCTACCGACACCACTTCCAGTGGTGGCGGCAGATGGCATTTGCACGAGTCTACTCTTCTTCAATCACAAGGTATAATATATTTGGAAATGCTGGGAGCATTTCACGGGCTGCGGGCTTACTGCACAAATCTGCATCATACGCATGTCCGTCTTCAAATAGATAATACCACAGTGGTGGCATATTTAAACCATATGGGTGGTATCAAGTCAATATTGTGATGAATTGGCAAACTTAATTTGGCTCTGGTGTATTGAAAGAAATATTTGGATATCAGCTACGTACCTTCCGGGTAAGCTCAATACAGTGGCGGACACCAGGTCACGAGTATTTAATGACAACATCGAGTGGATGTTGAACCCCCAAATATTTGCTAAAATTATAGCCAAATATGGAACACCAGATATCGACCTCCTTGCGTCCAGGTTGAACCATCAGATACCAACATATGTCTCTTGGGAACCAGATCCTGCGGCAGTGGCGATGGACGCGATCTCGCTACATTGGGGGAAATGCTTTTTCTATGTATTTCCCCCATTCTACCTCATCAGTCGGGTATTGCAGAAAATGCAACTAGATTCTGCATCAGGTATACTGATAATACCCGACTGGCCCACACAACCATGGTCCTCAACATGATGAAAGAACCATAGGTACAGGTTACCAAATGCCCGAATTTGGTGACCAATCCCATAACAGGGGGAAATCATCCGTGCCATGGTCATCTGAACCTGTTCTGAAGAGGCCATTACTGGAATTCGGGCTGTCAACAAGAACCATGGATATCATTACAGCATCGTGCAGAGAGTCCACAAGAAAGCAGTACCTCACCCACAAAAGGAAATGGGACGTCTTCTGTAGTCGGACCAAGACCACCTACAACTCTGCTACGATCACCAATGTGCTGGAATTCCTCGCAGGCCTTCATTATGATGACGTCCTCAGTTACAGTGCCATAAACAGTGCCAGGAGTGCACTGTCATCCTATCACAACATTGGAGTGGGATTCACCAGCTGGTATCTAAACTCATGAGGGGTATATTCAATTCCAACCCTCCCCGACCACGATATAATATTACCTGGGATATTGGGGTTGTGTTGTCCCTACTCAGGAGCTGGTTGCCTATGTTGGATTTACCACTGGACAAACTCACCTTCAAAGTGGTGATGTTAATGGCACTGACCACAGCACAACGGGTCCAGACCCTACATAAACTAAAACTGGGTAGAATGGTCTCGACCCCCAATAAAGTGACTTTCTGTATAGATGAGTTACTTAAACAACACAGGCCTGGATCTACAGGTCTGAAATTGGAATTCCTAGCATACCCCGTTGATGTACGACTCTGTATAGCCACCTATCTAAAACATTATATCAATGTCACACACATCAGGAAAATGGAGACGGGTCTGTTTATCATCTATAAAAACCCACAACATAGGGTGATGGTGCAGACTATCTCCAGGTGGCTCAGGGTCGTATTGGGTGCAGCAGGTATAGACACTAACATTTTAAAATCTCATTCTACCAGGGCTGCATCCACATCAGCGGCGAGGACCATGGGTCATGTCCTCGCAACAGCGGGCTGGGCCAGTGAAACTACATTTCAGCATTTTTATAACAAACCTGTGGCCGCTCCCGCAAAGTTTGCGGATTCAGTTTTAAGTGCTGTTCCCTAAACGTTTGTCCCCGAATTCAGGGTTTTTTTTGTTTGTATTAATAAATACGTTATTATTTTTCAGCTTGTTCAAGTCTGAAATACATTAACATACTTCCTCCATCAGTAGTTACGGCAGTGTGTGAGCATGGACGTGGTCCAGGGCATGGAATCAGAGCTTTGAAATCTTCACAAAGTCACTCACGTGACTCCGAAGTAAAATAGTAAGATTAAATGAGAACTTACCAGTTTGATCCTTATTTTATGAGGCGTTACGATGAGGGATTTCGTGCCCTCCGCTCCCAACCCTGTATCATAAGGTCAACTGGTATATTAGTGTCTCTTAATCTTACTATCTTCAGTCATTGTTGTTATCTGTGATTCCACACCGCTGCTTTGAAGAATGTCGCGCATGCGTGCTGGCGGGGACTTCACAAAATCCCTCATCGTAACTCCTCATAAAATAAGGATCAAACTTCAAACTGGTAAGTTCTCGTTTAATCTTACTATTTTATTCACCTAGTCCATTGTGACCATTATACAGTCCAGTTTTCTTCCTCGCTATCAATTTTACTGCCAATTTTGGTTTTATCTGCAATTATATTTTTTAAAACATGGCTATTACATTTTGCGCATACTGTATGTTTGTTGTAAACCATATAATGCACAGCTCATCATGTCTCAAGTGTACTACAACATAAACATTACTAAAAAGAACAAACTAGCCTGATAAAGAGGTAGAGTAAGGCAAATCAAATTCAACAGTTGATTTCAAAAGGCACCAGGCAAAAATTAAAGGAATTAAGCAATTCCAAACCACTAAAGGCTTTCTAATAAACTTGAGTGAGGAATGTGATCTGAAAACAGACATTTTCCAAAAAGGGAATGTGAGAATGTTTATATGGGCATTCTATCCACTACAAGGTGTTGGAAGGCAAATATACTTTTAGTCACTCAATTTAGGATATCGATGCGAAAGAGTGCAAGAAAATGGGAGAAAGCAAATAGGCAAGAAAGCAGGGGTGAGTATTTTCCCCTGATCCAGAGTGCAAACTCCACACAGACAGCACACAAGGTCAGGATCAAATCCGGTTTCTCCAACACCGTGAGACAGCAGCTCCATCAACTGTGGTTTTTACACAAGTTCTAAGATCAGTCAGACTAATAAGGAATTAGTCTTAGCTAATGCATTCAGCTCATGTATGATGCACATATTTTCTCTGGTATATTTAAAGCAACAAATGTGTTTTCATTGAAGATGTTAAAAGGTTAAAAGCAGGATGACAAAAAGTGAAAGAATAATTTTGTCCTGTCCAAAATGATGTTAGAATGCAAACACAATCTCTTCTTTCACCCTCCGACAGTTGCAGTGATCAATCTTCAGCTGGCTTCGGTTCTATCTCGCAGAACACCAAATTGTGCCAAAGCATACTCTGTTTTTTTCCAAGCTGCACAATGGCAGCATTCAGCAGCCCGCCACTGTTGCTTCAGCACTGCAGTGTCAAGTGATGTAGCAGACAATCTCGGACAAGCACATCAGTGCAAGGCAACAATCAAAACAAGTTACTTGTTCAAGAATGTTGATTCATTTCCAAAAATCATATTTGGGTTTGGCAAGCTCTTTATTGTAGTTAAGATTAAATGTTTCCATTAATTAAAAATTATATCACTCAAAACATGCAGCGAAATTGTTGAAATCATATTTGATTTAAATAATTGCCAACTTATTTTTCACTTAAATTACAGCAAATCTTTCTTGGTTTGTTCTTATCCTACACAATAGGGTACTCCATGGCCACCTGTGTAGATCATCTAGGCTGTTTGGACCTCAAATAACTGGCAGTCAGTCCACTGACAAGGAACTCTAAATAATAAGTCTGAGCGTTTGATATTGTTCTCAGAGAGAATTTGTATTGTGATAATCAAAATAATCAATATGGGTGACCACATAGTATGGAGAAACAAGCAACTACAGATGCAAGAGTCTTGAGGAATACACAAATAGCTGGAGTAGCTCAGATTCAAAAAGGGTCCCGACACAAAACATCATCTATCCATTCTCTCCACGGGTACTGCCTGATCCCCTGAGTTACTCCAGCATTTTGGTTTGACCACATAATATGCTGCATCAACAAGAACCGTGAGGCTGAAGCAAAGGCAGAAGTTAAAAATTTAGTTGTCATAAAATCCTACATCACATAGGTAGGCTTTTTGCACCATCATGTCTCTAATTCTTTGAAATAAATCAAATAAATATCCAAATTACTTTTAAACATTTCTATTAAATTTGCTGCAACCACTCCCTTTCAGCCATTGTACTTCAGCCGTTAACCACCTGATGTGTAAAAATAAAGTATCCTCAACTCATCTCTTGTTCAAGTGACAATTATTTTGTAGTTAATGACCCTCCTGCGAGAATTAGTTTCTTCTTATAAACTGTTCTCTGATAAAATTATTAAATATTCAAATATATATATTTTGGAATTCCATTAAAATCACAGATGAAAGCTATACTCAAAAAGGTAATGGTTAATATTGTAGATTTCTTGGAAATATTTGAGAAAATATTTAGCATTATTATGGGGCAGAGCCCCATGTAGGCCAAATTACATATGTGGCAGATGCTTTCAACGAATGACACTATTGACCTAGTTGGCTTTTACAATTATCTAGTAATTACATGGGCAATTCCTTTTTGTGTTTGCCACTAAATTATGAAATCTATCAAGTTTACTTTCACAATTCTCTGTCATGTGTTTTATATTCATGATTTCTGGGTTACTGAAGTAAAAAAACTGAGGCTTCCTGAACTAGAAGATTATGTGCTTGCCTTCAAAAGCAATTCAAATCAAATTGTCAAAGATAATGTGAAAGAACCAAAATGTTCAAGCAGATATTCTATAAAGTACAGATTCGTTTTCTGTGTGTGGGATATATCCTGCGCTGTCCTTTCAGCTATAATTCAACCACAGGAATTTCCATGTTAAAAATGTATGGCGTATTTAAGGAAAATCACTAGTTCAGGTGAAGGGGAAAATTGATGCATTATTTAACTCTTAACAGAAATTGTATTCTCTTGTATGTCTATTGATCAAGAACCAATGTATTGTTAGATGCCATCAGCTAGCCACGCATTAACAACTGTGTCCATAATAATTTTTTTGAAAAAGCCTTAGACCACAATCTGTCTAGCCTATATTTCCACTTCACTCTGTTCAGTGAAATGGTTCTGACTCTCTGCTAAAAATTCTTCCCATTAACGGTAATATGAATCTTAAGCTTCACAAGTATTTTTACTGTCTTGACTCTATGCTGGTTATTCTCATAACCACAATGGAATGAAAACCAGATGGATACAGTGGTGGGCAACACAGTCTAACAGATTAACTTTCAGACAGGGAATTCATTTTTTCATACCATATTTACAAATTTGACATGAGAGAAAAAACACTCTTAGATTTACACAAAATCTAATAATAGGAATTTGTGTTCAAAGATGCACACAATTTGCATTCATTACCTGATGAAAAGCAAATTTATCTCTGCAGATCTAGCCTCTAAAGCCTTTCTTTAGAAACCCGAATTTGTAAAATGTAATTCCAGAGGACCTAAAGAAATAGATGAGGAACGCATTTGCCTTATTTGTAGCAATACAGCTTTTCTTGGATATTTATGATCAAAGTTAGTTATGATTACTCTTCGTTATATATTTAAAACTTCAGAGATATGTTAGAGTAAGTGAGTTCAGATAGCACTGCAAAGGTTTGCGTGCACAATCTAGGCTGAGACTTCATCCCCCTCCTGCATTGTCAAGGGATGAATCAATGGCATAAGATGTCACACCAAGATCTCATTTGCTTTCCCAGGTGATAGTAAAAGATCCCATGGCACTGAAAGAAGTGGAGAAATTCTCCTTGTTTGCCAACACGATAATTCTCCTCCAGTACAATAGAACTTACCCTTCAAAATTGTCATTGCCTTCAAAGTTCTTTGTTATGCACTCATAAAATGCATTACAAATTCATTTTTTGTTTCAATTATATTTTGTACGGACAAGAAATGTTTGAAATGTTAAGCCCCTAAATGTGTTGATATTCCTTTTTGGTGAGTGCGTAGTTGACAATATATTTGTTTTACATGTTTTCTTTTTGTCATCTGAGGGCAATATTCAATTATATGATAAATACAACTTTTGACATAAATATATGTGAAGGTAAACACCACATTTCAATTTTTCTTATCATCTATTTGCATCCGAGAAAAAAGTAAAGCAGTTGAAGAAGGATCAACAAGGCGTATCATTCTGGGAGCGGACACTATGCTGTTCCTACTGCAGATACTCCAAGAAGGATGACGTTTTAGGACTTCTGAAATATGGAACAACAAAAATACTGGTGAAAAATCTTTCCAATATTTCCTTTGTTTTCTATATAATTGTGCTTGAATCTTTAAATTGTACTGCAGCATTAAAGTGTAATGTAAAGACCTGCACAACTTTAACCCTACCTCAGCAATGGTCATAACAGACCATCTCTCACACTGCCAAGGAATTGTTTAGTTTAGTTTAGAGATACAGCGTGGAAACAGGCCTTTCGGCACACCGAGTCCGCACCGACCAGCGATCCCCCCACATTAACACTATCCTACACAAAATAGGGACAATTTACACATACACCAAGCCAATTAACCTACATACCTGTACATCTTTGGAGTGTGGAAGGAAATTGAAGATATTGGAGAAAACCCACGCGGTCAGGGGGAGAACATACAATCTCCATACAGAGAGCCCCCCTAGTCGGTTTCAAACCCGCGTCTCCAGCGCTGCAAGCACTGTAACGCTGCCACTCTACCGCTGCGCCACCATGGCCGCCCAAGCTATTGTTTCTAATTGTATTTTGCACTAATATCTTTGTTTTGCAGTGTTTTTGTTTTCTTGTATAATTTATGTATATTTCTGTCTTGTGTGGCATATGTGTCTATGTGCCTGTAATGCTGCAGCCAGCAGGATTTTCATTGTACATGGGACTTGTTGTACTTGAGCATATATGAAAATAAACTCTACATAACTATATGCAATCCAGAAAGTTATATTCCATGATCAGCATGATTCCAGTATATATTAGTTATGAAAAAATAATCTGGTCAATCTAGCAGATTAATTGGTAATTGCTTTATTCTCAAAAACATTTGACCCATATGTTGCAGCAGCCCATGCAATAGATTCCTACAGAAACTAGCTTGCTACTTCCAAGAAATGTTATTCAGACTTAGTTCCAATATAAAGCAAAGGCAACATGCAAAAGTGTGAGATTGGCAGTAGAATTTATGTTTTAAGACATTTGAAATGGAAGATTATATTGTGACTTCAAATGTACCCAATATTTGTGGCGAGCTCTATAATATCTGAACAGAATAGAAATAATGTTTCAATTAAAGGTGTGGAACTTGTGCTGACTGAATATTCAGAGCACGTAATATAATATCAGCATAAAATATTGCTCTAGTTATATCCGAGCATTTTGAGAGTCAAACATATTTTGGGATATTTATCTTTAACAGAAGATCATACTGAAACGTCCTCTTCATGAAGGCAAACCAATATCAAATAAAGGAAATTAAAATCAAGGTAAGTGCTCAGAATAAGAAATAAACAGTCAAGAAATACCTCATGAACTAAATACGTCTTTTCGTTTGATTTGGATGAAAAGTATTCTTAATTGGACGAAAGATCTCATTCTGGCACAAGTTTTAAAATTAACTGATGACATCCACAATCTGAATGAATTGTGTGAATATGCCAGTGTAACAGTCTATGAGCCAGGTATAGCCATGAAACCATCTCTGACAAATGTCAGCAATAATATTAAATTGTGATAAGAATACGTGCTATTGAACCAACCAAACCATTGTTACCAATTTAAAACTAGAATTTGAATTAAATTAAATCTCTTTATTTTTTATAAATCTTTGGAAAGTAGGTGTTTTAAACAAAACGTTTTAATTTCCTGAAACATACTTGGAACCTGTTTTCTATTATTTCTTTAATTAAATGTTTCTGAACATATCTGGGATTTAGTCTGAATTTAGTCTGAAAGAATTATCTAACCACAACTGCAATCTAGGATATCCTTCAGAGTATTTATACATTAATAATGTTGTCAAGATAAATGCAGCAAATATTTTTTTTTAAATTACACACATAAAATATAGAGTTACATAGAGCAAAAACAAGCCAACTTATTTTTGCCACCAAAAGAGGAATAATTGTATCCGTTCAATGAATGTGGGATTTACTGGCATGGCCAGCTCTTCAATCAAGTATCATCACTCATAAATTCCCTTAGGAAGTGGTAAGGTGTCTTCTTGAACCATTGCAACACTTTTTGTGTTAAAGTTACCACCAAAATGCTCCAGGACTTTGACCTAACAAAGGGAAAGGATTGTGATCCAGCAATGCCTTGGGGTTGAGATGCTTGGCCTCCAACAAACACCATACACTCTTTCCCACTGGGCAGGACTCCAGCATATGAAATGTTTTACTTTTAATTCCCATTGATTTAAGTTTCATTTAGAATAGACAATAGACAATAGGTGCAGTAGGCCATTCGACCCTTCGAGCCAGCACCGCCATTCAATGTGATCATGGCTGATCATCCCCAATCAGTACCCCGTTCCTGCCTTCTCCCCATATCCCCCGACTACGCTATTTTTAAGAGCCCTATCCAGCTCTCTCTTGAAAGCATCTAGGGAACCTGCCTCCACCGCCCTCTGAGGCAGAGACTTCCACAGACTCACCACTCTCTGTGAGAAAAAGTGTAAATGGCTTACTCCTTATTCTTAAACTGTGGCCCCTGGTTCAGGACTCCCCCAATATCAGGAACATGTTTCCTGCCTCTAGCATGTCCAAGCCCTTAACAATCTTATATGTTTCAATGAGATTCCCTCTCATCCTTCTAAACTCCAGAGTGTACAAACCCAGCTGCTCCATTCTCTCAGAATATGACAGTCCCGCCATCCTGGGAATTAATCTTGTAAACCTACGCTGCACTCCCTCAATAGCAAGAATGTCCTTCCTCAAATTAGGGGACCAAAACTGCACACAATACTCCAGGTGTGGTCTCACTAGGGCTATGCACCACTGCAGAAGGACCTCTTTGCTCCTATATTCGATTCCTCTTGTTATAAAGGCCATCATGCCATTCGCTTTCTTCACTGCCTGCTGTACCTGCATGCTTACTTTCATAGACTGATGTACAAGGACCCCCAGATCCCGTTGTACTTCCCCTTTTCTCAACTTGACGCCATTTAGATAGTAATCTGCCTTCCTGTTTTTGCTGCAAAAGCGGATAAACTCACAATTTTCCGCATTAAACGTCATCTGCCATGCATCTGCCCATTCCCCCAACCTGTCCAAGTCACCCTGCATCCTCACAGCATTCTCCTCACAGTTCACACTGCCACCCAGCTTTGTGCCATCTGCAAATTTGCTAATGTTATTATGAATCCCTTCATCCAAATAGTTGATGTATATTGTAAATGACAATATAGGGCCAATGTTGTTGTTATATCTGCCATTGGGAAAGTGGCTAATTTGAAGCAAACCCATCATTTTCCCTCCCTATGACCATGAAAATTCTGAACAGAGGAAATGATGTCCTGGCAACATCCAGACTGAACATCAGGCAGCAGTTTGTAGGTGAAAATGATACCTCTGCTTAGATTGAAATTGTCCACTTTTGGAGGCTGGAACATACTTGGGCAACATTCCCTTTCATTGGTTCAGTACCAGTGTATTGGTACACTGAAACAGCTTGGTTCGATCGAGAGCACAAGTCCAGCACAACAGCCAGGGTGTCTAGTGACCCTGTAGTCTTTGCAGCATCAAGTGCTCTCATCTGTGCCATGATAACATTTGGAGTGAATCAAATTCCTTGATTAATGATTAATACAACCTGCAGTTTTTGTTACAGAGGTTTTTCAAATGCTTATATACAGCGCCTTACAGCCCTTTCAGAGGCAGAGACCCAGGTTCGATCCCAACTACGGGTGCTGTCTGTACGAAGTTTGTATGTTCTCCCCGTGGCCTGCATGGGTTTTCTGAGATTTTTGGTTTCCTTCCACACTCCAAAGATGTACAGGTTTGTAGGTTAATTGACTTTCTATAACTATAAATTGTCCCTGTGTGTAGGATAGTGTTAATGTGCGGAAATCTCTGGTCGGCGCGGACTCAGTGGGCCGAAGGGCCTGTTTCCGCGCTGTATGTCTAAGCTAAGCTAAATATACATGCTTCTTCTTAAGAATTATGGAACTAGTTTTCTCTCTTTTCACTTTTAATAACTGCAATTATTTAGCATTGCTTTTCGACTTGAGATACAGCACACAAACATGTCCTTCAGCCCACCTGTGCCGACCTGTGATCACCCAGTACACTAACATTATCCTACGCACTAGGGACAATTTAAAATGGTACTGATGCCAATTAACATACACACCTGTACGCCTTTGGAGTGAGGGAGGAAACCCGAGCACCTGGAGAAAACCCACGTGGACACAGGGAGAACGTACAAGATCCATACCTGTATTCAGGATCGAAATGGGTCTCTGGTGTTATAAGTCACCAACTCGACCGCTGCGCCACTGATGTGCGATGTTGATGCTCTTCATTACCGGTCGGCTCGAAGGACCGAATGGCCTACTCCTGCACCTATTGTCTATTACAATGTTGCTACTACATCGAGCAATTGTTGTGTATTTATCGACCTATGGAAAACATTTGACTTGCAAGAACAGAACTTGTTCATTACTGGGGACAGCCTATATTATCAAGAAGACCCCCCCATTAATTAATTCATATATGTTCACCACCAATCTTAACTGGATGCAGAAAGACTGTGGAGGTTGAATTTTACTGATTGGTTCTGGGATCGGTTAGGTCAAGTCTATCTCGATCAGTAAGGGTGTCAGGGGTTATTGGACGAAAGCAGGAGAATGAGGTTGAGAGGGAAAGATAGATCCGCCATGATTGAATGGTGGCGTAGACTTGATGGACCGAATAGCCTATTTCTGCTCCTAGAACGTATGAACTATAGAATCAATAAGCAAAAGATTTCTATTTGACAGTCAATAAGCATAACTAACACAGAGAACACATTATGCAAGAATAATATTCTATTAAGTAACAGAACAAACCAAAAACTACAATTAGAATGATCCCAAAAAAACATATTTGGAAGTGAGGAAATTACAATTGTGTTTAATTTTTAATTCACACAGGCAAATTGTCTCCACTAAGAAATAAATAGATAAATTGTCACCTTTGCACGCTGTTCCCTAACAGCTTTATTGTCCCAAGGTGATAACGGTAAGACCACTATCAGTTATGTACCTACTGAAGCAGCTGCAAGTAAATACTGCAGGTTACTATTTACTGTTCATTATATTATATGATTTAGAACCAAATATAAAACACTCCATTAAAGTTTTCACAATTGCAATCATATTGTCCACAAAATGAAGAGATGAATCTTCAAACAAGTACAACACTGATTTTCATCCAAGAAGGAATTCAAGAGTGTAGGAAGGAACTGCAGATGCTGGTTTAAACCAAAGATAGACACAAAATGCTGGAGTAACTCAGCAGGACAGGCAGTATCTCTGGAGAGAAGGAATGTGTGACGTTTCGGGTCGAGACCTTTCTTCAGACTGATGTCAGGAGAGAGGGAGATACATAGATAAAGAAGTGCAAGGTGTGAAAACAGGACAAAGGGAATGGAGATCAAGGAAAATAAAATAGATCATTGTTAGTTGGGAGACGGTAACAACAATGCAAACAGAGATAAACTGTAGTCGGAGACAGTAAGGGATTAATCTCTTGATGCTGAAGCATGTTTCTTTATATTACTTAATTAAAGCAACTGGCCTCATGTTTCATAAATTCCACGTGTCAGATATTACAATTAAGCAAATCAAAACATCTGATTTTTATTACGAAATGCTCCGAATTCAATTTCAAGAAGACTTTCAAAAAATATATATTAATCAAACTCTTAGCACAAATAATTACCCATTATTAGTCAAACTGCTTATGCATAAGTCAAGTCAGTAAAACAAATTAAAAAAAATACTCCATGCATCATCCAGCTAAGATCACTTCCATTTATTTGTGCACTCCCAACTAATGCTGAGCTATTACAAGGCACCTCTCTTTTTCAGCCCATGATTGTTTTGCAATGATTTATTATATAGAAATGTATGAGTTGAAAGCAAACATGGACAAAAGCTTTCAAATTAGTTATATTTTCACAAAAAAAAAATGCAGTGATGAATTAACTCTTAACCATTAAAGATTCATAGTCAAGTAGAGGTGAGAATACACTCGGACACTTTCATCCATTATATTATAATGCAATTGGAGTACATAATGCCTACAAGTAGTAGTATTTTACATTTTGCAAGTATAGAGGAACTGTTTTACATCTCAATGCTGAATAAGCATTCAACTAATATTGCAATGATACCAATTTTCTTTTGAAGATTCAATGTTAGATATAATTTACCCTTAAATGAAATTTCTATTAATGCGAGTGTGTTAATTTGTTGATACATTTCTATCCTGACTTGCTAAATCTTTTGACAATCGTACAGACATCACATTGCAAACAAGCTCAGAATTAATTAGAAAGAAGTGATGTTTCTTCTGCTGCTCACCATGTATGGAAACTATTTGCAGAAATCTTTCCACTCCCCAGAGCTCAACTGCTGGGATACGCAATGGAGGAAAACTAACAAGGGCTGATTCTACATGAAAGGGAAATTGCCACAGAGACCAAGCAACAACAGTTTTAAAGACAGCTCTGACATTAAAAAGTAGCCACATTTGTTTTACATAAATGTAGTTATACTTAAAAATCCTTCTCTTGCATTTTCATATATAATCCAAAAACTCAGAAGGTTCATTAAAATTACTGAGTGTCCTAAATTAATGAGGACATATTCAGAGGTTCTTCAGCATGCTTGCCTATATTATGATTAATAGATTTTTAGACTAAAATAAATTTGGCATTTCAGCAAATGATTAATGATCCAATGGTTAACTTTCCCTATTCTAACTTATTTTTCAATGCTCTAGTTCCAAAATGGGGCTGAGGCTGTGACACATTCAAATCTTGACACCACGCTACTCGGTTCAAACCTTAACACTAGATTGCTCAGTTTACATTTAAACTCTTCTACCTCTTCATGTTAATTCAACCTGGAGATTTTTACTTCCACCATTCTAGTTAATACGATACAGTCCTTCCCTTCCATCAGCTCATTCACGTGCCTTTCATCCTCAGAACACAAGCTCAATGCCTCCTTGCAGCCAAAGCCTCATGACAGACACCTAGCAGTGCCTTGGTCAAAGGTGAAGATTAAAAAACAAATCCACCTAAGTTTACCTGGAAAATATTTATATGCATATAGTTGTCAAATGCCACATTGTCAATTGTTATTATCCACAAAGTAGATTATCAGAAATGACAAGTCAAAAGCTAACCACTGTGACAGCCATGCAAAGTATCTGGGCAGAACAATGTAACAATTGCCAGTGTGAAAGTGATTGCATACCACAGAGGGTTAAATGTAGAAATGGATGATTGCTACCTCCCTATATCGGGCATATAGCTGATATACACTTTATCTATCATTACACGAATGCAAGAAAGTTAGCTGAAGTCACTTGGTTGCTATGCCATGTAATGCATTCAGTCAAATATATTTAGTAAAAGGCAAGACTTATAAAGAGTATATATGATTAAGTCGATACATACCTAATTATGACATTTACAAACAAGTTACTCTTAAATTCACTGCACCAGCAATAGTGAACATTTCACCAAAAATAGACACAAAATGTTGGAGTCACTCATCAAGACAGGCTGCATCCCTGGAGAGCAGTAATGGGTGACATTTTGGGTCGAGACCTCTATTCAGACGGAGAGTCAGGAGAGAGAGAGGGAGACGGAAGATATGAAAGGGTAAGGTGTGAAAGAGACAGATCAAAGCCAATGATGCTTAAGGAAATGTAGTATGGTTCATTGTTAGCTGAGGGGAATGGGATAACAAAGCACACAAACAGTAAAATTAATCAGGAGGAACATTTCACCAATTTTTTATGGATTTTAGCAGAGAGATATGTTGTGAGGTCAAGTAAAATTTACACATCATGATGTGTTGATGTACTAGTGACTTAGTTAAGCTGGAATGAAATGATAGAGCCAACAAAACAGAAATGTCCTTTATTTTAAACTGTTTGATTTGAATGATTTTAAAATTGTAATTGATTAAACATTTCTCCTGAATTTTAACCCTAAAAACACCTCCTCCTTTTGATAAACAAAAGATGTAAAGATTAGTAAAATTCAATAGATATCACTTGAACAGAAAATTAGCAAACAAGTGATGTTACGATGAAGAAATCCTGTCAGCACAATTTTTATAAATAAATCCTTTTGATTTACTGTGAGCAGCCACATATTTTGGGAAAAAATAACATTTTATGTTTAAAGTGAGAAGAAACTAATTAGACAAGCTAAATAATTTCTTCTTATCAGTGAAATTACACAGGGAAAATAATTTAAATTGGCTGTTAAAGTGGATCCGCTTTGAGTGCTGAAGATGTGGTCCCAATAGCATTCAGCCGTAATATACCAATAATTTACCAGCCAAAACATACATATTTCATTCTCTTCTGCTAACTATGGATAATTCCAGTTTGTAAAAATGCTCTATCTATCCGTTTCCTCAGAGGTCACCAGTATTAAAAAGGGAAAAGCCAAATGCAAGCCATTTGCTCAGTTTTATTGATCTGTTCAAAAGTCCACGTATTGTTGGAAACCTGTCGCTTGTAGTGAGTTAAACTTCAAAACATAAAAATCCAAACCTCAATGTGATGCTGAACTGGCATTACCTAAACACCATGTGTTATTATGTTCAGTTTTCTTACCAGCTAGAAAAACTGACTTAAATGCAGGTACACCGACAACAACATATTCCCTGTCAAAAAGGCTGCAGGCGTCAACAAATGAAAGATGCCAAATAAATAATGAAATGTATTACTTCAAAAGACAACACAAAGTGCTGGAGTGTCTAAACTTATTACCATGTTTTTTTAAACGTGTGATTCTCATACCCACCCCCACTCCCCCAAAATGTATGCAAAATGACTGTCTGATAGAAGGGAAGGTCCTGGGTTATAAGCATTTGATTCCTACAAAACAGTTACTTTCAACTATTCACGCTATTCAGTTAACACCTCAAGCAGATAAACATTTTGGTTTCACAGACTTTTTGTTTAAATTATTGTGTTAAAATGTAGTGTTTCTTTTTTTTAAAAAAGATTGTGTTTGCTTTTTTTTTCACAAATTACCAATGTCATACATATTTAAAATAAATCATTCTATCTCTTCCCATAATATTATTTATTGTTTCCGAAAGCATTTGATTTTATCCTACTTTTCAATTAAGCAAGACCTTTCATAAATAGCAGTCCCATCATTTTAAAACAGATTAAACATGATGTGTAAATACAGAACCCTCATTTCTTATGTGTAATGGTGACCTGTGCACGCTTTTAGTGTTTATGTAGCATTAAGCAATATTTTCAGCCTAATCCACGCTAACCGTGCAATTTCCGACACCTTTCTGCACTTCCGATGAGCCGAAATTTTCCCATGAAGAACTATAGTACTCTTATCCATGATTACTGTATTGGTAAAAGTATTCTCCACAAGCCTCACTTAATCACCATGCATGGTATGTTAACTATTTTTTTATGGTTATTCAAAAAAAATCAAATCAAGTTGGTACACAGCATGTTCAGCACCGTAGATGTAAATGTTCCTGAAGTATGACTAGTGAAGCTTTTAATTTACAAAATAAACTTTCCTTAAAAGGGCAAGCCACATACTGCAAAGTGATTATGGAATAAATATATTTTCACATGGACTTAAAACTTATATAAATCCAATAACAAAGTAGACACATCATCAAAAAATGTATCAGATTTAATTTGCTTTAAATGAAAGCTGTCTGTTACCACATCTCAGATCCATTTTGTTTGCCGGCTCACCTCGTCATTTCATCCCAAAAGGCTTCACGACTTTTCTAATTTATTAATTTAATTCCCAATGTTTTTGCTTATGCTCAATTGACCATTCATTAGAATATGAACATGTTTTTTTGTAATCTGATGCACTATTTAAAATGTACTTGAATAATTGTGGTTGTAAAGTGAAATATTAATAATCATGGCTTGTTTAATCCAACTTTTATGCAGAGCTTGTAAAGTGCATTTTGTGTTGTTATTTTGTCTGGTATCCAAATAACTTTTGAGGCAAGTTAGACATCTTACAACCAAATAAATATTCTACACCTTAAGATATACTAAAACTATTAATTTGAAATAATTTCAATATTTTGTTGCACCTTTCTTATGAGAAGAATTCTCTGGTTTGAGATCTGTGGTTGAATTGTGACAATTTAAACCTGAAGCACTGTAGTTGTGTAAATTCAAACTTTCCTCCAGCCATTGAATAAAAAACTTTGACCTTTAAGTTTGTTGGATTTTCAGAAATATAGAAAATAATATTTTAGTTCACTTGTTATAGCTGAGAGTTAAGCACACCTGTCCCAAGCATTCTTGCTCTGGGTTGGTCTCTCCATAGATAGAAAGCCACAATCCAGCCTGACTTAGTGAAGTTTATGAAAACAATATCTGAAACTCTCTTATCAGTGCAGGAAGGTTTGTAGGTAAATCAGCAAGGTGATCATTCCAAATTATATTCTGGTTCCATTTGACCCAAGTATGAAAACATTTAGCTAATGATATTAACGCATTTACTAACTAATTAATATTAATTTTATTTTTGCATTATGTTGAAGAGAACTGGGTCGCTGGAAAAAAATAACACCCGATAGCCACATCAAAAATATCTTATGTTCTTTCACTGGGCAATATGATGGACATTGGTGACTAAACTCCACAGCAGGTAATTGGTAAAACGTTTACTTGCTCAAGTAAAAACTGGAGATGGGTAAGGCAATGCATTATCTGTTAAGACATGCATTCCAGTCTATTTGGCTGCATCCATTAAGAATATATGAAAGCTGCATACAGGTACAGAAAAAATATATAGAATTACAGGAATTTCATGGAAGATTGGGATTCAATCCAATATTTTAAAGCTCTTTTTAACAGGTTTTAACAAACTCAGAAAGATATATCTGATGAAAATCAGACATGTGCATTTTAAGTGTTTATACAAAATGTTAATACTTTAACACCTTAATTTCCTTCATGCTCAGATTTGAGCCAATGAAGAGGGTCCGGAATGCTTGAAAGGAAGACCAGTTGATTTTATTTCAAATATCATGAAATAATATTAAATTGATCGCATGCCCTGTTATTTTAATCACTGTTGGTGATTTCCTTTATTTAGCCATTATATCTAAAAAACTCTAATTCACTAACTATCTAGAGTCGCAGAAATTCACCCATCCCGCTTAATCATTGTCGTGCATCGATACTAAACTAGTGCGGCCCGATTCCTTCCTCCACCACTGAGAACGGTGCGAGGTTTTGGTTAATTGAGGGGCACGTACCAGAGAGCGGAGCCGGACTGGCCGCTGCCGAGCCGTCTGGAGTCGGGGGAACAGGTCTTGGTCTTGGCTTGGGAGTTGGAGGCACAAATCGGATCGGACCAACAAACTCAACATATGTTCCAGGGAAATCCCCTTTGTCTTTGTTTCTTTCGTTCACTCCGTTTAGCCATCCTTTGGGATTTTTCTCATCCCCCTCCTGATAGTTGGTGGTCAGCAGCACCGACTTGTTAACGGTGAGCAGGTCACCCGGCAAGAGGTTGATGTCGTCCTCCCTCTCCTTCTTGTACTCAAACAGAGCTCGGTATTGGAAAGCCTCGGAGCACATTGTTGGTCTATTGAAGGAAATCAATGTTGTTGTGTTTTTTTTTTAAGACGGCAGTGTTTCCTGAGGACCAACACTGACTCTTCCCTGGACCTCAAGGTCAATGTCGAAGCCCTGTTAATTTCCCCAGTGTGAAATGCCCGCTGTTCTGCTTGCCGCAGTCTCCATCCTCTCTTCACTTACACCGGGTTGGCACCTAAGTTGGGTGAAGCTGTGAAACTTCACGAGATGTGCTGGCTGCCAGGCGTTTTGTTTTCTGCCTCCGTTAAGTGTTAAACATTCGGTTCACGTCCTTCTAATAATCCGACCGATCTGACCAGTGGCAGGATGAGGGAGGGAGTGAGGGAGGGAGTGAGGGAGAGGGAGAGAAAGAGGGAGAGAGAGTGCTTGTTAATGCGACCAAAAAAAAAATCAGTGAGCTGCCTCTAACCATAACATGCGCATTTATATAGAGGTGTCCGTACGGAAATGCATGAAACAGAATCACAGCGTTTGGGGATAGGTTAATCTTATAATTTAGCACAGAGCAAAATCAGACCACAGTAACCAGTCTCCTGTGCAGTTTTCAATCGTTCAGGCCAATAGGGACGAGATCCCAGCAATCTTCTATTTTAAAATAGCCCCTGAAGCTTTTGACATTGAACATGAAGAGAAAGTTAAGCCTTTAAAAAAAAAGCCAGATTTAAAAACAAACACGGGGCAATTCCCACAATTAGAAGAGAGGATTGTATTTTAATTTTAAATCTTAATAGAATTCGAGATACAGACACCAAGTTAAACTAAAACAATTCCAGACGTGCACATTTCTGTGATTAAAAAATGTATACCTCTCCAAATCCCAGGCGGTTCGTCGTTGAGATGCTAAGTGGGTCTTGAAGAGGGATTGAGAGCGAAGAGCTCGCCACTCGGTGGGCTGGAGTGAGGCGGGCGGGCGGGCTGTCTCCCCGTGTATTGTTGTGGGGTTTTTTTTTGTAGTTGTGCCCTGGCTGAGGTATCCGAAACTCCGCAGTCTGGACTGTTCATTGCAGTCACTTTCAGCCCGCCAGACTTGCTGCCTTTATAGCGTGACGCGTCTGACCACTCCTCCCCTGCCCTCTCCATCGTTGTCAGTGATGAATTGCCAGCGAAAGTCGGTCATTGCACTGCAGAATCTGTGCTGATGCCTTCGCGGGAAGGCGCGGATTCG
This sequence comes from Okamejei kenojei, assembly GCA_035221665.1. Classification (NCBI taxonomy): domain Eukaryota; kingdom Metazoa; phylum Chordata; class Chondrichthyes; order Rajiformes; family Rajidae; genus Okamejei; species Okamejei kenojei. The sequence continues at coordinate 49,922,206 of CM069140.1, read as the reverse complement.
GCTTCACTTAACTTAACTGGGTTGGTGTCGCTACATGTTGCACCGAGGCACGCCGAGCTGTGGAGCGAGGCTGCAGTGAAGGTCTGCTATCTTTAAAAGAAAGGACACCCCCTACCCACCCCCACTCCCCTCGCAGCAAGGCTACCATTGGAAATAGGCTGTCTATTTGGAATAGATGTGTGCATTAGAAAGCTGTTTCAAGAAAACAAATGAAAATCTGTTAATTTTCATTTTAACTGTTACCAGATCCGATTTGATGTACATACAGTACAAACCCGAAAGCCTGGAAATATTTAGCATGTTAAGCTGCATCCATGGGCGGAGAAATAGATGTTCTTCACGTTTCATGTCAAAGATCCATTGAAATTCTGACTGAGGGTCTTGGATCTGAAATGTTTCCCACCCCAAGGATGCAGTGTGGCTTGCCGAGTTTTCTCATTATTATTTTATATTTCCAGAATCTGCAGTATTTTATTTTATTTTCATTAACATTGCAAAAATGTGTTTTGTTTAGAGATATAGAATACAGATAGAGAATGGAAACAGGCCTCTCAGCCCACCAGGTCCACACCAATCGTTGATTAACTGTTCACACTTGTTTTATGTTATCCAACTTTCTCATCTACTCCATACACACAAGGGGACAATTTTACAGAGACCAACTCAGCTACAAATCCACATGTCTTTGGGATGTGGGAGGAAACTGGAGCCCTTGGAGAAAACCCACACAGTCACAGAGAGAGCATGAAAACTCCACACCTGCAGCACCCAAGGTCACTGTGAGGCAGCAATTCTACCAGCTGCAGTTATAGGATTAGTAGAATGGTAGTTTACTCTTTACAAGTCTAGAAATCCAGACGCCCGGATAAATGCTTTGGAAAGACTGATTCTCCTACACCAACAGAGGAATTTCAATTTAATTAATTATGCTTAAAAATAAAAAATGAAAAATAGTAATAGTCTATTTCAATAGTAATAGTCTATTTACTTAATAGTAATAGAAGCCAATTCACTGGATGGATTTAAAAGAGAGTTAGATAGAACTCTAGGGGCTAGTGGAATCAGGGGATATGGGGAGAAGGCAGGCATGGGTTACTGATTGTGGATGATCAGCCATGATCACAATGAATGGCAGTGCTGGCTCAAAGGACCAAATGGCCTCCTCCTGCACCTATTTTCTATGTTTTGCCAAACCGCTGGATTGTTGTGAAAACCCATCAGGTTCACTGGTGACTTCTAGGAAAGGAAGCGCCTGTGGGCAGGTGACTCAGCTCAGCCTTTGTTTGAACTCCCCCCCACCAACCTCATGGGATCTGATTCTCTCCATTTGAGTTTAAGAAACAACTGAATATACTGGATACAGTTATGGTCACCCTGCTACAGGAAGGATGCCATTAAGCTGGAAAGAGTGCAGAGAAGATTTATGAGGACGTTACCAGGATTTGAGGGGTTGAGCTATAGAGAGAGGTTGGGCAGGCTAGGACATTATTCCTTAGAGTGCAGGAGGCCGAGGGTTGATCTCATAAAGGTGTGTAAAGTCATGAGGGGAATAGATAGAGTGGATACACAGAGTCTTTAACCCAAAGTAAGGGAATAAAGAATCAGAGGACATAGGTTTAAGGCGAGAAGGGAAAGATTGTATGGGAACCTGGGAGGCAACTTCCTCACACAAAGGGTGGGGTGGAAGATTGCAACCTTTACATGGTCGGCCCTGTTTCGACTAATGCAATCAACCCGATGTGCACAATCAAATAAGATCAAATAGAACGAGTTGTCCTACAACTTTAGGCTGTGCACGCGATACACAAGAAGAAGACACAGAGGGTAGAGGATACGTGGAACAAGCTGCCAGAGGAGGTAGTTGAGGCAGGTACAATAACAACATCTAAAACATATTTTGACAGGTACATGGATAGGAAAGGTTTAGAGGGATATAGACCAAACATGGGCAGGTAGGACGAGTAGATGGGGCATCTTGATCTGCATGGACAAGTATGACTATGATACAGCAAAGATAATGAGACACTGCTTTGATTGTGGTGCTGAATTCACATTAGAAGGTTCAAATGAATCAGAAAAATGGTCCAAAGGAACTGAGTTTACCGAGGTGAATGTGTCGGGGGTGGTGGGGAGGGAGTTTGCTATGAATAAAGGGCAATGGTAGAAAATGACTGTAGGAATAAAATGCGCAATAATTAAAATCTGGGAGAAAAAGACCAGAAGATCTTTATAAATTGGCTAGCAATAATTATCTCATCTCTCTACAAGGGTTTAGGTAGATATGAAATGAACCTTAACATGGAATATTACATTATTGGAATAGGCCCTTTGACTCACAAAGTCTATGCCAACCATGTTGCCAATAAGCAAGTTTGGTATTACAACTGTGCATGCCCCGGGTCATTTGGGATAAACATTCTCACCAGCTGATCTACTGTGTGTATACAGACCTGTGTATCCATTTCAATGAGATTTATTTAAAAAAAATATCCATCAAAGATGTCAGCAGTAGGCCACAGTGTACTGCAGGCTGCACAAATCAACAATTGTATATATTTAAATTATTGACTCAATACAGCACCAGCCTTGAAAACGCAAGAATGCCTGGAACGAACCTGTCAATTATCAAATCTCTGGCATTAGCCTGAGTCACAGTCATTCAAATTCGATATTGATTAACACGAATTACAAGTTGTGTGGTCAACGAATTTGAGACAGTCCTTAAGGGGTTGTCCCACTGCGGCGACCTAATTGGCGAGTTTAGAAGAGTTTAGGAGAGTTCGAAAAAGTGTCATGTTGAAGACATCCTTCGACTATGTAGAAGACCTCCTTCGACCTCCATAGCTTCGACTAGCTTCGGAAGAATTGCAGATTAATGAACTGAACTAACTGGGACTGTGTAAGTAGTGTGTGAACAGCAGAACAAGAAAGGAAGCTATTGAGTTGACAGAATTCTAGATTCATTCCTTGGTAGAATAGTTAACAATTTATACACAGTTTATACAGCGCTGCGTTCGCTTTCATTTAATCCCAAATGACCTTTGACAAATCCCATGATTCCTTGCGTTTATCGAGATACCGAACTTGCTTATTTAAACTGCACATCTGCCTGCACATGGTCCCAATCTCTTAATTCCCACAATAATTGAGTTAGCACAGACGTACTGTATCAGCACATAATATCATTACATAATACAATGTAAGATTGACATGGCAATATTGGAGGGTACATTTTGCAATTAATGTGCTCTTAAGCAGATGCAGGTTAGTTTGGAAAGATGGAACAGGAACAATACTATTAAAAGATAACTAGACTAAGTGGGACCCGTTGGGTCCCTGTCACATGGGAGGCCTGGTCCCCCAACGCAACCCATCCCCCAATGCAATATTCCACCACTCACCCGTTCCCCCAATGCAACCCGTTCCCCCAACACAATATTCCACCACTCACCCTTAGCCCCTAACTGCGCAGGCTGGGGGTAATGTTGGGGGAGTGGGGTATGTCGGCGGGGGAGAGGGATGTGGGCGGGGGGGGGAGTTACGGGGGAAGAGTAGTGTGTGGGAGGGAGGGGGGAGTGAGCTCGGAGAAAAGACGGGGGAAGAACCATGGGGGAGAGGGGGGCATCACGGGAGAGAGGTGGAGGAGCCAGCGTGGGGACCAGAGGGGTAGTGGCTGGATTTGGCGGTGCGATGGGGACTCACAGCGAGCGCTGGTCACTGGTCGTTCTCCTCCATCGGGATCAGAGTCTCCGCTTTCCGTTTGATGACATCGACGACATCTCCGACTCCGGGCTGGGCTGGGTTTCTGACATTGCGCTGGGCAGGGTCTCTAATGCTGGGCTGGGCTGGGTCAGGTCTCCAACACTGGGCTGCTTGGGGCTGGGCTGCCTGGGGCTGGGCTGCTTGGGGCTGGGCTGCTTGGGGCTGGGCTGCTTGGGGCTGGGCTGCTTGGGGCTGGGCTGCTTGGGGCTGGGCTGCTTGGGGCTGGGCTGCTTGCAGCTGGACTGCTCTGGGTCGCTTCGGGTCCCTTCGAAAATTATGTCTGGTTGGAAACCTCCGCCTGTCATCCTCAGCTCCAGTAAAGATGTGATGGCGCGGGAAGGGGCAGACCGTCCTGGGGAGTGACAGGGGAAGAGACTAATCCGCACGGTGCTGACTGGCAGGAGAAGAGATCGATCTGCACTCACGTGGTTTTTAAGATTTTTAAACCTCGCTAACTTTTACAACATTCAACTGATCGGAGCAAAACTTCGTGCAATCGCAGCACAGGAGAACTGTGAGTGCACTGGTGAAAAATCATAGCGCTGTCGCAAACTGTGTTTGTGCAAATAGAAATTGCACCAAAGGATTAAAGTTGATTAGCATTATTTACCAACAGAATAACTGATAATAAGGACTGATTTGGCATTACTGGCAGTTACTGTACGATCCAGGCAAACAAGGTTTTTTATGCCCTTCACTCCCCTTTCCCTGACTGATTATTTTCTTTTTCGCAAAGAACCTTCATACTTTCAGACAATGAGTGGTAATATTGTGTCTTGGGATCAAGATGGCCTTGATGGATCATGCCTATAAGTTTGCAGGAAGGGCATTGTCTCATCTAAGCATGTATTATGTTGACTAGCATTAGCTGTCTGGTTTGGTCTGACTACCGATTTAAGGGAATAACTATCAATATGAAATGGAATATTTTCTCCAGGTTATTGCGTCCTTGTAAAAGCCTGCTTATCCATCAGTCTCTACTTAGCCCTGTGGTTCAAGTTTAATTTTTTAATCTTTACATTTTAACCTCGCCTTATTGTTACCACTCACTTTCTATGTCTCATCACCTTCTTCATTTTAACCAGCTCCATCCCCCCGTCACTTTAATTTCCCCATCTTGTACATCTTCCTACTTCCTCCCTTAATGACCATGTGGCACTACCCTGAATGCTATCTTTAAAATATATCTCCCTGTTTTCAGCAGAATCCATGCAATTTATTTTTCTAACCAAATATTTGGTCACCCCTTCCTCTTTTTATTTGTTTAGGCGTCCATTTTTATTTTGTGCATCTGTCAAACACATGTTTACATTTAAGGGGTGATGTAACTGGTTTTGTTACTGTCATGGTCCACATTACTGCAGTACTAAAATCCACAACATAGAAGAACATATTTTTGAAGTTTTATTTTTACTACTGAACATGTTATTGGTCTCCATGTAAACATCCTGTGTGCAATGATCTAGGCCTCTGTCAGATAATACTTATGGTCAAGGGCTTTTTAAGCTAATTAAAAACTAGAATATTTGGTGCAAGGTGGAAATGAGACACGATTTTACCCAAATGAGATGAGAAGTATTTTGAAGTGAGCACAGTAAATGGATTTGAGGGCCAACTGGATATAATTCATAGAAAGGTTGAGAGATATTGATCACTTCATAGAACTTATGATTAATTCAATTCTGAAATATTCTCATACTAAAGTCCTACTGTCTGATTCCTAATTCATTCAAACTTCATTTGGCTCCTTCCAGAACTGCATTTTGTTTTGTGAGTGAGAAAGTGATGGTCACACAATGCTTCCCATTTATTCTCATCCATATCATAGTTTCCTATTGGGCTCGCCTTCAATATCCTTGTATTCTCTTCCAACCCTACATTCCCACCACCCAGAACTCACTTTTCTTCCAACCCTGCTTTCTTATCCAATTCCTCTTACTTTACCCCATTATTTCCAACTGTGTCTTTATCCACCTGACTTACCTACTTAAGCCATTTTTCTAAGACCTCTTTTAAAACCCATCTTTCATTCAAGTACTTGGAATCTCCATATGACCCCCTTCTATGTTTTAGAGCACAGAACCTAGGATATAGAACACAGTGCCGTACATGAACAAGCCCTTCGGCCCACAATGTCTGTGCTAAACATGAAGCCAAGAACAAGTCTTATTTGCCTGAATATAATCCATATCCCTCCATTCACTGCATATTTAAATGCTTATCCAAAAATCTCTTAAATGCCACTCTTGAATCTACATTAACCACCACCATCGACAGTGTATTCCAGGCACTTACCACACGCTGAATAAAAAACTTGTCCTGCACATCTTTTTAAACTTTGCACCTCTCACCTTAATATTATGCCCACTTTTATTTGATTTTTCTATTTGGGAAAAAGATGCTGACTATCCATCCTATCTATGCCTCTTATAATCTATCAGGTAATCCATTTTGCTATCCATTATGCCTGATCATGTCTGTATGAATGAACAAAGGTTATTTTTCTACTTTAAAGGCTTTGTATAATGGACAGGTATTCAAATTGTCAAGATATGTGTAAATAAGCAATTCACAAACTCTTAAAGTGTGCAACATCTTTTAATGATAGCACACGGTATTACATACATCATCAAGCACTGGCTACATTCTTCTACTGAACTGTACCCAGGGAGGGGAGGGCGTTATGATTGATGTTAACTAGGCAGGGTTAATGGTACTGAGGTAACTATATTATTGATTGCATATATAAACCATCTACATCCTTCCCCTTAGAAAATCAAAACAGATTGTTGTCACAACAACAGAATTAAACAGCAGAATTAAACAAAATAGCCATAACGAACAGGTGGCTTACTAATCCAGCCCGAGCGCGTACGGATGTCTCCCCCTTCCCCCGAAAGAGCAGAAGAAACAGGAGGACGCGAGGCAGCTGGGGAACCAGGGAATGGCGGTGGGGTGGGAGAAACAGGAGAGTGAGAACCGCGACTAGCAATAGGTGACCCGCACAGAGGGGAACCGGGCACTCGATATGGGGATCGAGGCATGCAGGGAACACTGGCTGGGCCGGCAGCCGGCTGCTGGTATGAGAGTGGCGGGGCATAGGGCCCCGGGGGCTGCAGCTTCGGCTCATTAATCGCAAGCAGGTGTTGTCGGCTTCTTCGGTAGATGGTTCCCTTATAGTCGACCAGATACGAACGAGGTGAGTCGGCCACCCCAACCACGGTAGCCAGACGGGAGTGACCACCGACGGTCTGCATCCGAACAACCTGTCCAGGCAACAGAGGATTGAGTGGTCTGCACGACCGATCGTGGGAACGCCGCTGGCTGTCATGTTTCTCTTGAATGCACCTCTGCATGGAGGCAGGCTCCAGCACCCGAGGTTGCAGCTGGCGCTGGGCAATCGGGATTAGTTGTTCTGGACATCAGACGCTGAGCAGGTGGCCACATGGCCGGATCCCTGGAAACATTCCTGAGGTTCAGGAGATCCAAATACAAATCAGAGTTGGACAGTCTCGCCTGTTCCATCAGAAGCTTGGCACTGCGGACGGCCCGTTCAGCAAGGCCATTGCTCTGTGGGTAATCTGGGCTGCCGGTGAAATGCACGAAATTCCACTTGTCGGCAAAACTTTTGAATTCTCGGCTGGTAAACTGCCTGCCGTTGTCAGTCTGCAGCCTGACAGGGGACCCAAAAGTGGAGAAGTGTTTCCGCAGCTTTCGGATCACCATCTCCGACGTGAGGGATGTCAGTAAATCCACTTCGAAACAGTTTGAGTACGAGTCGACCAGGACAAGGTAGTGGTTACCACGCCACTCGAAGATGTCGGCAGCCAACGAGGACCAGGCCAAGACAGGGGCGGGCTGTTGCAGCAGGGGCTGTCGCTGCTGGTGTGGAGCAAGACTGTTGCACGTGGAGCAGGCAGAAACTCGGTCTCGGATATATTTGGCCATTCCTGGCCAGTAGAATTGGCACTGAGTGTGGGCGAGTGTTGCATCGACCCCAGGGTGTCCGCTATGGGCTGCGCAATAGTAAAAGTCAAACAGGGAGGACGGGACTACAACTTTATGTCCCTTGACGATGACGTCATTCTGGAGCACCAGTTTGTCGCGGACCAGGAAGAAAGGCTGTGTTTCAGACGGCGCAGTGGAGCGCTTTGTTGGCCACCCTGATTTAATCACAGAGGCAAGCCGCTGCAAAACTGGATCGGCAGCGGTGTGCTCGGCCAAAACCTGTAGCTGCTTGGTGGGAATAAAGTACGAGCAAGTCCTCTGTTTCGTAGGGGTGGCGAGCACAGGAAGTCCGCGGGGCATGCGATAGGATGTCCGCAATGTGCATCTCGGTGCCCTTCTTGTAGATGATGTCGAAATCAAAGCACTGGAGCTGCAGCATCATACGCTGCAGCCTGGCGGGGGCAGTGTGAATCGGCTTGTTCAGGATTGTCACCAGTGGCTGGTGGTCGGTTTTGACCGTAAAACTGCTGCCAAACAGGAAGTCTCCGAACTTGGAGCAGGCGAACACCACCGCGAGCAGCTCCTTCTCGATCTGAGCGTACCGCTGCTCGGTGTCCGTCATGGTGCGGGAGGCTTTAAGGGAGTCAGGATCAGCGCGATTAAGCACAAAAGGGCACAAATCAAAAAAACAAAATAAAACCCGATAGACAGGAGACGCAAGTATCTTCCAGCTTCGATACCATGTAAATAAGCAATTCACAAACTCTTAAAGTGTGCAACATCTTTTAATGATAGCACAGGGTATTACATACATCATTAAGCACTGGCTACATTCTTCTACTGAACTGTACCCAGGGAGGGGAAGGTGTTATGATTGATGTTAACTAGGCGGGGTTAACGGTACTGATGTAACTATATTATTGGTTGCATATATAAACCATCTACAATATGTTTCTAGTATAGTATTGGGTCCATTCCATTTAATAGTGTATTTCAGTGACGGAAACCAAGATCCAATTGTGGACAAAAATTAGTTTATATTGCTTTAAATCAAAGCATTAAATCACAATGAACAATGTGATCACCCAGGCCAATGAACAATCAATAGTGAAAAGACAAGAACAGAGTTGATTTCATTTTGGATCTAAACAGATATAAATGAAAAATTAGATGAACTAATGAAAAATTAGAAATAAAATTGAACCAAAGAGACTTGTAAATTCAGGTACATAGATCATTAAACTATCATACAAGTAGAATCGAAAAGAGCAATTGTGTTGAGACACAAGGAAATGCAAATGTTGGAGTCATGAGCAAAAAACAAAGTGCTGGAAAAACTCAGCAGGTCAGCAGCATCTGTGGAGAGAAATGGCCTGGTAACGTTTCAGAACGGGACCATACTTTATATCTCCACAGATTCTGCCTCACCTATTGAGTTCCTCCAGCATTTTGGTTTTTGCTCATGATTCCAGCATCTGCATTACCTGTGTCTCCATTTAACTGCTGCAATGCAAGATTGCCTCAAAGTATAACAACTTGTCATTTGCATGAGTACACGGAGGTACAGTAAACCATCACTTTAACAGACCACTTTATAAAGATTATTGTTGGCGGATCAGCTGACGCCACCCCAGCTCGCAAGATGCACCAGCGAGCCCTTCTTCACCTACCACACGGTCCGGTTGATGTGGCGGTTGTGTCCTTTTGCGTATTAACCATCTTCTGGTTCTTGTTTCAACTACATAAAATGATAATACCTCATCTCCAAGCAGAAGGAGAATAAGGATGACATCAGGAATTGGAGATCCATCTAGTGGCTAAATGTGGACTATAAGATCAGGTCCAAGACTCTGGTCAACTGGGTCAAATCTGTACTGGGACAGGAGATCCAACCTGTGCTGTACATGGCTGGAAAATCTCAGGAAGACTAGCACAGCTCAGGGATGCCATTGTCTATGTGCCGAACAGAGGGATGGACACCTGCCTGGTCAGCTTGGACCAGGAGAACACTTTCTTCGTCTGAAGGATATCACACATTTAAATGTGTAGGAAAGAACTGCAGATGCTGGTTTAAATCGAAGGTAGACTCAAAATGCAAAAGTAAATCAGCGGGACAAGCGGCTTCTCCGGAGAGAAGGAATGGGTGACGCTTCGAGTCAAGAACCTTCTTCCGCATTTTGTGTCTACCTTCACACAGGTAAATGATGGATTTACTCTCCAAAATAGGCTTTGGGGATGGAATCAGGAACTGTGTCCAGCTACAGATCTACATAAATATCTGTTGTGCAGTCCAAATCAATCGGTGGGAAATGGATAGTTTCCCCATCAGGTCTGGAGTCAGGCAGGGTTGGCCACTCACCCATTGTTTGTATGCTCTATAAGACCCTTTGCTGAATCCACCTGAAGGGATGAGAGCATAGGTGGGGTGACATTGCCTGGCAGTAGGGGCACTCCGATCAAAACTTCCCTGAACATGGACGATATCACTGTCGTTTCCTCCGATCCGCTGTTAGTCCGCAGATTAATCAGCATCTGCGACCAGATTGAATTGGCATCGAGAGCCAGAGTCAGCCACAGGAAGAGCGAGGCTATGCTCTTTGGCAACGGGTCTGACATATCTTCCATCCCCCTCACCCTCAGATCTGACTCCCTGAAGATTCTGTGGATCTGGCTTGGAAGGGCTGAGGTGTACAGCAAGGATTAACTGGAGTGGATAGCCATGACCAAGCAGAAATTGGGTCTGTGGAAGCAGCACTCTCTCACTCACTGTGATGTGGAAAATCAATCGCTGCTCTACTTGGTGCAGATGTAGCCTGTCCCCCATTCCTCTGCCTATGTGATCACCCAGGCCATCTTCCAGTTCACCTGGGGATCAAAGATGGAGTGGTTCTGATGGGTCACCATGCACATTTCCTCAGACAACAATGGGAAAAACATACCTAGTGTCACCATCATCCTGATGTCGCTCCACCCTTTTGTGTGGCTGTGTAAGGTTGTGCATAGAGTCAAGGCACATGGGCACTGTGTCATTACCTGCTGAGGTTCTACCTATCCCCACTATTGCAATGGATGGCCTAGTAACACATCCTTGCAATGCCGCAGTCAGCTGGGCACCGCAGGAGAAGGTCTCATTGGATCGTGTATCATGCTTTCCTAAGCAGACAACCCAGTATGTCTGGCAAGGGTATCGGAAGTCAAGAGATTGGGAAGTTTACATCAAAAAGAAATGGGTGATTTTAAGCTACATATAGGTTGGGCCAACCAAATTGGTAGCAGTGCTGAGGAGGAGTATTTCCTGGAAGGTATAGGGGATGTTTTTTTAAACCAACATGTGGAAGAACCAACTGGAAGACAGGCCATCTTTGACTGAGTATTGTGTAATGAGGAAGGATTAGTGATCTTGTTGTGCAAGGCTCCTTGGCCAACAGTGACCATAATATGGTGGAATTCTGCATTACGAAGGAGAGCGACACGGTTAATTCAGAGACTAGGGTCCTGAACTTAAAGAAAGGAGACATCGAAGGTATGAAACGGAAATTGGCTAGGATAGACTGGCAAATTATACTTAAAGGGTTGACGGTGGAGATGCAATGGCAAAAATTTAATGACGGTATGGATGAACTCCAAAATTTGTTCATCCCTGTCTGGTGAAAAAATAAAACGGGGATGGCGTTCAACCATGGCTAACGAGTGAAATCAAGGATAGTGTTAAATCCAAGGAAAAGGCATATAAGAGGCAACAAACCAGAGGACTGGGAGAAATTTAGAATTCAACAGAGGAGGAAAAAGGGGTTTATTAAGGGGGGGGGGGGGGGGAAGAGCATGAAAGAAAACTTGCGGGGAATATAAAAACTGATTCTGAAAGCTTCTTTGTATATGTAAAAAGGAAAAGATTAGTGAAGACAAATGTAGGTCCCTTACAATCAGAGACAGGTGAATTTATTAAGGGAAACAAAGAAATGGCAGAACAATTAAACACATACTTTGGTTCTGTCTTCATTAAGGAAGACACAAACAATCTCCCAGAAATATGAGGGAAGCGAGGACCTAGTGGGAGTGAGGAACCACGTCCAGGAGTGAAAAAGACTGCAAAAAGTTGTGACTACTGCCCAGTCCGTCACCGGCTTTGAACTCCACACCGTCAAAGGGATCTATCGTAGTCGCTGCCTCAAAAAGGCAGCCAAAATCATCAAGGACCCACACCATCCTGGCCACACACTTATCTCACCACTGCCATCAGGAAGAAGGTACAGGAGCTTAAAGACTGTAACGTCCAGGTTCAGGAACAGCTGCTTTCCTACAACCATCAGGCTATTAAATACAACGAATAAGCTATGAGCTCTGAACTGCAAAAGGCTATATTATTATTTGTTATTTATTGAACGTTTTCTTTTTTTCCCGTTATATACAATGTTTACATATACACATATTCTATTGTGCTACAGCAAGTAAGAATTTCCTTGTCCCTGACACTGAGACACTCTCTCTCTCTCTCTCTCTCTCTCTCTCTCTCTCTCTCTCTCTCTCTCTCTCTCTCTCTCTCTCTGGAATTATAGACCAGTTAGCCTTACATTGGCAATGAGTCGATTATTAAAGATGTTATAGCAGTGCATGTGGAAAGCAGTGACAGAATCGGTCAAAGTCAGCATGGAGTTATGAAGGGGGAATCACGCTTGACTAATCTTCTGGAATTTTTTGAGGATGTAACAAGTAGAATGGATAAGGGCGAGCCAGTGGATGTGGTGTGTCTGGACTTTCTAAAAACCTTTGACAAGGTCCCACACAAGAGATTAGTGTGCAAAATTAGAGCACATGGTATTGGGGATAGGGTATTGGCATGGATAGAGAACTGGTTGGCAGACAGGAAGCAAAGAGTAGGAATTAACGGGTCCTTTTCAGAATGGCAGGCAGTGGCAAGTGGGGTGTGCAAGGCTCGGTGCTGGGACCCGTTAATTACAATATATATTAATGATTTAGACGAGGGAATTAATGGGCCTGTCCCACTTATGCGATTTATTCGGCGACTTGCTGGCACCCGTCACAGTTGCAGCAGGTCGCCAAAAATTTTCAACATGTTAAAAATCCAGCAGCGACCAGAATATGGTACGACTCTTTGGGCGACAACTCACAACCATACAGGCTTCACCCCAAATGTCACCAGGGTGTCGCCTGTATGGTCATGAGTAGTATCCTCAGTCGCCCAAAGAGTCGTAGCGCATGATGCATGGTAGATGCAGTATAATGTGGATAAATGTGAGGTTATCCACTTTGGTGGCAAGAACAAGAACACAGATTATTATCTGAATTGTGTAAGATTAGGGAAAGGGGAGGTGCAACGAGACCTCGGTGTGCTTGTACATCAGTCACTGAAAGTAAGCATGCAGGTACAGCAGGCAATGAAGAAAGTTAATGGCATGTTGGCCTTCATTGTGAGAGGATTTGAGTTTAGGAGAGAGAGGGTCCTACTGCAGTTGTACGGTGCCCTAGTGAGATCACACCTGTAGTATTGTTTGCAATTTTGGTCTCCTAACTTGAGGAGGGACATTATAGCTATTGAGGGAGTGCAACGTAGGTTCACGAGGTTTATTCCCGGGATGGCGGGACTGACATATGATGAAAGAATGGGTCGACTGGGCTTATATTCGCTGGAATTTAGAAGGATGAAAGGGGATTCTTAGAGAAACATTGGACAGGCTAGATTGGACAGGCTAGATGCAGGAAAAATGTTCCTGATGTTGGGGGAGTCCAGAACCACCGGTCACAGTATAAGAATAAGGGGTTGGCCATTTTGGACTGAGTTGAGGAAAAACGTCTTCACCCAGACAGTTATGAATCTATGGAATTCTCTGCTACAGAAGGCAGTGGAGGCCAATTCACTGGATGTTTTCAAGAGAGAGTTAGATTTAGCTCTTCGGGCTAAAGGAATCAAGGGATATGGGGAAAAGCAGGAATAGGGTACTGATTTAAATGATCAGCCATGATCATATTGAATGGCGATGCTGGCTCGAATGGCCGAATGGCCTACTCCTGCACCTATTTTTCTATGTTTCTATGTTTTTCCTGTTTCAAAAAAGAAATGAAAATACGCACTTGTTACAGCAACAGATGCAGCAAATAATAAAGTGATGCTGTGGACCATGATAGCTTGGAGACTAAGTAAGTTAGTATTGTTGTAGACTAGAGAGCCTGTTCCACTTGGGCGTCATTTGCGTGTCATTTACACAACATCATTTATGCGTCACAACGCACGATGCGCACATGGCGTGTATTACGTGCGCATGGTGCGTGGTGAGGCGTGGTGGCGTAGGCAGTGACGCGGTAGCGCGTGGCGCCCCAGATTTTGGGATTCATAAATTCTTCGTGCGCCACCTGCGTGACGCGCAAATGACGCCCAAGTGGCACAGGCCCTTAAAGCACATAAACGTATGAGAGGAATAGACAGTGTCTGTGAGAGGCATTCAGTGTATTATTTGCACAACGGAAATATCAGAGACTAGCGGGCATAGCTTTAAGGTGAGAGGAGAAATGTTTAAAGGAGAATTACGAGGCATTTTTTTTTTTCAGAGATTGGCAGTTATCTGGATTAAGCTGCCAAAGGAAATGGTGGAAGCAGATATGATAACAATGTTTGAGATGCATTTAGACAGGGACATGAACAGGTAGTGAATGGAGAGATAGAGATAATTTGTGCAATTCAAATTAGCATCACAGTCAGCAAAGACATTGTGGGAAAGAGGGCCTGTTCCAGTACTGTACTATTCTATGTTCTAAAGTTAAGACATGGAAGTGCCAGCCCATGGCATTGAACATGGATCTCAGCATTCGGTTGAACATTACCTCAAAAAATGATGAATAGCTTGAATAAGTAATTGAAGGTAGACACAAAATGCTGGAGTAACTCAGCGGGACAGGCAGCATCTCGGAAGCGAAGGAATGGGTGACGTTTCAGGTCGAGACCCCTCTTCAGACCCGTTTCGGGTCAAGACCCTTCTTCAGACTCTTGAATAAGTAATTCTGGCTTGCTTCCAGCTTTTTAGCTCAAGATTTCAACATCTGCAGTCTCTTGTACGCATTTTATTGCTCCACATTTCCTCAGAATATGCTGACTTTGAATATGTGTGCAGGACGGAGTGCAGATCGAAGAAGGGTCTTGTCCTGAAACGTCACCCATTCCTTCTATGCAGAGGTGCTGCCTGACCCGCTGAGCTACTCCAGCATTTTGTGTCTACTTTGAAGATGTTCGCCTCCAGTTTGAAGACGTTTTTCAGACCCAAACCTTTGTGTTTTGATTTCCTGCTACAGATGCTGCCTGGCTTGCTGCATTCCTCCAGCAGTAGAAACAGGTGCTAGTTTACACAAAAGGTCACAAAGTGCTGGAGTAATTCAATGGGTCAGGTAGCGGACAAAATGTGTAGGACAGAACTGCAGATGCCAGTTTACTCCGATGATAGACCCAAAATGCTAGAGTAACACAGTGGGTCAGGCAGCATATCTGGAGAAAAGGAATAGGTGACGTTTTGGGTCGAGACCCTTCTTCAGACTGAGAGTCAGGGGAGAGAGAAACTAGAGGTATGAAAAGGTTCAAAGCAAATCAGAGCCGGCACAAGATGACTCAGGAAAGGTGAAGCCCACTGTGGTCGAGGTGATAACAAAGAGATACAAACAGTAAAACTAGCAAGATGACTACAGTGGGGGAGGATCGAAGAGAGAGGGAATGCAAGGGTTACTTGAAATTAGAAAAATCAATATTCATACCAATGGGTTGTTAGGTAGCATCTCTGGAGAACATGGATAGGTGACGTTTCACGTCCATTTCTCCAGCACATTTATGCTTCTTGTTCTTGCTTCTAGCGTTACCTGGTTGCTGGTCATGAGTCCTTTAGTTATTGCTTCCCATGCCCCTATTCTGCCTATGTCTTGTCGATTAATTGGAGCGGCATTAATATTTGATGGGGGGGTGAAGGTAACTTGCCCTCCATTTAATAATGAAGATGGACGCAATTTGCTTGAGTTATTCAGTGGGTCAGGCACCATCTCTGGAGAAAAGGAATAGGTGACATTTTGGGTCGAGACCCTTTTTCAGACCGAGTTACTCCAGCATTTTGTGTCTGCCCGTGTCTAGCAGAGACTGCTGCATCTCCTCCACCACATTCCACTGCTGCCCTCCCCATCGAGGCGTTGCACACCAGAAAATCAGGACAGATGGGTGCCAGCTTTAAGATGAAAATGTTGTTAACAATTAATTTTGGCAGGCCACCGAACCACTTACACCTCAAAGCAACTTAATAAAAAAGAAAAATAAATCTGGTATATTTGGTGCTCACCGAATGTATTGGGATCTGAAAGCCATCATATTTCTATGTGTGTGTCATGAGGTAGCACTCTCATTTTTGAGCCTGATGTTATTGCAGTCAGCTGCACTGCAGAGATGTAAGCACATAATCCAAGCTGACATTCTGTCAGTGCATAAGGACACAATACCATTGTTCAGACAAGATGTCCATCTGAGACCCTCATTCCCAGTTCTGTCAGAGTCTCCGACTTCAAACATCTTTTCATAGATGCTGAATCTGCTGAGAGTTTCCAGAATTTTCTGTTTATATTTAAGATTTACATTTTGTTAATTTTCAAGCTTTTCTGTTATCCTGGCAAACAATTATCCCTCAACTAACACCATTAAAAAGCCCGAAGAAGTGTCCCAACCTGAAACGTCACCCATCCTTTTTCTCCAGAGATGCAACCTGACCCATTGTTACTCCAGCACTGGTGTTGATCTTTGGTCACCTTATCATTTGGGTTGCAATATCCGGGGGGGGCATAGTGGCGCAGAGGTAGAGTTGCTTCCTTACAGCGCCAGAGACCCGGGTTTGATCCTGACTACAGGTGCTGTACTGTACGGAGATTGTACATTCTCCCTGCGACTGCGTGGGTTTTCTCCAGGTGCTCCGGTTTCCTCCCTTATGCCAAATATGTACAGGGTTTGTAGGTTAATTGGCAGTGTATAATTATAAAATTTACTGGGTAATCACTGGTCGGAGTGGACTCAGTTAGTCGACATGCCTGTTTCCATGCTGTATCTCCAAAGTCTAAAGTGTAGAGAGAAGGGTGGCCAGGTAAATCTAATTATAAAAAATCAGGGACTTTCTGCATATGGGCTATAAGACTTGATTTATGGGATAAAGTGATTGACTGGCATGGATAAAGTGAATCCTCAGTCTTTCACTTTATCCATTCTAAAACTAGGGGGCACATGCTTAAGGTGGGATGGGAGAGATTTAAGAAGGATCCCAATGGCAGAGGGAATCAGTATCTGGAATGAACTGCTAGAGCAATCTATAAGAAGATAGACACAAAATGGTGGAGTAATTAGCTATGGTCAAGTAACATCTCAGGAGAAAAAGGAATAGGTGATGTTTCGGATCGAGACCTTTCTTCAGACTGAGTCTGAGACTTGAGTAACTTTCAGTCTCAAGAAGGATCTTGACCCGAAATATCACCTATACCTTTTCTCCGGAGAGGCGGCCTGACCCGCTGAGTTACTCCGGCATTTTGTGCCTATCTTTGGTGTAAAGCAGTTTCTGCAGCTCCTTCCTACACATAGATCAAGCTATAGACAGATATATGGATAGGAAGGGTTTCAAGGGACATTGCTCAAATGCACGCAAATGAGACTAGCTCAATATGCCTACTTGGTCAGCATGAACAAGATAGGCTGAAGGACCTGCTTCTTTGGTCGACAGCTCTATGACCCAATGATTCCACGATCCAAACATCTCCACTCTGATTCGAAATAGCATTGCAAGAACTTAATTGTTCTGTTTCAGTACATGGTACAATAAAACACTCTTGACTCTTGTCTCTTGACAATATATGGAATCTTTACCATTGCTGTTGGTGAGACCTGAGTCTGTGCTTACATTCCTCACAACAGTGAGCAAACATCATGCACAGATTCACAACTCTCTGGGTGAAATTTTTTTCCTCATCTCAGTCCTAAATGGCCTACCCCTTATTCTTAAACTGGGATCCCTGGTTCTGGACTCCCCCAACATCGGGAACATTTTTCTTGCATATAGCCTGTTCAATCCCTTAAGAATTGTATAGGTTTCTATAAGATCCCCTCTCATCCTAAATTCCAGTGAATACAAGCCCAGTTGATCCATTCTTTCATTGTTAGTGGGCAATTAATGTTGCCAGCAGCAGCATGGCATTGTTGGCAACGCTACTGAATGAAGTAACATTAGCAATAATTGAGGACTCATGCAGACTGATTGATTAATTGAAAAGTACACCATGGAAACAGGTTCTTTGGTCCACCGAGTCCAGACCAACCATTGATCATCGATGGTGGCACAGTGACGTAACAATAGGGTTCAATCTTGACTATGGGTGCTGTCTGTATGCAGTTTGTACATTCTCCCTGTGACCATGTAGGTTTTCTCGAGGTGCTCCAGTTTCCTCCCACACTTCAAAGATGTACAGGTTTGTAGATTAATTGGCTTCAGTAAGTTGTAGAATTGTCCCTAGTGTGTGTAGGATAGTGTAGGTGATTGCTCGTCCGCACTGCATCTCTAAAGTTTAAAATCTGTTTACACTAGTTCTATGGTATCCCACTTTCACAACCACTCTCTACATACTAGGAGCAATTTTACAGAGGTCAACCATCCTACAAACCTGCACACTTTTGGGATATGGGAGGAAACCAGAGCTCTCGGAGAAAACCTATGTAATCTCAGGGAGAATGTGCAAACTCCACACAGACGGAACCCCAGGTCAGGATCGAAACTGGATCTCTGGCACTGTGAGGCAGCAATTCTACCAGCCTTGCATCAGAAGTGGTGTTTTTTCATAATCCAACAGCACAGCATGGTACCATGGTGAGTTCGATCCCACAAGCAGAGACAATAACTAGTGACTGAAATGCCTTTGAAATATGAGAATCTCAGTTGTGCTTTGACACTGCCAAGATGCCAAACATCAGAAGCACTGACCATGCTTCAGGCCCGGCTGGTTGAGGAATATCTGTCATTCAGAATTCTGAGATGAATCACATTTGTGCTAAGAGAGATGTGCTTGAAGCACATCATTGCACACCTCTAGTGATGTGCATATTTTGCAGATGTTTAGTTAGAGCACCTGAACCTGACTGTCTGCAGGAGGAGAGATTTGGCTGCAACTTCACGTGAGACTATAATGCTGCTGTCTGCATTGCTTGATCAAATGACATGATGACCATTTGCAGCTGTTGCCAAAGTATTCCATTGAATCAATAGGTTATTATTGTGCCCTTCTGAACTCATTGTGCAGTAACTATGTATTGTTCTGATTTTAAATATCCATTGATGTACTTGAGTGTGAGTGAGCTGAAGTGGGATATTTAATGAGTACTGGTATTATATGGAAATTGGAATATCCACTTGTCACAATGATAAACAACCTTTGATGAAAATAATTCAAGAGGTAGCAACTATTCAGTGCAAAATGTGGAGGCAAGATATTGAGAATGAGGAATAACGTTAGTATTTGTTTGGAGTCTTATTGTGGTGGCAACATTGGCATATTTACAGCCATTGTTCTCAATAACTCATTGTTACAAGTGGGAGGAGGATGCTGTGGTATTGGGTTTGGGTTAGGATGTGGTCACTCTATAGCTGCTGCACCCGCTGAGTTTCTCCAGCACTTTTGTCTACCTCTATGTTACAAGTGTTGGCTAAGGCCCAGAGATGCATTGCTTCTGTCCACTGTTTATGCAAGGGAATACCTGCATCCATTTTAAGCAAAGTAACTTACTTTCAAACCATTACCATTACCACTACCAATCAGGCTCCAGTGATAGGCTAGCAATTGCTGATTGAATTATCTGAGATTGGTGTGCAGAAAATCTACAGGCGTACTGGGTTCTGGCAGCATCTGGGATCAAACACTGGCTGTTATCCAGAAAGATGTTTAGACGTTTAGACGTTAGACTTTAGAGATACAGTGTGGTACCAGGCACTTCAGCCCACCATGTCCGCTCCAACCAGCAAACACACCATACCACCATGAACCTACAAACCTGTACATCTTTGGAGGGTGGGAGGAAACCAGAGCACTCAGAGAAAACCCATGCAGTCACAGGGAGAATGTACAAACTTGGTACAGACGGCACACATAGTTAGGATTGAGCCTCTGTCTATGGCAAGGCAGCAGCTCTACTGCTACACCATTGTGTTCTCTTCTGGAAAATTATGCATGAGGCTCCTGTCATGAAGACTCTGAATCAAATGGATCTATATCCTCAGTTTCTTCTTCTTCATCCACCTCCTCTTGAAGGACCTGGTGTTGATTTTTGCCCTCACTTGCCTGCTGGTCTATCCCCTGCTCCCGGGCAAACCATGGTCGAGATCATCTAATGGCCAGATTCTGCAGATGCAACACTTTGACAAAGTAAGACCATACAGCGGCACGGTGGTGCAGCAGTAGTTGCTGCCTTACAGCGCCGGAGACCTGGGTTCGATCCTGACTACAGGCGCTGTCTCTAAGGAGTTTGTACTTTCTCCCCGTGACCTGGATGGGTTTTTTCCGAGATCTTCGGTTTGCTGCCACATTCCAAAGACGTACAGGTTTGTAGGTTAATTGGCTTGGTAGAAGTGTAAATGAAACCCTAGTGATTGCAACATTAATGTGCAGGGATTGCTGGTCGATGCGGACTCGTTGGGCCAAAGGACTTGTTTCCACGCTGTATCTCGTCTTCTTATTGAGTCCACATCACAAGATTAGAAATTGTTCAGCCAGAGCTGAACACACTTCTCTGCATCTGCATAAAATGGCATCTTGCGCTTCTTGTGCTCCTTGTGTGTGATTGTGGAAAAATTGGTGGAAACAGTGCCGCGACGTGAACGCTCTTTCCTTGACCCCGGTGTATCTCTAAACTAAACTAAAAAGACAGCTTGGCTGTTGAAAACTGTGCAGTGGTGCTAGGATGGTGCAGACAGTAAAATCACAGTAATCCCATTGCCTGGACAACTAAGCTCAGATGCCACTGCCATTGTAGAGCTGTCTGTAAGCTGTGTTGGGGCAGCCATTTTGGCAGGATGTAGCCTTCTCCCCCAAGATCCTTTATATGGTGCATCATGGATATGGAAAGATAGAGGCAGCTGCGATGAACTTAGAAGAAATTTATCATGTGAACTGACAATATACTTGAAATTGACTGAATGAACGATCCACTAATTGTCTGATAGCAACTGCACATTGACGTATTTTAGGAGGGTACACAGCATTCCCCTCACCAACATCTGTTATCTGGTCACCGTCTTTGCTCTTCATTGTCTGTTCCCCTTACAACACCAAAAAGCAGAGAATTGGGTAAATTGGTTAATAATTGTGGATAACACATTTAGCCACATTATATTAGGTCTAGTACTACTGGAATTAATTTCCACAATATCTTGCAACTCTCTCATGGCCATGATGAATGGCCTCTCACAGTCAGAGGATTAGCTAAATCTCCAACACATGAGAAAACAAGTACCGTTTTATTGGAAATCATACAAAACCACTCAATTGGCAAACAACCTTCTCGTTGTGGTTTGAAGAATGAATGTGTATGTTTCCTGCACTGAGCTGATTGAAATGCAGTTTGACTGTTGCAATGGAATTTTAGTCTAAATTGTATTTCTCTACTTTTCACAACGTTTAAAAAGTTGTATCTTCGCTAAAACTCTTTAAATTATTATCACGTTTATAATGTCCTGATATTAACCACAAAGGTTTATTGTTCTGAGATGGGCATCAATTAGAATAGTGAATGGGGAGATTCTGAACAATATGACGTATAGGAACCCGCAGGCTTAAATAACATAAGATGACACTGTGAACATCAGCTAGGCAGTCAAATTACCAAAGTACACAAAGCTACGAAAGGACTCAAAGACATGAAGCCATAAACAAAATGCTGGAGGAACTCAGCAGGTCAGGCAACATCTGTGGAGGGAAATGGACAGACGATTTCACTCTTCACACTGATGAGGCAAAGGAGAGGGCAGGTAGCTGGTGGAAAAAGGTGAGGGGAAGGGGTGGGGCAAGAGCTGGCAAGTGATAAGTGGATCTTGGAAGGGTTGATTAGCAGATCAAGGAGGTAATAAATGGAGATGGAAATGGGTGGAATCTGCCAAGAAAGAAAGGTGGGGAGCTTAATTGCCTGTTATTTTTCCAGTGCCTTGAGGTGCCTGTTGTGGATAGTCGAAGTTGAAGTCTCAGAAGTGTCAAGGAATACAGATATCATGGCTGCCTGCTAGGCCATGAGTTTTGTACCAGGTCTAAGTTAATCTGAAGTAATCTCCATATATAATTTTCCTCAGCTCTGCAGTGCTGTGCAGCAAAGGTGACTGCCATGACTACAAAGAGATTCATGTTTTTCAGTCTTGGTTTGAACTTTTATGGCTATGGAGCAGTGTGGTGCAGATCGTGGAGGATCCTGGTCTTGCAGATAGGCATAGAGTCACAGAGTTTAAAAGAGATATAGCACATAAAGAGGCCCTTTGGCCCATCCAACCCACAACAACTGTCTATCACCCATTTAACACTAATGCTACATTAATCCCAGTTTTTTATACTCTATACATTCGCTTAAATACCACCCCAGGTTCTACCAGTAACCAACATATAGAAGAGAAAATTTATAATGGCCAATTAATCTACCAACCCGCACATGCTTGGGATGTGGGAGAAAAATAGAGCAGCCAGAGGAAACCCACGGTCACAGAGGAATGTGTCGACTCCGTGTAGACACCACCCAAGGGCATAATTGAACCAAGATGTCTTGCCTTTCGAGCATGGCTAGCTGTACCACTGTGCTGCGCTAGATGTTGAGCTGAAGTCCCATCCTCTCCTGCGTGTGTATGTAAGTGAGTCACAAAGAGTCTACAGGGCGTCACTGTGGTGCAGCAGTAGAACATGTCCAATTGTTCGATGAGCTCAGTCAACTTCTTGATACAGCCCATTGAGACAATTATGTAGTTCCACTCATAGTCAAAAGTCATATGGCAACATAGGGCGGCACGGTGGTGCAGTGGTAGAGTTGTTGTCTTGCAGCGCTTGTAGCACCGGAGACCCGGGTTCGATCCTGACTACAGGTGCTTTCTGTACAGAGTTTGTACGATCCCCCCGTGAACTTTGTGCGTTTTCTCCAAGATATTCGGTTTCCACCCACACCCACAAAGACGAACAGGTTTGTAGGTTAATTGGCTTGGTATAAGTGTAAATTGTCCCTGGTGTGTGTAGGGTAATGTTAACATGTGGGGATTGCTGGTCGGTGCGGACTCGGTGGGCCGAAGGGCCTGTTTCTGTGCTGTATCTCCAAACTAAACTAAACTAAAAGACTTGGAACTCAGCCCCTGAGCATATGCAAATGCAAGGAGCATTTGCATACAATGGCTTGGCTATGGAGGTTCAGGTGACCTTGGCTCTGGAGGAGTTGTCACTGTAGGCTGAACAGTTTCCCATTAGTTCTGAAAGATTAGCTCCACTCCTGTAGAATGTCTGTTGGTTACGTAGTATTCAGTACCAAGCCTGCTCTGGATGAGTAGAATGCTAATGCTGTAAAAAGAGTGTGAACAGCTTAAAATGCATTTATGCAACACAGGACAGTATGTTCCACCAAATATCCTGAGACCACATTAATCATTTTTAACTGCCACTGTACAATGCTATGGCACATACCACTAGACTCAGGAACAGCTTCTTATCAGGCTTGTGAACTGTTCTTCTATAATTGAGTGTACTGTCCGAGTAATCTCTACCCCATTGCGGACTTTGGGATTTTGTCTCTGAAATTGATGTGCTACAATGCGCACACTGTATCTTTACTTTTACTCTACCTATTGTACTTGAGTTTGGCTTGATTGCACATAATGCTGTCCGATTTGATTGGATAGCTTGAAAAACAAAGCTTGTCACTGTACTTCAGCACACGGGACAATACCAAACATAAACCTATCTATAAAGGTTTCTGGAGCCTAACGTTTACATCATGTGCCAGTAGAAATTACTGAGCCCTGGATGAACAGCAAAGACTCAGGAGCTGGTAATCAGTGCACAAGTCATGTGTCAAAGTCATAATGACAACTACAAGCATATGTTTTTGTTTAGAAATATTGCCTGGAAACAGGCCTTTCGGCCCACTGAGTCCACGCTGTCCATTGATCACCCATTCAAACTGGTCCAATGTTATCCCACTTTCTCATCCACTCGCAACACATTAGGAGCAATTTTACAATTAACCTATAAACCTGCAGTTCTTTGTGATGTGGGAAGAAATTGGAGCACCCAGAGTGAACATGCAAACTTCACACAGACAACACCCGAGGTCAGGGTCAGCATGGAAAAATGCCCCTCAGTCCAAATGGCCCACACCGGCTAGCACATCCCATCTACACTAGTCCCACTTGCCTGTGTTTGACCCATAGTCCTTTAAACCTATCCTATCCATATACCTGTCCAAATGTTTCTTAAACGTTGCGATATTACCTGCCTCCTCTACCTCCTCAGCAGCAGAATCCATACACCCACCATCCTTTGTGTGAAAAAGTTACCCCTCAGGTTCCTATTAAATCTTTCCTCCCTCAACTTAAACCTATGTCCTCTGGTTCTTGATTCCCCTAGTCTGGGCAAGAGATTCTGTGTGACTACCCGATTTATTCCTCTCATGATTTTGTATACTGTACAAATAATGTGCAAGTCTCTGTAATTATATTTCCACTATACACTAATCCATGTACATTAGTCAAGGATAAATTTCTGATTTAACTCCTAACAGCGGGTGGTGCCATACATGGCAACCTCGCCGACAGCCTGTTCTTCTTTTTTTGTGGAGCTGGCGGTCCCTTTGTTAGGGATCCTCTTCAGAAGCTCCAACCACAGGAGCTTCGACCACCCCGATCGCGGGAGCCTTGATCGCCCCGATCGCCCCGATGCGGGGCTTCGATCGTGGGCTGCGGCAGCTGCGATCACCCCGACTGCAGATGTTTAGATTGTCCCGATCGCGGGGAGAAAAGGAGTAAATAAGGTACAGGAATTTGCCTTCCATCACAGTGGGGAATGTGAGGTCGCCGAAAAAACAAGATGGACGTGCTGCCTGCACTGGTGAGAACTCAGAAGGAGTGCCGTGAGTGCAGTGATCTCAGTGTTTGCGGGGACATCGCTCCATGAGGACATCCCGGAGTCTAGTGCGAGTGTGGACGGCTTTCTGACTGTTCGGGCGGACAGGGACTACAGAGAGAGTGACAACGGTCGGTACAACTCTGGTCACATCACGGTGAAGGAGCGTGTGTGTGGCCTCGACATTGAACTAATGGCTGTGGGTCTCCGCTTATGCTGTGTGCCCTGGGGATTCTCACACAGCGATGTAATGGCTGTTTAAGTCTATGTTTAATCTTTACTTAGTTATGTACCTTTTTGCTTGTATGACTGTATGGCAAATCAATTTTTATTTTTTTTAAATATATTTATTTAATAGAGGTAAATACATCAGTGTACATCACATATATATTGTTACAATCATCGTACCCCATAATGTTATGGCTTTTAAAGAAAAATAATAGAAACAGAGAGAGTGAAGTATGTGAAAGTGAAAGAGCGTGCCAAAGGGAAGGAAAGAAAACCCTTGGTCAAAGAGTTAGAGAAAGGGGATTAAGAGATAGACCCTAGAAAAGAAAAAGAAAAGAGAGAGAGAAAAAAAAAAAGAAAAGTAAGTTACTATATTATATACATCACCCAAAAGGCATTTACCAACTCGATAGTTTTTCTTCCCCCTTTACTAAGGCCCAAGGTACTCTTGCACCCTATCTTTGTAGCAATTCTATAAATGCAGACCACATCTGATGGAAACTATCTGATTTTCCTGCCAGGCGGAGTCTCATATCTTCCAGATGTAGTGTTTCAAACATAGTTGAAATCCACATATTTACTGTTGGTATAGGGGCATTTTCACAGATTTTTAAGATTAGCTTTTTTCGTATTATTAAGCCGTAATCAAATAGATTCTTTTGAAACACATTTAATTCCGAGCTAACTTCTGTTATTCTGAAAATAATCCATTCTGGCTTTGGTGTCATTTTTATTTTAAACAGTTTTGTGAAGATTTCAAAGATTTCAATCCAAAACCTTTGAATTTTTGTACAAAAGATGAATGAGTGCGCTATAGTTGCTTCTTGAGACTGGCATTTATCACAAATTGGGGAAAAATGTATTTAATTTAGTTTTTGAGTAGTATAATCTGTGTAGGATTTTAAATTGTATTAAAGTGTGTCTTACGTTAATTGGGCATTTATGCACATTTAAAAAGTATTCTTTCCACCTTTCATTGGAAATTTTTATGCTTAATTCATTTTAAATGTTTTGAAATACCTTCAGTTTTTGGTATTACTGCAATTAGTATAATATTATATATATATGAGATTAAGTTTTGCTGATTCAGCCTTTGTATTCATTGCTTCATCCAGTAAGTCTGATGGCATATTGTGAAATTCTTGTGCATATTTTTTCAGATAATCCCATATTTGGAAATATTTAAAATACCGATTGTTACCCAAATTGTATTTTAGTTGTAATGGTTTAAATGATAGTAGTGTTCCCATTTCATACAAATCTCCCAAAGTTTTAATTCCTGCTCTTTCTCATTGTATGGATGCTTTATCTATAATTGTGGGTTTAAACAGAGGGTTTTTAGCGATAGGAGATAGAATAGATAAATTTCTTAATTTTAAGTTATATTTTATTCGTTTCCAAATTCTGATTGAACTATATATAATTGAATTTTTGTTGTAATTTGTATTATTCAATGTCATTGGTGAGAGAAGGATTGTGCTAATATTAAAAGGGGTGCAGTCCTCTTTCTCCATATTGATCCACTCTGGTTACTGGGGAGAGTTATCCAATAATTGAATCATATTTCTGATATTTACAGACCAATAGTAACACATGAAATTAGGGAGTGCTAATCCCCCTACTACTTTGGGTTTATTCAGGTGTGGTCTTTGTATTCTGTGGGATTTATAATCCCAAATAAAATTTGTAATATCCGAGTCCAATTTAAAAAAAAAAAACTTTTTGGGTAGGTATATTAGGATTGATTGGAACAGGTATAGAATTTGTGGTAAAAAAATCATTTTTATGGCATTTATTCGGCCTATTAAGGACATCGGAAGCGTTTTCCAAAATTTAATTGAATTATGTAGTTTCTTAAGTACAGGGTTATAGTTTGCATTAAACATGTCTTGATATCGTTTGGTGATTTCAATACCCAAATATTTTTCCATAGCTATTTTAAAAGGAAACTGTACGAGGTGTAGGATCTTTCGGTTTTATTGACAATATTTCATTTTTATTCCAGTTTATTCTGTAACCTGAAAATGAACCGAAATCCTTGATTAAGTGTAAAATATTGGGTATAGTGATATGAGGTTTTGTGATGTACAAAAGTACATCATTAGCGTATAATGATATTTTATCGTTTGAATATTTTATATTATATCCGTGGATATTCAGATGAGTTCTAATTATTTCCGCTAGTGGTTCAATCATAAGGGCAAATAACAATGGAGACAATGAACCGCCTTGTCTATTACCCCTTGACAGTTGTAATTTAGTGGATAAGATATTATTAGTTAATATTCTGGCCGTTGGCTTATTTTATATTAATTTAATCCATAGAATGAAGTTCTCTCCCAGTTTAAATGTTTGCAATACCTTAACCATATACTTGCATTCAACCTGATCGAATGCTTTCTCTGCATCCAACGAAATAATTGCTAGTTTGGTGTGAGTGCATTTTGTTGAGCAGACGTCTCAAATTATTAAATGATTGGCTCTTAGGGATAAACCCCGTTTGATCCGGGTGTATTAATTTACTGGCGTACTTACTTAATCTTCTAGCTAATATTTTCGCTAATATTTTTTGATCTGTGTTTAACAATGCAATAGCTCTATATGATCTGGGTTCTTCCACATCTTTGTCTTTCTTAAGTATTAATGTAATCGTAGATTCTGCTAGTGTATCAGGTAATATTTGTTCTCTAAAGGCATGTGTATACATTTTCTGTAGGCGTGGAGTGAAATGTCATAAAAACCTTTATAGAATTCATTACTGAATCCGTCGGAACCTGGTGTTTTTCCATTTTTTAATGAGATTATTATTTCTTCTATTTCCTTATTTGAGATTTGTGCTCCCAATTCCTCTTGTACCTGCAATTCTAGTTTGGGAAGATTGCAATTATCCAAGAACTCAGTAACTTTGTTGGTGTCCGTTGTCATTTTGGATGTATACAAATTCTCATAAAATTGCACAAATCTTTTAATAATTTCATTCGGTAATGTTAATACTTACCCATTTATCTGATTTAATCTTTGAAATCGTATGTTCCTTTTCTTGTTTTTATAACTGACGTGCCATAGGTTTATGGGGCTTATCCCCAAATTCAAACTGTTCCTGTCTTGGCAAATCAAATTTCAATGTACCTCGGTACACATGACAATAAAGAATCATTGAACAACTTGTTACTATGACAGCACTGAGGAGGTTCTCAGAACCAACTAATAAACAAAGCCATTTTCTTCTTTCCCACAATCATCAGTAAGCTTCGATCAAATCTCAGAATGGTGAGAACTCTTTGAGATGTAACAGGTAAAATGCGTTGAATTTCAATAGCTGTGGTCAAAAATACTCCCGATGTTTAAAACTGCCCTTGAAATGTGGCAGATTAGAGTTGGAATTGTGTTCAACCCCATAGACCCAACCAGGCACGTGCCATGAGTGATTACTCAGGGTAGGCAGTCAGTCGGCTTTAAATAAAAACTTAAACCGCGCATGCGCAGAACATTTCCCTCCGTAAAAATAAATAATAAAAATAAAGACAGTAACAATTCAATTTGCCCAAGGCTTCCAAGTCGCCTTTATTCTGAATTTCTGAATGGGTGAGGGGTGAAGGGTGATGGCAGGTGGAGAGATGGTGGGAAAAACGCTGAATCAGTTGTCATCTTATTGAATGACAACACTTGTTCAAGGGAACAATTGGGGGGGAGAGTTCCTTTCACAGCATGTGGTGAGTCTGACCAGGGGTAAAGTTGCGGGGAGGGCAGGAGTGTTAAGAAGGAGGTGGTCGGGGATCATGCCAGTAACTCACTCACTCCCTCCCCCCCCCCAGGCCTCAATGCAGTGGCTCCATGCAAGGAGCATCGCAAGCGGGTTACTGGCATGATCCCGAAAAATATATAGCACCATGAAATGTAATTACAACATTATCGGTACACAACCTCTATTCTTCTCTCTTTGTTTCTTAAAATACGCTTAAGATAATGGCAATCCATATTTGAAAAAAAAACGACAAGAAACTAGCTCTGCACATGCGCCGTAGGCTGCTGCGGCTGTGCAGTACAGCAAAGGCAGAATTACAGCTGCCTTCAGCCCCGCTTGTCATTGACGGCTTGAAGCAGCGCTGAAGGCACGTGGGCTTCACGGACCTTCGCATGTTGCAAGTGCTGCGGATGAAAGGCACGGAGAATTATGCCTACCTAACAGATTAATCTCTTAGATAGGCATAATTCTCCCATGCCTTTACTATTTATATTTAGTAATTACCATTTTATAATTTTAGTCGCGGTAGGCAGTGCCTACCTTGCCGGCACGTGCCTGGACCCAACCATCTCAAGACTAATTTATTTCAACCATTCTTCAGATCCAGAAATCTTGATACTTTGGCCTCTCATCTGGGTTTGCTCACATGCTTGGAAAGAAGACCTTCAAATCTAAACTGAATTTATGTTTTAATAACTTCACCGTGGATGTGGTATCGTATAAAACTACTTATGCACAATAATTTGGTGAAACATTAATCATACCTTTACTCATATTACATGTTCAGGTTTCCAGGTCATGCCATATCTCTCAGGAGCAAAAGTGTGCAATGGGACTAACAGAAAATCATTGTTAAGTGCAATTTAATGTTTGCCTCATACTAAGGTTAAAAAAATGTAGTTCCACCCTGCAATGATTCCACCGTGCATTGAATATTTTGCAAAATGCAATTATGATAAAGTCTGAACAAAAATATGAGTACGGATCAAAAAGTCATAAATTATACTCCAACAATTTTCTACATGTCAATGCATTTGGTCTCCATTGACTAGAGATCTAGCAGTTTCAGCCTTTAGCAAGCTAAATGACTTTCATGTTTCATTGCAATGATAAAATAATAATTGTCTCAATTCCGGTTGAATGTGTCAAGTGATCAACTAAAAAGGAATGCTGATGAGTAGATAAGACTTTTCCCCTCTCTTTTACAGAGGTTCAGATCATCTTTGAACCAGTTGCTCTGACTTCAGTCTATAATTATTTTGACTGAATCAGGTCAAGCAACTTGAGAATTCATGATATGAATAAACTCAAGCTTGAAGCAGGCACTTGAGACTCTAATATATTATCAGACAATGTTAATACAATTCTAAAGCTATTTAAAGTGGTTTTCTAAATGGGATTATACAAACATACATTTCAATTTTAACTTGACTAGAAAACAAATAGTAAAATAATTTGAAAATGATCTTCCTAGAAACATAATATATCAAAAAACTTTAAAATACATCAACACAAATGAAGTAAGGTAGACAAAAAGTGCTGGAGTAACTCAACTGACCAGACAGCATCTCTGAAGAAAAAGGTGGGTGACAGGAGTCTGAAGAAGGGTTCCGACCCGTCATTTTTCTCCAGAGATGCTGCTTGGCCCGCTGAGTTACACTAGCACTTTGTGTCTATCTTGAGTCTATACCAGCATCTGTAATTCCTTTCTACATAATAAAACTAAAATGTCGGGCATATTCAGCAGGTCAGGAGACATCTGTGGAAAGAGAAACAGAGCTAACACTTCTGGTGCGAGATTCTTTGATGAAATATCTTGGATGTGAAGAGTCAACTCTTTCTACAGATGGTCCCTGACCTGCTGAGTGCTTTGAGGGCTTTGAGGTTATTGTGGTTTGTGATTTCAAGCATCCTGCAGATTTTTTTAAAATTTATTGTTAAATATGTTCATGATTCAACAGAGTCCCGTTCCTGTCAGATAAAACAGACAATAGGATAATTCAGGAAGAAATAATTACTATAATAATTTTGGATCTAAGAATACAAGATGCTATGAGGATGCACCTTGGACAGGTTGGGTGAGTGGGCAGATGCATGGCAGACGCAGTTTAATGTGGATAAATATGAGGTTATTCACTTTGGTGGCAAAAACAGGAAGGCAGGTTATTATCTGAATGGTGTCAAATTGGGAAAAGGGGAAGTACAGCGAGATCTGGGGGGTCCTTGTTCATCAGTCACTGAAAGTAATCATGCAGGTACAGCGGGCATTGCAGAAAGCTGATGGCATGTTGGCCTTCATAACATGAGGAGTTGAGTATTGGAGCAAGGAGGTCCTCTGCAGTTGTACAGGGCCCTAGTGAGACCACACCTGGAATATTGTGTGCAGTTTTGGTCTCCAAATTTGAGGAAGGACATACTTGCTGTTGAGGAAGTGCAGCGTAGGTTCACGAGGTTAATTCCCGGGATGACGGGACTGTCATATGTTGATAGAATGAAGTGTCTGGGTTTGTACACTCTGGAATTTAGAAGGATGAGAGGGAATCTTGTTGAAACATATAAGATTATTAAGGGTTTGGACACGCTATATGCGGGAAACATGTTCCCGATGTTGGGGGAGTCCAGAACCAGGGGCCACAGTTTAAAAATAAGGGGCAAGCCATTTAGAACGGAAATGAGGAAAGACATTTTTACACAGAGGGTTGTGAATCTGTGGAATTCTCTGCTTCAGAAGGCTGTGGAGCCCAATTTTTTGTATGCTTTCAAGAGACAGTTGGATAGAGCTGTCCTCTTAAAGATAGAGGAGTCAGTGGATATGGGGAAAAGGCAGGAACATGGATGATCAGCCATGATAGTAAGATTAAATGAGAACTTACCAGTTTGAAGTTTGATCTTTATTTTATGAAGAGTTACGATGAGCGATTACATGAAGAACCCTGCCAGTCCGCATGCGCGTCAATCTTCAAAGCAGTGGTGTGAATCACAGAATAACAATAATTGAAGTAACATAGTAAGATTATAAACATAGAACTACCAGATGACCTCTGTGATGTGAGGGTTGGGAGCAGTGGGCACGTAATTGCTCCATCATAACTCCTCATAAAATAAAGATCAAACTTCAAACTGGTAAGTTCTCGTTTAATCTTACTATTTTACTTCGGAGTCATGTAAGTGATTCCGTGAAGATTTCAAAGCTCTGTGATTTCATGCCGTAGATATGAATCCAGGCGTCTCACACTGCATCAGTTGACTCAGGAGTGAATAATGGGCAATACATTGAAACATGGTACTGATTAACATGTTGATGCTTTAATTCACAAAATAAACAAAAGAAAAACACAATAGCGACTCCTCTCTCCCAAGGAGGAGCTATGAAACAGAACTTATAACGGAATGGACGAACACCCCGGGTTCAATAAGTGGTTTATCATAAAACCTCTGAAAAGTCAATTCATTTGACCATCCTGCGGCCGCCAGGATATGGTCTAGAGCGACGTCCATTGCCCTCACTGCTGACAATGATGCCACTCTGGTGGAGTGAGATTTAAAATTGTCAGTATTAACTCCTGCACAACCCAGCACTTGTTTCAGCCATCTTGAAATGATCTGAAAGGACACTTTCATATGTGCTACTTCGAAGCCTCTGAGGCTCTTGGTGACCTTAATATAACACCGCAAGTGCACCACTACACACAGCCGTAAATCCATGGGATATGCTGAGAGCACAAGCTTGAATCCTGACACCCCTGGTCTGCTTTGTTTAATTAGGTCATAGATGTAAAACATAACGTCATTTCCTGATGATACCATCCTGTCCAGACGCAGTTTGTGCAAAGTCTGAACCCTTTGCACTGATACCAGCGCCATGAGCATGACCAACATTAGGGTAATCTTCCCCAATAACAAGGATGTGGCTGGACCCCACTGACGAAGCAGCGTGAGTACCATGCTCACATCCCAGATTTCAGAGTACCTAGGCCTGGGGGGGGGGGGGGGGGGGGATTGGAATTTCAAACACCTTTCATAAATCTGGATATTAACGGATGAGATGCTACAGACTGAAGTTTCGACCCCAGGCATAGGTATGACAACAGGGCACTCCTGGCACTATTGATGGCACTATAGCTCAACTCTTCATCAAAATATAACTTGGACAGAAATTCAAGCACATCTGGGATGGAAGCTGTGTGGTATGTAATGTTCCCATGTAAACAAAACTCCTCCCATTTCCTGACATGAGAGATATACTGGTTTTTTGTACTATCCCTCCAGGACGATGTGTTGACATCCATGGTATTATTGGATAGCCCCAGACCCAGGTATGGCCTTCTTAGAATCTGCAAATTAACAAATTAACATGATCATACAACAGGTATTGATCTCCAGTCACAGGGTGCACCAATAGATCATGACATTTCGGGACCACCATAATAGGCTGTGTAATAATGTCCAAAATGAGAGGGAACCATGGCTGAGTAGGCCAGTCAGGTACCACCAAAACACCTGGAGCGGAGTCCTGCTTGATCTTAGTCAAGCACCAACTGATGAGGCAGAATGGGGGAAATGCATATAAAAACACTCCGCCCCAGTGTAGCGAGAACGCATCTACCGCTACTGCCCCTAGATCTGGTTCCCATGAAACATATTTCGGTACCTGGTGATTGAGTCTGGATGCAAACAAATCGATATCTGGCATCCCATACCGAACAACAATTCATTAAATACATCATGATTCAACATCCATTCTGTGTTGTCATTTGCGTGACCTGGTGTCTGCCACCATATTGAATCTGCCTGGCAAGTAGACAGCTGAAATCCAAATGTTATTTTTAATTGTTATTTAGTGCCAAATAAGGTTAGCCAATCTGTCACAAGATTTCGGCTTGATTCCACCCATGTGATTAACATACGCCACTGCCGTGGTGTTGTCAATCTGAAACTGAACATGTAAGTGATGCTTAGTGATACAATAAGCCTTGAGCCTGTAAAATGCTCCTAAAAGCTCTTAATAATTAATTCCATGTGATTGGAGAATAAATGCCTCGTGCATATTCCATCTGCCTCCACAGCTAGAAATATCAGTAGTACCCCAACCTAGGGGACTAACATCAGTCTGCAAAACAACAGAAGGTGCTTCCATCAGAATTTTGCTGGAACAATTTGAAATGTTTCTTATCCACCACTGTACTTCAGCAATTGCTTCAAATGATAATTTCATGGGCCGGTTAAAATGACCTGCATGTATCCTGAGTGCCTGTACCTTTGCCCTCTGTAAATGTTGGTAATGCAAAGGTCCATACTGCACAGCTGGAAAGTCAGCTACCAATTTACCAATCAAGCTGGCCACATGTTTAATTGAAGGTGATTGCTCCCCCAAGAGCTTGATACAGACTTCAATTAAAGCAAATCTCTTGCCCTTGGGCAGAGTCACAGACATGTGAGTTGAATTAACTGTGAATCACAAATAGTCAATTACTTTAACCGGTACCAATTTTGATTTAGCTGGATGGATGAGAAACCCCAATCTCTCAACCATGAGTTTAACAGCTGAAACCGATAACTCATCTGCCTCCTGGGTTTTTCCAATTATTAAAATGTCATCCAAATAAGCCATTACAATATGACCCTGAGCCCAGAGTAACCCCAGTACTGGTTTTAGCAGCTTTGTAAATAATCTAGGGGCTGAGGTTAACCCATTAGGCAGTGCTTTAAATTGCCATAATTGCCCCACCCAGCTAAATTTCAAATATCTCCGATACTCTTTATGAACAGGCACTGGGTAATATGCTTCCTTAAGATCTATACATGCCATATAACACCCTCTGGAAACCAATTGCTTGGCAGTAGCAAATGTTTCCATTTTAAAATGATTATACTGCACAAACGGATTGTCCTGTCAGGTCCAAAATAATCCGACTCCCACCTTTGGTCTAGGAAAAATATTAGATACTAATTGGTGAGTTTGATAAGCTGTCTTCTCAATTACACCTTTAAAATATAATTCTCCAATTTCAGCTTGAACATCCAAATTCTCCTTTTGTGAGAAAATGAGTGCCCACTCTGGCATGTGCTGTGTGGGTGGACACAAATTGGGAATAAATTCAATTTGAATCCCTTGTCTACTCTGCAGTATAAACAAGTTTGATGTTATTTCATACCATTCTTTCAGAAACCAGTGTAATCTCCCCCCAAATGGTAGGTAATTCTCACTCAATATGTTTCAACAAGAACCAGACTCACCTACCTCCATGGTTACCGGTGGAGTTATTTGTCCCCTGGTTCTGGAGGGAAAAGGCATGTTTGCCCGTACTCCTGCTGGAGTGCGCCAGCTGCGCACATTGAATGGCCAGCTTGGTCCTTGACCGGACCCGGTTTCAGCAAACTGCTTGTAGGCCTACTGCCTCCGAAGGATTCTGCTGGTCACTGGCACCTTGATGAGTCGACGGTTTTTGCCTCGTCATCCAGCTCCTTCACCCGCTTTGCGAGGTCTTCCCCGAACAGCAGATAGTAACATCCAGCCACCGAACAGGGCAGCGAACCTCGGGTTAATGGTAGGGCGGATGGCACTCTTCCTAAGGCAGTTTATCTCAAAATGCACATTACACATGAAAGCCAGGGCATCCTGCTGAACGTCAGTCAGATGCCCCCCTTCCACCGACTTACTGAAAGCCGTAATGCCCGATGCGAGCAGCTTCAGCACCCTTTGCAGCTTTATCTCCTGCGTGCTGATGCCTATGCCTATATGGCCCCAGATGGCATTGTTTACGGCCTGCACTTTAAGCAGGATACAATTCGCCGGGGTTTTGTACTTCTTGGCAGTTGTATCCAGGGCCAGCTCCTGAAGCTGGTGTGAGGCCAAGTAATTTATACTCGCAGCCAGCCCTTCACCCAGCGGCTCTCCAGAGTCTATTGGGACAGCAAACCTTGCCACCAGGAATGGGACATCTGGTTCGTGCCCTTCGTCCCTTGGGGCAGCCTCCACTGCTAAGCCTACAGATTCTGCTTCAGAATCGTACTGACCCGTTATGCTCTCCTCCTCCAAGAGGGAGACACTAGGCAGCCCTGTAGGTGCTGCACGCGCGGGCTCTTGTAGAGGCCGGCGCTCTTGATGGAGCATCCTCTCCAGTAGGAGCTCCATCCTGGATAAACGTGACATGGTATTCATTCTCGAGGGAGAACCCTCTCAACCGGACTCGTCTGAGTCTATCGGCCATACAGACTTTCTGGTGGCCTTACGCCCCTCTGGCGCAACCGCGGTGCCCTCAGACACCAAGTCTGTAGTCGCTGGTCCTGCTATTAGCGACTCGGTAGATGAACTAGGCGGCCGCCCACTACCCGCACTCTTGCGGTCTTTAGTTACTTTTGCAACGGCTCGCCTTGCTCTCAACGATTTCTCCATGCTTGGACTTGTCCTCCTGTAACAAGATTTAACAAGCGCAGAAACGACCTCCAACAGGTTTGACACTTATCTGAGGCTTTTTAAACTTACCGCTGGAGAGGCGCTATTCCTCCCAGCCGGTCGCTGCGCCATGCGTCAGATAAATGACGCGCATGCGGACTGGCGGGGTTCTTCACGGAATCACTCACGTGACTCCGAATAAAAATCACAGTGAATGGCGGTGCTGGCTTGAAGGGCCGAATGGCCTACTCCTGCATCTATTGTCAGTTAAAACAAGGCATGAGAGGTAAAAGATAAAACATTAAAAAGTACAGCACTATCAGGTTCTCCAAATGTCTGTGTCGAACGTGATGCCAAGATAAACTATTCTCATTTGCCTGCACATGATCCATATCTCTCTATTACCTGCATATCCATCTGCCTCTCTAAAATTCTCACAGCAGCACATTCCTAGGCAACACCCCTACCCGCACCCTCTATGTAAAGAATCTGTCCCACATATCTCCATCAAACGTTTTCCCCTTTCACCTTAAATCTATGCCCTCGAAATTTGACATTTCAGCCCTGGGAAAAAAGTTCTGAATGCCTACCCTATCTAGGGTTGCCAACTTTTTCACTCCCAAATAAGGGGTCAAAATAAGGGCCAAATTCCCGACGGCATTTCATTGACCGACTCGGCCATGGCTGGGTGAATTGATGAGTTGGCCCGGGTGCTGGACTGCACACAAAGCCCAGTCAGCGGGCCAGCTGAGTAGTTTGGCCTTTTCCTGCAAATGTCCGGCACCGCATCCAACTCATGAACCGATGATCGGCCATGAGAATGAAGGGTGGTGGTGTTGGCGGTAAGCGAAGGTCCGAAGGTTGGACAGCTGGCTGGGCTGCCAACCGACGGGGCCACTGGCGAGGTGCTGCTGCTGCACTTCATGGGCTGCACTACGTCGGGACAGGCGAGGCAGGGCAGGACACTGCGATCTGACCCGACAGTCCCCTCGACCCGAGTAGTAGCAGTCAAATACGGGACAAGGGTGGACCCATATGGGACAAACCAATTTAGCCCAATAGACGGGATGTCCCAGCTAATATGGGGCAGTTGGCAACCCAAACCCTTTTTAAGTCTCTCTTATTTTATATACTTCCATCAGGTCTCCCTTCAATCTCCAGCATTCCAGAGAAAACGATCCAAGTCTGTCCAACCTCTCCTTGTAACTAATACCCTTGATTTCTGTCAAAGATCTAGTAACCTGTACCCTCTCAATGATCAGAATGATCAGAACTGCAGACAATACACTAAATACGGCCTAACCAACACTCTCTCAAGCTGCATCATAACTTTCTGACTCTTATATTCAATGTCCCTACCAATGGATGCAAGTATACCATATAAGCCTAAATAACCATTCTATCATGTTGTATTGCCAGGGAGTGGTGGAAGGGAAGGAATGAAATTCTGAGGCAGTGAGTGGCCTGATAGTTTGCTATCCCTCTTAGTCCTGGGTGCAATTGAACGTCCTAAGTGTGGCTGATGTCGGACAGAACCGGTTTAAAGGAGTCTATTCCATTATACTCTTACCTTGCAACTGGTGAAGTGTCAAGAGGTTAAATCATTTACTGCGGGATTTGAGTGACCACCTTTTAAAGTGGCAAAGAGAGACACATCCTTTTAAAATGGGTCTTGCTCCCCGTCTGTTCCATTTGAAATAAGGGATGAGAATCCAAATTTTATAGGTCGGTGACAACAGAGGGATCGGTGGTTATTTTACACAAAAAACCCAGTGCATGACCTGGTTTATTGGCAATGGCATCAATACGGTTGGACCATTTGAGTATTTGATCTATGTCAAGAAGGTTATCTTCATTCATCCACCTAATAATGTCCTCAAAATCAGTTAGTGAATTGATAAGACATGTTTTTTCCAAGGTCTCAATAAGATCTCTCTCTGCCTCTGGGTTTATTTATGCAATCTATAAAAGCCCATTGGAGCAGCCAACTGCAGACACCAAGTTAATGAACTTTGTAATATCCCAATTCCATCTTTATCCAGCATTTTAATGGAATTTAGTTGCATGCCAATTTATCAGCCAGCCTACACACGGATGTTGCTGGTGACAGCTTCTGACCTCTGTCAACATATGAATCTGAGAATAACCATGTCTAAAATTAAGAACGTGATCAGGAATGACAAGCTAAGATGCTCTTTCTTCTGCTGGACTGACGTGGGTATTCAGATGTAAAAAAAAAATTGACAGATAAATAACCATCTTAAAGATGGTTAGATAGTGATCATCTGATGACAGGCGTTTTACTGTCTGCTCAGAGTTCATAAACAACAGATTAATCAGTTTTGGTCATTTGCAAGGAAATATTGTGTCCTGTAAAGACAATCAGATTGCAGCCTAATTTCACAAAGGGTGGCACGGTGGCGCAGCGGTAGAGTTACAGCCTTACAGCGCCAGAGACCCAGATTCGATTCTGACTAAAGGTACTGGAGTTTGAACGATCTTCCTGTGACCATGTGGGTTTTCTCCCACAATCCAAAGACATACAGGTTTGTAGGTTAATTGGCTTCTGTAAATAGTCATTAGTGTGTAGGATAGTGCTAGTGTATGGGTTAATTGCTGGTTGGTGCAGATTCGGTGGGCCAAAGCACCTGTTTCCACGTTATATCCCTAAAGTCCGAAGTCTAAATAATTCTCCACCTGGACATCTTCAGATCCCGCTGATATTTATTGGTGAATTGATGCATTACCCAAA
The DNA here is from genome assembly GCA_035221665.1 of Okamejei kenojei. NCBI lineage: Eukaryota > Metazoa > Chordata > Chondrichthyes > Rajiformes > Rajidae > Okamejei > Okamejei kenojei. Next base: position 49,883,236 of record CM069140.1, on the reverse strand, counting down.
CAGAAAGGTGCCTACCACCGACACAGTGAGATAATGGTTCTTAGCCTCATCTCATCCAAGACATGGTAGTGAACTGGCCTTTCTGTGTTTGCCCTTCAGAAGATGAACATTCTTATAGCACTGCAATTAATGCAGCTAATCAGTTATCTGAGCTCATTGATGTTGACGCATGGGCATGTCCTGCAGGTATGATAAGACAGTGTGATTGTGAGAGATTGGGAGGAACATTAAACCTCTTGTTCACTTGGCGGTAGGTGTGACAATCAGCTGACTTCATTGCCTGCAGATCCATTGCCTGTCAGAGCCACAATCGAAAATGTGGTGGCATGGTTGTTCTTCCCAGTGATACGTGCCAATGGCTGCTGGCACCCTCAGCCCGGCTGCCAATAAGATTCCACCAACAACACAGCTAAGCAGCTTCTCCATCCCAGGATCTAACTGAGGGAGTTGTATCCCACGTCACTCCAGCTTCAGTAGCCTTCCCCAGTTCATTGATCTCCATCTAGTCTCCAGGCAACACAGATCGTTATTCATCTGAAAGTCACCTTTTGGCATAAGGCAAGGCATGAGTGATGAGGGTAAGCTCCTCCATTTGACTCCATCTCTGTTCTTCCTCTTTCTCAGTGCTATTTTACAAGATGGTCAAACAGAGTGATCAGTTCCAATTAATTGTTTCCATGTTTCGGATGCTCTCCCTCAACCATTTTCTTTTGTGTTCATTCTATTCTCTTTTGCACATTGACTGAATATGTTTATTTAAGACACTGGCAGTCTGGACCTAAAACTGGCAATTATGCAAACTGTTTGATAATCAGCTTTTTGGAGTCATTTGTGCTGCTGAACTTGCCTTAGGAACATTACTTATAAATGAATAACGTTTAAAACTCATCTCCAAAAGTTTTAAAAGTGGAAAAAAAAAACATTGTTTAATAATAATTGAAACAGTCTGGAATTTTAGTGATTGACTTACACTGGGCTTTTGTCAATGACCCCCATTTTTGCAAAGGGTCACGTAGAACTGAAGTAGAAAGTGCATGGAACTAACCCAGAAAGTCAGAACGAAGACTTATCAGTTGTTACTCAGCAGTGCAAGAGCATCAGGCTCTTATCTGTTCTTTTTCAAAAGTAATTTGTTTTGAATTTTATTGAAGATGTATTAACATTTGAACAGTTTTTCTCATTATATCTGGCCTCACAGTGTTCCTCCCTTAGGAAATCAGAGGAGGGAGTCTCTGAACTGCCGTGCCATGAGCAAAAACTCAAACCCCACACAACTCCAGATTGTCCAAGCAAGGATTTACTGCCCTTTCGGCAGCCCTATACATCCAACTAGTTGTATCCCCAAATGTTCCATTTAAGGATTCCCCTGCTGCCTTGGATGATGTGCAAGGATGCTACAAATAGCTATGCCTTGCTTGTTCACCGGCAAGATATAGTTCAAACTCAGCAAAACAAAGGGGTTTAATTATGAGGAGACATTGCATAAACTTGCCTTGTTTACTATACTTTTGGAAGGTTGAAGAATTATCAAACTTTATTAAAGTTAAGGTAGGGTCCGTGCAGATCCTGATTCAATGGGAGTTTAAGGCTGAGAGAGACACAGATGTGTGTTCAATAAAGGAATCAAGGGACATGGAACAAAGGCAGGTTCATGGAACTGAGGTTCATGTCAATCTATTATTTAAATGGTGGCCGATTAGGAAAAGGGGAGATGCAGCGAGACCTGGGTGTCATGGTACACCAGTCATTGAAAGTAGGCATGCAGGTGCAGCAGGCAGTGAAAAAAGCGAATGGTATGTTAGCTTTCATAGCAAAAGGATTTGAGTACAGGAGCAGGGAGGTTCTACTTCAGTTGTACAGGGTCTTGGTGAGACCACACCTGGAGTATTGCGTACAGTTTTGTCTCCAAATCTGAGGAAGGACATTATTGCCATAGAGGGAGTGCAGAGAAGGTTCACCAGACTGATTCCTGGGATGTCAGGACCGTCTTATGAAGAAAGACTGGATAGACTCGGTTTATACTCTCTGAGAGGGGATCTTATAGAAACTTACAAAATTCTTAAGGGGTTGGACAGGCTAGATGCAGGAAGATTGTTCCCGATGTTGGGGAAGTCCAGGACAAGGGGTCACAGCTTAAGGATAAGGGGGAAATCCTTTAAGACCGAGATGAGAAAGACTTTTTTCACACAGAGAGTGGTGAGTCTCTGGAACTCTCTGCCACAGAGGGTAGTTGAGGCCAGTTCATTGGCTATATTTAAGAGTGAGTTGGATGTGGCCCTTGTGGCTAAGGGGATCAGAGGGTATGGAGAGAAGGCAGGTACGGGATACTGAGTTGGATGATCAGCCATGATCATATTGAATGGCGGTGCTCGAAGGGCTGAATGGCCTACTCCTATGTTTCTAATCATAATCTACTTGCAAAGTGGTGTAAATATTTGATTGCCTTGCCTTTATTTCTTTAAATATCTGACCTCTGCTTTCTTCATAAATTTCTCATTATTGGAGACAGTCTTTTGTAGAACATACAACATTGAACAATGTAGCACTGGAACAGGTCCTTCGGCCCACAATATCTGTGCCAAACATGATGCCAAGACTTATCTGCCTGCATGCAAGCCATGTTCCTCCATTCCCTACTTATGCATATGTAAAAGTATCTTTAATACCACTGTCGTATCTGCCTCCACCACCATTCTGGCAGCGTTTTCCAGGCACTCTTACCTTAATGTCAGGCCCTCGAGTATTTGACACTTCCACGTGAGAAAAAAAAAAAAAAAGTTGTGATTGGTTACTCTATCTGTGCCTCACAAAATGTCTTGTTCTTCTGTCAGGTCTCCCTCTGGCATTCTGGAGACAACATTGGTCAAGACTGTCCATGTCGCTGATACTCTCTAATCTAGACCTCATTCTAGTAAACCACCTCTGCACAATTATCAAAGCCTCCACATCCTTCCTGTAATGGGGCACACAATTCTCCATATGCAGCCTAACCATTCACCCTTTACATTCAACCTCTCAAAGTGCATCACCTCACACTTGCTTGCTCCCTTTGCCATTTATTTGTCCATTTCTGTAGTGGATCTATATCTTGCTGAAAATCTTTGATAGCCGTCTTAACAGTCTGCGATCACAGCAATCTCGCTGTCACCTGCAAACTTACTAATTAACCCATTCTACATTTATATCCAAATAATTTATATAGTGTTCTAGACTAAGTGGAACCGTTGGGTCCCAGCATCACATGGGAGGGCTGGTCCCCCAACGCAATATTCCATCTCTCCTCCAATTCCAATAATGGCGGCCAGTGGAGGAGGGGGGGGGCTTTCTGTAGTGCTAGTATGGGTGTTGTGGGTGAAGGGACTGGTTTCAGAGGGCTATTATGGACATTGTGGACCGAATGGATTCTTGGGCTGGTGGCTCAGTCACTCAAGCCTGTTGTGCTGGCAGCTCACTCACGACTATTCCTTGAAATTCCATTTCAAGCAGGGTGCAAGGCCACCAAATTCAAGTGCAGTTTCATACCAATCCAATTAGGGTGCAAGGCCACTAAAGACAGCGAGTCGTGACCTCTCCCTCCTCCATCTTGCAGAGACTAAGCCACACCCACACTTCTGGGGTTTACAATCCCCGCCCCCCCCCCCCCCCCCCCACCAGAAGGGGCGTCACCTTCATGGCATGATTGACAGGAGAGATAATCTCAACATTTTTTAAACACCAATAATTCTTTTATTTTTCATCAATGGGAAAAATCCTCAGCACCTGGTAGCGTTTTTTTCTAAAATCAATATAAAGCACCAACAGGATGTGGTCAAGATTAGACTTAATTCTATAGAAGGCAAGGCATCTTTAATTAGGCAAGGCAACTTAAATTAGGCAAGGCAACTTAAATTAGGCAAGGCAACTTTAGCATTTGCAAACCAAAGGCAACACAGCTTTAGCATTTCCAAACCAAAGGCAATACAGCTTTAGCATTTCCAAACCAAAGGCAACACAGCTTTAGCATTTCCAAACTATATTTTCAAACCACATTGAGCGCACTGTCAGATCAGTAAAACCACTCAGTTTAGTAGACCTGTGTTCAGTGTTATTTGTAGCTCAGACTGAGAGACGTGACCCTCTCGCTCCCCCATCATGCAGAGACTGATTGAGGCACTCAACACTTCCGGGTTTTAAAGTCCCTCCAGAAGGAGCGTGGCCTTCAGGAGAGAGAATCTCAACATTTGTTAAACACTAATAACTCTTTTATTTTTAATCGATGGGAAAAATCCTCTTGTCCTGCGCAGCGGAGGGGGACTCCGAGTAAGATGGCCAAAAATCACAGCCGTAAGTGACATCGTTTTTTTCTCAAATCAATATACAGAACAACAGGAAGTGGTCAAGATCAGACTTTTGGTAATATAGATATCACAAACAGGTGAGGCCCCTGCACAATCCCTGCAGAATTCTACTGGACACAGATCTCCAGCCGAAGTTAGCACAACACTTTGTCTACTATCAAGAAGTCAGTTCTAAATCCATACGATTAAGTCACTGTTAATCCTGTGCATCTTAAATTTCTGGATCAGCCTCCATGGGGGACTTTAACAAGTGCCTTTCTAAAATCCATGTAGATGACATCCGCCCTTCATCACCTCCTCAAAAAACCCGATCAAGTTAGTTAGACATGACGTGCCACATTCAAAGCCTGTCCTAATTAACCCATTCTCTTCCACATGGGAGAAAAACCTCTCTTGAAGAATCCTCTCCAATAGCTTCCGTACCACTGACCCGAGGCTCACAGGTCTTGTGATTGACTAACAACTTTTCAATTGTCCTGTCTTCAAGTTAATGTTTCAGCTTTGGACCAACAAATACTTGGTAAGTTAAATGACACAATACACTGACATGATTTGAATGTACTGTTGATCTGTACCCAGAGGGATTCATCAGGCTGAACAACCTGACATGGAGTTTTAGGTTAAATACAGCAAGTTCCTGAATCCAGTCTGTGAAGTTAAAAAACATTGAAAATCCTTTAACCTAACAGACGTAAATGTCCCATTTTAACAGTTTAGAAACAGATTATATATTTTAGTTCTAGTTTTAGAGATACAGTAGGGAAACAGGCCCTTTGGCCCACCAAGTCAGTGCTGACTACCCTAACACTAGTTCTATCCAAGACACTGGGACAATTTATTGAAGCCAAGTAACCTACAAACCTGCATGTCTCTGGAATGTGGGAGGAAACTGGATCACCTGGAGAAAACCCATCTCACATGGAGAACATACAAATTCCATACAGACAATCCCCATAGTGAGGATCAAACCCAGGCTTCTGGTGCTGTAAGACAACAACTCTCCCGCTGCAGCACGGTGCCTCCCTATGCATTAAAAGCTGCGGTGAGTACACCTGAAGCTTCTTCATGTGAATCGCTGGTGGATGAGGCCGACAGCAGATGGACAAGTTAGATTTAGAAAAGTTTTCTTTTGAATTCCCAATAAAGTGTGTACCCATGTCATTCTTACTGACTAGAGCAATATTTAGAGGTGGCCAGAATCATGAGAAGAATAGATTGGATAGACATACAGCCAAGAGTAGGAGAATCAAGCACCAGATAATATAAATTTCAGGTCAGGGGAATAGAATTAATAGGAACCAGAGGGGTAACTATTTTACGAAATGGGTGGTGGGTATATTAATCAAGCTGCCAGAGGAGATAGATGAGGCAGCTTAAGTACATAATTTTTAAGACACATTTGGATGGGTTCATGGATCGGATAGGTTTAGCGGATTATAAGCCAATCATGGGCAGATGGGACAAGTGTAGATGGGGCATGTTGGTTAGCATGAGCAGGTTGGACCGAAGAGCCCGTTTCCACGCTGTATGATTATATGACTTTATTATTCATTCCTAATTTTTTACTGGCCCGTGTTGCCCACAAGACCACTTCAGTTAGAGTCTGCCCCAGTCAGATATCATCTCAGCGAGGCAGTCAAAGCCCAATAGAAGGTGAACACCAAATATCTCTCAACTCTCTCTCTTAGGTGCGATCCCTCTTATCTCCACTCCAAATATTCAACATGATCTCAGACTAGTCCAATCTGTTCAGGTATGAATAAGTCCTTTATCAGCTGAAATATACCAAGTTCTCGAAAACAAACAAAATCACCGGATGGGTTGTCAAACATGTCAAGCAATGCATCAACCTTCTTCAGTAATTGCTCTGGGGCATGGAAACAATCGGATTTATTTATTAAAAATTGCTCCAACTGAGGTGATGTATGTCAGTGAAAGGAAAATAAACTCTTCCCATGTCAGGCACTTAAAATGAGCTTCAGGATGGAATTGTTTAACACTTTTCTAACAGAGTAAAACCACCAAGGATTTCTGGTATAATTTCATGATAATTTTTCCTTCATCTGAGAAGAGGAGAGCATGCCAGGGAATTTCAGAGAAACAATAATCAGAATCATCTTCAAGAAAGAAGACAAGCCCAACTGCAGTAAATGCTGGGGAGCCCTATTGCTCAACATGGGGAAAGTCAAGGTGTTGGTGGAAAACCTCCACCAACACCTTTTCTTAGGGACCTGAAAATTCCTCCTAATAACTAGGGTTTCCCTTTATCCTGCATCTCTGCACTGTGGAAGGCTTGATTGTAATCATGTATAATCTTTCTGCTGACTGGATAGATTGCAACAAAAAAGCTTTTCACTGTACTTCGTACACGTGACAATAATGTAATCTAAACTAAACAATGTCAAAGAGGATTTCATCCATCCAAAGGCACCATGACCATAATCTTCGCCACGTAATAAATCCAAGAAATGGGAAGGGAGCAGAACCACTGAAATTTAGCCATCCCCAAAAATTATCACTGTTTCCCCATCTGTTCTTGACGATGTGCACATCTAATCTTTAAGAAACAGGTCCACCAGAGATATACCTCATGTGGTGTTATGCAGGATTGTGTTATCGCTCCAACATTCTTCTCAATCTTCCTTAATGAATATTTCATCTGACTTACAAAAAGATGTAAGTAAATCTATCCCCACTTCAGAATCAGAATCATAACAAAATTCCTCCGATACCGTGGGCTTTGAATTTATTCATCAGCTTACTGTGTGGTACCTTGTCAAAGGATGATGGAAATCTAAATACACAACATCCAAATACATGACATAGACAGGTTCCTCTCTATCTACCATTTATAGTCATAATAGCGCAGAATCATGCAGCACAGAAGCCCCTCAGCCCAACTCATCCAAATAATGATTTAACTGCATAAAACCATGTGGACTAGATTTAATTATATTCAGCCTCTCCAAATGATCAGCTATTCCCTCTCTGTTCATTGACTTTAATATGTTGCCAATAATGGAGGCACTAGACTGTAGATGCCAGAAACTCAAGCAAAAAAGTGCTGGAAGAACTCGGCAGATCAGGCTTCTGTGGAGGGAATGGACAGAACATTTTGGGTCAGGACCCTTCTTCTAACTGATGAATCCATTGGTTGAAATTTATCACAACTCACTAAATTCCATGAGGGTACTGAAAGATTGGGAGACAGCCAATCAAAGAAAAGGAGAAAGATGAAAGGCCGGAAATTAAAGGCCGATTAGTTCAACAACTATTATTGGCAACATGAACAAAAAGGTGCTGGAGGAACTCTGGGTAAGGCAGCATCTGTGGAGGGAAATGGGCTGTCGACGATTTGGGTCAAGACCTCTTCCGAACTGTTCAATTTCAGACCCATTTGCCTATATTTGGCCCATACCCTTCTAATTCTTCCTATCCATGTACCTGTCCAAATGTATTTAAACATTTTGTCGGAACTGAACGAGGAGGATACAAGTGCAGGCTCAGACACAGGGCAGATCCATTTTCAGAGGGTCCAAGTCAGTACACAGGTAAGCAAAAACAGAGGCAACAGTATAATCTAGGAGCAGGCAAAAACTGGTCGAAAAACAGGCAATAGTCGAGATCACAAGGTCGCAATATTTCTAAAGCTGGAACGAGGCAATACTAAGTAGCATACACAACGAACTGGCAATGAGAACTAAAACACAAAGGGCTTAAATATAGACTAACAGGGGAAAACGAGACACAGGTGAAACACATCAGGGCGGGGCCAACAATCACATGAGGGTAAACAACATGACAGGAAATGGGACCTGAAACAAGAGATGAGAGACAAACTAAAACAAGAATGCAAACTCAAATACTAAAAACCAATAAGAAACAGAAACTAGATCAAACTCGAGACCAGACAGTACCTACCCCCCCCCCCCCCCCCCCCCCCCGGCTCCTGACGGCCTAGGATCGTAAGGATGTTGGCGCTGATATTCCCTGATATGTTCCGGATCGCAAATGTTGCGAGCCGGCACCCAAGACCTCTCCTCAGGTCTGTAACCCTCCCAATCCACAAGATACTGACAACCACGACGGCGTATCCCCAGCAACCGGCTGACCGTAAACACTGGACCCCATCAAGGAACCGGGGGGGGGGGGGGGGGGGGCGGCGGAGGGAGTGTGGGGGCAGGGACCAGAGGGACTATTCTTAACTGGCTTCAGTCGGGAGACATGAAAAGTAGGGTGGACCCTCATGGCACGGGGGAGTTTGAGACAAACCACCACAGGATTGATGACCTTTGATATGGGGAAAGGCACAAAACGAGGAGCCAGCTTCCGGGATTCGAGGTATGTTTCGAGTGGAGAGCCACACCTTGTGACCCAGCGAGTATACTGGAGCTGGCGTTCTTCCATGATCAGCCATCCTCTTGTAACGCGCAGAACTGCACAACAGCATCTGACAAGCCCCATTCCAAACCTTGCGACAGCGACGGATGAGAGCCTGAGCGGAGGGCACACTGGACTCCCTCTCCGCAGCAGGGAACAATGGCGGTTGATAACCATAGGCACACTGGAATGGAGAGAGACCAGAGGATGAGCAAGGAAGTGTGTTGTGTGCATACTCCACCCAAAAGCTGGCTCCTCGTTTTTGTGCCTTTCCCCATATCAAAGGTCATCAATCCTGTGGCGGTTTGTCTCAAACTCCCCCGTGCCATGAGGGTCCACCCTACTTTTCATGTCTCCCGACTGAAGCCAGTTAAGAATAGTCCTCTGGTCCCTGCCCCCACACTCCCTCCGCCGCACCCCCCCCCCCCCCCCCCCCAGTTCCTGGTGGAGGGAAGCTTGTGCAATGGAATGAAACGGACCATCTTAGAAAATCTGTCCACCGCAGCCATGACTGTGGTGTTACCTTCAGAAGAGGGCAGGCCCATGTCAAAGTCCATGGAGATGTCTGACCAGGGGCGTGAGGGGACAGGCAGCGGATTCAGGAGGCCAAAGGCGGGCCGACGTGAGGCCTCGTTCTGAGCAGAAATACTGCAGGCGGCGACATACTCCTTAATACCCCTCTCCATGGAAGGCCACTAAAACCGCTGTTTTGGCCACAAACAGGGTTCGATGGACACCGGGATGACAGGAGATCCGAGATGTATGAGCCCAGCGAATCACCCAAAGCCTGCAGGGAGTGCCACTGGGAATGCACCAACAATTGTACAGTTGTGAGTTGACGAGAGGAACGGCTCATAGGAGTGGTACAGCTCACCAATGTCCTCTCTTTCATTGGTGAGCTTTGTCTTTTTACTGAACAGCTGTTCAACAAATGTCCCAGTTCGCCACAGTAAAAACACCTCCCCTCCCTTAGACGGCGCTGCCGTTCCTCCGGGCTCAGTTTGGCTCGTCCCACCTGCAGGGGCTCCTCTGAAGAGACAGGTGGCGCTGTAGGCCGACTGGACCGGCCGAGAGGGACGAGGTCCCGACCGGAAGGCGAAGGGCGATGCTGCCGCCACTGTTGGGAGGAGGACCGAACTGCCGCCGATCTCCTTTCTCGCTCTCTTTCTCAGAGCCTAGCTTCAATTTAGACAGCCAGGGAAATCATAGACTCGAAGTCGGAAAGCAGGGTTAGTGGAGTCAACTGACCTTTGATAGCTTCAGACAATCCATTGCGAAAAGTATCCAACAAAGCAGACTCATTCCATCCACTCTTAGCAGCAACAGTTCGAAATTCAATAACAAAATCCATAACTGAGCGATTACCTTGTTTCATGGAGACCAGGTTCTGTGAAGCCTCTCGGCCAGGATTGGAGTGATCAAACGTGCGGGACAGAGCTTCCATGAACAGGACCGAGGTCTGTCAACCAGGAGAATTCCAAAACCATTCCGCCGTGGCCCAAGCCTCCGCTCTACCCGACAGGTGCGTGATGATAAAGGCTACCCTTGAGCGTTCTGATGGAAAGGAAGCCGCTTGAAGTTCGAAATGCAGCCCACACTGAATAAAAAAAAGGTCTACACTTGTCCGATTCCCCCAAAAAGTGTTCCGGTCTTGCCAAGCGGACGAATGGAGACGCTGCGGCAACCGTGGCCATCGGAGCCCCTGGAGACACAGACAAGGAAACAGACTTGGCAGGCACGGGAGCCGCAGCAGGAAACAAAGAATTCAGCTGAGTAACCAGGTGTTCAAACCGAGAACTTAAAGTGTTCACCTGTGAACCGATGTCTGCCAGGAACCCCTGCAGACGCTCGCCGAGATCCCGACAACGATCGAGGTGAGTTGACCCTCAAAATGCGAGATGCACTCCTCTTGCTTCTGGAGCGCTGCATGAAAAGGATCAGAGCCCGCTGAGTCCATTGTTGGCCAGTTCATACTGTCAGAACTGAACGAGGAGGAGGACACAAATGCAGGCTCAGACACAGGGCAGATCCGTTTTCAGAGTTTAATCGGTCCAAGTCGGTACACAGGTAAGCAAAAACCGAGGCAACAGTATAATCTAGGAGCAGTCAAAAACAGTGGTCGAAAAACAGGCAATAGTCGAGATCACAAGGTCACAATATTTCTAGAGGTGATATAAAGTAGCATACACAACGAACTGGCAATGAGAACTAAAACACGAAGGGCTTAAATACAGACTAACAGGGGATAACGAGACACAGGTGAAACACATCAGGGCGGGGCCAACAATCACATGAGGGTAAACGACATGACAGGAAATGGGACCTGAAACAAGAGATGCGAGACACCAAACTAAAACAAGAATGCAAACTCAAATACTAAAAACCAATAAGAAACAGAAACTAGATCAAACGCGAGACCTGACACATTTGTTTTTGTACCGGCCTTAATTACCTCCTAAGGGCAGTTAGCTCCATACACTCACCACTCTCTGAAGTGAAAAAACCTGCCCCTCAGGATCCCATTAAATATTTCCCCTCTCCACCTTAAACCTATGTCCTCTGTTTGTTGATTCCCCTACCCTCAGTAAATTATTTATTCCCCTCATGATTTTATACACCTCTGTAAGATCACCCCTTAGACTTCTGCACTCTAAGGAATAAAGTCCGAGCTTGCCCAATCTCTCAATGTAGCTCAGGCTCTCGAGTCCTGGCAACATCCTCGTAAATCATTTCTGCACTCTTTCCAGCTTAATGACATCCTTCCTAAAGCAGAGGCACACGATTGTGCTGATAAATTATGCAGTTATTTTATATTGATAGACATGACCCAGTGATCCATTAAAATCAATTGGAAACTGCTGATTTATAGTTCTTTCTGGTCAAATGTAGCTTGCTTTTAAAATACTTGCAACTGAGGCAATCACTTTCTTATCATATTGTGCAAACGAGTTGCAAAATCAATACCTCAGTTAAGGTTAAACATATACAAGAAATGACCATAATGGACTGGTGGTCAATTATTTGCGTGTTGACCCATAATCTTGTACAATGCTTTGTTCAACAATGACCTTGTAATAACATGTTTGATATCACAAACTTTATATACTTTTAGGCATTAAGTGATTCAAGAGTTATGAGGAAACTGATGGGTGGGAGATCAGCCATGCTACTGAGGCTTGTTGGAGCAGTCTTTAAGAGCCACCTGACCTATTTCTTACATGCTTATGGAAAGAAATGATTTGTGTTTGAAACTTTTCTTTACATTAGTTTGTGCCTTACCAGTGAATACATATGTGTCAAATTTCTACACTTACTTCAATCATGAAAAACAAACCACAGACATAAAATGTAATCTAATATAGGTCCAGATTATGTGGGGTGCTGACAGCAAAACTGTCCCTTGCAACTGGCATCAACTGTAGAATTTATATGTATGGGGGTGTGAAAACGGAAATTTCACTCAATCTGTCAGGTAACAGGCTCCTCAAAGTTCAATAAACTTCAATAAAGTTCAAAGTTCAATACAGCAGAGGGGACTTGGGCTTAATCAGTAACACTTCCATAAAGGAATAGTAAGGGAAATCTTCGCCAGGCTGTGGAAATGTTCTTCCCGGAAAAGACTCAAAATGCTGAAGGAACTCACTGGTTCGGGCAGCATCCCAGGAGAACATGGATAGGGGACGTTTCAGATCAGAACCCTTCTTCAGACTGATTGCAGGGGTGGGGAGAAGGCCAAAGCTAATATAGGCAAAGGAGGTTTTTGATAGGCAGATGGTTGGATGAGGGGACACATTGTAAATTAAAAAATATTTTTTTAATCTCTTTAGGAATGTAAAAAAAGTCTTGAACGGTTTGTAAACTTAGATATTTTGAAATTATAATACCGGTTAAAAGAGTTTGACAGTGATTAAAAATACTGTAAAGCATTTTAAAAAGTGTAGGGTTTTTACTTGTTTACTTGTTTAATTTATTAGACTTTTACTGGCTCTTCATTCCTAAGTTAAAAATTTAAAAAAATTCTTATAATTTCTCACTTTCTCCTCCAAATGTTGCAATCCTCAATGTAAGTAATGAGTTGTAATAAAAGCAAACACCATGTGATTTACGCTATCACATAGTAGTTAACACTAAGTAACGCATGAGTTCCCTCATACTTTAACTCTGGAACATTTTACATTGCATGTGAAAAGTAAAAGTTACATTTGTATTCAATTTAATAGTGTCAATTATAATTCACATTGGGTTGTCTTTGTGTATGTGCAAAATCATTAAATAATTAAACAAATGCCATGATGTTCTGAGAAAGCATTTACTACATTGCACTCTTCTGGGACAGGCCACAAGAACCATAGTCAATGGAGTGGAATGTCAGGAGGGGGTATAACAGACTGTTAATGTTCCTGTATTCAGTGACTACATTTCTCGCCCATAAATTCTCATGATATTGAGTTTCTGTTTTTAAACTTGGCTATTAAATTTGTGTATAGAAAATTGACCCAGCAGCAAAGAAGAACCCAGATTACAGATCTACACCTGTCTCAAGCATCTTCATGCTCATTTCAAAGAAGGTATTTATCCAGCTGTTCAAACAATCTGCTTCGATTGTAATTCCATCACACATGCCTGTGACCGTGGAGGGTTTGCTATACTCATTGCTCACTTCTTCTGCGTGTGTAATCCACCTAAATGATGTTGATCACATAATATCAGCACCGTACGCTGGATGGACATCTGATGCAGAGCTGAAGGAACAGGGAATTTATTTTATATTGTTTTAACACAAACCCAAATGGCTTTGCCAATACTACAAACATTTGTCACCTGTTCTTTTCCTTCTTGTTTTCCCCCAAATGTTGAGTTTCAGCTCCGTTAAAGCTCTGCTACAATTTCAAGGCCCTTGGAATTAGTGTCATCTGTTTCAAATTATTCCCTTCAGTGCAATAATTGCACTGCCAACTCTGTCTTTAACTTTGCCGATGAGACCACTGTTGCAGGCCGGATCAAGAATAACGATGAGCACAGGAAAGTGTTTGGGAATCTTGTGTCATGGTGTCTGTACAACAACCTATCCCTTTAATGTCAGAAAAACCAAAGAGTTGGTCGTTGACCTAAGGAAGTAAGTGGGAGAACACATCAGTGGAAAATTGATGGAATCAATGGAAAACGGAAAAACACACTATAATGATGGTTGACAGCTTCAAGTTCCTTGACCGCCATTTCACCAACAATTTAACCTGGTCTCTTCACACTGATGTGATGATTAAGAAAGTGGGTCAAGAGATTTACTTTCTTAGGCATCTGAGAAGATTCAGCAATTCCAGAATGATTTTGGATTCACTACAGAAAACTACAGTTTGATGGGCACATCTCAGCTTGGTATGGCAGCTGTGCTTATCTTGACCACTTGGGCATGCAGAGACTGGTCAACACAGCCCATGTCATCACTTCTTTCCATCCAGTCCATTTTCACAGTGCGTTAAAGGGGAGACTGAAAGTATTGTCAAGGGTGCTTGTCACCATGGCCATTCCACTACCTACCTTCTACCTTATGGCATAAGATACCTGGCAGTGCCAGAGGCCCACAGGAGCCGTTGGAAGAGAAGGAGGGGGAGGAGCGACACCCGACCGTTAAGGTTTAAAATCAAGCGCGGGGCTTGTTTTTCTCAGAGGCCCACAGGAGCCGTTGGAAGAGAAGGAGGGGGAGGAGCGACACCCAACCGGTAAGGTTTTAAAATCAAGTACGGGGCTTGTTTTTCTCAGAGGCCCACAGGAGCCGTTGGAAGAGAAGGAGGGGGAGGAGCGACACTCGACCGGTAAGGTTTAAAATCAAGCGCGGGGCTTGTTTTTCTCAGAGGCCCACAGGAGCCGTTGGAAGAGAAGGAGGGGGAGGAGCGACACCCAACCGGTAAGGTTTAAAATCAAGCGCGGGGCTTGTTTTTCTCAGAGGCCCACAGGAGCCGTTGGAAGAGAAGGAGGGGGAGGAGCGACACCCAACCGGTAAGGTTTAAAATCAAGCGCGGGGCTTACCTAAATCCATAACGTTCCATTTGGAGAAGTGGTTTTTTTGAGGAAGCCGCTGATTGGTGGGAAGTGGACTAGGGTAAGTAGCTGATTGGTGGGAAGTGGACTAGGGTAAGCAGCTGATTGGTGGGAAGTGGACTAGGGTAAGCAGCTGATTGGTGGGAAGTGGACTAGGGTAAGCAGCTGATTGGTGATCAGATTTCAGCAGTTTGTAGTGATTTTGTATTGTGTTGATATTGTATCCTGTGTAAGGGGGGAGTATGAAGGCAAGGGCAGTGTACTGTTCTGGATGTCAGATGTGGGCGGTCAGGGAATCTGATAGCCCTCCAGACGTCCACATCTGTGCCAGGTGTGTCGAGATGGGGCTCCTAAAGGACTGTGTTACGAACCTGGAGCAGCAGCTCGATGACCTCCGTCTGGTCAGGGAGAGTGAGGAAGGAGGTCATAGAGAGGAGCTACAGGGAGGTAGTCACTCCCAGACCACAGGAGGCAGACAAGTGGGTCATGGTTAGGAAGGGCAAGGGGCAGAGGCAGGGGCTAGAGAGTACCCCTGTGACTGTACACCTGGAAAATAGGTACTCGGCTTTGAATACGATTGGAGGGGACAGCCTACCTGGGGGCAGCAACAGCGGCCGGGTCTCCGGCACAGAGACCGGCCCTGATGCTCAGAAGGGTAGCAAAAAGAGGAGGGCAATTGTAATAGGGGACTCTATAGTTAGGGGCTCGGATGGGCGATTCTGTGGATGCAGTCGGGAGACCCAGATGGTAGTTTGCCTCCCTGGTGCCAGGGTCTCGCATGTGTCGGAACTTGTCCAAAAGATTCTGAAAAGGGAGGGAGAGGAGCCTGATGTTGTGGTACACATAGGTACCAATGACATAGGCAGAAAAAGAGACAAGGTCCTGAAGGGAGAATTTAGGGAGTTGGGGGGAAAGTTAAGGAGAAGGACCAAAAGCGTAACGATTTCAGGATTACTGCCTGTGCCGCATGACAGTGAGAGTAGGAATGGAATGAGGTGGAGGATAAATGCGTGGCTGAGGGACTGGTGCAGTGGGCAGGGATTCAAGTTTCTTGATCACTGGGACCTCTTTTGGGGAAGGCATGATCTGTACAAAAAGGATGGGTTGCACTTGAACCCGAGGGGGGCCAATATCCTGCAGGGAGATTTGCAAAGGCTACTGGGGAGACTTTAAACTAGAAAGGCTGGGGGTAGGGACTCGGGTAGAGGGGGCTAGGGGACAGGGTGTGGGGCAAGAGGCAGAGAAGGGAAGCACTCAGACCCAAAATGTAGGCGAGAAAGAGGAAAAAGATAATAGACAGAGAATAAGGGATGGTGGGTTTCTTTATTTGTTAAATATTTTTATTGGACGTAAGTACATATTAATAGAGTATACTTCTCACATACATTCGTAATTTTATTAATATTAACAATTATGTCATATATTTCTATACTTTTTTTTATATAGGTAAGAAAAGATAGAGGAAAAAAATAAATAAAGTAAGAGTAGGAATGAATGGAGTATTAAAAAAGTTATCCATCATTGGAGATATATCCATGATTTGTTATACATAATTCTTTATCTATTCCATTATTCAGGCTTCAGTCAGGCTCTCGTACCGAGCCATTTTGACCCTTTAGATATTCAATAAATGGAGACCCTATTCCTCTGAAATATCCAACTTGTCCAATAGGACAAGCCTTAATCTTTCCAGATGAAGTGTCTCCGACATTCCTGTAATCCACATTTTGATTGTGGGGGATGTAGGACCTTTCCAGAATTTCAATAATAATTTTCTCCCAATTATTAAACTATAATCAATAACAATTCTTTGATTTGTTGTTATTAATTGATCTGTTTTTAATATTCCCAGTATTATTAACTTTGAGTCAGGGGTCAGATTCATATTAACAACATTTGAAATTATCTTAAATATCTCTGTCCAAAATTTAGTAATTTTTACACAATTTGTAAATGAGTGCGTTAAGTTAGCTTCTAAGTGTTCACATTTATCACATATGGCAGATACATTTGAAAAAATACTATGTAGTTTGGATTTTGAATAATGTAGTCTATGTAATATTTTAAATTGTATAAGAGAGTGTCTAGCATTTAATGAGCAGTCGTGTATATGTTGTAGACTTTCATCCCATATTTCAGGTCTAATGATTTAACCTAATTCGTTTTCCCATGATTGCCTATATATTTCTGTCATTGGGGAATCGTTTTCCAGTAAAATATTATAAATATATGATATCAATTTTTCTGTGTTCGGGTGTTTATTTAGACATTCATCTAAAATTTCTGTCTTTCTATTTCTAATTTCCTGTGTATTTGCTTGAAATGAAAGGAAAGTATTTTCTCTGTAGAGATCTCCCATCTTATTAGTTCCATAGTTTTTCCATTGTAAAAAACCTTTGTCCATCATTGAGGGTTCAAATGTAACATTATTTACGATAGTAAGGGCTAGTGGTATACATTCCAATTTTAGTGTTTTCTTTATTTGTTTCCAGATACGTATTCCACTTTCTATTATAAGGTTTTCACTATAGGTTTTCTTACCTATTTTAATATTGGCGAATAAAATCGAATTAGTTTCAAAAGGCGAACAATCTTCTTTTTCCATTTTTAACCAGGTTGGTTGTTTATCTGTCTCTACAAACCCAAAATTCATATTTTTAATATTAACTGCCCAGTAATAAAACATAAAGTTTGGTAGTGCTAAACCTCCATTTATTTTTGGTTTACATAAATGTTTTTTATTTATTCTATGGCTCATATAATCCCAGATAAAGTTGGTGACTATAGAATCAACCTTCTTAAAAACATTTTTAGGAAGATATATCGGAATCAATTGGAAAAGATATAGTAATTGCGGGAGAAAAATCATTTTTATTGCATTAATTCTACCTAGCATTGAGATAGGTAAAGTTTTCCAATGTAAAATGTTCTTATTTAATTTATTCAGTAAAAGTGGAAAATTGGATTTAAATAAAGAATCAAATCTTTTTGTTACATGAATTCCAAGATATTTGTTTTTTTCGTTTGCTATCTTAAAAGGAAATTGTTGTAGTATATGTAAGTTATTTACCATTATTGGTGTAAGTTCACTTTTATTCCAATTAATACTATATCCTGAAAATAATCCAAATTCAGATATTAATTTTAGTAAATTTGGGATACTAATTTCCAGCTTTGTAATATAAAGTAATACATCATCCGCCTATAAAGAAATTTTATTTTCAGTATCTCTGGTGTGATATCCATATATTTCAGGATGTAATCTCACCCGTTGAGCTAAAGGTTCTATTGCAAGTGCAAACAGTAATGGGGATAGAGGACAACCTTGTCTGCAGCCTCGGAATAGATTAAATTTAGTTGATAGCATTTGATTTGTTATTATTCTGGCTGTTGGATTAGTGTATAATAATTTACCCCAAGTAATAAACTTCTCTCCCAGCTTAAACGTTTCCATAACCGAAAACAAATAAGACCATTCCACCTGGTCAAAGGCTTTCTCCGCATCTAACGAAATAATTACTAGGTCTTTATTAATATCTCTTTTTGAATATATAATATTGTATAATCGTCTCAAGTTATATGAGGAATATCATTTTGGTATAAATCCTGTTTGATCGGGGTGAATTAATTTATTAATAACTGTACTTTGTGCTAATATTTTGGTTAGTATCTTTTGATCAGTATTTAAAAGAGCTATAGCTCGATATGACCCTGGGTCATCCAGGTCTTTGTCTATTTTAGGTATAAGTGTTATAATAGATTCATTTAACGTTTCTGGTAGTTTCTGGTGAGTATAAATGTGTTCATAGAGTGTCTTCAGACGTGGTGCAATCAGATCATAAAATGTTTTATAAAATTCCGGGCCTTTACCATCTGGTCCCGGTGTTTTACCGTTTTTTTAATGATCTGATAGATTCTTCGATTTCTTTTACTGAAATTTCAGCATTTAATGAATCTCTATTTTGTGAATCCAACCCATTCAAATTACATTTTTTTTAAATGCTTCTATTCCTATCTTGTTTTCTGTCGTTTTAGCTGAATATAATTTTTTATAATATTGCAAAAATCTCTCATTAATATCTTTAGGTTGTACTAATGGTTCGCCATTATATGATTTAATCCTATGGATTATTTTTTCTCCCTCCATCTTTCTTAATTGATGAGCCAATAATTTTTGAGGTTTATCTCCAAATTCAAATTGTAATTGTTTAGTTTTACAATTTGATCTGTGTATATTTTATTTAATTTATATTTCAGTGCAGCGATTTTATTATGTGTTGTTATGGATGGATTAGCAGTGTTCTCTGTGTCTAATTGTTTAATCTCCTTTTCCAATTCCTGTTGTTCCCTCCGATTCTATTGATTATAAAATGCTTGAGAAGAGATCATAATTCCACGGGCATATATGCTTTAAAAGTTTCCCATAATAGGGAAGAGGATATTTCCGGTTTATCATTTATTTCAAAGAAAATCTTGATCTGTTCTATAATATATTCCTGAGTTGCTTTGTTTTTTTTAATTTGTGGATTAAATCCCCATTGTCCCCATTTTTCCGTTTTACCATTTATTTTAATCATAAATGTTAAAGGTGCATGATCTGAGATTATAATATTATGGTATTTTGAATTGTAAGTAAGTGAGATAAGTTTAGCGTCAACCAAAAAATAATCAATTCTTGAATAGGTTTTATGTACAGGTGAATAAAATGAATATTCTCGTCCAGTTGGGTTTTCTACTCTCCAAACATCTTTAATATTGCTAGTATCCATATATGCATTTAATAGGTCACTGGAATGGGATTTGGTTTTCCTTTGTCTTGTGGATCTGTCTAAATAGGAATCTAATGTACAATTTAAATCTCCTCCAATTATTAAGTTATGTTGTGCTATTTCCGGGATGTTGTTAAATATTTTCTTAAAAAACAGTGGACTATCAAAGTTTGGTCCATATACATTGACAAGAATCATTTTTTGTGCATTTAATTCTCCTATTACAATAATGTATCTGCCATCATTATCAGTTATAGTTGATGTATGTTTGAATAAAGTGCCTTTACGAAATAATATTGCTACGCCTCTTGATTTGTGTGTAAAAGAAGAATGATACGTTTTATCTATCCATTTAGCTTTCAGCCTATGCTCGACATCTTTTTTTAAATGTGTTTCTTGAATGAAAATCACATCAGCTTTAATTGCTTTTAAATGCGCTAATACTTTACCTCTCTTGATTGGTTCATTAATACCTTTAACGTTCCAGCTACAAAATGTTATTCCTTCATTCCCCATATTCATTTTTAAATCTTGCATCTTTTGTCTATGGGAGTCTATAATAGAGCCAATGGTTCAGTTCGACAGACCCGACCTTACACCCAAACTCCGAATAGACGAATTTTTAGACCCTTAACTGTCTCTCATGTCTATATCTCCTTTGATCCAATTTGTAACTCCATTCAAACTGAAAATAATAATGATAGTTTATAATAGAAAAGAAAAGAGGATAGATTAAGAAATTAGTATTGTGCACAAAGAAGGAAAAAACTACATCTAGTATTAGTGTAGTTAGTGCTAGCCATACTAGCATGGCTAACCATCTACCGACTTCCGTAGTTGATGTTGCGAACTTAACCAGCCCCTTTATTTCTTGGAATTTTTATTCCATAGCAATATTTTACCGGGGGTATTAAATTTTACAATATTCGGATTCCAATAGTCGGAAATGTGAGGATACAAATATTTAAAACTTGTTTGAAAATCTAATTAAAAAATAAAAATAAAAAAAATGAAAAGAAAGGAAGAAAGAAAATAAAAATGAAAATTACTAGTAAAAAGAATGGTTTCCAAAGAGGACAAATGACATCAAACTATATATTTGACTCTAATCATTCCATTATAAGTAAACATTGGTCATTAGTGATAATTATTAATTCTGATTAGTAAAGATACCACGGTATAATTTTAGTATTTATTAGTTATTTGTATTAATAGTGCATTTATACTAATTATTAGTATCCATGGGAGAGTTTCCAATCCACATCTTTCTCCAGCTGCCTTAGTCATCACTTCAATTCCATCCAGTCCTGCAAAGTCAGTTTATTCAATGGTGACACGTCAAGCATCCTCTCAAGCCTTAATCTTCTGAGCAAAGTCCAATGCTTCCACAGGATTGGTGAAAAAAATGTTCCTTCTTGTTGTACGTGACTCTTAGGGTGGCTGGATAGCTCAGACCATATTTCAAATTCTCCACTTCCCTCAGGATACTTTTGGTCTCATTAAATGCTTTTCGTTTCCTGGAGACCTCTGCTGGGTAATCTCGATAAATACTGATCCTGTGTCCTTCAAATACAAGATTTCTGTTTCTTGATGTTTTTTGCATTATTTCCTCCAAGAAGTGGTCGTACTGTACTTTTATTATCATTTGTCTTGGGGGAGCATTTTGTCTTGTCTGGCGTCTCATCACTCTATGTGCTCGGGCTAGTAAAGGCTTTTGATCCAGAGATAAAACCTTTTGCAGTAAATTTGCAGTGAATTCTCGGGGATCTTGATCTTTCTCTTCCCCTTCTGGAATACCCGCAATTCTTAGGTTCTGTCTTCTCTGGTGACCTTCCAATTCAGTACATTTCTCGGTTATTTTGCCCAGTAATTCAGTTAGACGTTGATTTTCAGTAATAAGCTTTGCTGTAGTCTGAGCACTTGTTTCGGCTCGTTCTTCAAGGTCTTTTATAACAGTCGTCTGCTGGTTCAGTGCCTATTCCACCGGATTCAGCCTTTTTTCAAAGTCAGTTTTCACATTTTTAATTTTATCATTCGTCTCCTTTGCCATTCCAATCATTATTTCTGCGATTTCTTTCTTCAACTCATCCGATGTATTTTTAGTTGTGGTATTAATGTTGGTATTAATTTCAAACTTTAAGTCCATCATTTCTTCCTTGATTTTTTTTATTTCTTCACCAATATTCATCAGCTTTATTTCTTCCCTTAAAGCAGCAATTTCACCTGCAATGAAAGTTTTGAGTTCTTCACCTTCCGATTTTTTCGTCGTTTTTATCGTCACATCTTCTTGGGATAACGTCCTACCTGAGCCCGAGGCTTCAGTCGGGCCTTTTTCTCGTTCCACCGTTTTCTGCCTAGCAACAGTACGAGTGGTCGGTTTCTCCGGGAGGGGGCTGCGCTGCACAGACATGATAAGTTGCGCGCCTGATGATGTCACTCACGGCAGTCGGTACAGAAGCAGCAGGTAGGTCATTTTCTCACCGATTCTTCGGCGTTTTTTTCACGGAGCTGGCTGGCGTTACTCCTTAGCATTCCATAGCGCCACCGGAAGTCATGGTGGGTTTCTAAAATGTGTATGTTTTAATGCTAGGAGCATTGTAAGAAAGGTGGATGAACTTAGAGCCTGGATTGACACCTGGAAATATGATGTTGTGGCAATCAGTGAAACATGGTTGCAGGAGGGCTGTGATTGGAAACTAAATATTCCAGGATTTCGTTGCTTCAGGTGTGATAGAATTGGAGGGACCAGAGGTGGAGGTGTTGCATTGCTTGTCAGAGAGGATATTACAGCAGTGCTTTGGCAGGATAGATTAGAGGGCTCGTCTAGGGAGGCTATTTGGGTGGAACTGAGAAGTGGGAACGGTGTAGCAACACCTTTAGGGGTGTATTATAGACCGCCAAATGGGGAGCGTGAATTGGAAGAGCAAATATGTAAGGAGATAGCAAATATTAGTAGTAAGCACAAGGTAGTGATTGTGGGAGATTTCAATTTTCCAAAAATAGACTGGGAAACACATTCTGTAAATGGGCTGGATGGTTTGGAGTTTGTAAAATGTGTGCAGGATAGTTTTTTGCAGCGGTACATAGAGGTATCGACCAGAGAAGGGGCAGTGCTGGACCTCCTGTTAGGAAATGAGGCAGGTCAGGTGACGGAGGTATGCGTTGGTGAGCACTTCGGGACCAGTGAACACAATACCATTATTTTCAATATAATTATGGAGAGAGTCAGAACTGGACCTAGGGTGGAGATTTTTGATTGGAGAAAGGCTAACTTTGAGGGAATGTGTAAGGATTTATAAGGAGTGAATTGGGACACTTTGTTTTATGGGAAGGATGTAGAAGAGAAATGGAGGGCATTTAAAGGGGAAATTGTAAGAATACAGAATCTTTATGTCCCTGTTAGGTTGAAAGGAAATAGTAAAAATTGGAAAGAACCAAGGTTTTCAAGGGAAATTGGACACAATTTATTTTCGAAAAAAGAGAGATATCTACAATAATTATAGGAGGCATGGAGTAAATCAGGTGCTAGAGGAGTATAAAGAATGTAAAAAGAATCTTAAGAAAGAAATTAGGAAGGCTAAAAGAAGATATGAGGTTGCTTTGGCAAGAAAGTCAAGTAAATCCAAAGGGTTTCTGCAGCTATATTAATAGCAAAAGGACAACGAGGGATAAAATTGGACCATTAGAGAGCCAGAATGGACAGCTATCTGCAGAGCCAAAAGAGATGGGGGAGATATTGAACAATTTCTTTTCTTCGGTATTCACCAAGGAGAAGGATATTGAACTCTGTGAGGTAAGGAAAAAAAGTAGAGTAGCTATGGAAACTATGAGATTCAAAGAGGAGGAAGTACTGACACTTTTGAAAAATATAAAAGTGGATAAGTCTCCAGGTCCTGACAGGATATTCCCTAGGTCATTGAGGGAAGTTAGTGTAGAAATAGCAGGAGCTATGACAGAAATATTTCAAATGTCGTTAGAAACGGGAACAGTGCCGGAGGATTGGCGTACTGCGCATGTTGTTCCATTGTTTAAAAAGGATTCAAAGAATAAACCTACCAATTATAGACCTGTTAGTTTGACGTCAGTGGTGGGCAAATTAATGGAAAGGATACTTAGAGATAATATATATAAGCATCTGGATAAACAGGGTCTGATCAGGAACAGTTAACATGGATTTGTGCCTGGAAGGTCATGTTTGACAAACCTTCTTGAATTTTTTGAAGCGGTACTAGGGAAATTGAT
Organism: Okamejei kenojei; assembly: GCA_035221665.1. Classification (NCBI taxonomy): domain Eukaryota; kingdom Metazoa; phylum Chordata; class Chondrichthyes; order Rajiformes; family Rajidae; genus Okamejei; species Okamejei kenojei. Next base: position 49,859,469 of record CM069140.1, on the reverse strand, counting down.
GAGGGTAAAGCAGTGGATGTTGTCTATATGGATTTCAGTAAGGCCTTTGACAAGGTTCCCCATGGAAGGTTGGTTCAGAAGGTTCAATCTTTGGGTGTTAATGGCGGAGTAGCAAGATGGATTCAACAGTGGCTGAATGGGAGATGTCGGAGAGTAATGGTGGATGGCTGTTTGTCAGGTTGGAAGCCGGTGACCAGTGGGGTGCCTCAGGGATCTGTGTTGGGTCCACTGTTGTTTGTCATGTACATCAATGATCTGGATGACGGGGTGGAAAATTGGATAAGTAAGTATGCAGATGATACTAAGATAGGTGGGGTTGTGGATAATGAAGTAGATTTTCAACGTCTACAGAGAGATTTGGGCCATTTGGAAAAGTGGGCTGAAAGATGGCAGATGGAGTTTAATGCTGATAAGTGTGAAGTGCTACATCTTGGCAGGACAAATCAAAATAGGACGTACATGGTAAATGGTAGGGAATTGAGGAATGCTGTGGAACAGAGAGATCTAGTTATAACTGTGCATAGTTCCCTGAAGGTGGAATCGCATGTAGATAGGGTGGTAAAGAAAGCCTTTGGTGTGCTGGCCTTTATAAATCAGAGCATTGAATATAGTAGGGAAGTAATGTTAAAATTGTACAAGGCATTGGTAAGACCAATTCTGGAGTATGGTGTACAATTTTGGTCGCCTAATTATAGGAAGGATGTCAACAAAATAGAGAGAGTACAGAGGAGATTTACTAGAATGTTGCCTGGGTTCCAGCAACTATGTTACAGAGAAAGGTTGAACAAGTTAGGTCTTTATTCTTTGGAGCACAGAAGGTTAAGGGGGGACTTGGTTGAGGTCTTTAAAATGATGAAAGGGATAGACAGACGTGGATAAGCTTTTCCCATTGAGGGTAGGGAAGATTCAAACAAGAGTGCATGACATGAGAATTAAGGGACAGAAGTTTAGGGGTAACGTGAGGGGGAACTTCTTTACTCAGAGGGTGGTGGCTGTGTGGAATGAGCTTCCAGCAGAAGTGGTGGAGGCAGGATCGATTTTAACATTTAAAAGTAAAGTGGATAGGTATATGGACGGGAAGGGAATGGAGGGGTATGGTTTGAGTGCAGG